>CM076606.1:104652500-105852500 GCA_038502835.1 Octonoba sinensis | reverse complement strand
TAACGCCTCAGCTGCATATACAGAAACAGATGAGCAGCTGTTGCTAATTCTGGGCCGGGCCATTTATATTCACAGTTGAGTAGTCATTAAAAAAGATTTTATCTATCCCAATTTTCATTTAAAAAAATAAGTAAATGTAATAAAACAACGAGAAATAAAAAAAGCAAAATTTAATGATATTAACTCACAATTAAAGCAACAATTAATAACCACTCTAATTCTAATCGCAAAAACAAACCCTTTTAAGAAAATCGAGAAATAACTTCGAACTGCACATTTCCGCATTTAAATGCGGATGTTCATTGCATTTTATTTTCCTTCTTTTTAAAATGACATATTTCCAAAAAAAAAAAAAACACGGTGCAAAATATTTCTTGATTTTTTTGAAGAAGTTCCGGATTTTGGGTCTTTTGGGATTCCGAATTTGGGGTCCTATACTGTATTACGTATCATTACACTTCCATGCTGAATAGGAAAACTAACTGTCGAGTGAACATTTAATATTTTAATATATATCGACATATTTACTGACAATATTTTTAGTTGCTCCAATCTGCAAAATAACAGTCCTCCCAAGGGCCGGTCTGTTTGAAATACGCCCGGGCCGAATTTTCTTCCCAGTCCGTCCCTGCCTAGCTCCTACAGAAGACGTTTGCAATTAATGTTTCTGACTGAATAATGTTTGTCTTCATGTCTCCTACCTCCCCTTAAAGTTTGTCCCAGTATTAATGGGACACCCTGTATAATGGATTATCTGACACTAGAAGATTAATATTATGACATTCATTTAAGACATTAGATTTCCTCTGTTGTTTTGTCCTTGATATTTATTTTATTTAAATTACAAATATAAGGTCTACCGGAAAGTTCTGTCCATTTCTATTACGACAAGTTTCGACACGTTCTATATTTCATGTTCTATCATGTTCGGTTCTATATTTTTATCGCTTAATGTATACATACTGCCGTAGCAAATTGGCTATAATAAAGTCAATTCACATTAGCCGGCAATGTTCAATAGGAAGGACATCATACTGCATCACCATAGTGCCAGGTCACATGCTGCTTTGAGGACTCGTCAAAAATTGCAGAACTAGGCTGGGAAATTCTTTCGTATCCACTATCTTTCCCAAACGTAGCACACTCCTACTATTACTTGTTTTTGTCTTTACAAAATATTTGGTGGGTAAAAAATTCAAAAATGAAGAAGATATCAAACAAGCACTGGTTGAATTTTTCGAATCAAGAGGTAAAATATTTTTCAAAAATTGTCCTCACGCTGACAAGAAGTCATTGATAATAATGGCAATTTACTATTAAATCAAGTTATTTGTCAGTAAAAAAGAATTTGTATTTTCTTTTATTCCAAAAACGGACAGAACTTTCCGGTAGACCTTATAGTACAAAATATATTGAATACTGTACAAATATTGTTGATTGTAAATGTAAGGAATATGATAAATAAAGAATTTTTTAATAAAAGACTAAGAATCTACGTCGAAAGTAGGAGGGAAAAAAATTAACTACAGTAAAACCTGTAAAGTTGACCACTTGTCTAAGTTGACCGCTTAAGTGCTGCACCGCAAGTAGCTAACGAACCCCCGAAACTGTGGCATTGCAGCACAGAATATAGGCAGAGTGGCAGCACAGAACGCTGCCACTCTGCCTATAGAAGTACATTATTCGAACATTTCTCTGTTATTTGAATATTTTCCGCCTTTTTTTTTTGTCTTAAATATTTTCGATGGATTTCATTTTGGTCAAATAGGTCGAAAATTTTGATGCCGACTGGACAATTCCTTTTCAATTTATGCCCTTCAGTTTGGAACAAAACTATTGAAAATTATACTTTGTGCAAGAAGGAGTCATTTTATTATAATGAAGGAAAATTCCTTTTTTTTTATTATTAAAAATTAGAAATTATATAGCAACTCCATGAAATTGCCTCAAGACCTCATTGATGGTCGCGATCCATAGTTTAGGAACCCTCGCCATAGACCATCGTTACATTAGGCATTCATGTGCAATTATTAAGATAAAAAAACTACTCGTGTAAAAAATTTATCGGAAATTTATATCTTTTGACTTTTGATTGCTGCAATTCTACGCATTTTTTTAAATCGAATTAAGGTAAACAAAATAAAACTGATCTATGAAGCTTAAAAACGTGAACACCATTAAAGAAGTAATGAACGGTTCGGTCACAAAGCTGTATTTATATATTTGAAATGTACTCTTGATTTTTAGTGGCAATTTTCAACAGTCTTAATCATCAACTAAGGATCAGGGCATGACTATGACAACTCAAGATTAGTGGCCGACAGTATTCTCCCGGGTAGAACAAATTGCGCCTACTAAGCGGGCGATACGCTTGCAACTGTACCGTTCAAAACCTCTGATGCTATGGAATATTCAGTTATTTATATACTGCAAAAAAACACCACTTTCCAGTTCCTTGTATCTACAAACCTTATTGGCGCTACTGAACATTTTCCAGCAAGCCTTCTGTACTAGTACCGTCAATATTGCTTAAAACCAAGGGAAAGCAAAATGATCTGGGGTGGTGTTTGCCCGCAACGCCTCCCCCTTAATTGTGCCCCTGTTCCTGATTAATAATATAACATATGATAAACGTATATCACGTATCTGCACGTAATAGATTTCTAATGCGCAAGAATAATTTGCGAATTTATAGTTTAAAATTTAGAACTGCTTGATAATAGAATTTAAATACTCGATAAATCAACATACAGGGGGGGGGGGGTTGGAGGGGGGGGGGACTTACTTTCAAATGCAATATTTTGCTAAAGCTGGGCATTCCGAAAGTTATCTAAACCAAATTTTCTTACTTTACAAAAATTCAGAGGAAAAAACGAAATCCGCAAAGCTGAAAATAATATACAAATGGGACCAAACTTACTCTATTGTGAAAGAATATCATTTGAAATCAACTGAAAAATAAAAGTAAAGCAGAAAACACGTAAAGTTAACGTAAAGGGTACTGATTATAAGATAAGTTTGTTTTATCAATTATTTCTCCAATTTTCATTTTATGTAAAAATTGACAAAAAACTTAGGTTCTCAAGAGAAACAAACAAAAGTATTTTTTTTTAATCAATTTCAAAAATTATATGATTGACAATAATAATTAGAAACGTTTTGAAATAAATGCTTTTTAATTTGCAAGTGAAATATGAAGCCAAATTTCCAAGTTCTAGTAAATAAACAACATAACCCGTACAGGAAAAGAACGTTCGTTAGTTCCGTAATAGCCTTTCGAATACTATTACAGTCGAACTCGTTTGTAACGAGCACAAAGGGACCGTAACATTTACACGTTAAATCCGAGTGCTCGTTAAATCAGGGTGCTAATAAACGGGTCCTTAAGGCAGGCGTGCTACTAGTGGCCTTCGGTGGTCACATGATTGAGTTTACTGAAAATTAAATTAATACTTACTTACTTTAATTACATTAATTAATTTAATTAAATACTTTTCTTAATTTAATGACAATTATCCCCCCCCCCCCCAACCCAGAAAAAATTTCTAGTTGCGCTACAGTCTTAAATAAAAATTATTGTGCGTACTCAACGAACTCGGGTCAAAGAATGACCATCTGATCCTCCTACCTACTTGACCCCCACACTTATCAAGTGCAGCTTTTCTCCCCCTCCCCCTCCCATCCAGTGGTGTAGTCGAGGGGGGACGCGGGGGGACGGCGTCCCCCCACCTCTTTATTTTCACTCAAGCGTCCCCTCCACTTTAATTTCCAGGGGGGACGCCGAGGACGCGAGGGGACGCTGAGCTTCCTAACTTAGTCAATATTCAAAATAGGCACTCATTAGTAAATTGACAGCTTTATGAAATAAGACACAAGCTTTTAAAACTATACATAAAGGCTGCTTGCTACTTCTACTTTAAATTCGTGAAAAAAAAAAGGGATTCCCTGATTCTCTCAAACAACAATTAACAATCGTAGGTTAATATTACTCTTCAAAATAAGCGCGTTAAAATATGAGTAAACGGGAACTACACAAATTCAGAGAATTAGTTTCAGCTGTGCTGGCCTGCCTAGGAAATAGGTTCGCGGGGGGGGGGGGGGGGTGTTTCAAATATCATCATAAGTTTTGAAATCAAAATATTTACACTGCTTGTACTGTTTTTTTTTTTTTTTTTTTTTACAAAACAGTGAGACGTTGATATTATTAGAGTAAAAAGGTTGGGGGACAATGAACGTCCTCTTTCGTCCCCCCTAGACTTCACCTTAAAGAAAGTAGCTTTCCTTTTGGTATGCAACATCGAAAAACCTACAAGCATATTAAACATTTTCTTTCACAATCAATTGTTTTCTCGTCATCGCTTCAAGCCTTTTGCATATTCAAACATTACGCTTTTTGTTAAACAATTTCAAAACCAAATTAATGTAAAAAAATGTTTGGATTACAAATGATTATCTGTCCAAAAACCTGTTATGGCACGGCACAAAATTGCGGTGTAACTTCATTTTAAAATGCCTTTATCACTTTCAATTTATTCAGCTTTTTTTTTTCTTTTTCGGTGATTATCGGGCCCGAAAAATTAAAAAAGTACTTCAGGTTTTTTTTTTTTAATTTTGATTTTTTTCAAAGACAATTTTATATAAAACTAAAAAAAAATTATAGCCACATAAAAGGCCTATATTTTCACAGTCAGAAAAAAATTCAATAAGACTGGAATGAAGCAAAAGCAAACTGATTTTTCTCAGTCCCACGCTTTTCCATTTATTTCCTATTGTTAACAAACTTTGCTATTGCCAGCTAATTGAAACCATCTACATGGGGAGTGGGAACCGGCCAAATAGCTTTTCTCTGCCGTGACCCCACATGTTGCCACAGTTCATCACGTAGCCGATACCCAGTTGAGTATTTTATGCTGTTTCCAAATTGCTGCTTGCCCAGGGCTACAAGGCTTCAATCACCCGACCAGAAACCCCTTTGAGACAAAGAAACCATGCTGTCCTACGGTCCCTTCAAGATAATTGTTTTCGTTCTTCGTGATCGTCGATTTCGACCGAACCCCCTCCCCCAAGCCAAAAAAAAGAAAACAGATTCGTCGAAAAAGTCTGGAGATATGGGTCTGTTTAAATTGCTCTCGGAAACCAATACTGTCTACACCTGCTGAACGACATCACATGCAAACTAAATTCTAAAAGTGACTAACATAACGCACAAAAATATAATCTGTCTGTCCTGCTGGTAGTGGTACGCTACTCTATCCATTGCTACATTGATCACTCGTTATAGATCGAACAAACCATCTCTCAAAAAGCAGGAGGGGGGGGGGGGGAAGAAAGAATGAAAAGATTTATTAGGCAACAAAATCTGTTGGAAACATTTCTAACCCCTTCCAAACGCAGAAATGCTAGTACGGAGTTATCAACTGAAACAAGCGCAGCATCCAATCAAAGTGAATCGTAAGTACTTTTTTATGATTTATGCACTCATGTTTAATAGTTTTCGATTATAAAATTAAACTGAAATATCGTCTCGCTCATTTTCTTCTCGCTCCGAATTTAATAAGATTGAGTAGTTAGAATTTTGGTTTGTGTTTTTTCAATTTGAAGTTTCTTTCCTTCTTCTTGGCTAAGTCTTTAAATTAGTGAAACATGAAAAGCTGAAAAATAAATTTGAAGTTAGTTAAAATAAAAATAAATTTACTTTTTTAAAAGTTTTTGCATTGGAATGTAGTATTTTAATTAAATGAAGTTTTTAAAATTTCTCAAACTCTTTCTCCTCGGCATGAAATAAATACACACATATAGAAATATGGTGAAAGTCAAGGCCGTATCCAGATGGGGGGGGGGGGGGGCACGGCCCACGTCCCCCCCCCCCGAAATCCCGAAATTTTTCGCAATGTAGCATATCCCTGAAACTTTCCTCGACATAAGTGTTTCAAAGTCAGGCCCCCCCGCCCCCCGAAAAAAATTTATGGCTACGGCCTTGGTAAAAGTTAGCTCCTATTGGCCTCCTAGCAAATTTCTAAGGAATGAACAGATCCAACGACAGTACATTTGGTTGCCCTCGTTTGTTCGGCGCCTATTGATGTCTATGGTGTTATGCAAATAAAATACAAAAATTGATCTCTGATTTTAATTCAAAACAAAAATAATTTTTTTCTCCCCAATGCATCAGGTATCCTTGTGTTATCCGAAAATAGTGAAAACCACTGATAATAATTTGTATAAGATTTCTTTTATGTTTTTAATGTAATTATTAACATTGTTTGTTGACGAACTGTATAGTTCTTCAAATTTGAACAATAAAAGTTTTTGACGTTTTTTTCAGTTTAACAGTTTTAACCTCTGAAATTGAACATTTGATTAAAGCTAAATTATTGTTTTCAAAACAAAATATATATTATATGCTTTTTTTTCGCACCGTATTATATATATATATATATATATATTTGTAATTTTGCGCTTCGGTATTTTTACGTACAGCGCGAAGGGTGGTCCAAAATTATTGGGCGCATTACATGTTTGAAAAAAAAGGAACAAAATAAAGAATATGAGTAAAAGTTTTCATGTTTGAATTGTGTTGCGGAAGTTAATCGAATGAAGCATAATCATTTGATACCATGATACCTCCCATTGTGTTGTCTCTCTCTCCCTCTCCTTTTTTTTTTTTTTTTTCAAACATGATTTGTACTCGGTAATTTTTACCACCCTGTATAATGAAAGAATAGAAATAATTACACTTAGAAAATAGTTTATTACGAGTCACTTAATAACTATTAGGGTTGTAATGTGTAACTTGCTATCTTCCTAAAAATCACGTCTTAACTCTTTATAAGGCTGGTCCAAAATTTCTGGTTTCCTTTTAGTAATGGTAGATCAATATGTCTTTTAAAATATAGATCAAAAAATAAAATTCATATTGGTCATTAAAAATTACAATGCGTTTTACCTTCCCACCCGCTAAATATAAATTTTTAAGTTGGTGAATTTTGTGTAAAGTATACTTTAACCACCGCCCTATTAAAGGGTTAAAAAAAGTTACATATTTATGAATATGTGAAACAAAAGAAATGTGAAGTTGTTTTTAAGTTATTATTGTTATTATTTAAAAATTATTATTTCAATTAATCAAGGTAGAAATATCATAACATATGATGTTTTAATACATTGTTTTTAATAAATATAACTAATAATATTTCAATAGCTAAAAAAATTGAAATTTTGTAAATATAAGTACTTTATTTTTACAAGATACATGTAAAATTCATTCTTCAGTGGGGGGCACTTCCTGGGTTGTTGTTTTTACTAAGAACTGTCGCCCTTTTTGCCACCAAAAGACAAACCTAGACTGAATGGCCAGTCGTTCCAAAATTTTCCGGGGTTAAATATTCAATGCATATTATAGGAAAAAAACAACAAAATACATAATCACACGTATAAATACAATGCGTTTCTAAAATTCAAGGGGGGGGGGGCGATTGACCCCCACTCCTGATTGATCAAATGCCGCGCCTGCTGAAACGACGCTGATTTTTTTTTTTTTTTAATTTTCTCTTCCCAAAACTCATATAAGTAGCTTCAATTTTTTCCGTTATTTCTCCAATGCAATACCGGCATAGGAGAAATAACAGGGAAAAAATGGAAGTGACTTAGGGGTCATTCCATGCAAGTGATCCAAAATCTGAGAAAAAATTTAACTCACCCGCAAAAAAAATAAAAATCCAAATTTTTAGATTTTTATCCTGTTTTGTTTCTTAGTTATGAGACTTTGATTTCGTAAAAAAATCACATTTTTACATGGTATGCTTCAACACAAAACAAGCAACAAATAGAAATAAAAAGTTCTAGTGAAAAGCATAATGAATGCCGTTTCATATGATATGCATCATGACTAATTTTATAAAAATTTTAAATTAAAAAAAATGACCTTAAAATTTAAATTTTAAATTTCTCGAAAAACGTAAAATGGAAAATTTTCAAAATATTCTCACATATTTCTGTCTATTTTATCATCGATTATGCAAAATTTCAACTTGGGATCTCAATGGGATCATACTTTTCAACCTTTTAAATGTAATTTGATTTACCAAAAAATGAACATTTTTGTGATTCAAGCTATTTTAAGACGTTGGTTTCTTAAAGGCGATGATTTAGTTAGTCTGCTAAACACATCTATGCGTGAACAAGCATGGATATGTCTGTGCATGAAATTAACAAGTTCAAAATTTATTTGGGGGGAGGAGGGCAACAAATACATACACATTTTTGTCATATCATAGCTCCCTATTTTAAAATATTGTTTACAAATAATTCAATAATTATTTAAAAATGAACAAATTGACTTATTTTATGCATTAATAATATTTTTTTCTGACTTATTCTTTGTTTTCATACATATTTTAATGATATGTTAATGATATGAAGGGAAAAAAGTATTGAATTAAATTCATCTGAAATAGTGAGGGAGGGGCCCAGCTTGCTTGATTTTACAACTTTTGGTTGTTAGTTTTGATTTCCGCTTATTAGCATCCATTAGACAAAGCAAGACAAAAAAAAAAAAAAACTATGTAGCTTACCCCCAAGGCCGCAGCCAGAAATTTTTTTCGCGGGGGGGGGGGGGGCTGACTTTGAAACACTGGCGTTGAGGAAAGTTTCAGGGAATATATGCTACATTGCGAAAATTTTCGGGATTTCGGGGGGGGGGGGCTGCCCCCCCCCCCCGATCTCTGGAAACATGTTGAAAGCAAATTGCTTCGGGTGACAAAGATATATGTTTGCATTTGAAAGCGTCCCCCCACCTCTTTTTCCAGGACTACACCACTGCTCCCATCCCCCTGTTTACAATAAGCCCGACCTGTTGCACCGGATTTGTGAACCCTCCCTATTGACATTGGAATGCTAGAGGAATTTTTCCTACAAAAGAATTAAACCGCGGAGAAGAAAAAAAAAGATAAGACAGAAAGACTAGAAAGATGAGAAAAATATTGCAAGAGCGAAAAATATTGCGCACCGGGATGTTTAATCCGTTGCGTCGCTAGTTCTTTTTAAAAATGAATGTTCAGTCTTTCAGAAATGACTTATTTGCTTGCTATCGACTTCCTATTTGCGGGGGAAAGTGCTTGAAGTACGATTCCAATTACAATATTATCGTGTAATTTACATTTCTTGATCATTCATCACTCAAGTGATCATTAGAGATTTATTTTCACGGATCATAAATGCTATAGACATGCGTGCAGAAAATAAACGCATATATGTGAGAACGGAAAAATTTTAAAAAAAAGCAGAAAGGCAATTTCCAAAGTCATTTTCAAGAAAGATAATTTCTTGTCCGAGGCATAACGGGGAAAAAGTCGAGTTCCTCATGCCAGAAGACCAAAGTAGGAAAGAAAAATAAAATAGATATAAACAAATAAATAAAATGTTTAAAGGTCCCAGATATTCTCAAAATAAGAAAAGTAAATAAACAAAGAGTGAAATAAACCAATCTTGTGAAAATAAATAAGTGAAGGACAAAGGGGGGGAAATCTTAATTTTTGCTGCAAGTCTTATTTTCGTGAATGCACGCTAATCAACATTTTTCATAAATTCCACGCAGGAGAGAACGAAAGTAAAAGAGAAACAAGTATAATAAAATGAATAAATGAACAGAATATTTAGTACATTTAAATTATTTTTTTTACTAATCTCATTTTTTAATTTTTGGTGCTTTCCCTTGTTTTTGTGATAATAATAATTACTATTGGTATTATTTCTCAAGTGAGTAATTCAAGTTTCTTAAACAAATGGCTATAACGCTTGGGATCCGTAGATATGCGGACAAGCTCATCGTAGTGCTTGTACTCTAATACTTCATGATGCAGCGTAGTGCAGCGATAACTATTGACATTAATCAGACAGTTTGAAAAAATGTTGCACTGTTTCTTTAAAGAAAACGGCTGTGACGGACAATATCAAATACGTACATTTAATATCGACGCACAACAGACAGTTTCCGTAGTTACCTGTTCGGTACAGTACCCCAAAAAAGTATTCGAACCATACATCGAAAATAATAAACGATAAGTAATTGGTTCTCTTGTACGTTACATTATTTGAACAAGTTTTCGTTCAATTTAGAAATATGCAGCTTACTTTCTCTACAGCTTTTTAATTTTCAATGGACCTTTGCTAAGTAGACTTAAAAATTAACATTAAAAAGTGCTATCGTTGAATAATATTTATTGTTTTAAAATGTAAATAAAGTAGTTCTTTTTGTAATTTTTCTAATCTGTGTCAGTTTTTTTTTTTTTTTTTTTTGAAACGATTCGCAGTTCAAAAAATTATGATAATATCAACAATCCTAATAAACAAGTACACTCTAATTAGAGATTTCTACTAAGTTTATCGGAGAGTCACTGAAGAATTGCAGGAGCCCATTTCAATTCCTACTTTATCTGTATTTTTTTCAAGGTGACCCCTGGATTATTAGAAAAATCAAGACGGCGGACATTGATATATTAAATTCATAGGTCAAAAAGTATTTGACTGCATGAGCCAAGTTTTGAAAAAGATTTTTTTTTTTTTTAATTGTCGTTTTAAAAATTAAATTTTCAAATTATATCCAGTTTTTTTTTTTTTATTCTTTAAATATTAAATTTCTTATGAGAGAAAACAAATGGTCTCAGAAAAACTTCTAGTTTTGTTTAGACTACTTTTTGACAGATCTCCATTCTTTGCAAGGTCAACGCGTCTTAGCAGAATTGGAAGACATTCACATTCTTCTTTTTTTTTCCGCTAGCAGCCAGAAGTCCCCTCCAGCGTGACTCCCTCCCCCCCCCCCCTATTCAGCATCTTCCTCTTCTAAACTGGTTCCTTTCTTTCTAGGTCATGCCAATTTAGGGGAAGAGATACAACTTTATCTTGTTATCCGATCGAGATCAAGAATCGTGGCATCGCTTGTTTGAGTTTCGGTGCACCGGGAAACACGCAAATTTCACATTGAATCAATCGCCACTTGAAGGTTAAAAAAAGCCCGGATCAGTGTTACATTTCGTACAATCCTTTGTTGAATCTGTACCAAAGTGGATAAATAATTTTTCTCTGAAAGAAGGAAAGTTAAACAACAGAACGCACTTTTTCAGTGCCTTATATGTGCTTTGATTTTTAAAAAAAAATGCAATATGAATTGATTTTATGGCTTATATGAGCATAGAAACTGGTTCCAGTGAAGCAAAGAGTTTTTGCTTCGAGTCCGCACAATTATTTTTTTTTATTACAAATATTTAATTTGCAATAGTGATTTGAAAATAATCTCATGACTGCATAAAAAAGGTTATTTTATTGCATATACACGCTTGACTTCACTGATGCAAGTAGGACAGGAACTATGTGTCCGCAACCACGGTTTTAAACATGACTTATGAAACATACCAGTTTCATAATTATTTCATCTTTTATTATATTGCTTAAACAAATGCTGCATGTTTGCATTTCAAGAGGTTTATCTTTAGACAAACCAGATGGTTCAGTTTTAAGAGCTTCAATTGTTAAATTACAACAACTGACGATTGGAGATTGTAATGATGAGGATAGTTCAGGTCGACTACTAAAATAAAGACACGACAGTCTGCGACTATATTTAACATTATTATTTTCATCAACGCGATAATATTCGAGACCTTCATGGGCGAAAGTATTATTTTCCATTATACATGTCATTAACTGGAAGATTTATAAACGACTTTTTGGTACAGTTTGAATTTATATGAGATGAATTTTAAAAAAATCAGTTTAAATATTTTGAATTAAAAAAAATATTTGAGATGAATTTTAAAAAAATCAGTTTAAATATTTTGAATTAAAAAAATTATTTGAGATGAATTTTAAAAAATCAGTTGACACATTTTGAATTTAAAAAATTTTATATGAAATGAATTTTAAAAAATCATTTGACACATTTTGAATTTAAAAAATTTTATATGAAATGAATTTTAAAAAAATCAGTTGACACATTTTCTCATTCGATTTTATAAGTTTAAACATGTATGAGCATAGAAACTAGTTAGTAGTTAGTTTCATGTTCCAGTTTTAATTTAAAAAAAAACCCTTTTGTTTTAATATTTATTTCTTACAGCTATATTAATCCTTCTTCCCTTTTCTACTTTGAGACCAAAAAAATGTTAAAGTTCTTGAAAAACATAAATTCGGTAGTCCACGAAACGACTAGTGTTCAAAAAGATTTCTGGTCTTTCTTTTAGTCTGTTTATTGAATTTTTCCTTGTAATATATGGTTACCTCTCTAAAAATCTATTAGCTTTGATCTTGTATTTATGATACGATATGAAAATGATCAGCGTTAAAGTGCTGACTTCCAAGTTAATACACTGAGTTCCATAACTTGCCTCTACCAATAAGTAATTTTAACAAAGTCGTTTTTTTATTATTATTATTTATTTATACTAACCTTTTTCCACTGTCTTTATATATATGTTATATTAAGGTTAATAATTTGTTGATTTTTTAAAGGGAAATGCAACTTATGTCTATCAAGAATTTCTTTTTAAGTAACATCGAATGATGTTTTTGAGAATCTTTTTTAAATTAGCCAAAAAGTTTTTATAAGCACATTTTCTTTTAAATAATAAAGATTTGAATTTTTACCTTAATCTTAACCATTACACAGACTGATTTGCTTTATAGTTTTAAATAATGTGTTTAATACAGTGGTTGATTCACTTTTTACTGCTATAAAATAGGAGACATGGACTAGATGAAATTCTGTACATAAAAAGAGAAAATTTGGCTTTTTAAAAAGAGGCCTTGGAAGAGGTAACATTTGTTCATTTTTTTAAAAAAATATATATAGGGTCAGTTGGGGTAATTGTAAACAAGCTTCATAACTACACTTGTGGTAGTTTTGAAAACGTAACTGTTTGTGAGTAATAAGCTGGCAGCATAGGGAAGACATTAAAACAGTTTCGTAAGTTTCTAAACAGCTGTGGAGGTGTCACTATTGTTTGAAAATGGCAGAGTGAAAAAAGCTGTTTAACAAAATATAGTGATCTTTCATTTTCCTCTCCAGCTCATCTAAAAAAGCGATGTAAGCGGCTTCAAACATATGGAATGCTGCTAAAAACATTTAGTTATGAATTTAATCCTCCCTGGCATTTTTCATGAGCAATTTAGGTGTTTACAATTACCCGCTATATTTCGTACTCTGGGGTATACATATATTTAGATTTGTTTCCTTTGAAAGTTCTATTTAAATTGAGATTTTCATGTCAAAAAAAAAAAAGGAAAAATAATTTGTCTATATATATTATGTGTTTAAGTCGATATTTATTCCAAAGAAAATAATGGTATAATCTAGAAAATTTATGGTTATAAAAGTACTGTATATAGATATTTTGCTTGTTAATTATTGATATGGAAGGAAAGTCCATATTTGGAAAATATTGCAAATTAAAAGAGAAGAAACTTTTAATGCTTTTTCATGGAATGCCTTTTCATTCCAAATGCCTTTTTGGAATGCCTTTTCATTCCAAAATGCATAAGTACTGCTTGGGCTAAGATTTTCTATTTTATCCCCCTATATGTTCAGCAGGTATTAAAAGGCACCTTTATTATTACATCTTTAAATGAGAAAGGTCAAAATATGGACTTGCTTCCATTCAGCAATCACCATGAACAAAGGGGGTGGGTGCTTTGAGATATCGAGACTATCTCCTCAGCTTATGTGCGGTCAAAATATTGATCTTCAGAACAACTTGTTAAATGTTATCTGAGAGTTGAAGACTAAGATAATAGTTGCTAAATTTCAAAACCATATTAGCTTTTGAAATTATGAGTTTCTGTGTGATATTTATAGCTTGCCTTTGGTTAGTCAACATGATTTCATTATTGTCAGTGTAATATCAGTCGTGAGACAAAAACTGATAACTTCTCTGGCACCTTTCGTTTTGTTTTCTAGGATTACAGAAACTTAAAAAGCACATGCATATTACGGTCCAGTAGGCAAACTCACAGCGCTAACTCATAGGAGTTTGAAAGATTCCCTGAATAAGTTTTCAGTTGGCTAATCAATGTGCTTGAGGTGCAGTCACCAATGCACGGAAAAAATTTGTTCAAATAAATAAGTACATCAGTTTAGGAATTTTATCAAACAATTTGCTTGTGGAAAAGAAAAATTTTAAGCTTTCTTCCAGCTATTTTTAACTATTAGAAGAAGAAAAAAACATTTTTTAAAATAATCCGTTTCTTGAGAAAAGTATTGAAAAACAAAGGGTTATAGGTTTAATTACTTTTGAATAGATTATGAATAATTTCTTGAGATATATAAAAATATAATCCAGTTTTTGTAATAATCTAATCCAGTTTTTGAAGGATGACTCCTATCATTTTCAAAACTTGAAACTGCTCTTATTCTTAATGTATGAAAATAACATTGCTTTAAAACAGCCATTTAATATTTAAAAAATAAATAAATCCTCCAAAAATGGTACAAAGTTAATGAGCTGATACAAAAAGGACCTGCTACAAATTGTGTTTTAATCACGTCTTTGTGTGAGCAAAAATAAGCTCCCCCCCCCCCCTCTGCCATTTTGTCACATTATTTCTAAGTGACTGTGAATCGTCTGCAATGGAAAAGTGTTGCGAATACAGAAGTCTTTCCTTTTTTAATTAAGAACGGTAGAAATTTTGAAGACTGTGGAATTTTGTCACTTGTTAAACTTTAACTCTTTAATTCCCGGGCAACAAAATATTTTTTCTCCTTTGCTTACCGGAGAAATAGCCCAAATCCACGAGCGAATGCTTTCCCCCTTTAGTCATTCATGTGCCTTCAGCGCTGACAGGTTGTATCCCGCCTTTGACGGGAAACAGAAACATCTTTTTTTTTTTTTTTTTTTTTTTTTTTTTTTTTTTTTTTTTTTTTTTTTTTTTTTTTTTTTTTTTTTTTTTTTTTTTTTTTTTTTTTTTTTTTTTTTTTTTTTTTTTTTTTTTTTTTTTTTTTTTTTTTTTTTTTTTTTTTTTTTTTTTTTTTTTTTTTTTTTTTTTTTTTTTTTTTTTTTTTTTTTTTTTTTTTTTTTTTTTTTTTTTTTTTTTTTTTTTTTTTTTTTTTTTTTTTTTTTTTTTTTTTTTTTTTTTTTTTTTTTTTTTTTTTTTTTTTTTTTTTTTTTTTTTTTTTTTTTTTTTTTTTTTTTTTTTTTTTTTTTTTTTTTTTTTTTTTTTTTTTTTTTTTTTTTTTTTTTTTTTTTTTTTTTTTTTTTTTTTTTTTTTTTTTTTTTTTTTTTTTTTTTTTTTTTTTTTTTTTTTTTTTTTTTTTTTTTTTTTTTTTTTTGAATGCATTTCTAATAGTCACCGGTGTGATAATTGATTAAATACTACAAACATACCGACGATATCATAAATGGCATCGATCTTTTGCACATCGAGCATTTGACACCGCAAATGTGTAGAGACGATGAAAAGCTAATATGTCAAGTTGATTTATTAGTTAAACATTCATTTTTTAAGCAAAGATTTAGTAACGTGACCAGTTCGTTAAACATCTGGTGGCTGCAGTCTTAGCCCACCCCTTGCCAATTAGTCTGGAGTGCGAGGTCCTTTTTAGGAGATATGCAAACTTGGTAAATAAAATGAAAGTCATTGATTCCTTGTCAAGTTTCGCCCATTTGAACTAGTTCGCTGAACTTGATCACTAATATGAAATGAACTAGTTCAATACATAGAATAAAAATTTCGATCCCTTATTATTATTTCGCACGTGCGTAATTCGTTTCTTCCTCAGACAAATTGCTATAACTATTGGGATTCGTTGATGAGTGGAAGATCATCTGATGTTAAACTTTCACAATTTCACGAACCCCTCCTCCGCCCTCCAAGCCGCCTTGATCATGTGGGTACTGCTTGTACCCTAGTACTCCATGATGCAATGGCGTCCTGTTGACATAAGTCAGGAGTTTATTACTGTAGAATACATTTTTTTAACCAAACGGTTAGACAAGACATAAATCACCCCTGAAACTTCCCCTATAAAAAATTACTTTCTGCAATAACTGGGGACTGAAGTCGGACAGTTTAAATTTTTTTTATGAAAACGGTTAGACAAGCCTCGTAAAACTCCCCAACAAGAAAATTACTTTTACCACTACTTTTTGTCTAAAAAGCCCCCCACTAGGGATGGCTTATTCCGATCGGACCCGGTCCAAAGTACCCAATCCGCAAATGGAACTAGTTCCGAGTTTAGTTCCATCACTGACGTTATCGTTCCGGAAGTTATTCCGAACTATTTCCGGTGGGGAGGGAACCTGGTCCGATGGAACTAGTTCCGAGTTTAGTTCCATGCATATCATTCCGGAAGTTATTCCGAACTATTTCCGGTGGGGAAGAAACTTTTTTCGGTGGAACTAGGTCCGGATTTCTATTCCTTCATTCTCTGCGGACTGCTTCCATGTTTTTATTCCGATTGGAAGCAGAACGACAGCTCGGTCCATTGGGAATCGGAACTATTTCCATGTTCTTATTCCGGCTCGAAGCAGAATTAGCGGTCCTTAATCGTCGTTTTTAATGCTCTTTCCTTTTTAGTTCCAAGCGATACTTTACTTTAGTTCTTTTGAGGATATTATTTCTCAGATTTATTTAGTTCAATTTTCTAGGAAGACATATTCGTCATATAGTTTTACAATGAATTTAGGAGTGCTAGTTTGTTTCAAAATGAACTATCAAATGGAAAGGGTTGGATTTATTTACCTACTTAAAGTAAATCCTTGCTTATTGTAATACGTTACAGCATGCTATTTGTTTTAGGAAAATAGCATTTCTTTATATAGGTAGTCAAAATAAACTATGAGCCCCTTTTTTGGAAGGGAGGGGGGAAGATCTGATTATGTCTTATCCGTAAAAGAAAATAAATTCTTTTAAGAGTTACGTGTTTTTCATTCTTTAATAATTAAAAAATTACATCATAGATTTTTCTTTTTTTTTTTTTTGAATACACTAAAAAAAAATCAGTTTTGTGCAATAAAATATAAATTATCCAAATTTTGCTCATATGATTAAAATGCGAATTAATTATCATTATTATTATTATATTATTACTATAAACAGCAAAATCCAGTTTAGTATTTTTAAATTGCATTTGATATGGCAGAAGTTTCAGATGATATTATTGTCGTAACAACAAAATCCTGTGATGGTAAAAAGAAAATTCTTCTCTCAGTTATAATAATAACCAAAAAAAAAAAAAAAATACTGAATTATTTTTTATTATTTCTGTTCATTCTTTCTTTGCTAATCTTTTCTTACATTTTTCTCCCCCTTCAATCATTTAAACAATTCTGTTTTCCATATTTTGTGCAACATAATATAAAATCAATTAAGTTCCCTTTAAATAACCAAAAGTTTTTTAAAAAAAATTTAGGTAATCAGAAATAGAAATGTTTAATTTTAAAACTAATCTTAAAATTCTGAAGATATATTTTTTTTTAAAATGTGCAAAAGAACCCTATGTAAGTGGCAAATTCAACTGTGGTGCACCAAGAAAAAGAAAGAAAGAGAGAAAAGAAAAGAAAAATATATTTAATTAAGAAAATTTAACTTTTGTAAAGAAAGGATTAAATCCCTAGTTTGACGCTCCGATTAAAACCGATTAATAGAACTATTTATTTGTATAAACTATTAGAAACTAAAATTGAAGAATACTGAATGTGTGCGCGCGAACATGTTTTTAAAAGCGTGAAATTAATTTGCCTGATACTTTTGAATTTGCTGCTTAACCCTTGATGAGGTGGTAGCAGAATGTTTCATTTGTATAAAACAAATGATTAATGGTGAACGCTGTCGTGAAACATATATGAGTACTTTGAAATCATTTTGAATTGATTCGCATTTTCTCTTTTATTATTTGTGTTGCAGTCAAAATACTTCCTGCAAACAGTATTGTGCTTGAATATATGCTTTTGTTTGGGTATTTAATTTGTGTAAATTCATGCACCAACTCTGATTCGTAACTTCAACGCACTGATCTTTTCGTTTTTAATTTCAAGTAAAATTTTTCAAGGATTGATTTAATAAATTTCTGACTTAATGCAGTAATGAACGTGATTGCTTTATATTATTTTACTCAATTATGTCTGTTCAAGTTATTTCGTATGTTTAATAGATCATGAATTTTTATGTTTTATATTCATGAATGGAAATTCTATTGTTAGTGTATCATTGAACTTTTCGTTACTTACGCTTTGTAGAGTTGCGATTTCATTAAGTTGAGCCACCTTCCCCCCCCCCCCCCCCACACACACACAAGCATGGTGACTTCTTTTGTACACGTATTTCGTTTATTTTTAAATTTTAGTTGTAATGCTTTCTCTGTGATAAAGTTTTTGCAAATAAAAACTGTTTACTAAAAATATACATTTCTTGTTGTAATTATTGTTTGTTGTTATTGTCAAATCCATGAGATTTAAAGCATGTCATAGTCTTAGAAAAAAAAACATTATAAGGATGTAATGACTTAGAATGAGATCTATATCAGTAAATATTAAATTTTTTCTAGATTGAAATTATACTGTCTTTTGAAAGGAATATATAGTAATCAGAGATACTGGATGCTGGATGCCAATCAACACGAATTGGCGGTGGGGATTTTTAAGCTTTAAGAAAAAAAATTACAACTTGAAGTACAGAAATAAAATTTCTAAACATCATTATGAATTGATCATAAAACATATTCTAAAATGAATTGCCTAACGTATACCCAAAAAAAAAAAAAAAAAATATTGTAAAATTACAAAAAAAAAAAAAAAAAGTGATAAAAGGTGATTTTTGCGTATTCGAAAAAGCACTTTATTCTGAATGAAATAAACGCTTAAATTATGATGGGATACAGTAAAACTCTGTTTCCCAAGTGAGGGTTAAACGAGCACCGAGCATCATTGCTATTCATGGGCGAATGTAGGGACTGCAATTTCTTGACGCCATAACAGAGTTGTCACTATAAACGATGTTACTAACTATAACCAAGTTCAACTGTATATTATAAACGCAAGCATACACGCACATATATGTAAAGGCATATCTATCCATGCGCATATACATCAATCTTGGGTATTTATAAATTGAGGGTATTCGAGGGTATCGTAAAAATTCTAATGAAAAAAGTTTATGAGAAAAAGATTTTCGTTCTAATTAATGACAACGGACACTTGATGCGTCCCATGCACCAAAAGAAAGCAGAAAAGGAAAGCTGACAATTTGTGTCTCCCGCAGAGCCAGACACCCTGACTACAGCCAGCCACTATGCTTCAGAAAATGACATCGAACGATAAAGATCCAAAGACTGGATATTCTGTAATCTGGATCAGAAGCAGAATAAATAAAAACCTCTTCCAAAAAAAAAAGGAACCGCTTATACAATATATTTAAGAAGGGAAAACCGAGCTGCTTTTTATAGAATTGCGAGCTGCGCTGAATTAAGAATAAATATTTAATTCCTTCATTAAGCAACATGAATGACACATCATTGCCATTTTTTTTGCTATAACGGTTGGGATCCGCGAAAATGTTAGCGGGAAATGAATAAATGAGGCAAAAACAAAGTGCGTTAGCCAAAGCAAACTATAACAGAATTCACATGATTCTCACGAGCGATCAACTACTCTCGAGCTCGTTGTCTGAAAGTTCTAACGTATTTCTATAATCCTAGACCTTTTGACTTATGGTCCCAAACTCTGGCACAAGTTGCGGTCTCACCCGCCGAATGGGTCAATGACTTCCCTTTTGTTTCCCAAGTTTGCAGATCACGTGAAAAGGACCTCACACTTCAGACTATTTGGCAAGGTGTGGGCTAAGGATGCAGTCACCAGATGTTTAACTAACTGGTCACGTCACTAAATCTTTGCATTAAAAATGAATGTTTAACTAATAGGTCAAGTCGGAAAACTTGACCATTAGCTTGTCATCGTCTTCACTCATTTGCGGTGTCAAATGCAAAGTTCGATGTCATTTATAATATCTTTGTTATGTTTGTAGCATTTAATCAATCATCACACCAGTGACAATCAGAAATGTATTTTTACGGATCCCAACCGCTATACATTGACCATTCATGTGTAAATAAATAAGTGAAGAAAAAAAGAAATCAATTAACTTTTTATGTGAGTTATTTTCATAAACGCACATGAAAAAAATTGGGGATCCCAATTGTTATAACAAGTTATTGAAAGAAAAAAATAATTCCACATAGGCGAGAGCGAAAATGACAAATAACAACAATCAGAATAATGAAATTGTTTCTCATTTTTAATCTTCTTTTGGCATGCTCGTTACTATTTACAGCTTTTTATTATAATAATTACTAGTATTATTAAGATCCACTTATATAACGCATGAGTATTTCGCTTTTTTCTTGAACAAATTGCTATGACGGTTGGGATCCGTAGATATGCAAACGAAGCACGATTGTTCGTGTTCATTGTGTATACTTCTTGTACCGTAAAACTCTTTTAAAATTTGAAAGAAAAGATTTCCAAAAGATTGAAAAAAATTGAACTAGTTTTGTGTTTGAAAATAGCGGTTTTTGGTAGACATATAATTTAAGCAAATTTGAACCTCAGCAATTTTGAATAGTTACTATTTTTCTCACAAGGTGGCGCCATATAAAGAAATTTGTCGTGAATTTTGAATTGGGTTGAAAACTTTGATTTTGGAACGGCAACACTGATATACATATATACTGAGAAACATTTTTGTTCTACAACCCCCTCCCTCAAAAAAAAGGAGAATAATAATAATAGAAAAAATTAACACATGGAGGAAAGTTTTTGTTCTTATTTCCGTAGGAACTAGTTCCTGGAACTAGGTCCGAGGATTCAAAGGAAGGAAAGGAACTAGTTCCTCAAAGTGAACTAAAACTTTTATCCCTATTTCAATCACATATGACCCTATAAATATGGGCACATGTACCTTATAATATATTTAAAGGTAAAGATATAAATTGGTAGTTACATGCAGTTTGAAAATTGAAAATAAATTTATTGGAAGACTAAAATATTTCATAGATAACTGTGACAACAGCTCATTGAATAATTTCAATTATTTAACCAAAAATCCTGTAAGAAATTCTCAAATAGCTATTCAAAATATTAAAGGGTTTTCGAGCGCATAGCAAATTCAAATTAAAAAAAAAAAACAATCATAATTACTTCGTTAAACACTTTTTTGCATATGCAGCAGGTTTAATTCTTATGAAGTAATGATAATACTCTAATAATTAATTTTCCTAACTTAACATTTGAAAATTAAATTTTTCAATTTATCAGTTTTGTAGTAATCTACTCATAAATTAAAATCAAAACCGAAAACTCAAATGTTTCAAAATGTAAAGTTCGAATTCAAAAAATATGTCTCAAGGGAGGCTGCTGTATTTTAGAGTAGTTCATATACATTTTTTATTCTTTTTTAAAGTAAAGATATAAGTCAATATTCATCATGAACAATTTAAGAAGAACTCTTTTTCAAATTTTAAAAGTAGAAACATACAAAGATGGGAGAATTGCTGATATTTTTTTGGGGGGGGGGGGACAGGGAACTTCCAAATAAAAGAAACGAAGGCTTTAACTCCGATTGAATATCACTGAAAATTTTACCCATGTACAATTATTGTAGCTGTAAGTAAAAAAATTTGAAATTTTCAGCGGGCTGGTGGACATCCCTGCTATTACCAATGTATCCTTTATATTTTAGAACCATAAATATTCATATTTCGATTAACACACCGTTAATTAAAATTTTTAATTTGCACAAATTGTTAGAAAATCATCTTTTCCCAATTCAAAAAAAAAAAAAAGAATGCTGAGAAACAATTATCAGGTTTGATGGCACTGATAATGCTGTGCGTGTGTGTGAACACACTTTGCAGAACACGTAGTGTGTGTCCAAATTTTTCAAGGCTATATCTTCAACAATAGAAAAAAAAAGAAAGAAAGAAAGCAACGTCGCTGCGCAAGTGGTCAAAAATACAAAGCAGAAACGAATATATTTAAAGATTTTGAATACAGGATGAAAACACTGCTCATTCATAAAAATCAAAACATTACAGTATCGCTTACGCAATTTTTCTATGACATTTGTACCAATACGTTTATATTCAAACAGGGGAGAGAGGGAGGGATAACAATCAAAAACATATCAGCCATCATCATTACGAAGATGATTTGAGATCAGTATTACAAATCTTTCAAAATTACTGCTACTGACTTGCGATTGTTCTCATTTTCTAGAGGTCAAAGAATTAAAAAAAGTTTTAAATTAATAAGAAAAAAATTTTGTATTTTGTCAAATAATTGCAAAAAAAATATTTTATTTTGTAACTATCAGTATTTTTATTTACTTTTATTTACATGCTTTATATATAAAACATTTAGTTTTTGCAACATAACTTGATATTAAACATTAATCGGAAGATAAAATTTAATGTAGGCTTTCAGTATGCTTCACAGGAACGTTATTCGTTTATTTATTTAGTCTTCTAACATGCGCACATTGTATTTTTTTCCGGCATTGTAGCATTTTTACGGTTCCCAATCGTTATAGTACTTTCATAGTAAATTATACATTGTGTAAAAGTGTCGGTGATGGTGTTTGAAGAATGAATGAAATTTTTACTTTCTAATCAGTGCAATTCACCAGTATATTTAAAGGAGCTTAGGTTCCCCCCCCCCCCCTTAAATCCATTTTAAAAGAGGTTCTTCTGGTTTTGGTATTTTTTAAAGTATTTTACTACTACAGATCTAGTTTGGTTTAAATTATTCACTTCACGATGCAAAATTTAGCTGTTCATGGGAAATTCGCTTTAAAATTTGAATACGGGATGCTAGTTTGTAAAATAAGGCTATAAAAGTGATGAGTTGCAAATATTCAGCTATATAAAGCTTGGCTTAGTTCCATTCCTCTTCACTAGATGGCTCTATAAGACACAGTAGAAAATAAGCTGCGGGCGTTGGAGGATAATTTTGCTTGTCTTGGTGGGGGGGGGGGGGGGGGAAGCAAAAACTTAATTTCCAAACAACAACACTGATCTTATTAGGGGTCGCGAACCCCAGGTTGAGGAGCGATGCTCTGGCAGATTTATTTGGTCTTGTATTGCCGTTTATTGGGAGAGGCGAAAAGATACCAGCTACAGTATATTTCTAACTCATTAGTGGTATAGTCTTGTTTTAAAGGCATCCATTAATTAATGTATCCAAATTTTCGTACCCTTTTTTAAAGAATTAAATTGTAGAATGACGTACTTAAAATTCCAAGCGCAACGTAGAACACGAGAACCTCTCTGAGCGAAAAAAAACTGACCTAGATCATTAATAATAAAACAACTTGAAAATTTTCAAAAAAAAAAAAAACACCTTCAAAATGGGTTTGCGCCTGTTACTTCCGTTAGCACTTTCTAACAGCGAAAGACATAACAATAACTTTTTTGAGAGCGGGGACAGAGAATAATAAATAAATAAATAATAATAAATGAAAATTCCCAATAAATAAATCATTTAAAAAGTGCAAAAATAAAATAAATCGAGTGAATAACAGAAAAATGTAGGAAGAACGAAAAAAAAAAAAAAAAAGAAAAAAATAAACTCTGTAAAGGGGGGGGGGGGTGGAAGAATAAAATAAATCAAACAATTTTCTGTTGTGAGTGTTATTTTCGTAAACGCACGTTCTCCGACACATTTGCGGTTCCCAATTGTTATAGAAATGCATTGGCAGAGAAAACTATTTGCACACGGTAAGAGCAAATTATAGAGATAGTATAGAATAAAGTAACTGCGTGAGTTAACAAGAAAAAATTACAGTAAAAATTAGTTCAATATACTTTTTTATCTTTATTTTTCATTACTTATTTCTTCTTATTATTAATATTTGTTCAATTGGCAAATTCGGATTTACTTTTCTCCACCAGACCCCTACCTGTTAGCCGAGGCCTTAGGATTGCTTACGCACGGGGAGAGGTAGTGGGGTCTACGGATTTTACATGCACATATCCCCAAGTATACATGGTGGTCTTCAGTGGGTATCGAACGCGCGACCTTCCAGGTGGAAGTCCGACGTGCTAACCACTAGGCTACCACGGCCCTAATTCGGATTTACTAGTTAAGTTTCCATTCAATTATGTGAATAATAGTTTAAAATAGCTTATCACTGTTTCAATCTGAAATTTCAGTTCTGCTGAATAAAACTTCTAAATACCAAAATAGGTTCTGCCAATCAAAATATTAATAATACTAGCAATAATAATAATAACAGCAGTTGTAAAATATCTAAATGAATACATGAAAAGCAAATTTATCTTCATTATTGTCAACAAAATTTAAAATTCTGACGATAAGGATTAATAACTCTTGTGTGTTTAGAAAACTGATAAATTATACTTACAAGGTAATTTTTAAAAATTCAGTAGAGAGTATGAATGAGACTGTTAAAGTGCAACATGAAAGAACAAATTACAATTTATTTAACATTCTTGAAACAAAAAATAAATTAATTACAGTAAAACCTGTAAAGTTGACCACCTTTGTAAGTTGGCCACCTGTCTAAGTTGACCACCTTTGTAAGTTGACCACCTTTGTAAGTTGGCCACCTGTCTAAGTTGACCACCTTTGTAAGTTGCCACCTGTCTAAGTTGACCACCTTTGTAAGTTGACACCTTTGTAAGTTGACCACCTTTGTAAGTTGGCCACCTGTCCTTAAGTTGACCACCTTTGTAAGTTGAAGGCCACCTGTCTAAGTTGACCACTTTTGTAAGTTGGCCACCTGTCTAAGTTGACCACCTTTGTAAGTTGGCCACCTGTCTAAGTTGACCACCTTTGTAAGTTGGCCACTGTCTAAGTTGACCACCTTTGTAAGTTGGCCACCTGTCAAGTTGACCACCTTTGTAAGTTGGCCACCTGTCTAAGTTGACCACTTTTGTCAGGAACGGAATTAGCCCTATATTATTTGATGTAGGGAAACCTATGTAACTTAACCACCTAAGTTGACCACCTGTCTATATTGACCACTTATGTTCGCCACATTGGGGTGGGAGCATTATAAAAAACCCTTTGGAAGTTGACAGCAAAATTTTTTTTTATTTATTTGTTTATCTATTTTTGCAAAGGTAAAAAAAAATTAAAATAACTTCTCCAGGATATTTTTACGCCACAATGTTAGACCAATATTTGTCTAGATGGGTGAAACATCAATATAAAATTTGCCTAAATCTCTATGTAACTTAACCATACGGGAAAACTATCATGAGCACTCATTTGTGCTCTAAATAAGTTTCATCTTTTTTTTAATTTCATCTAGCCATTTTGAAAAATCATGCATTTTTAGGGAATCGTTACCATTAAATAAGTAACTTACAAAATTAATGTCATGTTTATCTTTATTTGAACTAACTGCTTCAATTTTAAAGTTGCATAGGATACATTATAAGTCATTCGGATTAAATTTATCGCATGATATTTTAGAATTTAGATAATTGTGAAAACAGAGCTAATTACTAATTTTAAAGTAACGTTAATACATGAAGTTATGTTTGAATTAGTTACAAATGAATAAAAGCATAGTGTAAGACTGTTTCCCAACCTTTTTTCCCTTACGAACCCCTTCTCAGACCCGAATGAAAATGGCGAACCCCCTTCTGTAAGGGGTTATAAAATTTGCTAGCAGGTTTATTGTACAATACTTCATAACAAGAAATGAAAACATGATTATTGTAAAACATCTAAGTTTAAATAAAACTAAAATACAACTTCAAATATATATTTTTATTATTTTTTTCCTTACGTGTTCTTTTTGAATAATTATTAGTTCAATAAACCTATCATTCCTAAAACAAATTTAAAGACTCATTTCCCGATAGGTTCCATTTTCCGGTTGAAATATACAAAATTCAGTAAAGTTTTGGAAATTTAAAATTTCTAATTACGCTAATGCAAAAAAGTTGGAATATGTGAAAAATGTGGTTCAAGTTTAAAACTAATTTATAATTACCTTCTGGTTCTATTTTAGGGTGATAAATTTGCCTAAAATAATACAAAATTTAACATTTTATGTAATAAATTTCATATTTTTAGCTCTTGCGAGGAAAAAAGGGAAATGGCAGGAAAAACACGAGTTCTAAATTTTGAAATAAATCAATAAATATCTTTCGGTACCAATTTATGATCCAAATTTTTAAAATCAAATATCTGGAAAACGCAATTTATTATTTTTTTAAAATCATTTTTCTACTTCTTAATTACGTATGTAAATTTATCATTTCGTGTTTTCCTTTACTTAAGCGATAAAAAAAAATCCGCCATTGCAATATTATTTTCACGAACCCCCTTTCGGCACCGCGCGAACCCCTGGGGGTTCGCGAACCACCGGTTGCGAAACGCTGGTGTAAGAAATGACAAACAAACAAAAAATCTCCACCCTCCATTAGTTGACCACCTGTCTAAGTTGACCACTAAAGTGCTGCTCCGCAAGTGGTCAACTTACACAGGTTTCACTGTACATTAAATTTCTAAATAAAAAATAAATGGCAATACATTGTAATACAAAAAAGGAAAAGCACAGTTATTTATGTCCATCGTAAGGCTCATCTGCGAATTGCCGGCTAGCAATCTTCTGACTAATTTACACTTGACTTAAAAACTTTAGCATGAAGCTATTCCCGGGGATGAAGCAGAGAAGTAGGTTGAGAACTCACGTTTGAAGATCTTCAAGTGCACCGACTCGGGCTGAAATCATTCCGGAAAGCAGCCTCACACGCAGTGCAACGCAGACGGCGATGAATTCAGGCAATTCAAACAGCGTCATAGGTAGGGTTGCAAGTTTGTCGCGGAAAAAAGAGCGCGAAATTCGCGGCAAATTTCGCGAAATGCTCGCAAAAAACACAAATATAACAAAATATATCATATCTGCAATGAAAACTATTCTTCATCCTAAACTATAAGGCTATTATTAAAAATGGAAGGATTATTACCTTCGTTAAAAACATTTGAATATTTCTATTGATTAGGATTGTCATCTATTGACTAGGATAAAAACTGCATGTTTTAAAAAAATTTGTGGCTGCTGGTTGGCAAAATCTATATTTATTGTTACTGCTTTCAAAAAAATAATTCTGAATTTTTTCTTGGCACAAGTTTAGAGCTTTTTTACTTTGGGTGCTCATATTTTATAATTGGTGTCTAATTTTTTTTAAAAATCGGACATTTAGCGAGTCAACAATTAAAACTAATAAAGTAAGAAAATTTCGCAGAGTTTATTAAAATGTTTTAAAAATTGCGAAAATCTTCGCGGGAATTCGCGGCGCGACAAACTTGCAACCCTAGTCATAGGTCACGTGATAGCGATGTAAACAAAAGAAGCTGTAGTATCACTTTACTTCGAGTTCGATCAATCTAATTAAAACTAGGCCTAAATAAAATTATGCGTTATTAAAAACTAGGACTGAATAAAGTTCTACGTTATATAAAATTAACACTAAATAAAAAACTATAACTATTGTAATAATTAATGAATTTCTTTTATAATGATTAAATGAAAGGTAAATTACTTGGTTTATAATCAGAAAAAGCTTTGAAAATAGTCTAATTTTAAGATATCTAATTGTGCTTCGTGAACTCCGCGTAGAACTCAATTAAAAATTTGGTTACCAAGTCAGCGATCCCCGTTATCACGTGACGCGATGAATTGCCTCTACTGGCTGAGATTCGGATTCTCATCCACTCCGTTCATGGTCTTTCATACGAATTTTTTTTTTCTTTTGAAAAAAACGTTTGAAGTTGGTTTATTGCAACTATTCTCAAAAGATAAACTAGAAAATTTTCTTACCTAAATAAAATTGAGTTTCGTAAAAATATGCCAGCGTTTGGCTCAAATAATAAAAAGGAAAGCAACAATTTGGTTTGCTTTGATTAAAAAAAGAGAGAGAAAGGAGAAAGGAAAAAAAAACAACGAACTTGTTCAGTATTAAACTATAAAATGTGGTATTTGCAAATTGTTTTTCAGAAACTATTTTACGTTGGATAATGCAAACTCTTAATTATTAATTGATGCATAAATATTACAAAAAACCGTTTTTATTCAAAGGTGTTGTAATTTTTTTATTTAATGACTGACATTTTGATTGAATATTTGAAAGCCAGCGAAATTGCATCTTTCTCAATGCATGCGTTCATATGATTCCAAGAAGAAACCATAACTTATAAGCTTGTAATATCTTTTTAAATATTTTTTATAAAAGGAAGTGCCATAAAGCAAAAGATCGGAAATTTAAAAGTTAGGATAGAAAAGAGCAGCTGAAGCCAGCGCTCATCTGTGATCGAAATCCAATGACTATACCGTTCCGACCTAACTGAGGCTGCATCTGAAAACTCTTAGGTCGACCGGTCGAAAATGTGACGACACGATATTGCTCTGTTCGGTTCGGAAACCCCCGGAAATTTGAGACACACTCGTGGTCGCTCGGGGTTTGTTTTTTTTTCGCACGGGAACCAAGAAAGAATTAAATTCTTAATTGGAGAGTTTAAATCAGATTTCAGAGCAAAATATTGATGGAATTAAGTTTTTTTTTTTTTGGAATGCGAAGAAGAAGAAGAAAAAAGAACACACACACACACACATTATAGTTATTGTTTTGATTTTGAATAACTGAAGAATTACCGTAATGAAAATTATAATGAAGCCTTCCAAGAAGAGACCGCCTGTCATAAAGACCACCTCTATAAAGAGACCACCTGTCATAATGACCACCTCTATAAAGAGACCATCTGTCATAAAGACCACCTCTATAAAGAGACCACCTCTCATACAGAGACCAAATCTCGTAACGACCACCTCTATAAAGAGACCACCAGTCGTAACGACCACCTCCATAAAGAGACCACCTCTCATAAAGACCACCTCTGTAAAGAGACCACCTGTCAGAAAGACCACCTCTATAAAGAGACTACTCTCATATAGACCATTTTTTTTCTTCGGCTAAACTTCCAGCTATAAACTTACTATTAACTTTCCCACCATTAATAGACCACTTATTTTCTGTCTCCCTCCCAGTGAGACCACTTTTCAGAAGAACAGGTAGAATTATTTACGGGGGGGGGGGGGATTGTGAAATACCCACACCCCGAGAAAAACAGGACCTAGCTAGTAGGGGGAAAAACCTATATATTATTCTTATTCCTGGAATTGGGTGGGTGATAAGCACCAGGGCAGGGGAATTGAACCAATTAGCTTGATTGTTCATTTGTGCTTGACACTCATTTTTTAAAACTCTTTCTCCGCAATTTCTTGAATCTTTTGCAGTAGCTTTATCTTGAATGTTCTGGTTACATAAGAGTAAACAAAATTCGGATAAAAGTAAAAACAAACATAATTCTGGTTATAGGTAT
Source organism: Octonoba sinensis (assembly GCA_038502835.1). NCBI lineage: Eukaryota > Metazoa > Arthropoda > Arachnida > Araneae > Uloboridae > Octonoba > Octonoba sinensis. Next base: position 105,823,107 of record CM076606.1, on the reverse strand, counting down.
GGTAGAAAATAGCTAAATACTTTAGCTTTTTTTATGTGCACATGCACATAATTCATAATTACCTGCTTCTATTATCAAGAGTAATAATTTAATTTTTCAAAAAATGAAATATCGTTGAAAAATAAGCAGATCAATTGTATATTAATAACTACTATAGACGTATCAACTAAGGTCTGGTAATGCTTACGCTGAAATGAATATGAAAAAATTTTGAATTTCTAAAGAATATCAGTGATCAACGATTCCCCCCGGAGACCAAGAATTACACCCAGCAAATTGGGTATACCTATGTAACTAATGTATTTAAAAATGTATATAATACATGCACTGGATTCAAAAGTACAGACTAGTTGTTGCATCAACGAGATTTTTTTTTGCCTTATTATACAGCACTAGAATGGATCTTTAAAGAAAGTACAATTTTCGCATCTTTTTCAAGACGTTTTTGTAGTGGTTAATGTATTTTTTCTCCCAACTTGACAAGCGTCTATTGACATTTATCCACAAATCTCAATCATCTCACATCATATTACCCTATTATTAATATTATTATTATTTCAGTTTTTCTAAAGTTTCAAGAAGGCATATCTTTGGCTCAGAAAATAATCCCTATTCAGAAGCAAAAGTAGATACATTGTCTTAGTTTTAAAAATTAGATTTAATTCCGTGAATGAAAATGCAAAAAAATAATTCAATATAATAAAAACATTTAACCAAGGCCGTAGGCAGGGGGGGCCCGACGGGCCCGAGCCCCCCCCCCCCCCCGAAATACTTTCGAAATTTTTAACTTGTCTGAAAAAAAAAAATGTAACAAAAAAAAAAAATTTGTTCCTCAAACCAATCTGTTCGGGAGCGTGGGGGGGGGGGGGGGTAGGTTCTCTGTTTTACAAATGGGGAAACGACAAGACGGCGCTTCAAAAATCCAGGGTCTATAAACCAGAACTCAAAATAAGATGTTTTCCCTCAATTCTAAAGACGGTAGTTCCCCCGTGTCGTGTCATCAACAGATAACGGATTGATTCCTTGCCTAAGGGCTACATATGGTTCTTATCACCCGACCACACAACAAGAACAGCAAATGTACTGATCCCTTTTTGGCAAAATGCAAGCCACCACATCTGCCATAAATATACGTACAACAGTTAGGTGCTTTGTCCATCCTTGCCCGAAGGTTACATTCGTGGAAATGGCGACTCTTTTAAAACTACCCACATTGTGGAAGTAGAAGATAAAGGAACTTTCAGAGCTAATGCCTAAATGTACCCCCTCGTCTACTACTACTATTGCGGGATGTGGATGTTTGTGCTGTTATTGCTGGGACAAATCTTTATTTTTTGTCTTTTCTTTTTTATACTAGCAATTCGTAAAATCGAATCAACATCGAAACGCTTCCGACAAGGGGGGGGGGGGGGCGAGGAGAGGGCTCTTGCCCCTTTGCGGATGCCTTGACCTTGCCTTACAGACATAGGCAGTTGGGAATTTAGTGGGCTCGTGTGCTCTTGCAAAAGTCTTTGCTTGCCTGCGTACAAATTTTGATTATGAGTAAAAGAAGAGGTAAAGTATTTTGTCTTATTTTGGGAAGAAACCCTGTAGAAATGTAGCAGAAAAGGTATGATTATTTTTATGTATTTTTCAAAATAATATTTTAGCTGCCCCTCTTTTTTTTTTTTGCAATTTTAGTTTCAACTTTGTATTTTCTTCCTCACATGCTGAGAAACTGCATATTAATCTTTCTTTTTTCGTTTTTTAACTTCATAGGGGATGATGTCACACTACTTCGAGGGAGGGGGGGGGGAGAGGGGTTCGAGCAATTTTGACAAGAAGTGTGACATTACACATTTCGATTTCTATAAAAACATGTAAAAAATCAGCTGATTAAACTTATTTTTGAAGTTTTTTTATTTTCATAATTTGATTTTAAAGTTTCATTGATTTCATTTTATATTGAAAATACCGCTGCTTATTAAGGTTTGAACTTACTTCTAGTTAAAATTTTAAAAGAAAGTCTTAGGTATTTACTTTTAAGATAAATAAGTGCGGGTGTTTTTTTAGAATTCAATTAATTATTTTTTTTTTGCTATTATGCACTAATTATCTTTTTTTCTATTTTAACCTTAATCTCATTTTATACCAATTAAGCCCACATGTAATCATTATTATTGTTATGCTCACAAATGTCATTAAAAGTTAAAAAAAATAAAATTAAAAGTTTGATTCTTTAACGTAAGTACCTTATTTCTGAACTGCAACACTGCAAGTACATGTGCTCATGTAACATAGCGTGATATGTGACAAAGGGGGTAGGGCGTGTTGGAGAGTGATATCTTGTGACAAAGGGGGAGGGGGATCAAATATATTGAAAGAAAGTGTGACACTGTTTATGAATGGTCCCATAGAGCGTTTACAATAACATTGCGAAGGTGAAAAATACCGCGACAAAATTACTCGTATACTTTTACTTAGCCTAGTCATAAATTTACATTGAACAAAAAAGATCTTGATTGGTTCTTCTTATTATATCGCTCATGGGCTGCAATAGTGGCACAACTCAAAAAAACTCGCGTTTCGGACTAAGAACAGATTGTAAATATAAAATACACATTTTTTTCAGCAGCAATACTAGCATAACTCATAATTCAGTATTAGGCCTGAAGATTTAATAATAACTAAAGCATTTCTTTTATGTTTTTTCCTTAGCAATGAAAAGTTTAAACCCACTTATATCAAAACATGATTTTTTGAGCTGTGCCGTAATTGCAGCCCATGAGCGATATGTATAATTTTGGAAGTGCTTTATAATTGTCCACGACTGCAAATCAAAGTTATACAGCTTTTTTGACTTCAAACTTAAAAAAAAAAAAGGAGTTTGCAGCAATTAGGTTAAGGAAAAAGAAAACATCCAGTTTTTAATTATTTACATTTAGTTATGACAAAATATGGAAGGCTTGAAACTTGAGAATAAGTATGAATTGCTTAAATTGTCAAAACAAAAACGGAATAGGGTTAATTCTCAAAACAACGTATGTTTTCTGTTAACTCTCTCTCATCTTTTTTTTTTTTTTGAAGTAATACTTCTGTGGGCGAAATTGAAAATATAATCTCATCATGCAACATGCAACCAGTGTTTCTTTCAGGATCTCTCCGGGGAGGGGGGGGGGGAGGGCACTGCCCCCTCAGAGATAACCAACTGCCCCCCCCCCCCGGAGAAAAAAATTCAGATCACAGATTTAAAAAAAAAATGAAAGAAAAGAGAGATTACACTTTTAGGACTTCAGTTTCAGAAACACTTTTAGGGAAAAGACATCGAACACTGTCACTAGCGACACCAAAAGTAGCCCAAAAGATAAGAATTTATTTTGAAGAATTTGGGGGGGAAGACAAACCAAACTCCCTTCTGCTTCCTCTAAAATTACTAAAGAATCTCGAAATTGCATTGTTAGGCAGTTTTCAAAAAGTTTCCTGGGGAGAGCCCTCGATCCAGTCTATGCCTCCAGTAACATTGACAAAGATAGACTGAAACTTCATTTTTAAGACTGCAGTTTCGAAAATTTTCTTTGGGGAGAACTTCTGAAACTCCTTCCTCTAACGTCCCGAAAGGGCATAAAATTGCATTCTCAGGAGCTAAATTGCGGGAAAATTCCGGGGGAGAACCCCCGGACCCCCTTTCAGAGATAGTCAAAACGTTATGGTTGTAAGATCAGTTTCAAAAATTTAAGATAAGAAGCCGAAGCCCCCAAAAAACACTGCCCTAACTTCACCAAAGATAGTCTAAAATGCACCTACTGTACATGGTATCAAAAATCTATCATATACTGTGACGTCATAAATTTTTTAAATCAAACGAAATATGGTTTACAAAAGGCCGTATCCAGAGGGGGAGGCCCACGGCCCCCCCCCCCTAAATTTTTCGCAATGTAGCATGTATATTCCTCCCTGAAACTTTCCTCAACATAAGTGTTTCAAACTTAGGGCCCCCCCCCCGAAAAAAATTTCTGGCTACGGCCTTGCATTTAACATTGTACCATTGTGTTTGTTGTTAAAATATTTTTTATGAGAACGAGAGCGGGGACTAGTATGTGGTGTAGTCGAGGGGAGACGCGGGGGGACGGCGTCCCCCCACCTCTTTATTTTCATTCAAGCGTCCCCTCACTTTTAATTTCAAGGGAGGACGCTGATTACGCGAGGGGACGCTGAGCTTCCTAACTTATTTAATATTCAAAATAGGCACTCACCAGTAAATTAACAGCTTTATGAAATAAGGCAGAAGCTTTTAAAACTATACATATAGGGTGTTTGCTACTTCGACTTTAAATTCGTGAGAAAAAAGGGATTCCCTGATTTTCTCAAACAACAATTAACAATCGCAGGTTAATATTACTCGCCAAAATAAGCGCGTTAAAATATGAGTAAACGGGAACTACATATATTCAGAGAATTAGTTTCAGCTATGCTGGCCTGCCTAGGAAATAGGTGTGCGGGGGGGGGGGGGGAGAGGTTTCAAATATCATCATAAGTTATTGAAATCAAAATAATTGTCACTGCTTGTACTGATTTTGTTTTCTTACAAAACAGTAAGACGTTGATATTATTAGAGTAAAAAAGTTGGATGGAGAATGAACGTCCTCTTTCGTCCCCCTTAGACTTCACCTTTAAAAAAGTAGCTTTCCTTTCGGTATGTAATATCGAAAAACCTACAACCATTTTATAAAGTTTCTTTCACAATCATTTGTTTTCTCGTCATCGCTTCAAGCCTTTTGCATATTCAAACTTTATGCATTATGCTCTTTGTTAAACAATTTCAAAACCAAATTAATGTAAAAAAAGTTTGGATTACAAATGATTATCTGTGCAAAAACCAGTTATGGCACGGCACGAAATTGCGGTATAAATTCATTTTAAAATGCCTTTATCACTTTCAATTTATTCAGCTATTTTTCTTTTTCTTTTTCGGTAATTATCAGGCCGGAAAATCCAAAAAGTACTTCAGGGTTTTTTTTTAATTTTGTTTTTTAAAGAGAATTTTATATAAAATTTTTAAAAAATTATAATCACATGAAAGGCCTATATTTTCACAGTCAAAAAAAAAAAAAAAAAAAAAAATTCAATAGTCATAAGATAAGACTGGAATGAGGCAAAAGCAAACTGATTTTTCTCAGTCCCACGCTTTTCCATTTATTTCCTATTGTTAACAAACTTTAACTGCTGCTATTGCCTGCTAATTGAAGCCATCTATATGGGAAGTGGGAACCGGCCGAATAGCTTTTCGCTGTCATGACCCCACAGCTACCTGATGAAGTTTTGCCACAGTTCATCAGGTAGCCGATACCCAGTTGAGTATTTTATGCTGTTTCCAAATTGCTGCTTGCCCAGGGTTACAAGGGTTCAATCACCCGACCAGAAACCCCTTTGAGACAAAAAAAAAACATTCTGTCCTACGGGTCCCTTCAAGATAATTGTTTTTGTTCTTCGTGATCGTCAGTTTCGACCGAACCTCCTCCCCCAAGCCAAAAAAAAGAAAACAGATTCTTAGAAAAAGTCTGGAGATATGGGTCTGTTTAATTGCTCTCGGAAACCAATACTGTCTACAAGGGTCAAGACGACACTGACTGTCGGCTCTTTAGCGTTATTGCTGTGTCATCACATGAGATATTATTAACACTTCCTGGATGATACAAGTAATTATCTGTGGGGGCAAACGCTTTTGATGGGGTGCAATTGATCCCCAGCCGCTTATCCGCTTTTTTGCTCATACGTTTACACCTGCTGAACGACACCACATGCAAACTAAATTCTAAAAGTGACTGCATAACGCACAAAAATATAATCTGTCTGTCCTGGTAGTGGTACTCTACTCTATCCATTGATCACTCGTTATAGATGGAACAAGCAATTTATCAAAAAGCAAGGGGAAAATGAAAGAATTAAAAGATTTAGGCAACAAAATTTGTTGGAAACATTTTTAACCCCTTCCAAACGCAGAAATACTAGTACGGAGTTATCAACTGAAATAAGCGCAGCATCCAATCAAAGTGAACCGTAAGTACTTTTTTTGTGATTTATGCACTCATGTTTAATAGTTTTTGATTATAAAATTAAACTGAAGTATAATTCATTTTCTTCTCGCTCCGAATTTCAATAAGATTGAGTAGTTTGAATTTTGGCTTGTGTTTTTTCAATTTGAAGTTTCTTTCCTTCTTTTTGGCTAAGTCTTTAAATAAGTGAAACATGAAAAGCTGGAAAAATAAATTTGAAGTTAGTTAAAATAAAAATAAATTTACTTTTTTCAAAATTTTTGCATTGAAATATTGTATTTTAAGTAAATGAAGTTTTTAAAATTTCTCAAACTCTTTCTCCTCGGCATGAAGTAAATACACACACATAGAGATATGGTGAAAGTCAAGGCCGTATCCAGAGGGGGGGGGGGGCACGGTCCACGCCCCCCCCCCCGAAATCCCGAAATTTTTCGCAATGTAGCATATCCCCGAAACTTTCCACGACATAAGTGTTTCAAAGTAAGGTTCCTCCCCCCCCCCCCGAAAAAAATTTCTGGCTACGGCCTTGGTAAAAGTAAGTTCCTATTGGCCTCCAAGCAAATTTCTGAGGAATGAACAGAAGATCCAACGACAGTACATTTGGTTGCCCTAGGTTGCCCTCCTGGGTTCGGCGCCTATTTACAGTGACTGTCGCGACATCTGTATTTTCCTCAATCTCCTCTTCTTCCGAATCACCTTTTACGTTCGCAACGATTTCCGCATCATTTTTGTTTGCTGCTGAAAACTCACTCGACTTCGAATTCGAAAATGGCAGCAAAACCAGAATTCGAGATATAGAGGTTTTGGGGGGGGGGGGGGGGAATTTTCGAGATAAACATGGAAAATACATTAAATTTAGGGTGTAAATGCAGGGAAAATATAAAATTTCGAGATAGGAAGGTTTTCGAGATGGACAGGTTCGAGATAAATAGGTTCTATTGTATAAATTTTTAAGTTGGTAAATTTTGTGTGAAGTATACTTTATACCACCGCCCTATTAAAGGGGTAAAAAAAGTTCTTTTTTGATGAATATATGAAACAAAAGAAATGTGAAGTTGTTTTTAAGTTATTGTTATTATTTAAAAAATATTATTTCAATTAATCAAGGTAGAAATATCATAACATATGGTGTTTTAATACATTGTTTTTAAGCACTTCAATAACTAAAAAAATTGAAATTTCGTAAATATAAGTATTTTATTTTTACAATATACATGTAGAGTTCATTCTTCAGTGGGAAGCACTGCCAGGATTGTTGTTTTTACTAAGAACTGTCGCCCTTTTTGCCACCAAAAGACAAACCTAGACTGAATGGCTAGTCATTCCAAAATTTTCCGGGGGTACATATTCAATGCATATTATAGGAAAAATACAACAAAATACATAATCACACGTATAAATACAATGCATTTCTAAAAGTCAAGGGGGGCGATTGGCCCCCACCCCTGATTGATCAAATGCCGCGCCTGTTGAATGGCGGGAAACGACGCTATATTTTTTTTTTTAACTTTTCCCTTCCCAAAACTCATATAAGTCGCTTTAATTTTTCCCGTTATTTCTCCAATGCAATACCGGCATAGGAGAAATAACAGGAAACAAATGGAAGTGACTTAGGGGTCCTTCCATGCAAGGATCCAAAATCTGAGAAAAAATTTAACTCACCTTTTTTTATTTTCTTCAAATTTGGCTTATCATCTGCACCTCTCAAGAAAATTAAAAATCCAAATTTTTAGATTTTTATCCTATTTTGTTTCTTAGTTATCAGACTTTGATTTTGTAAAAAAACTCATTTTTACATGGTATGCTTCAATACAAAACAGGGTCATCAACAAATAGAAATAAAAAGTTCTATTAAAAAGCGTAATGAATGCGGTTTCATATGATATGCATCATGACTAATTTTATAAAAATTTTAAATTTAAAAAAATGACCTTGAAATTTAAATTTTAAATTTCTCGAAAAATGTATAGTGGAAAATTTTCAAAATATTCTCAAATATTTCTGTCTATTTTATCATCGTTTATGCAAAATTTCAACTTGGGATCTCAATGGGATCATATTTTTTCAACCTTTTGAATGTAATTTGATTTACCAAAAAATGAACATTTTTGTGATTCAAGCTACTTTAAGACGTTGGTTCCTTAAAGGCGATGATTTAGTTAGTCTGTTAAACACATCTATGTATGCGTTAGCAAGCATGGACATGTCTGTGCATGAAATTGACAAGGACAAAATTTATTTGGGGGGAGGGGGGCTACAAATACATACACATTTTTGTCATATCATAGCTCCCGATTTTAAAATATTGTTTACAAATAATTCAATAATTATTTTAAAATGAACAAATTGACTTATTTTATGCATTAACAATATTTGTTTTTTTGACTTATTCTTTGTTTTCACATATATATTTTAATGATAGATTAATAATATGAAGTGAAAGAGTATTGAATTAAATTCGTCTGAAATGGTGAGGGAGGGGCACAACTGGCTTGATTTTACAACTTTTGGTTGTTAGTCTTGATTTGCGCTTATTAGGATCCATTAGACAAGCTTACCCCAAGGCAGTAGTCAGAAATGGTTTTCGGGGGGGGGGGGGGTGACTTTGAAACACTAGCGTTGAGGAAAGTTTCAGGGAGGAATATATGCTACATTGCGAAAATTTTCGGGATTTTGCCCCCCCCCCCCCCCCCGGAAACTTTTTGAATGCAAATTGCTTTGGGTGACAAAGATATATGTTCGCATTTGAAAGCGTCCCCCACCTTTTTTTCCAGGACTACTCCACTGACGGAGACGGTTTAGTAATATTAAAAGCATTGTTTATATTTCATATAACAATTGAAGTATTAACCATTCAAAATTGATTTATTAAAAATTAATCAGTGAATGGTTCAAATACTGAATTTAGAAAAGTCAGTCAAACAGTTTTCTTATAAAATATTTCACTGGGAAAATTGAAATTCATTGCAGTCAATATGCAACAATATATTTAGATGAAATAATTTTCTGAATAAATATAACTAACCCGTATTTACTAAAGAGTTTTGAAATATTAACATAAAATCTTTAAAAAAATATTTTAAAGGCTACTTAATTAATAAGGGTGTGTTAAAAATACATTTGAGGGCCCATTAAAACGTTAGAATTTAATTACGTTAAAATAATTAAAAATATATAATAAAATGAATGACACTTTTAAAATGGGAAATGATGTGAATGGAAAATACTGCATTATTAAAAAATAAAAGACATTTCTTTGAAAACACTTATTTCTTGATTAATCAACATCATAAAATGGAAATTATTAAAATCAAACGCTTGGTGCACCATTAGATTATGATTTTCAATTTATGTAATTCATATATATAGTTTAATTTATAATTAATTAAAACATGATTTAAAACAATTCACACATATATATTGAGTAAAATTTAGGATTCATTAGACTTATTTAGACAGTAATTGTTCAATGAACAATTTAGCTAAAATCCAAATTTCATCTTTGTTTTGCAAGGAAGTGCTCGTTATTTTTTTTTTTTTTTTAGGATTTAAATCAGGTTCCGAAACACAAGATCGACGTCTGTGTCTCACGGAATATGATGCAAAAATATGTAGGGTCAGTTGGGGTAATTGTAAACGCTTTTTCAATGTTTTAACTTTTGATCCTTCTCTACCTCTTGAATGAATTCAGAGATAAAATTGTGAGCATTGTAGCTACTACTGTACTTCTGTGAGTAAATGTGTACAAAAATCTTGATTTTATGACTATTTGTTAGCAAATGAACTCGTGTTTACAATTACCCCAGAGATCTGGGGTAATTGTAAACAGTGATTTATTTTCGAATAAGGTTGATGCAAATGGAAAATTGTTTTATACACAGTCTGCTTGAAGGTTTAAGAAGTTCGGGAACAATGGTTCTCAATCTGCTGCCAACAGGCAGCATGTGGTCCACTGAGTTATGTTATGAGTCGGCTGAGATCATTTAACGAGAAATATCTTGCAAAAAATCAACTAATGCGACAAATTTATGTAAAACTTGTCCCGCAGTTGATCAGCCGGTTTAGCTTGGATCACACAGAACACTGAAAGTGAAGCACAACTGGCGGTGGTCAACGCTTAGGAGGGTGACCACCTCCCGCGACTGATTACTCTGAGACCGAGTGTGAAATACACCGTCGCTTCAAATAGTCCACCAAGTTAGAAATAATTTCCTATGAGGGACTATCCTGGGCGACTATCTCTCATCTGGGATCTGGTTCAAAATCATTAAGCCCCTCTGAGCCAAGTGTACTTTATTCTAGCAGAGCTCAATAATAATCAGTAAGAGCTTCCTTAATTCATGGTTGCCCTGCAAGGGGGGCTTGGATTTCCAAGTGGCATTAGCAACAACAACAACAGTTATGTAAAATAGACATAAAAATGTAATTTACATCAAAATATAGAACTTATTGTCCCCCCAAAATATTGGAAATAGGATAAATTTAAGTGTTTACAATTACCCCAGAGTACGAAATTTCTGGGGTAATTGTAAACACCTAACTTGTACATGAAAAATAACAGAGAGGATTAAATTCATAACTAAATGTTTTTAGCAACATTCCATAAGACAAATTAAAATGGTTGAAACCGCTTACATCGCTTTTGTAGATGAGCTGGAGAGGAAAATGTAAGATCACTAAATTTTGTTAAACAACTTTTTTCACCATGTCATTTTTAAACAATGGTAACGCTTCCACAGTCGTTTCAAAACATACGAAACTTTTTCAACGTCTTGCCCATGTTGGCAGTTCGTCACTTACCCGCAATTAAGTTTTCAAAATCACCACAAGTTTAGTTATGAAGCTTGTTTACAATTACCCCAACTGACCCTATATAAAATAATTTTCTCACTTGGTGATGAAATTGCAGCAAGGATCCATGTAATTCGAATTTAGTCGACGATATGGAATTATCTTCTTAGTACGTGAGCATATGTGGTTTCTTTTAGCACCACTCTTTGATGATTGCGTGATGAGAAGGTTTCAACGAATTAATTCATATTTTTTGTTCATTTCCTTGGCCTTGCTATACCGAATTTCTATCCAAGATCATCCTATCTTTTATAATCCTTAATATATTTTTCTGGAGTGTACTGATGATTGAAGCTTCTTTTACATTGCAATTCGTTTAATATTTTTTTAAAGATGATCTTCAAAACGGTTTTTTTTTTCTTTTTCCTTCTTGGGCCATTCGCCTCACTTCTCCAAAATTTGCGTCGTTCTCTCATCGTGGCCAGGAGTCCAAGTGTAAAAATGGTAAAAAAATAACTTAATACTTTGGCGTCATCTGCTGTCATTGATTGAAAACCAGTCCTTATCCATTTGAAAATTTCAGAGCCTCTTAACAATAGGGAAGTTTTCGATTTTCTAATTTTATTTTTAATCTACAGAATAACATATTTTAACACCATCTGTGCAAAAAATTTTGTAATACGATTATTGTTTATTTTTTAAATAATTTTTTAAACTAATGCGCAGTCAGGGATCGCGAAAAAAACTTTCTGCGCATCGGGCATGATTTGCGTCACAGGCTGGATGACGTGTACAGCTTGGCGAGCGTAAAGCCGGCCATTCACAGAATGGATCCAGTCCGCGAAATATTCGCGACGGTAAATTCTGCAACGACTTGCAACAGTGGTTAAAAATAAAGACATTGATAATTTAGAAACTAAAAGATACAAAACAAGAAATTTCTTTAGAGGTTTCTCTACTCGTTACATGGTTCTCACCGCTTGGGACCCTTTTTCTTCCTCGACAAAAACCTAAATTTACGATTTGTAAATAAAAGCAAAAATTTCTCGACAAACAGACGGAAATTGTCCGGCAATGCGATTTTGACTCCTCATGCATGCAATCATTTATTTCAGTCATTCAAATATTTCGATGTATGAAAACGCATATTGGCCGATCCTACGTGGTAGTAGGTTTAACTTACGTTTCAACGACATCATGATTCCTAGATGGGGCTGGTACTGTTCTCGTGTTTCTTTTGAATTTTGCGTTTCGCACTTTTTTCAAATCAATAAAATGGATAGTTTATAATCATGGGAGGGTTTTAGCTCTTTCAGTATAGAAAATGAAGGAGTTGAAAAGTTTACATTTATAATACAAGAAATAATGAAAATTCTGCTATTGTAAGTACTTGCGTTTATTTGGAAATAAGTTGCGATGTGTTCTTCGTATAGGGCAGGTCCGCGCCAACCCCCTCCCCCCCCCCCAAAAAAAAAAGAAGTATCAGCAATCCGCCTATTATTGTATGCTTTTGTTTTTAAATTCGTAAAAAAGAGTTATTTTTAATTGTTCATGATAAATATTGATATCACTTGAAAATTGATAAAAGATCAATTTAATTTTAAAAAATCAATTTTGCGTGTATTAAAAAATGGGGCAGGGGAGCTCTTCTTTTCTCTCGTAATGATCTATTATGTGCCGGTATATATGTTTATATATTTATACCCATATCAAACTTGTATCAAAAAGTGGACACTTTAGTTCTCTTTTTCGACTCTGAATGTATGGTGACCATTGGTGCACTCACACTGAGAATATTTTCTTATTTTTAAATACTATCAGTCCTTTGATGAGCGCCCATTAGCCTGTGTGTAGTGTGAAACACAATTATCAGTAAAAAAGAACAATTTCTCAATGCTGAAATATGAAAAGCGTACACAGACATGTGTTTCAAGGCCATAGCAAGCCCATAATTCGTTTTTTCATTGAAAAGAGGGCTCTTATTCGCCCCAGTGGTGTAGTCCTGGGGAAAAAGGTGGGGGCCAATCGATCGATTCACTTATTGAAATAAACTACTACTTTCAGATAGTTCATCAGCTCTTTTAATTCAAATTTTAATTGGAGGTGGGGAGGGGGGGGCTGAAAACCACACACAGTATACAGTGGTGCCGTTTGGAAATAAATTTTTTACCCGCTAACGCAAGCAAAAGTACATCCAATAACCAGTCCGTTTCTTTTTCGTTTCGTCTCGCAGTGACATCTAGTGAAGATGAATGGAACTAAACAAAGTGTTTATTCAGTCACATATTTCTAACGCATCACTTATATTGTCTTATTTTACAAACGACCTCCAGTAAACAAATTTTTAGCCTCCTTTCTAAAGAACTAAATTTTACATCGTTAAATGAATTATTTGAACTTTCCTAAATCATTAGTAGTGGAATAAATAAAAAAAATATTAAATTACGCTTTTACCCTCCGATATTCGCAAATTTCGCTTATTTTTTGCAGCGTCATCTAGTTAACATAAAGGGAACTAATAAAAAGGCTTATTCACCTGATTATTTCCAATTCCTCAACGCTTACACAAGCACGAACATCAAAAAGTTGGGGGGATGCTTATGTTAACATTTAAGGCAATAGATTATCTTGTATTGGAATAAAAAAGCAGGGGGGGGGGGGCGCCGTCCCTCTGCATTCCCTCCTACAACATCACTGCCCAAAATATTTTCATATTCGTGTACTCAAATGATGTTAAGGAAAATTCTTTCACAAAGGTGAATAAATATATAAATCCTTTTATTTTCAAAACACAATTTTTTTTATCTTCAAAATGGAAATTATTTCATTATGTGGTCTATTTTCCACACAATACATTTACTTTCACAAACTAATATATTAATTTATTTCAAAACAATACCTAATTTAAAATTTGCTTTTCACATTTTGTTTAAATTGCATAGTGACACATGGCTAACATAATTGGGCTTGTGAAAATACCGAGTTTTTATGGATTTTTTACATACGTTATAAAAAAAGAGCATGAAGAAAATGCAAAACAATTTAATATAAGCGATACAATTTTGAACAGATAAACTACAAGTATTAATGTTCAATTTAAACTTTTATGAAAATGATATAACAGGCCCAGTAATATGCATACATATTTTTAAACTGAGGCGAGCATTTAACTGAGGCGAGCATGCAGTACATTTGAATGGCTTTTGTACTTCTGGCGCAAGAGGCTCTTAACGCTCCAATATGCAGTTAACTCTATTTTTACGTCTTCGCAAAGTAAATCGCGAGGCAGAAGAATTTCCGCAAGTCTCGCAAAAATATTTATGTGCAGATGCTGATGAAATGTCCGGAGCAACTGGTGGATCCTCGGTTTTTGGTTGTCCCATGCTTTTCGCATGCACATTCTTAACATGCCTTTTCAAATTAAACTTGGAGGTAAAAACTTTGTCACAAACCTCACAAACAAATTTGTTTTGTGTTGGCCCTGAAAAGCGCCGTTTTTTTTTTTTTTTTTCATCTTCAGGCAAATTCAAAACGAACCGCACGCAGAAAAATCTAAACAATCAGTGGCGATTTTTCCAAAGTTCAGCCAATACCCCCTGCACTTAGAAAGCCTCCGGACTGAAAGTAGCCACATTCGTAAAAGAAACCCATAAGAGCGAGGAAAATGTATTTGCATAGTGCTCTTATCAGGTTCCCAGAATTGCGCTTTCTATTCCGGTGGTCTTTTATGACTGTGAGATTGGAAAGGGGCTATTGAAAAGAGAAGCTTTTGTCCAGCGGACATTTTATCACTCTCTCATCTCAGAATTCTAGACATTAGGAAGATTCCCTTTTACTAGAAAATAAAAGATGTTTTAAGGGCATCTTTGTGTTTACGCCATGATCTCTCTTTCTCAATGCTACAGAAGAAACTATGACGAGTGAAAGAAATGTTTTAAATTATTGAAATTCGGAATTTAGTTTTTCATTCTGATGCGAAGTTCAAGTTAAAAATTAATGATTTACTGAGAAGCAAAAATCGAACTACAGAGGTAAATCCTTTCCAACACAAAATTATTAAGCTTTTTTTTTTTTTTAAATAGAGCCAAAAACAAAGAGGAAGCAAAAATAAATTGAACAGAATCAAATCTATTTTTAAAAGATCTACAGAATCTTTGTCTTATTTTCTTGTAAGACAACCGCAAACTTTTAAACTGGGAAGTTTTTGAAAGAATAGTTGATGCATTGTTTCTTTGATTTTTGTAAGTGCTACGTTTGTAAATTCATAAATATCCCCCGAAATATAAGCAGTCAGAAACATTGAAAAAGCTCTGACACTGGAATCATTTATTAATTAATGATGTCACGGTTTTTCAATATATTTGACTCCCCCCTTTGTCACAAAATGTCACACTTGAATGTACCCCCTCTCCCAGTCACATGTCACGCTATATTGCATAAGCAGATTTATTTGTAGTTCAGAAACAAAGCACTATGTTATGGATCTCATCTCCAATTTTATCTTGAACTTTTAACGACAATTCTGAGCATAACAATAATAATGATTATGTGTGTGCTTAATTTGTACAACATAAGATTAAGGTTTACAAAAAAATATATATATATAATTAATATATAATGTTAAAAGTATTAATCTTTTGAGTTTTGCAAAAATTAACGCGCTATTTTGTCTTAAAGTGTAAATGCCCAAGATTTTCTTTCAAATTTAAATTTTAACTGGAAGCTAATTTAACCCTTAATCAGCATCGATGCTTTTGTCCACAAAATGAAGTCAATGAGAACACAAAACAGAATAAAAAAATTCATAAGCAACACAATTTTTTTCCCTATACTAATAAAAGCGTTTTTTAAGGTACAGGAAAGCAATACTTTTTTACTATCAATTTTTAGTATGGATCTTAATTTATTCGTTCTCAAATGTGTGCTCTATAAGTGGACTCTTCAGTGGACGTTATTTGATAGCTTGATTGCAGAAACAAGCTGATTAATAATGTGAGTTGATCGCCAGCGCAGCAGAAGCAATAGGCATAGTCCGTTTCAATTCAGGCAGGTAAAAATAAAATCTTACCTTCATAGTCTCAGAATTTTTTGAATTTCACATATGTTAAAATATAGAACTTTGTGAGTTATAGGTATGTTTTTGCTTTGCTCAAAAAAATTCCTGTCCCGAGATACAGGCCGCCAAAGGTGGCGCCTTCGGCGCAATTTTTCAATTGCGATTTTCGACAAAAACTTTCAAGTGCTCTATTTAATGAAAGGTGCAAGATATTTTGACGCGTTTTTTTTATTCGAAAGATAACTATATTCTGTTTAAGATAAAAGGCTAAATTTAAAAAAATCTCTTTAACTTTTTTGCTGCAGCCTTTTGAAAAAAAAATTTTAAAATCTTTTTTTTTTTTTTCTCAAAAAAGCCAATCTCAAAATTTTTTATTTTTTTACTGTTGGTTAATACCATTGAGTACTACATTCCCTGTAAAGGAGAGCTTCCACTTTTGCGTTTAACGGTTTTTACAAGCAATTTAAGATTTTGCCATATATTTCATCAGTTTTGTTAACAACATAGTCATATATTGGTCTCATTAAGTCAAAATTATATTAGTTTAATTTTCTTAATAAATATTAGAAACATTTCCCGCTTCCCAAAAAATAAATTTACCAGTAGACAAACAGACAGACATACATTGCCCAATCTTATTGTCCGCTACTTTAAAATATTTATTGGTTTCCTTAATTTTTTTTAAATATCATTTTCTCGTTTTTTTTTATAGCTAGAGTTCAAATCTATAATTTGTTAATTTTAATACATGTGTTATTCAGTAAAACATAACTTTTTATATTTGATTTTCATATCTTGCTATTGATGCTAAGTAAAAAACTGAGGAATACTGCTAGGGAGGATTCAATAACTTTGCATTTTTCTTATATTTATCAGGCTGTACATAATTTAAAGCAGATATTTTTTTTCAAAAAAAAAAAAAAAATCATTGATTTAACTCAATAGTTCCAACAAAAAGCAAATCAAACAAAATGTTAAAGAATTTATTACTAATTTCATTTAGCATTATGAGTTGTGAGGTATGTGGACAATAAACATCTTCTCAATTCAAAACAAGAAAAAAAAATTTCATTAATTGTAGTAACGATGTTTCTGATAGTAACGAAATAGCGTTCATCTTACCTTCACAGGTACAATGGAATTTAATATACCGTTCCATAAAAAGTTACATAAGCAATTGGATAATTTTTATGCAGGTATTTAAAGAAGGACATAGAAATTTAATAGCAAAATAAATATCAAAATATTTTCAATGGGGCAATGGAACAGAATGTTGAGGATCTGCCTAATCAATTAAAACCAATATTAACTGCTTTAAAAAATTTGAGGAACATAAAAATTAGCCGAAGTTGTTACAAGTAAAAGCTAGAAAATAACGTAAATCAGCAAGATAGAGTAACTATACAATACTTTTTTTAAAAAAATATGAACATGCATTGACACCCTTTTTTTTCTTTAGCCATCTCTAACCCCAAAATATAAAATAAGTGGTTTAAGAGCCAATTAAATTTGGGTAAAGAGAACACTGAACTATGAAGCTCTGGCTTACAGTTCATAATTTGTGCACTTCCTTTTGCGGAATTTAATTTGAAAAATAAATTGCAGTCTATGTCAACATTTGAGTGTGGGAAATTGTAACTGCTGTAAAAGAATTCATCTTCTCTACTAATAACAAGAAGTTCCGTCTAGAACTATACGAGCCTACTTTCCCGTATACACCGAATTCAAATTTATAATATAGCTATCTCTCTCTGTCTTTCTCGTTTAGTTTTAGTTCTTAATTGCTTCAAATATACCTTTTTCAACGGTGAATAGCTATTCATTCAATCATTCATTTATTAAGTCATTCATGTATTTAGTCACTCATTTATTCATTCATTCTTTTGCTTATTCATTTAATCATTCATTGATTCAAATATATTCTTGAAAATCCCGATCAAAAAATTTTTGTAGGAAAATAGGCTCCTTAGTTCTGGATGTACTTTCTATTTGTACATATTCTACGTCATAAGAGCTTTCTGATAAAGTTTGTTACAAGCAAATCGGTCCGTTAGATCAGGAATAATATAGGATTGAAATTTCCCCGTAGGCGTACGTTAATTTTTTTTTTGAACTGTTCAAAAATGAGCAAAAATTGTTCAAATCAATATTTCACGCCAAGAACTTCTTCCAGTGAGCTTGTTCATGGGAACTTGGATCTTGTACCCAAAGTTTACATAATTTGCTTTATTTTCACCCATAGGTGATAATGTTAAATTTTTTTGAACTGTTCAAAATTGAACAAAAAATTGTTCAAATCAAAAAGTAAAATATGGAAATGACATATCCTCGCCGAGATCTTTCGAATGCAAAAAGAATTTTTCGAATCGGACAATTCGTTCAAAAGTTATTAGGGGGGGACAGACCGACAGACAGACCGACAGACACACTTTTTCCCCATCTCAAAACATTACTTTCAAATTTTTTATTTTTCAATCTTTATTTAATTACTTAACTTATTTTTGACTTTTCTTGATTTTTAACGATATTTTCACGATACATTAAGCCTTCTTTCATGCTTTATTATTATTTTTTTTACTTTTACGGGATAGTAGGCTAATAAAGCAGTAAGTATGTGTGTGTGTGTTTGTGTGTGTGTGTGTCTGTCTGTGTACGGCGTAGGGCCCAGACCGTCCAGCGGATTTTCATGAAATTTGGCACGAAATTAGTTTGGAACATGGGGGTGTGCACCTCGGAGAGTTTTTTCTGAAATTCGAATTTGTTCTTCTTTTATTCCAATTTATTGCCAAAAGTTTCATAAAATAGTCATTTTCTATAGGAAGGAATTATCGCATCGTTTCGAGCTTGATATCGTTGAAAAGCGCGTGAAAAACTACCGTGGGAGTTTCGCTCTCCGTGCAAAAATTCGAAGCCTCTAAATTAACTAGAAAAGAAGTTATAAGCATTTTTCTCTGCAGTTCGAAATTATTTTTTCACGGTAATTAACTTTAATTTTAATTGTTGCCATGCCGACTGACTATTGATTCTTTTTAGCCTACTTTCCCGTAAAAGTAAAAAATAATAATAATAAAGCATGAAAGAAGGCTTAATGTATCGTGAAAATATCGTTAAAAATCAAGAAAAGTCAAAAATAAGTGAAGTAATTAAATAAAGATTGAAAAATAAAAAATTTGAAAGTAGGGTATTGAGATGGGGAAAAAGTGTGTCTGTCGGTCTGTCTGTCTGTCTGTCTGTCGGTCTGTCTGTCTGTCGGTCTGTCCCCCCATAATAACTTTTGAACGAATTGTCCGATTGGAAAAATTCTTTTTGCATTCGAAAGATCTCGGCGAGGACATCTCATTTCTATATTTTACTTTTTGATTTGAACAATTTTTTAATCAATTTTGACAGTTCAAAAAATTTTAACATTAGCGCCTATGGACAAAATTGAAGCAAATTCTGTAAACTCTGGGCACAAGAGCCAAGTTCCTATTGCAAGCTTATTGAAAGGAGTTCTCGGCGTGAAATATTGATTTGAACAGTTTTTGTTCATTTTTGAACAGTTCAAAAAATTAACACAGAGCTTACGGGGAAATTTCAACCCTATATAAATCCTGATCTAACGGACCGATTTGCTTGGAACAAACTTTATCGGAAAGCTCTTATAACGTAGAACATGTAGAAATAGAAAGTTTATCCAGAACTTACGAGCCTATTTTGCTATGAAATTTTTTGATCGGGATTTTCAAGGACATTTCTCAGTGACTCAATGAGTGAAATAATGAATGAATGAATAAATGAAAGAGTGAAAGAATAAATCAATGAATAAATGAATGAGGAAAAGAATGAATGAATAAATGAAAATATAAATAAATGAGTGAATAAATACATGAATGCGTAAATGAATGAATAAACACTTGAATGAGGTAACGAATGAATGAATAAATGCATGGCTGAATAAATGAAAGAATGAATGAGTGAGTGAATGAATATGTATTATCCGTTGAAAAAGGTATATTTTCAATAATTAGAACTAAAGATAAATAAGAAAGAGAGAGAAAGAGATAGCTAGATTATAAATTTGAATTTGGTGTATACGGGAAAGTAGGCTCGTATAGTTCTAGACGGAACTTCTTGTTTCTTTTAACGAATTAAAATTTATTGCTTGCGGTTTTTAGCATTTTGAGAAGCAGCCGATTTTTAATTTATTTATTTCTTTTTTTGGATTTTGATTATTTTTTTTTTAAAACGAATTAAAATTTATTTCCTGCATCTCACAGGCGATTGATAGCTTTGTTTTGATTTCCTTATTTTGACATGTATTTTACGGGACTATTTTCCATACTGCACAGGGGTTTTTAAAAGAAATGTTATCCTTTATAGCGATTTTTGTTATTCCAGCTTATTATTACTATTTATACTTTCATTTATTTACTTTTTTTTTCTCCAGTGAATTAGCACATATGTTATTTTCCTATTTGAGCTCGGATGAAAGGTTTATTCCGCTTTCAAATCTTTGCTTGCTGCTGTTTGTTTCTGCAGGCTACAAAATTTCGTCTTTCTGTTTTAAGCCGGGTCCAGACGCTACGTTTTGCACAACCTTTTTTCTGCGCAGTTCAACACATTGCAGATAAAACGTTGCGTGTAGATTGGAAAAGTGCGCAGTTTTGAGTCCGGTGCGAAGACTGTACAGTTGCAGCGAGAACTGAGCTAGAAAGCATATGTCTTTGAACTGTGCAGACAAATCGGCACATGTAGACGGTAGCACCCCTTTCCGATTCATTTTGTTTCTCAGTTTCAATTCGTCAGGCGACAATGGCCGACTTTCGGCAATGTTCTCGGGAGTTTCTCACAAAATTTATTGCATTATGCGAAAGTTTCCCACGCGTTTGGCGTGTAAAATCCAAGGAGTATAGTGACAAGGATAAAAAGGGGGAGGCTTATGAGAGTTTAGTGGAAAAAATCAAAGACATTGATGCAACCGCAAACAGAGAAACATTTGTAAATAATTAATTCTTTGAGAAGTGTTTACCGGAAATAATTGGAAAAAGTTAATAAATCGATTCGATCTGGGGTTGGAGACGAAATTTACAAGCCATCTCTCTGGTACTTTGATTTGTTACATTTCCTAAATGATCAGGAGACACCAAGGCAGTCTAGGAATACCATGGATGAAAATAAAGAGATTGCAGTTGTCGAACTACCAGAACAGGCAACAAAAAAATATTTATTTTATGTAATCATTTGACCACTTTGAACGCCGGGTTCTTCTGAGACGTTTCAGTCTTTTTTTTTAACATGACACCATGTCATAATTGACCAGAGTAGTACCTCCTTCATGACGATATCGCACAAAACTGAGTGAAATATACAGATATCTCTGCACTATGTAGACGCATAAAAAACTGCAACGTTTTCATTTAGTCTTAAGACTGCGCAGACAAAAGGTTGTACAAAACGTAGCGTCTGGACCCGGCTTTGTGAATAAATAATAGATAAAAATTAATTGTACTAAAAATTTATTAATTAAAACTATTCTAATTTATTATAATCTTCCTTTTTGTGTGGGTACTTGAACAAAACAAACAAAATGCGGTTTTTTTTTTCAAATATTTTCTTTTTTGTTTTATTTCGTTTCTTTCTTTCCTTTTTCCTTTTTTATTGTGCGTGTTATGTAAAAAAAATGATTAAATGTGTAGGATCTCTGGCTGATTGCGCGCGGCAGTTAATTTTTAGTTATGTGGAATGCTATTCATTTTAATAAAATAACATAATTTACACCTAAAAAAGTTATCACTATATACACAATCTCAAACTGACTGGTCTTATCATTTTTTAATACGGGCATAGCCGTGCGGGTACGGCTAGTAATTTAATATGAATGGCAATAACAATTTCTCGAACTCGCTTATTATGATTTGAGCTAAGAGAGAGTATCATTTCAACTAGGCATCCATGTTTCAACACTGTAGGGATGGAAATTTTAGTTCGATGTTCTGAATTAGTTCATTTCATATTAGTGAACTAGTTCAGTGAACTAGGCCAAATGTCTTCAGCGCCTTCAGGCATAGGATGCCAATGTGCGGGTAATTAATTACCCAAAAACCGGGTATTTTAGTCGCTCGCGGGAATTTTGAAGGGTATTTATAAATTGAGCGTACTGTAAAAATTTTAACAAAAAAGGTTTGTGAGAAAAGTATTTTTGTTCTAATTAACGACAACGGACACTTGACGCCTCCATGGTCCGATGCACCAAACAAAGCAGAAAGGAAAAGCCGTCAAGGCATTTTCAAGCCGCAAGCAAGGCAAGCCGTCACAAGCATTTGTGTCACTCGCAGAGCCAGACACCATGACTACAGCCAACATCATCGAACGATAAAGATTCAGAGACTGGATATTCTATAACCTAAGTAGCAGAATAAATAAATACCATTTCCAAAAAAAACAAAAACGCTTCTATAACATATTTAAGAAGGGAAAACCGAGCTGCTTTTTATCGCATTGCGAGCTACGATTAATTAAGAGTAAATATTTAATTCCTTATTTAAGCAACATGAACGACACCTCATT
Source organism: Octonoba sinensis (assembly GCA_038502835.1). NCBI lineage: Eukaryota > Metazoa > Arthropoda > Arachnida > Araneae > Uloboridae > Octonoba > Octonoba sinensis. The sequence goes on along the minus strand of CM076606.1, from coordinate 105,800,679 downwards.
GCCATGTATTATTAAATATGCTTTTTTACTATAACGCTTGGGAGCAGCGAACATGTTAGCGGGAAATGAATAATTGAGGCAAAAACAATGTGTGTTATCGAAAGCAAACTATGGCCGAATTCACGTGATTGTCACGAGCGATCAACTACCCTCGAGCTAGTTGTCTAAAAGTTCTAACTTATCTTTGACTCGTAGACCTTTTGACTTGTCGTTCCAAGCTCTGTGACGAGTTGCGGTCTCGGCAGCCGAACGGGTCAATGACTTCCCTTTTGTCTCCAAAGTTTGCAGATCACGTAAAAAGGACCTGACACTTCAGACTAATTTTCAAGGGGTGGGCTAAGGATGCAGTCGCCAGATGTTTAAAGAACTGGTCACGTTACTAAATTTTTGTTTAAAAAATGAATGTTTAACTAATAAATCAAGTCGGGAAATTTGACCTATACCTTGACCTGTCATTGTCTCTACTCATTTGTGACGTCAAATGCTTAAATTTCGATACCATTTATGATATCGTCGGTATGTTTGTAGTATTTAATCAATCATTACACCGGTGCCTATCAGAAATCCATTCTTTCGGATCCCAACCGCTATAGATTAACCATTCATATGCAAATACATAGTAATTGAAGAAAAAAAGAAACCAACTTAACTTTTGCTGTAAGTTATTTCCGTAAATGCTCATTTTTTTCAGAATTTCGATTTTGGTTTGCGGAACCACCAATGATGTTTAATAAACGTGTAAATTATACAGAAATCTGTAACTTCTATTCATATTTTTAAACATCCCACTGCTTTCAAATGCATAACAAGGTTGTAATCGCAATGTATCCCCCCCCCCCCTTCTCCCCGGAAAATGCGAAATGTCAGGCCTGGGTGATTTTTTTTTGTCATCATTCGACACACATGAACATGACAAACATGCTCAAACGTGATCAAGCATAGAAGTTATTTAGATTCAAAATCCATTTTTTACCGATTTAGTTGTGATTTACAAAGAAAATTAATTTCATCATTTTCCGTTTCATTTTAATATTTCATTCGCATTCCGTTCATGAATGGAAAATAAATATTATTCCGATATGACATTCTATTTATGTGTCGTATTAGAGCAAATTATAAATAAAGTAAGAAATTCAGATTCAATTCCTTAAATAAAACTTTAATGAAAGAACATGCATTAATATGAGAAACAGGTCAAAATGAAGAAATTAGAAAACAAGAACCTTATTTTTGCATATGTTGGAACCTATAAGAAAGGTAAACTTTAATAAAAAAAACTTTCACGTTAAGAAAGCACAAATAAGCATTAAAATGCAAATATATGGTTCGGGATTGCTTGGTATCCCTTTTTCAATGCGATTGGGAGCTGCTAGATGCAAAAACTTACAAGCTCGAAGCTCCCTATCGCATTCAAAAAGGAATTCCAAGAAATCCCGAAACATATGTCAGCATTTTAATGCTTATCTGTGCTTTCCTAACGAGAAAATTTTTTTATTACGCTTTTCTTTCACGAAGTTAATTTATTATTCTATAAAGAAATTTCAAAATCCAAGAACATGATATTATTATTTGATAATAAGCTATTGATTTATTTTTTTCGCATCAAGATGAAACCTGGTAACAATTTTTGATACGGCAAAACAAAATGAAAAATCAATCTGAAAGGAAGAATCAAGAAGCTGCAATGGCCTTCCAGCTTACCGGTATTTCAGTCGCCACTAATTTAAAAATTTCCATCTCCCTTTCGAGGAACAATAAAATTTGTGTTCATGGATAGATTTCAAGTACTCGCAAGGTCTGAACTTTCTTTCTTCTTGTAGATTTTTAGTTTTCATTATTTTTCCATTCTATTTGTTTAGGTGCTATAGTCCCAATCGAACCCCCCTGGGGATCCGCCACTGGTGGTAGTCATGCTCGTTTTTTTTCTTCGTTCTAATACAATCAATGTTCAAATATTTTAAACTCTGAGTTTTATACATCGAGGCCTGGCACTTCTCCTAATACAGCCGCAGTGTATAATCTATTCCTTTTTGAAATTAGTAGAAAAACAATGTCATTAAAATGACATTACTTTTTGACCGATTGATGAATTTTTTAATGTAGATTTATTTTCATTTAAGTTGGATGCAAAATTGTAACACTTAAAATAATTAATGTTCCATGTAGTTCGGGTACCATTGTTGGAGACATTTTGGTGTTTAAATACTGGGTAAGCCTCTATATAGTAGAAACACCCCCCCCCCCCCTCAGCACTGCTAGTATGCCACTGCATGCTAATCGAATATAAGAAGAAAAGGCTAAAATTTAAAGATAGTTTGCTTAAATTTTTTTTTTTTCCTTTAAAGAGTTTTAAAACATGGCGATTCGCAAAATGTTTTTTGTCTCTGCGATTTACAAAATTCAAACATCGTCTGTAATTCAAACATCGCATAAATCATTGAAGATCTTTATAACGAGTGCTTTTTATCGTAAATTTGATATATAATATGATTGACATTGTTAAGAATTTCATTTCTTCTCTCTTTTGTATCACTCGTACATTCCATGGTCTTGTTTGCTGAAAGTTTTGCACTAAAAGTAAGAATCTACCAAGAGCAACGCGTACACATAAATTTAAAAAAGTGTTACAATATGATAAATTCAAGAATAAAAGCATAAAATATATTTTGATTGAAAAAAAAATATCTAATGAAAACAAAAGTTTTCTTAATGTTGTACCAATAATATCATATGACTGTGTTTTCTTAGTTTATTAACTGAGAAAAGTGTTTGTTATATTTGAATTTCACATGCAATTATTAAATTTTCAATTTAATTGAACAACATTTATTTCAGCATTTTCATTAACTACATAATTTTATTTAAAGTAATATGTTAGGCTATAAGTTCGTTACCTCCACGATAAGTTAAGGAAATACTCGCACCCCACCTCAGTGGAACTCCCTAGTAGAAAATCGAATTATAAACAAACACCCATCTGTCCCATTCCCCATTGAACTGAACTAGATAAGCATTAGATGAACTAAACGGTAAACAAACATGTGCCTTAAAACTGGTTGAACTACTTGCGAAATCTGCTGAACTAGATAGCACATCGAAAACTAAACGCAATCTGTAGAACTAAAACCCCATTAAGAAACTTGTCGAACTAGAAATCAAATCGAACTAAACGCAACCGTAAGAACTAGAAACCTCATCGAACTAAGAGAAACCTGCCGAACTAGAAATGAAATCGAACTAAACGAACTAGAAATAAAATCGAACTATGCGAACTAGAAATGAAATCGAACTAAACGAATTAGAAATGAAATCGAACTAAACGAATTAGAAATGACATCGAACTAAACGAACTAGAAATGAAATCGAACTAAACGAACTAAATGAACTAAACGAGCAGTCCCAAACCAGTCGAACTAGAAGGCGACTACTTGCGAAATCTGCTGAACTAGATAGCACATCGAAAACTAAACGCAATCTGTAGAACTAAAACCCCATTAAGAAACTTGTCGAACTAGAAATCAAATCGAACTAAACGCAACCGTAAGAACTAGAAACCTCATCGAACTAAGAGAAACCTGCCGAACTAGAAATGAAATCGAACTAAACGAACTAGAAATGAAATCGAACTATGCGAACTAGAAATGAAATCGAACTAAACGAATTAGAAATGACATCGAACTAAACGAACTAGAAATGAAATCGAACTAAACGAACTAGAAATGAAATCGAACTAAACGAATTAGAAATGACATCGAACTAAACGAACTAGAAATGAAATCGAACTAAACGAACTAGAAATGAAATCGAACTAACGAACTAAATGAACTAAACGAGCAGTCCCAAACCAGTCGAACTAGAAGGCGTCGGTCGGGACCCCCGCGGAGAGAAGAAAGGAGGAAAATTTTCGCCCTCTCTGCTTTCTCCCTCTCTTTTACTCGCGGTCCCGCATCAGTGCGCATGTGCGTATAACCGGGACCGCCGCGAGTAAACCGGGAGAAAAATTTATGGACGTTTGCAAAGGCCCATTTGGTTAGTTATTAGTTACTTACCTGCTCAGCAGGTGACAATATTAGCTTTGAACTCGTAAGCAATGTCCCCAAATTTAGGGATGGATCGTTCTACACTGACCCGGTAAAATCTACCGGGTCTTTCAATCGATCTAATTCAGCGTATACCGGGACCTCCGCGGGGTTCCGCTATATCGAACTACCGAACTAAACTAACTATTGAACTAGATTGCTCGGTACTGAACTAAACGCTGAACTAGTTCGATTTAAAGACCCGGTAGATTTTACCGGATCAGTGCAGAACGATCCATCCCTACAACACTGGGCTGAGGGGCCGGCCTTCTCCAATGTGTGGAAAATTACCTGAAACTCGTGGTCAGTGTTGCCGTTTCAAAATCAACAGTTTACCCTCCAACCCGATCCAGAATACCCAACTGTTTTTTTCATGTGGTGCTACCTAGTGAGAAAAAATGAAACTGCTTACATTTATTATAGCGCTAATTTCAAACTGAAAATTACTTCAATTTTGCAATATTTTTGAAGACTTTTCTTTTCCTTCATAAAGAAGTGTGCGCAGGTTTCATTTGATGGAAAACCTTGGAAGATTCTAGAACATTCGATGTCTCTCTAAAAGGCGGCTGTTTTATGCATAAAGCATCGGGTGAGGAACCCCCTCCGACTTTGAAGCAAAATTATCACGCTCTAGCCTTCCAGATTGCATGCTACTATACAGAGCCATTGATTGCGAAGACAATGTCAACGAAGTAAGCAAATATGAGACGCTCATAGTTAACCACATGTCATGGTTTAACGACCGCATACTAGAAAGGAAGGCTTTCGTCGCCGGCGTATTGCAGCGCCATCTATTTTGGAAAGGAATAAAACTAAGAAAAACTCGAATTCAGCCGAATATTCTAACTCATCACTTTTGTAGTCTTATTTTACCAACGACCTCCCTGCATTTAAACTTAAAACATTCTTTCTCGTGCGCTAAATATTACATAGTTAAATCACGTACTTAGACTTTCAAAGATCATTAGTAATACAACAAATGATAATAAATAAAAAAAACCGCCTTCAAGACAGATTAAATAGGAAACAAGCCGAGAGTCTTTTCATATGAATGTGAGCTGCATTGAATTAATTAATAATAAAAATTTATTTCATGCCTCAAACAACATCCATGACTCTTTATACTTACCATGTATTTTTTCCCATGATCTCCTATAATACTTGGGATCCGCGAAATGGCTAGAAGAAAACGAATAAATATGTGAAAACAAGGTGCCATATCCAAAGCAAACTATAACAGAATTGCCCTGATCATCACTAACAAAGCTTATTTTTCAAATCATAAACCTTTTGTCTTGTCTTCCCAAACTTAACAACCCTGGCTAATTCCCTAGTGGTGAATGGAGCCGCCAGAAGTTTACCAGCTGATTTCGACTAATCAGCTAAGGATGTGGTTCGCTGACGGATGACTAACTGATCGCGTCGTTAGCTCTTTTAAAAAACTGAATGTTTACTCTTTCCGGGAAATGACTTACTTTCTTGCTATCGATTCCGTCCGTTTGCGGTGCCAAGTGCTTAAAGTTCGACGCCATTTACAATGCCATCGTGTAAGTTACATTTTTTGCAGCATTAATTAATCATCACAGCGTTGATTACTAGAGATAAATTTTTACTTATCCCAACCGTTATAGATAGGTATGCAAAAAGCATGCGAATTGCACATACGTGAGAACGGAAAAAAAAAAAAGAAATGCAAGCAGAAGGCATTATTCAAAGTCATTTCCAATGAAGATAATAGCGGATGGAAATCGAATTGCGTATGCTAGATAGGAGACTAAAAAAAATATAAAAAAATAAAATAAATTAGTAAGTAAAAATTGAGAAATCAAAAATCTTTAAAGAATTTTAAATTAAAAAAATGAATTAAATAAATTTTAAAAAAATAAGAAAATATTAAAAATAAATAAATACCAAAAAAAAAAAAGAAAAGAAAACTCAATAGACAAAGAATGAAGTAAACCAATCTTGTGTAAACAAATAATTGAAGAACAAAGGTGAAAAACTTAACTTTAGTTGAGAGTGTTATTTCCGTAAACACACGTTCGTCAACGTTTTTCCCGATTCCAAGCGTTCGTTATAGCAGGGCCTTGGCAGAAAAAACCAATTGCGCTAACACTTGCTACGGGAGAGAACGAAAATATATAATAGGAAACGGGAATTAACAGAGTAACTCTTAGTAATTACACACGGGCGAGAACGAAAATAACAAGTAATTACTAACATAATAAAATAAATAAAGGAACAGGTAAAAATTAAATTGATTTTTTTACGAATACCATTTTGGGATGCTCGATGCTTTCCCTTCATTTTATAATAATGATAACTATTATTATTGGTATGATTTCTCCCTCGCTTAATTAAACAAATTGCTGTAACTGTTGGGATCCGTAGATACGCGGACGAAACTCATTCGATCATGTGTGCAGTGCGTTTACCCTAAAACTCCATGATGCAATGGCATACAGCAGGGGTCTCCAAACTACGGCCCGAGGGCCACATCCGGCCCGCGGACAGATTTTGTCCGGCCGCGGAGAGCTAGCATACTTGAAAGAAAACTCCTTCTAGAGAACATATTTATTTTTTATAGCAAATTAAATTAAGTTTACTGAAGTAATCTATTTTTATGTTGAATAATTATTAATATGACATCTACATTGATATGGTCATGGGCTAATTACTCATAACATTGTTGTAGGTTATTATTTACTAACTAACAAATTATTGAAATGAATCCAACTAACATTTTATACATTTTAAATGAAAAGATAACTTATAACAAGCATAACGACATATGAAATACTAATGAGATTTATGTAATTGAGATTTTCCACTGACAATAGTTTGTAGTTGTGGACTAATTTTACTTGTACCAATTATTAAAAGAGATTTAAGATGCTCATCAGTTAATTTAGATCTGTAAACATTTTTTGTGTACTTCATTTTGGAAAAGGTCTTCTCACACAAATACTTAGACTTTCAAAAACAGAAAACAGCCCACGAGCAAATTTATGCAAATTATCAAATTGTGTCAGTGGAAGACACTTATAAAATTCCAACAAAGATAAGTTTTGATATTTGTTCTTAATTATATCACTGCACTGTAGATCAATCATTTCCATTTGAAGTTCCGGGGCTAGGGTTTCAATGTCAGTATCAAAAGGATTCTGAAAAATCTTAATTTGATTCGCAATGGCATCAAAGTCCGAGAAACGAGTATCAAAATTTATTTTCAAAGCACTCAAAGTTTCGATTGCAAAATCGATAGGAAACTCGGTCTCAGTGGTGTGGCTAAATATTTCACATGTTTTAAAATGTGAAAAACATTTACTTCGTAGTTGTGATTGAAACAGTATCAATTTCTTCCGGAATGATTTGATATTATTGTATAAATCAGGAAGATGCTGGTTTTCTCCTTGCAATCTCAAATTCAGTTCGTTCACATGTTTTGTCAAATCAACATAGAATGCTAACTTCCACAGCCATGCGTTGTTTTGCAATTCAGTAAGAGGGCGATGCTTTTCATTCAAAAAAAATTCGATCACTGCTCGAAGTTCAAAAAAGCGCTGAAGGACTTTCCCACAACTAAGCCAACGTACGGCAGTATGATAAGGTAAGTCATTTTCTCCAATCTCTTTAATAAATTGTACGAATTGTCGGTGATTCAGCCCAAAAGATCTGATAAAATTAACAGTTGATATGACTGGTTTCAGAACTTCAGACATATCCAAACATTTTCCGCACAAAGACTGTTGATGAATGATACAATGTAAGACTATTGGTTTTGAACCACCGTCATTTTCTACAGCCTTTGACACAAGAGCGACCACTCCTTTATCTTTCCCACTCATGTTTTTGCCTCCATCAGTTGTAATACATTTCAAGTTTTTCCATCGAAGGTTCTTTTGCTTAATGGCCATTTCAACTCCTTTAAAAATATCTGAACCAGTAGTTGTGCCATGAATACTATACATATCAAGAAGTTCTTCATGCACTTCATAGCTTTTATCTACTCCTCGAATATAAATCAACACCTGAGCAGTATCTGACACATCCGTTGACTCATCCAAGGCCAAAGAAAACCACTCAACATGTCCATTTTTGTTGAACAGTTGAGAGGATATATTTTCAGCGATGTCTTCTACCCTTCGAGCCACAGTGTTTGCTGACATACTGACAGTTTTTAATAAATTTACCTTTTCAGGGCACATTTCTTCGGCTACTGCGATTATGCATTCTTTGACCATTTCTCCATCGGTGAATGGTTTTCCACGTTTTGCAATTTCAAGAGCCACACGAAAGCTGGCACGAGTTGCAGCCTCTTGTTCAGTTTTGAGTTTTGTAAATAAAGATTTCTGCGATTTCAATCCGCGCTTCATAGCTTCGAATTTTTCTGTCCGCAAACTTCCTGTATATTTTGAGTAATTTTGAAAATGTTTTGCTTCATAATGACGTTTAATGTTATATTCTTTGAGAACGGCTATGCTTTCATTGTAAATCAAACATAGCGCCTTGTTACTGGACTCAATTACGAAATACTGAATGTTCCACTGATCTTTGAATTTTCTGCATTCACTATCAATTTTTCGCTTCTTTTCCATTCTACTAAATCACACACAAAAGCAACAATTCAAATAAAAATATTGTTACAAAGATGTCTTAAACTTAAACACGCACAAACACGTTTTAAGGAGGTACGCACTATTTTATTTCACAGCAGTGTCATAGGAACTGACTTGTGGTTGCGCCACTAGCCTTCTTATATATTTCACTTACTGCCATCTAGAAGTGAGTGGAAGACACCAGAACTTTATCGAACCAACGAGATTATTCTGTAAGTGCTATTAGCGCCATCTGTTAGGGATAGAAGGTACTACCTATTTCTGCTTGTGTCCACCAGATGTCCTGTCACGTTACTCATCATGGCTCGCTCGTACTCTACGACTAATCTAGAAATTACAGATAATGACAGGAAAATTAATAATATGCAGTGTTGCCGTTTTGCGGACTTTAGTTCGATTTGCAGCCTTTTTTAAACGTGGCGTACTTTTTCGGACTTTTTTTTTCATGTAAAAAAATACTCATTCGTTACTTGAGTACTCGTTAGGAACCGAAGTAACGATTACTGAAGAAAAAAGTAATCAATGATTACTTGTGTATTTCATTACTTTTGTAATCAATGATTACTATGGCGATACGATGCGGGTACCCCATTATAACGGATACCCATACGATACAGAAAATACATCAGCTTCCCCGTCGCTAATGGCATCTGGCAAAAAAGTAATCATATTTTACACCACTAGTGGACTGATTCAACTTTTTACCACCGGCAACAATTAATGATAATATGGTTTTGGCCCTTGGAATTTACTGGAGTAATCAATATGGCCCTAAGGCTGGAAAGTTTGGAGACCCCTGGCATACAGCAATAACTGCTGACATTACACAGACAGTTTAAAAAATCGTAGTGTTTTTTTTTCTAAATACATAACGTTTTGTCAGATACATAAATCTGAAACTTCTAATATAGACGACATTGGCTTGCATGATACTGAGAACAGCGATACATTTAGGTTTTCTCAAACGGCCCCATCAACAAAAAAATATTGAAGAAAAATACTGAGGAAAGTTCGTGTCTAGGTACGATGGAATTAGTTCTGGAACTTTAATAATTCCAACATTGGGAAAAAACCATGAACGACCTGACCAGCAAGGTGCGCAAAAGGGGAACGTCAACACTAACATCAGCAGAAAACACATCCAACCAGTTCGGGTGCACTAGCCGGAACGTCAAAATAAGTGCCAAGAATTTTGTTGAACGACAGCCAGAGCGAGCCGACACAATACTAATGTATCTTATGTGACTATTCCTACTGGTTGCTAACTTGCGTTTGCACATTATTCCACGTGATTGACTCAATTTATCTATTATTTATTATCAATTCAGCGATTTGCTTAATTTTATTTTGCTAATTGATCTATTTATTACTATATCATTGGTTTTTTCTAAATTTATCATCATTTTTTACAATTTATGTATGCACGAAAGATTCGTTTGTTCTCTCTGCATGCGTCAACCGGTTGTGATATGCATATTTCACAATCAACGGGCCTGAGTGTGGACCGAAAATTGAAAACAAATCTAAATTATGCCAGTGATATAGTAATTGCCATATGAATGTTTTCCGCATTTGAGAAAGATAGGGGTAAGAATGATGTATTCTCTTTCTGATATTCATTCATCAATTTGAGAAGGAATAACTTCTATTTGAATGGTAACCTTTTTTGTCACATTATATATTTTTCGTTTTCTTGTTCACAATTACTGAAAAAGTGAAATCGCAAAACTAACTATGCGAAAATTATCACATGATTATGTTTCTTTTAATTTAGGGCTAAGGATGTATTTGAAAGGTATGTGCATACTTTGGATGTCTTCATCCTTCAGATTTCCATCATTCATTCGGTCTCTAATTTTATTGTTATAAATTAAAGCTAAATTTTCTTTTCCTTCTTTTCGGATTCTTCTCTTACACATTTTTCTGCTTAGAATGAAGTAGCTCATTATCTTTGAGGAACATTCTTCATTTGATTGCTTTGTCATAAATGAAAAAAGAAGAACTTTTGAAATGTCTGATTAATATTTTATGATATTTCCTTAATACCTTAACTGAAATTTATTTTGGAATCAAAATCGATTGTAGCTGTAAATATGCTAGGCAAATTTGAAAATAAATCTCTTTTAAAATGTTGCAGGAGACGCTGTTTAGCAGCAAGAAAAAATTTGGGAATTTTAAACAGCTTCTTTATTAATTATTTAGTCTTTGCTTAATATAACGGATACATATTCTGATTTTTTTTTTGGAAAATTGAAAAGAAATAAAAAGTAAAAATAAATTTTCGCTTGATGTTCAGCACTGTTCCTTACGTTGACAGTTAGAGTTAAATATAAAAAAATGCAAATGCTTACAATAAAGAAGTAATTCCTTACCAACTCTCTAAATTGTGACGGTATAATGCAGGACAATTTTGAGGGAAATTGCCCGAAAATCGGATTTTTTAAGATCTGTGGGTATTTTCGTGGGCATTTATAAATTGATCTTCTTTTTGAGACATTAAGTTCTTAAAATAGTTTCTTATATACGAAGTTTCAGATTTATGAATGTATCAAAACGTTTTCTTGAAAAAAAAAAAAAATTACAATTTTTAAAACTGTTTGTATATGTCAACAGTTGCTGGCTGTACGCCACTGCATTATGGAGTTTTAGGGTAGAAGAACTACATACATGATTAAATGATCTTCGTCTGCGTATCTGCGGATCCTAACAGTTATAGAAATTTACTTAATTACGCGAGCGAGAAATAAGACCAATAATAATATTTATTATTATTATAAAAACAAGGAAAGTACCAAGCATTCCAAAATAAAATTCGTCACCAAGATGATGATTACTCAGAGTTACTCTGTTAATTCACATTTCCCTTGATATATTTTCGTCCTCGCCCGTGCAAAATTATTTTTTCTACTAAAGTCCTGCTATAACGACTGGGATCGGAAAAAAACGTTGACGAACGTGTGTTTTCGGAAATAACACTAACAGCAAAAACAAAGTTTTTCATCTTTGGTTCTTTAATTATTTATTTACACAAGATTGGTTTATTTTACTCTGTGTTTGTTTATTTTTCCTATTTTGTGATTTATTTATTTTAGATATTCTCTTACTTAGACGATTTTTTAAAAATTTATCTTATGCATTTTTTTATTTCAAAATTCTTTAAACATTTTTTATTTGTTTTTTTCGTACTTTCTTATTTGTTTATCTGATTTTTATCTCTTGTTTTAGTTTTCTAGCATGCACAATTCGATTTCCCACTTAGTATTTCGAAAAAGCAAATATCTTCATTGAAAATGACTTCGGAAAATACTTTTTGCTTGCATTTCTATTTTTCCGTTAAAAGTAACGAAGAGTAGATTGCCCATTGGGTCAACACCAATAAAAACTGCGGCCATTGGAGGTGTAAAAAGTAAATTTTTAATGGTAGCAACGAATTACACAACAAACTGACGAAATACATGAATTTTTTTTTTTTTTACCAGTATCATCAGTGTTTAGATTTGTCACGGGCCTTCTATCAAACTCATTAGTGGTACACAGCGGAGGCAGGGTTCAAAAATAGGATGTAAAAGTTAGGCGCCATTGGCACCTAACTTTTTTATCTGAGTTGCCAAAAATCTTCTCCTAGGGCGTAATTTTAAAATAATTCAGATTGCTTGTTCAGAAATAACAACTGGCAACGATGAAGACAGTTGTGCAATTTTTAACAAATATCGCAAAACATCACAACCTTGATGAGAAAATTCTTGAATTTCTGTTAGTAACTCTTGTGAAGTTGGTCATTTTACTTAAGTTTAGACATCTATATAAACATTCATTTTAATCATCAGTGCCCAGTAAAATAAAGTTGACCTTTTTTTCAAGTGTTATTTACAATCAAGTGTTACTTACAAATAAGTAAGAAACGCTTGATTGTAAATTACATATATCACGTTGCCTCCATAACCAATAAGACAAGATAAGGGGTAATCATAACATATTTATTTCACATAAAGGCTTAACTATCAAGAGAATAAAACTTAACTATAAGAATAAAATATTTAGTAAAGAAAAGATTAGCAGAGCATGTTTTGGAAAATAGGGAATATCTTAAGATTTTAAAATGAATTTACTATACATGGCGATAAAGATATACACACCTCCTATGCTCTTCATGACCGTTGTCCTTTCTCAGCCCCATGGTCTTCCCTTGCTTGGTGTCGTCTTGTCGAGGGTGCTTATTTATTTTAGTTGCGTGGTGTGACCCTTGGAGTTAACTGATTAGCTACTCCCAAAGGTCACAGCAGTCGCATGCCGAAAGTATTTTCGATTGAGATAATTACGTGAATCAAACGGGTGGTGTTCGAAACATTATAAACAAATTCACCCTTTAATCTAAGAACTTGTGATATTTGTTTTAGTGGCACAGAAATGCGACTGAAGGTTAAGATTTCGTACGTGACCCGATAAAGTCAGGTATTATATCAGAGCTTTGCTTCCTTGGAATCATGCATTTATCTCTAATGAAATTTCAGCTATTTAAATTTTATTAAGTTAAGAATTTTGTGACGAGAAATGCGTCACAAAATGAGTAAAAATTCACAAATTTTAAGGTCAAGTAATTACCAGTCTTTTAACAGTTGTCGTAAAAACTCAAAATACCGAACATTAGATGATATTTGCTCATAAAAATGTACTTTTATAGAGTCATATCGGATTTAAAAAAAAAAAAAAAATTTAGAAATAACGGCGAAAATTGTGGTCAAACTAAAAGTTTTATGAAAGATTATGCGCCAAAAGTGACGACTGGATGCGCAATCCCGGTCGTCAAACGGAATTTTTTAGTAGCAAAATACGACTAACGACCGCTAATTTCGAACCCTGGAAAGCACTACAGACATGATCAAATGAGCTCTGTCCGCATATCTACGGATCCCAACCGTTATAGCAATTTGAGAAAAGCGAACTTCTCACCCGAGAAGTATTACCAATTATAGTTGTAATAATTATTATAAAAATGAGGAAAAGTACAAAATATTCGAAAATAAGATTAGGAAAAAAGATCAATTTAATTTTTAGCTGCTCATTTTTTCATTTTTTAATTCCTACACTTATTTGTTATTTTCACCTGCGTGGAATTAATTTTTCTTCCAATGCCTTGGTATAACTTTTGGGATCAGAAAAAAATATTGCTGAGCGTGCGTTTACGAAAATAAGACTCACAGCAAAAGTTAAGTTTTTGGGCTTCTAGCGTGTGCAATTCCCGTTATGACGCGGAAAAGCATTATACTTCTTGAATATGACTTTGGAAAATGGTTTTCTCTAGTATTCATATTTTTTCGTTTTGACGTGTATGCAATTCGTTTGTTTTCTGAATGCATATCTACAACATTTAGGACCCGTGAAAATAAATCTGTAATAATCTACTGCGTGATGAATGATTAAATGCTACGAAATCGTGAAAAATCACGATGATCGTATTTCAAGCACTTGGCACCGCAAATTGACAAAGTCGATAGTAAGCAACTATGGCATTTCAGAATGACTAAGCATTCATTTTTAAAAACTAGCGACGCGACCGGTTAGACATCCGTCGGCGCACTACTACTTAGCCCAGCGGTTCCCAAACTGTGGTCCGCGTGCAGGCCAATTGCCCAATTAGAGTCTGGAGAATCTTGGCTCAAATCTAAAAATGAATGATCTTTATTGTCAAGAACAGCACTGATGTTTTTAATTCCGTCTACAACCACTTGTCCTTGCGAAACTGCCTTTTTCAATATAATATTTATTAAAAATAAATATAGCAGCAAATTAAACTTTGACCCAAATTTGAGGTTAAAACGAACTTCTACTGAATCAAATATCACCTCGCTTGAATTTACAATGCAACAGCAAAATTCTCATTAATTTTGGATTTTCATTTTTTTTTTTTACATGCATTTTGTACTTAAAGACGTGTGTTTTGAAAGTATGTATCAAAAACATATTTTATATATACTCCATATATTTTATATATATAGCTTTTCTCTGCATCAATAATTATCAAAATATTGTAATTTATATTACCTAGTCGGCTTATTATTTTTCTATAACCGATTAGTATTCTGTTCTATATAATAAAGTTATATTCGCAGTGGTATGCTAATGGTTTGCAAGAAAAATGGTGGTACGCGAAAAAAAAAAAAAAAAAGATTGGGAACCGCTTAATTAGCCGATTTGTCGAAAGCAGCCAGGTACAGTTCCGGCCGCTTCTCTCACTCCTAGCCAATTAGTAGGGATTGTAAGTTTAGGGAAGAGAAGACAAAATATTTATGAGTCAAAGGATAAGTTTTGCTCGTGAGGATCATGTGACTTCTATTTTATTTGCTTTTGAAAAGGCCCTTTGTTTTGATTCTTCACAGGTTTCCCTCTAGCATTTTCGCGGATCCCAACCGTTATAGTAAAGCATTATGAAAGATACATGGCAAATATTGGTAGTCATTGATGTTGTTTGAAGTATGAATTAAAGTTTCACTATTAATTCAATGCAGCTCACAATCATATTAAAAGTAGCTCGCCCTTTTTTCCGTAAAATCCGTCATGAAGGCGGATTTTTTTTTTTTAAATTTCTATTTATTGTATTACTAATGATACAGGAAAATCTAAGTAAGTGTTTTAACTCTATAAAATTTAGCGTACGTGAAAGAATCTTTAAAATTTAAGTACAGGGAAGTCGTTTGTAAAATAAGACTATAAAAGTGATGACTTAGAATATTCGGCTAATTAAGCATTTTGCTTAGTTCCCAATCCTTTTTACTAGATGGCGGTACAAGACGACACTAAGTTGTGGACAGTGGAAGGTAAAAACTATGTTTTGAAAAGGAAACACTGCTCAGTATATATGCATATACACGTACATAGATAAGCATTTGGTATATATATGCAGGGACCGATTTACATTTTGTATCACTATAGGGACAACTCATGTTTGGGGGCCTCTCACGCAACAAAAATTTTTTAAACATCAGTAGTTCAGTATTTCAGTATGTGTTTGTAAGACTTGCCATGTAGATGGTTTTCCAGTTAGGTTAATACTAAACTGTGCAAAAATGTTTGAATAAAATCTGGGGGCCCCAAAGTGCAAAATCGATTTTGTTTTTCAAATTTCAAATCGTCAGACGAAAATTAGGGGCCCCAAAAGTGAAATTCCCTTGTGGTTTTAAAATAATTTAACAATACAAATTTTCGGTGAAGCAACAGAGCACTAACAGTTTGATTTTGAAAGATGCTATTTATAAATATTTTTCTAAAAAATTTTAAATTGCAAAATAAATAAAATAATAACCAAAATTAAGGGGCCCCTCAAAGTGGGGACCCTAGGCCCTGGCCTCATGGTAAATAAGGCCCTGTATATATGTGTGTGTACGTTTGCGTTAATACAGTTGAACTTGGTTCTAGTTAGTAGCATTGTTTACAGTGACAACTCTGATATAACGTCAAGAAATTGCAGTTTCTTCATTCGCTCATGAATAGCAATAATGCTCGGTGCTCGCTTAACCTTCACTTGGCAAATAGAGTTTCCTTGTATATTAAAAATTTAAGGGGAGTCAGCACGAACAAATTTCAATTTTAATTGGCTTAAGTAGTATCATAAATCTGTAAAAATGCTCTTCGAAAGTTTCAGAAAAATTGAAGCAAAATTAGGTGATTTCGTTACGGTGTGATTTGCCACATTTTCATTCCGAAACCGAAACTGTACTGAATATAAGTCACATCCTTTGAAATAAAATAAGCGAGAAGGAAGAAACAGTTTCATCGCGACCCTTACCTGAAATTTTCATAAAGCATTCTTCACCAATAGGAGACAAATGTTGTTCAAGAATATGGAGCACGCGATGTTCGAGGTAATATGCTACGTAACAATATTAATTCAACACGTGGTATTCTAGTCACTGTAAACTAAAAAATTGCCTCCGACACCGAGCCGAGAAGTGTTTTGTTTTCAAATTCGAAACCCTGGGGATATTTTCTTTTCATTGACATTGGCTTTGGCTAGACAAGACAAGAAGAGATAGCCAACGTGCGGCAAATTACCCGAACTCAGGTATTTTTAAGGTCTCTGGGTATTTTCGCGGGGTATTTAAAAACTGAGGTAATTTTGACACTCGCTTTCTGGCTTCTCTGGTAATTTTGACACTACAAGTTTTCGAAATAATTGTTTATGTAGGAAGTTTCAGATTTATGATTTTGTCCAAATCTCTTCTCAAAAAAAAAATGCCACATTTTTTAAAACTGTCTTTCTAATATCAACAGTTATTGCTGTACGCCATTGCATCATAAGAGTATTACAGTACAAGCACTACACACATGATCAAACGAGCTTCGTCCGCATATCTACGGATCCCAACTTATACAGCAAATTGTTTGAGAAAAAGCGAATTACGCGAGAAATAATACCAATAATAAGGAGAATTATTTAATAAAAATAAGGAAAGGTACTGAGTCTTCCAAAATGAGATTAGTATTAAAAATCAATTTAATTTCTACTTGTTCATTTATTTATTTTTTACTGCTTATAAATTATTTATTGCTTTCGTTCTAGCCCGCGTGGAATTAAATG
Source organism: Octonoba sinensis (assembly GCA_038502835.1). Classification (NCBI taxonomy): domain Eukaryota; kingdom Metazoa; phylum Arthropoda; class Arachnida; order Araneae; family Uloboridae; genus Octonoba; species Octonoba sinensis. Next base: position 105,783,406 of record CM076606.1, on the reverse strand, counting down.
TCGCTCCCGTGTAAAATTGTTTTCCCACCAATGCCTTGCTATACCAGTAGGGATCAGAAGAAATGTTGATGAGCGTGCGTTTTCGAAAATAAGACTCACAGTTTTCCGACTTTGTTCTCCAATTATTCATTTGCACAAGATTGTTTTATTTAACTCTTTGTTAATTTATTTTTCTTATTTCGGGATTTATTTATTTTTAATTATCTCTTACTGCTTTAATTTTTTTATTTTATCTTATTATTACTTTTTAAAATTCCTTAAACTTTTTTTTTAAATTTATTTTATTTTCCAGAATTTTCTCCTGGCGGAGATATTTTTTCATCACAGGTCTTTCGTACTTCACTAGGAAGTGAATGCAGCATGACCAGTATTACTGCACTACGATTGGCAATATGGCTTAAAATCAATAGTTTGGAGGGAGAGTGTTAACTTTTCGAATACAGCTAAGCTTGTGGAAGAAATGAGTTTTGGGTTTTGTTTCTTAAAGATGTGTATGATTTAATTATATGTACATATAATAATTTTTATACGCATATCTCATCTGGGAAGCAGTTTGGTTTCCGCACAATTAACTAAGCGTAATTCTATCTAGGAGATGGGCTGGGTCCACAGGGCCCTTTCGCCCGGTGTTAGTGAGGAGGTAGCGGCCTCATTGGCGGGAGAGACGAGGAGGGAGGAAACCGAAACTGTACGGGGAAAAGCGGGGTTATGTAGCCACTCCGTCTCAGGGAATAACTGGAAGTTAGAAACCGACTGCAAAGTCCTGTAGCATGGAGTTTTTTTTTTTTCTGTTTTATATATATATATTTTTTTAAAACAAAATAAAAGAAAGAAGAGAAATAAAATATATACACATGTACAAGGCTGAGCCCAGGGGGGGGGGGGGAGCGTTGTTGGAGGCGGCCCGGGTTTGTCGCGGGCCCGGGTTGGAGCGCCTCGGATAGCTGAGAGAGAAGTCAATGACCATGCTTTGGTCAGGGAATCTAATGTTGCTGGTCGACATATTACTACAGTGAATCTGATCGCGTATAAAAGGGTTGTTATGGTGTTCTAGTCTTGTGAGTAAAACATTTCACAGCCGAGCGTCCGAACTGGTCGGACGTGTTTTCTCTCCAGCTCAGCTCCGAGGTGACTCGGAACTACGCCGCCTTTTGCGTAAGCACTAGCGGGGCTAGCGGGTCAGACCAACCGCGGCCAATTTCTCTCATGTTAGAGCCCTTTCAGGGCTAAACCCCCGACTAACATGGCCAAGAATAAAGCCCTGATAGGGCCGAACGGCAACCCTTCCCGTCAGCGAAAGCTTAGCTCCGGCAGCTCTGCCTCCGATATTAGCAACGGAACGCCGAGGAAAGGCAAGCGCATGGACGATCTCCTTACGAAGCATGGTGTGGATCTCAGCTCACTAATGGAAGATATTGATAAAGCTTCAACAGAGGACTACGACAAGTACATGGATCTGGCGGAGATCATCGAGAACGCCACAGCTGAAGCCAAGTCTATTGGTATCAACACAATGACCACGTGGGAGCAAGTTCAATTGATAAGAACTTTTGAACTCCAAACAAAAGTGTGTCGCAAGCTACATCTCCTAGCAGAGGAATGCAACGTACCAACGGAAGCCCCCAGTATCTCCGAGGAAACAGAGCATCTACGACGAGAGAACGAGGCGCTAAAAGAAAAGATCCGCGTACTCGAAGAGGAAAAGGCGCGACCCTCATTCGCCGATATAGTTCAGGCGGATCTCCCACGGAAAGAGAAGCCAGCTAAAACACCAAAGGCACCCACTATCGCCCTGGCGAATCTTACCAACCCTTCGACTACCATCAAGGATATTTGCGAAAAGACTAAGACACACTTCCAGGCATCAATACGTAGAAACGAAGTCTGGCTCCAATCTGACTCCAAAGAGGGGTTCGAGAAAGTCAAGAAATACGTAGAAGACTCACAGCTCGAACACTGGACAAAGCAGCCAAAGGAAGAAATTCCCATCAAAAAAGTAGAACGAGGACTACCTGCCGACTTCCCGGAAGAGGAAATCGCCGAGTCACTCCGGGGAAATAACATAGAAGTAACTAAGATCATCCAGTTCCACAGGAAGGAGCACAAACTCCCGCTATTCCTAGTTATAGCACCGAACGATGAAAGGAATCAACACCTCACGGAAATCAGAACGATAGGCTTCTTCTGCGTCAGATGGGAGAAGGTCAAGAATAATCGAACAACGACTACGCAATGCTACAATTGCCAAACATTCAACCATTCAGCACTGTCATGCCATAAGAAGCCGGTATGCAGGTACTGCGCCGGTCAACACGATTCCAGGAAGTGTCCAGACAAAGAACAGTCAAAGTGCTCCAACTGTGACGGCCCCCACCAAGCATCAGACTGGAACTGCCCCAGGCGCCCGAAACCTGGGTTTGCCGCCAAGCCTCCCGCCCCGATGCCTAGGCCAACGAAAAGTTCTCCTGCCGCCCCCAGCACCAGGTCGGTCCTAGCGCAAGTTATGAACAGCCTCCGGCTCCTGTGCGCAAGCCTCCCCGCCGAGTAACCGGTCGGTTGTCGTCGGCTCCTTCCCGCTCTCTTCTCCCTCCTTCCCTTGCCTGTCTTCCTGCTCGTCTCGCCACATCGACTCCTACACACCCCTTCCCTCCCACCTATCCCCTCATACCGGGTAAAAGGGCCCTTCGGGCCCTGTGGACCCAACTCATCTGCTCTGCTCTGCTAGTCTTGTGAAGAACTCCGTTGCCGGTTCCACAATGAACTGGTTTAAGAACTTAATTTTTAGATCCCTATGTAGGGCGTCAATGGATACATACCATGGGGCCCCAGTAATGCGCTTTAAAGCAGCATTTTGGACTTATTGTAATTGCATTAAATTTGACTTGGCAGCAGCACCCCAAACGGGTATAGCATACGTAAAGGTGGGTAGTAGCAGGGTTTTATACATTAGAAGCTTCGTCTTAAGGGTTAGGAAGTTATCTCTAGAGAGGATGATGTGGAGCATGCCTAATTTAGACTTAGCTTTCTTGGCCGTTTTAATTATGTGATTATTGAATTTCAGGCTTCTGTCAAGTAACACCCCAAGATATTTTGCTTCTGTCTGGTACTGAAGGGGGGAGCTGTTAAACATAAGTTGTGGGGGAAGTTTTTTGATATGTCCTCTACTGAAGCATATAACCTGGGTTTTACCCGGATTTATTTTCATGCGCCACTTCTTAAAATAGCTAGCAAGATCTTCCAGATGATGTTGCAGTAGTTGGCGAGCAAGATAGCGATTGCAGTTTCTGCAGAGAACCGCTGTATCGTCAGCAAACAGACTCATAACCGTATACTCATTAACTGGGATGTCCGCTATGAATAGGCAGTACAATTGAGGTGAGAGGGAGGAGCCTTCTATAGCGTAATTTGCTAAAAGATTATTTATCTACCAGGTGCAAAATCTTGTGTTTGAGAATAAATAAATTTAACTTGCAGCCACAAGCATTAGTTACACATCTACAGTATTTATCGTTCAAGTATTCTGGGAACCGCTTAATATGTTTGAGTGGTAGAGTTACTATAATTGTAGAACTGTTTGCAGCGAGGGTGTTCCGGTGTATGGATGTTTTATGGTGATTTTTTAGACGTCAAGGTTGTATAATATTTCTTTTATATAGAAAGTTTCTGATTCACGAATCTCTCAAAACTTTTTCCTTAATAAAATGTTCCACGATTAATGTCAAGTCAAAGTCAACAGTTATTGCTGTTCACCATTGTATTAAGGAGTTTTAACAAGCAGTACACGCGTGATAGAATAATAAGCTGCATCCGCATATCTACGGCTCCAAACTGTTATAGTAATTTGTTTCAGGAAAAAGCGAACTACGCACGCGCGGAAAATTAATAATAATAATATTAGTAATGGTTATTATGAAAACAAGGAAAAGTGCCGATCACTTCAAAATGAGGTTAGTAAATAAAAATCAACTTGATTTTTACCTGTCAATTTAATAGTTTTATTATGAGGTATTAATTTGTTAGTTTCCTTTGCGTTAATGTAGAACTAGTTTTTTTCGTCTAAGGCTTTGCTATAACAGTTGAGATGAGAAAAAATGTTGGCGAACGTGCGTTTACGAAGATAAAACTCACAGAAAGATGAAGTTTTTTCTTTTGGCCCTTCAATTATTTATTTGCACTAGATTGGTTTATTTCACTTTGTTTATTTATTTTTCTTATTTTAGGATTCCACGCAATCTATTTAAAAAATTTTCTTAAATTTTCAATTTTTTTTATTTTACCTTATTTATTCTTCGACTTTAAAACATTTTTTAATTTGTTTTATTTTTACTTATTTATTTGTTCTATTTTTCCTTCTTCTTCTAGTCTTCTAGCATAAGCGATTCGATTTTTTCCCCCGTTATGACACGGAAAAGCAATTATCCTTCTTAAATATGACTTTGGAAAATGCCTTTCTCTGCTCTGTCACTTTTTCCGTTCTCACATGTACGCAGTTCTTTTGGTTTCTGCATGCATATCTATAACATTTGGGATCCGTGAAAATAAATCTGTAATAATTGGCTGTATGATGAATAATTAAATGCTGCAAAAAATCGTTAATAACATGATGATATTGTGTAAATGGCATCGTATTTCAAGCACTTGGCACCGCAAATAGTCGCAGTCGATAGCAAGCAAACAAGTCATTTTGGAAAGACTAAACATTTATTTTTAAAAAAGACTAGATACCTAACCGGTTAGACTGGCGCACTACAATCCTTAGCCGATTAGTCGAAAGCAACAGGAAAAGTTCAGGCAGCTTGTTTCCCCCTTAGCCAATTAGTCGGTTTTTTAAAATGTCAACAAGTTTAAAAAACCTGTTGATGTTTTAAAAAACTTGATGATTTCTCATAAGGGAGCTTTCAGTTTGATGTTTCTATCAAGGATTTTTTTCTTAACATTACAAATTTTAAAACTTTCTAATCAGTATGAACAGTTTTTATTGCTTGCATATTACTCTATTACGGAGTTTTAGGCAACAGGCACTGCATACATGAAAGAATCAGCTTTGTACGCATGTTTACGGATCCCAACCGTTATAGGCAGAAAAAAAAATATGCTTGTGCAAAATAATAATAATAATAAAACTTAAATAGATCAAATTAAATAATGAAAAAGCAAAAAATTAAGAAATAGCGGCCACAGGTGAGTGAGTATACATAGGATGTTTTTTTAGTGACAGAGAATTTGAAATGGAAATAAAATACAACAAAATGTCTTTAATATTCATGAAATTTGTATTATTTGAAGGAAAATGTTATTTCATTAATGTTTGAGTATGATGCCGGGCATGTTGCCACTACGGCTGGTGCATACATGGCGTAATCTGGAGGGCCCGTCCGAAATGGTCGGACGTGTTCTTCCTTCCAGCTCAGCTCCGAGGTGACTCGGAACTCTCTCTGCGGTCCCACCCGCCGTAGGTAGCCGGGCTCACTACGCCGCCTTTTGCGTAAGCACTAGCGTGGCTAGCGGGTCAGACCAACCGCGGCCAATTCCTCTCATGTTAGAGCCCCTTTTTAGGGCTAAACCCCCGACTAACATGCCCAAGAATAAAGCCCTGGTAGGGCCGAACGGCAACCCTTCCCGTCAGCGAAAGCTAAGCTCCGGCAGCTCTGCCTCCGACATTAGCAATGAAACGCCGAGGAAAGGCAAGCGCATGGATGAACTCCTTGCGAGACATGGGATCGATATCAGCCCACTAATGAAAGATATTGATAAAGCTTCAACAGAGGACTACGACAAGTTCAAGGATCTGGCGGAGATCATCGAGAGCGCCATAGCTGAAGCCAAGACTATTGGTATCAACAAAATGACCATGTGGGAGCAAGTTCAAATGATAAGAACTTTTGAACTCCAAACAAAAGTGTGGCGCAAGCTGCACCTCCTAGCAGAGGAATGCAACATGCCAACGGAAGACCCCAGTATCTCCGAGGCAGCAGAGCAGCTGCGACGTGAGAATGAGGCGCTAAAGGAAAAGATCCGCGAACTCGAAGAGGCTAAGGCGCGACCCTCATTCGCCGATATAGTGCAGGCGGATCGCCCTCGGAAGGAGAAGCAAGCCAAAGCACCAAAGGTACCCACCATCGCCCTGGCGAATCTTACTAATCCTTCAACGACCATCAAGGATATATGCGAAAAGACTAAGACACTCTTCCAGGCATCAATACGTAGAAACGAAGTCTGGCTTCAATCAGACTCCAAAGAGGGGTTCGAGAAAGTTAAGAAATACATAGAAGACTCACAGCTCGAACACTGGACAAAACAACCAAAGGAAGAAATTCCCATCAAAAAATTTGTACGAGGGCTACCTGCCGATTTTCCGGAAGAGGAAATCGCCGAGACTCTCCGGGGTAACAACATAGAAGTCACGAAGATCATTCAGTTCCACAGGAAGGAGCACAAACTCCCGTTATTCTTAGTTATAGCACCGAATGAAGAAAGAAATCAACACCTCACGGAAATCAGAACGATAGGCTTCTTCCGCGTCAGATGGGAGAAGGTCAAGAGTAATCGCACAACGACTACGCAATGCTTCAATTGCCAAACATTTAATCATTCTGCACTGTCATGCCATAAAAAGCCGGTATGCAGGTACTGCGCCGGTCAACACGATTCTAGGACCTGCCCAGACAAAGAACAGTCAAAGTGCTCCAACTGCGACGGTCCCCACCAAGCATCAGACTGGAACTGCCCCAGGCGCCCGAAGCCTAGGATTGCCGCCAAGCCACCTGCCCAGATGCCTAAGCCAACGAAAAGCTCCCCTGCCGCTCCCAGCACCAGGTCGGTTCTAGCGCAAGTCATGAACAGCCTTCGGCTCCTTTGCGCAAGTCTCCCCGCCGAGTAACCGGTCGGTTGTCGTCGGCTCCTTCCCGCTCCCTCCTCCCTCCTTCCCTAGCCTGTCGTATTTGTGATTGGTTTGGTCAGCGCCGGATGGCGCTCTTTCCCGGTGTGGATGGTCCATGACGTTGAGGACCTCAGGAACGGTAGAGGGTGTGAGGGGGTAATATGAGCGAGACGAGCAGGAAGACAGGCTAGGGAAGGAGGGAGAAGGGAGCGGGAAGGAGGCGACGACAACCGACCGGTTACTCGGCGGGGAGACTTGCGCAAAGGAGCCGAAGGCTGTTCATGACTTGCGCTATAACCGACCTGGTGCTGGGAGCGGCATCTGGGCTGGTGGCTTGGCGGCAATCCTAGGCTTCGGGCGCCTGGGGCAGTTCCAGTCTGATGCTTGGTGGGGACCGTCGCAGTTGGAGCACTTTGACTGTTCTTTGTCTGGGCAGGTCCTAGAATCGTGTTGACCGGCGCAGTACCTGCATACCGGCTTTTTATGGCATGACAGTGCAGAATGATTAAATGTTTGGCAATTGAAGCATTGCGTAGTCGTTGTGCGATTACTCTTGACCTTCTCCCATCTGACGCGAAAGAAGCCTATCGTTCTGATTTCCGTGAGGTGTTGATTCCTTTCTTCATTCGGTGCTATAACTAAGAATAACGGGAGTTTGTGCTCCTTCCTGTGGAACTGAATGATCTTCGTGACTTCTATGTTGTTACCCCGGAGAGTCTCGGCGATTTCCTCTTCCGGAAAATCGGCAGGTAGCCCTCGTACAACTTTTTTGTTTGGAATTTCTTCCTTTGGTTGTTTTGTCCAGTGTTCGAGATGTGAGTCTTCTATGTATTTCTTAACTTCCTCGAACCCCTCTTTGGAGTCTGATTGAAGCCAGACTTCGTTTCTACGTATTGATGCCTGGAAGTGTGTCTTAGTCTTTTCGCATATATCCTTGATGGTCGTTGAAGGATTAGTAAGATTCGCCAGGGCGATGGTGGGTGCCTTTGGTGCTTTGGCTGGCTTCTCCTTCCGAGGGCGATCCGCCTGCACTATATCGGCGAATGAGGGTCGCGCCTTAGCCTCTTCGAGTTCGCGGATCTTTTCCTTTAGCGCCTCATTCTCACGTCGCAGCTGAGCTGCTTCCTCGGAGATACTGGGGTCTTCCGTTGGCATGTTGCATTCCTCTGCTAGGAGGTGCAGCTTGCGCCACACTTTCGTTTGGAGTTCAAAAGTTCTTATCATTTGAACTTGCTCCCACGTGGTCATTGTGTTGATACCGATAGTCTTGGCTTCATCTATGGCGCTCTCGATGATCTCCGCCAGATCCTTGAACTTGTCGTATTCCTCTGTTGAAGCTTTATCAATATCTTGCATTAGTGGGATGATATCGATCCCATGTCTCACAAGGAGTTCATCCATGCGCATGCCTTTCCTCGGCGTTTCATTGCTAATGTCGGAGGCAGAGCTGCCAGAGCTTAGCTTTCGCTGCCGGGATGGGTTGCCATACGGCCCTACCAGGGCTTTGTTCTTGGGCATGTTAGTCGGGGATTTAGCCCTGAAAAGGGCTCTAACATGAGAGAAATTGGCCGCGGTTGGTCTGACCCGCTAGCCCCGCTAGTGCTTACGCAAAAGGCGGCTTGGTGAGCCCGGCTACCTACGGCGGGTGGGACCGCAGAGAGAGTTCTGAGTCACCTCGGAACTGAGCTGGAGAGAAAACACGTCCGACCAGTTCGGACGCTCGGCTCGATGTAACCTAGCCTGTCTTCCTGCTCGTCTCGCTCATATTACCCCCTCACACCCTCTACCGTTCCTGAGCTCCTCAACGTCATGGACCATCCACACCGGGAAAGAGCGCCATTCGGCGCTGCCCAAACCAATCACAAATACGACGGTTACACCTGAACACACATTTTCGCAGTAGATTTGGCTGAATGTCGGATCGGATCGGACGTGAATGTTGAGCTGGGGCGGAGCGAAGCTCCTTTGCCAGATATAATGAAAAAGGGGGGGGGGAGTGGCGAGAAGGACGTGGCTGGGAAAGTGCGGCGCGGAGGCAGCGAAGTACCGGCAGACCACCGTGAGCTGAACAGAGTAGAGGCATGGGAAATGTTTAGGGCTGCAAAATGTGAGAAAAAAAAAAAAACTTTCAGGGCCACACGGGGAAAATTAAGCTGACATGAGGAAAGGGAGAAAAGCTGGTAGGCAACGGAGGAATGACGGAGCGGAGGGAGCGGTTACAGTTTGGGACGGCAACCACGGCAGGGGAGTGAGGGAGCGAGGGAACGCTAACGGGCGAGGGGCACGGCAGAAGCGGGGGAGCGTGCTACGGCATGGCAGGGAAGGTCAGCTGGGGATTGGGCTTGGAATGACGCGTCGTGCTGAGCGTGTCGAAATCGATGTATTGGCAGTGGGAGGGGAAACGAATCTTGCAGTGGGGGCGAGGGTTATTGAAGGTGGATTGAGTGTTGATAAGTGGATTAGGGTGGGAGTGAAGGGTGCTAAAAAATTTACGGGCTTCGCGAGTAATTTGGAAGAAGATGGAATCAATGTTAAGGGACTTGTGTACGTCGTCGTTCCGAACATACCAGGGGAGACCGCTGATCTGCCTAAGGAGCTTATTCTGAGCTACCTGCACATCTTTGAGAAGGGTTTTGGAAGAATGGCCCCAGAGGACAGCAGCGTGAAGGAGAATGGGCTTAAGAATGGTGGTGTAGAGGGTGCGTTTGCTACTGAGGGAAAGGTTGTTTTTCCTGTGAAGGAGCCCCCTCATGACGTGGGTGCGCAAGGCGAGCTTAGCTTTGGTTTTATTTTTGTGTGTTTTGAAGGTGAGACCCTTGTCGAAATGGACACCAAGGTATTTAATGTTATCGCTATAGGGGATGGGGGTGTTAAAAATTTTAAGTTGTTTGGGGGTTTTTGCAGGGCCTCTTCTGAAGTGAATGATTTGGGTTTTATCAACGTTTATTTTAAGGTGCCATAGGTCGTACCCAAAAGAGAGCTTGTGTATATGATCTTGGGCGTGCCGAACCACCGTGGTACTTCGAAAATGGCAGGAGAGGAGGGAGAGGTCGTCGGCAAACAGGGAGAGCTGGGTGTTGGGATGGAGGGGGATGTCGGAAACATAGAGGTTGAAGAGGGAGGGTCCGAAGACGCTGCCTTGCGCCACACCGCTGCTGATTGGACGAGGGGAGGAGAGGGAGTGTATAATTTTAACTTGGAAGGATCTATTATGGAGGTAATTGATTAGGAAATGGATAAGACGGTGGGGGGGGGAAGTTAAGCTTAATTAATTTGTAGATTAATCCTTCGTGCCAGAGTTTATTGAAGGCTTTACTTATATCAAGATAAACACCGATGGTGTGCTTTTTTCGGTTAATTCCATCGGTGATATGGTTAATGTTACGGAGGAGTTGATGGAGGGTGCTGTGGTTTGGGCGGAAGCCAAATTGCTCATTTTGGAGGAGATTATTGTTGTTTATGTGGTAGTCGAGACTGCGTTTAACGATTCTTTCAAAAATTTTGCTAAGGGCGGAGAGGAGACTGATGGGGCGGTAGCTGCTGACCTCGTTAGAGGGGGAACCGGGTTTGGGGATGCAAAGAACAAGGGCTTGCTTCCAGGCGGCGGGGAAGTAGGAGAGGCACAGACAGGCGTTAAAAGTTTTGGCAATGTTGGTTATAACGTTAAGGGGGATGTTCTTAAGGAGTCTATTGTTAATTTTATCATTGCCGGGGGCTTTATTGTTGGGGAGTTTAGAGATTAACTCATTTACTTCGGAGGGGGTACAGTAGTAGTTGATGGGAGAGGGGGGGAGGGGAGTGGTGTTATTAAAAAGTTATGTATGGTGTTGCGGACTTCGGTAGTATGGCAGTTACAGGGAATGGGGTTGGTGAACTGCTCTTCGAACGAGTCAGCAAAAGCGTTAGCTTTATCTTCATCGTTGAAGAGCTCGACGTTATTAACTTTTAGATGGGGGATGAAACTAGCGCCTCTCCTGGTATTTTTGACAAATTTGTAAAGGGAGGGGAGGTCTTTGGAGAGGTGAGAAAGGTAGTTTTCCCAGTTTTTGTACCTATGGGCTTTGAGTTTCTCTTTGACTTCGTTGGTAAGACGGTTTAGCTCGGTTCTATGCATGGGGTACCCGGAATTTTGCCATCTTTTCTTAGCTCTGTTTTTTCCCCTAATGAGGAGCCGAATAGGGGGGGGGGGGGAGGCGGACAGGGTCGTTGGGGATGGTTCGGATGGTTGTCAATATCGTTGGTGCTAGGAAGGGTAGGGTTACCGGGGGTAGAGGAGTGCAGGGATACGTAGTACTTATTCCAGTTGATGGTTTTGATGTTGTGGGTGAGCTTGGGGAGGGGCCCGTAAAATTGGAGGTGCAGGAGGACAGGATTATGGTCGGATGAAAGGGAACTAGGGGAATGGATAAGGCGGGGGAGGGTGATGTTAGTGAGGGCAATGTCGAGGGTGGCGGAATAAGAATTTCTAAAAAAAAATGGGAGAATCAGGGGCAATAATTTCGTAGTTTTTCCTGCTTGCGTAGTTAAACAGCGTGGTGCCTGTGGCGTTGGGAAGCCCGCTGCTCCAGAGGACATGCTTTGCGTTAAAGTCATCCATGATGATGAAGTTGGGGTTACGGGAGCAGATTAGATCAAGCTCATTGGTATCGATGGTGGTTTGGGGGGGGGGGCATAGAGGGAGCAGATAGTAAGCTGGGTGTTGTTGATGGTGAGGGAGATGGCAGTGTTTTCGAAGGAGTGGGAGTCGAAGTGCAGGTAGCTGGGGTTGAAGCACGACTTGGTAAAAATGAGGGTCCCCCCACCTCTGCCGGTGCCGCGGTCACTGCGGTGGCAGACGAAGTTTGGGAGGTATATCCGGTTTGCGGGGAGGAGCTTCGTCTCTTGGACGAGGATGACGTCCACGTCATGCTCACCGACAAAGTCCGAGAGTTCGATGATACGGGCGAGAAGCCCGTTAGCGCTCCAGGATGGCTGTGCTGGTGTCCGTCGACTGTCGAAGTCGCTCCCCTTTTCTCCCCCTCAGCAAGCCCTCGACGAACCGGTCTCTTGTCTACTATAGGTGTGCTGGTGTCCACGTAGAGTAGCCGCGCAAGTTTCAGCCGAGTTCATTTTCTGACATCGGAGGGGGTGTGGGATGACTGATTCCGACCAATGACATACGCTCTACGCGTTGCCATCAGCAATCGGCGGCGACTCGCGCAAAAATCGTGGTTTTTGTTTCTTTGGATACATTTTTCGATTTGATTTCTTTGGATTATATTTTGCGCCTTTGATATCTTCAAATTATAAATAGCTACGTTTTTATTCTAAGTAAATTAGTAGTACATATTTTTCTATACTTAGCGTAGCTGAATAATTCGGTTTTAAAGAACTCTAAAAAAACAAAAACTCCCTTCTGACAACTTTATCATGAATAATTTTATGAGGAACAATTCCTTTTTACTCCACTGTGTTGTTTTAAATTTTTATTAGCTATAAATATAACTATAAAAAATTCAATATGTTAGCTATAATGGTTAGAAAAATACTAATATACACATTATTCAATAACTAAGCTCAGTGAAAGAATCAACAGTAAAAAAAATCATTATTTTAAAATTAATTTGCATACATAGTCTCATTAGTGATTTTTTTCCTAAGACCTTTAGTTTTGTAGGAATTTTGATAATAAAAGCAAAGTACAATGTGTGACCTTTTAACTTCATTCTCGTAACACTCCTTTTTTTATTTTAATATTTATTTATTTGAATATTTTTTACTTGGTGTAAATTTGGTTACTATTTGTTTATATAAATCTGTTAATATTAATTTGTGAGTTCGCTATTTTCTTTTAAATTATATAGTACGTATATATAATATAATTTTTAAGCGTTTAATATACATTTCATTTTAGTCTTCCATTTTATAAAAATAACTATACGCTTACTTGAGGTTAGTGACAGTGCGTTTTTAAAAACTGTCATTTACTTTTTAAATTTTTGTATGTTTGATGCTTGCCCGATTACTTTTAAAAATGACGCTGAAAGACTATTGATTCATATTATCATATTGTATATTTTTTTCCGTATCTCTACTTGCCACTCGTGGCAGATGTTAACATTGGTCTAATAATAAGAGTCGAAGGAAAAAAACCCCACAATATCAAACGGAAAGAAGTTGTAAATGTGATTATATACTTTTTACAAACTTAAAAATTATGGAGGTTATGAATTCGTGAGTTTTTTTTTTTTTTCTTTATCCATACATCCACTTCTTTCGTAATGCATGAACCGATTTTTTTAAGTCAATGAAGTTTTTTCGTTCAGCTTACGTCCAAAAGAACAATTTTGTTCATTTCTTTAAAAAAAAAAAAAAATGCTTGCGTAAAAGTAATGGAAAAAAAGTGGGGGGGGGGGGGAGGCGGGTCTTCAGAATGCACTTATTGTTACTACTATTGCCCAAACTGATTTCGCTGAGTTATAGAAAATGGGTTCAGAGATGAGTGTTTAGGATCTCTCTCCCGGAATTTTATTGAAATAAACGTCATGAAAACTTTGCGTGCCGAATTCGGGGGGGGGGGGGGGTGAAAGCAGGGCTCATGCCCCGGGCGGAAAAAAATTTTAATTTAGAAAAGTTAACTTTTGGAAAGAGAATTAAAATCTTAGTTCGGCGCTCCGATTTAATAATTGATCGGCTATTTTGCTAACCGATTAATAGAATTAATTATTTGTATAAACTGTTGGAAACAATAAAATTGGGGTATACTGAATATGTTGCGCCGTTGATCAGTAGCCGGCTCCTGTGGAAGGCAAGGACTCCTAGGAAGGCAGTTTAGGGGGCAGCAAATATGTTCAAACAATAAAATAGTTTTTCTTTTACAAATTTTCAACTCATCCTTTTGGGAAGGGGGGGGGGGAGGAGCTTGCGATAGTGAAACATAATTCTTGCCATGTTCAAACAATACAATAGTTTTTCTTCTAAATTTTCAAAGGATCCTTTTCGGAAGAGGCAGGGGGCGAGCTTGTAAGGATCATTTGAGAAGGGCGACAAGTGTCTCTTCGATATGGGCGTTAATTGGAGGGGGGGGGGGGTCCTGCTCCCTGGATTTAAAAAAATATAATTCTGCATTTTTATGAGTAAAAACGTTTTAAAAATTTTTGTTTGATTTTCTTTTTTTTTTTGTTTCTTAATATTTTTGCAGCCCAAATTCGTCTATAAAGGCCTCAAAATGCTCCTGTTTGCATATAGTTTTCAAAATTTTCGGGGTTTGAGGACATTCCCCGAACCCCTTTACTGTTAGAATTTCATATCCCCAGTTAAGGATGATCCTTCATATGCCTCTACCCCTCCCCAATGTTGAGCTAAAATGGACATACCGAGGGTACATTAATAAAAGTTTTATGAATTTAATAGTGACCCCCACGTGAAAAATCCTCAAAAAAAAAAGAAAAAAAATCTCAGCGCATAAAAGTTTATGATCAACAGTAAATGGATGGGGGGGGGGGAGGGGGTAAGACACAGGAATCACAACAGCGTGAGCTGAACTGAACTGACCTTCAACGTTGTGTACCAGAAATAGTAATTCAGCGTACTCACGAATGGTGACCGAAGCACATTATCAATTTCGGAATGTTCTTTGTTTTTTACTCCGTAATTACTTTTATTAAAGACTTCGCAGTTTCGTGTTTTTAGTTCTCTATAATTTTACGTCAGACTCAGGATAAATGATTTTCAGAAGATTATCATGTATTTTCGGGCGAACAATTTTTACAGTGAATGACATTTTTGAACGGTTAAACTTTGAAGATGTTTTAAACATTTTTGAGGCAAGTCAATGTTTAATTTGTTTCAAAAATTAGCTATAAATGCTCTTACGGCATTTTATTAAGTATAACTTTATATTCTTTTGAACAGAAATTTTTATGTTCATTTTTGTGAAATGTTTCAAAATTTTAAGTTTGATTAAATATTTTATCATATTTTAGTATTATGGGTTTAATTTTAAAATATCTGTGTTAATGATAGCGAATTTCTATGAATTAAAATTATACTTAATTTATCGGTGAAACCATATTTAAAAAGGCTCCCTAAGCAGATTAAGTCTAACATTATTTTATGTAACATGTACTAAAAGTTAGTGAATGCCAGTATGATCAGTTATTATAGTCATGAAATAATTGCATATCATATTTTAATTATTAGAATTATTATAAAATCCAAATGGTAGGGGGGTTCCATCACTTCTGTCGCCTATGGGCTACCAAATCCTTAATTCGGTAATTAAGATCCAAAGGGGTCTACTTGCGCATTGAAGAAGACCCTTTGCCTTTCAAGCGATCGCATTTGCAAAATGAATCGCAAATATTCCCCAAGAATGGAGTAAGCCATCTTATTTTCGACTGGTAATAGCAGTTGACGAAATGGTCTACGAAAACGGGATGGCGCGCACGTGCGGGTCTACTGCGACTAGACCAGCACACCGGAAATCGAGTCGATAGGGGAAAAGGCGAAAAATTGCTCCCTTTCGATGACAGCGCCGCCTATCGGTCTACTAGTCTCGTCGACTCGACGATACGAGCACATGTGCCCAGGACAGCAAGCGAAAAGAGTTAAATAGGGCCATAATTGAGGGCAGGTGAGATTGGATAGCTGCTGGTTTACGATTTCTTGGGGATTTTCGGCTTGGGAATTTTGATTATACAGAATGTCGAGTACTTGTTTTCTGGTACTCCATACGTTATTAGGGGGTTGTGGGGGGGTTGGGGCTTGGGCTTGGGACGTTTTTCGCATGCAGGCGAGTTTGCCGGGTGGTTGCCGCCGCAGAGAATGCACTTTACCTCGGTGCTAGGATCTTTGGTGCACTGATACGTGAAGTGGGGGAGGGCGCATTTCATACATTTGGTGGGGCGGGTGCAGCAGCGGCTGGTATGACCATGCTGCTGGCACCGGAAGCACTGGGTGATGTGGCCTTGCTTCTTTTTGAGGGGTTCGATTTTGATTCTGAAATAAAATAGATTTGTCAAGTGATAGATTTTATTGTTTTTAGTGCTTTTGGGAAGGTTGACAAGGAATAGGGGCATGGGGATTTGCTCTTTGCCCTTCTTCATTATTGTAACTTTATTTATCTCGTGATCACGCTCAAGTCGTTCTTTCAGTACAGTGCTGTCAGTCTCAATGGGGAGGCCGCGGATAACCACGTTTAAGTCCTTGTCTTCATTTAGGGGGTGGGTGTGGGAATCCATATTATTTTCTTCAATGAATGTCCTGACGGTCCTGTAGTCAGTGGGGTTTGAAGCATACATGATAAGGCAGGGCTCGTTGGTTTGCCTTGAGTTGGAGGTGCGGCCGGTAATTTTATCGGTACATTTGGTATTCAGGACGTCTAAAACCATTTGGTGATCTTTTGGCTGGGCGTATATAGTTATGGGGGGGACGTGCTTGTCTTGGGGGTTTCTGTATACGTTGTTTACTGTTTTTTGGCTGTTAGGTCTTGGGGTGGGGGCAGGGTGGATACTTGGGGTAGTCTTGGGATCATCGATTAAGTTGTTTGATTCTTTGTATCTCTGAATTTTTAAGGCTTTTTCTAGGTCGTCAGCAGAGAGGCCAGTGAAAGGGTTGGAGATGGGGGTGGGTTCAGGTTCCGTCGGGGTGACGTGTTTGGCAACTTTGTTCTTGGGGGGGGGGGGGGTGAATCCGTCATCGTTCGAGTCGTCATCGCTTAGGAAGCGCTTATCTTTGCGTGGGGCAGTAGGGGTGGGGCTTGGCTGGGGTTGGGAGGGAGGGGGGGAGGAGTTGGCTACCTGAGAGCTTAGAGCGGAGAGCATTACTCCCATCAGGTGGATTTGCCTGTCGTAGGTGTCGCGAATTTGGTTTTGAATACATCTTAGGACTTTTTTAGAGTCCGCAGTTTTAGGGAGGGCTTCGCTTTCATTGATGATTTGATCGAGGGTGGTTCTGAGGGGGATGAGGTCGTCTAGAGTGCGGCATTCCTTGATTTTGCGGGCATGGGTGTTTGGGGTGTAGTTTAGCCTCTTACAGAGTTCAGCAAAGGTGGCACTTACCTTTGCCGGAGACTTCAAGAAGGCTTGTGCTTTATCCGTGTCCATGTCATTATCCGTAGTCGTGGCCAAGTCATCATCGGAGAGGTCATCAGGGGCGAAAAACGTGCTGGAATTTTCCATAATCAAGCGGAGTCGTAGGAGAGCGCAGTAATAAGGTCCTGAAAAGGACCCTTTGCTCAAGAGGCAGAGGGAGCGAGAATAACCGTGACTGCGTGGCCCGTCACGCTGCCCAGATCAGCCTTGGCCGGTCTGCAGCGGATCGTACCCCGCCGAAAACGGTTAGAGAGAGAGGACAGACACAACCGACTCAGTTGGTCTCCAGCTTCCAGAATCCTCTGAATGTCGCAATAATGCACCGAATCTTGACTTCCATGTGCTGCATTGCTCCTGGTTTATCAGCGTAGGCAAAGGACTTCAAATATCCCCAGAGAAAATAATTCAAGGGCGTCAAATCGCAAGAATAAGCTGACCAGTTAATAGATCTACTGCGAAAAGTGTGTGAAACCTAGCTACAAAAGTTTTGATTTTCGGTTTAAACCAGACTCGTTTCTCCATTTTATCCAGTCATGGAGATGAAAAAAAAAAAAAAAAAAACTACAGTAAATGCAGGGCGGCGCAGGGAGAAACTTTTCACATGGGTGTTTTCAGCGGAGGGTTTTTCCCATTAACGCATATGTACATGCATACATGAAAGTTTCAGTGCATCTTGGTGAATAAGAACCCCCTTATCCCACCGTGAGTACGCCACTGGATGCAGAAATATCGCAATAAGAATTGCAAACACGTGTTTCGGGGTTTTAAGGTATCCTTTCTTGAATCCGAAAGAAGTGAACTCATAGAATAAAGGCTACGAATCAGATCATTTTCCTCTATAAGATCATTTCTTTTATTCTGTGTGTCTTAAAACTAGTGGGAAATATTAATCCAATTCAAGAAAGAAAAAAAAGCTCTCCTGCAAACAAACACATTTGAACAAATAAGCAACTAAAAACTCCAAATCTATGTAATCATAGACCGCTCTATCAAAAGTCTGAGCGAAAGGACGAATGGCACTCTGGATTACAATAAAATTAATCAGATTGCCGCAAAAACCCGAAGGTACGTAATCCTGAAATTGACCTATAGTGAATCACTCTGATTTTTGAAATTGGATGCACCAAACGGGAACGTTTTATCGGTTTTTGCTCCGAAATTAGAAACTTAAAATGTATGGATTTCTTAAAGGAACATTTTAGCTTAGCTACCAGTTATAAAAAGAACACAGTTTCTATTAGTTTTTGCGACTTGAGCTCGATCGAGAACGTGTACAATTCCGTATATAATAAGCACGCGGCCTTTCCTGTTCAGCAGTCGCAGAGGCCTGCGGGTCGGTGTTCCGTCAATCTACTGTGTCGATTTCAGCGCCATCTGGTGAACAAGAAAGGAACTACGCACTGTCGCCGTTCCAAAATCAACATTTTACCCTCCAACTCCATTCAAAATATCCGACAAGTTTTTGTATGTGGCGCCACCTTGTGAGAAATATAGTAACTGTTGAAATTTGCTTAACTGTATGTCTACCTTTATAACGCTATTTTCAAACAGAAAACTAGTTCAATTTTGCAATATTTTGGAAATCTTTTCTTTTTCTTTAAATTTTAAAGAGTGTTTACGGTACAAGAACTATACACAAGAACGATCGTACTTTTTTGAAAATCTACAGATCCCAACCGTTATAGCAATTTGTTCAAGAAAAAAAAAGCGAAATGCGCATGCGTTATGTAAGTGGATCTTGATAATACTAGTAATTATTATAATAAAAACCAGTAAATAGTAACGAGCATGCCGAAAGAAGATTATTAATGAGAAACAATATAATAATTATGATTGTTGTTATTATTCATTCTCGTTCTCGCATATGTGGAATTATTATTTTTCTTTTAATAACTTGTTATAACAATTGGGATCGACAATTTTTTTGATTTGCGTTTACGAAAATAACTCACAGCAAAAGTTAAGTTGGTTTCATTTTTCCTTCACTTATTTATTTACACATGAATGGTTAATTAATAGCTGTTGGGATCCGTAAAAATGCATTTGTAATACTCACCGGTGTGATGATTGATTAAAAGCTACAAACAAACCGACGATATCATAAATGGCATCGAACTTTAAGCATTTTGCACCGCACATGAGTAGAGACGATGACAAGCTAATAGGTGATTTTACGACTTGACCTAGTAGTTAAACATTCATTTTTTAAACAAAGATTTAGTAACGTGAACAGTTCGTTAAACATCTGGCGACTGCATCCTTAGTTTACGCAATTTGTAATCTCTTATCTGTAACAACGACGCCACGAAGTTGCCAGAAAAGACAGAGGCAATTCCATTTCAACAAATCCAAGCTGGTAAAGGCTAGGCGAGAAATAATTGGATCTCTCTACTTTTTAATTAGATTTAAGGAATTATTTGTGGGAAGTTAAAATTCATCTTACACTATGTTTATTTATATATATGAATCGCAAATAGACGAGAATTTTTTTTTTTGTTTGTAAATCAGGTCTTAATGGAAAATGAGCAGACACATGTGTTTTCAGTATGTACCATGTGTAAAGTTAAATGCATGATGCACTTGAAGTGAATTAAAGGGTTTTTTTTACTCGCAGTAGGTCAGATATTAAATGAAGTGACATGACGACAGAACTTTTTTTAACAAAGTCTTTTTGTAATAACAATTTATTTTTAATAATAATGAGTTTATGTTGAATTTTTCTCATATATTAGTTCATTTCCTCTCTATTTAGAAATTTGTTTTTATTGCGTCACAAGCTGTCAAGTGCTACTTATGTGTGCAAAAATGAGAGTAAAAATTTAAAATTGAGATATTGGTGAAGGATGCTCCTTAAAAATGTCACGGTAAAAACTAAAACAGACTCAATATTTGACAAATTATACAGCAATCGCATCACTGCATGAAAATTGTATTACCTTAGAACCACATTTAAATTTCTGAGGCTTTGACAGGACATTTCAAACTATTGATAAAAATCAGTGAAATTTCAAACATTGTCACTTCTCCAAAAACGTGACAACTAGGTTACAGCGAAGAAGAGGAAGAGAGGAGGGCATGGGCGCAGAATTTTTTCAAGGGTTCATAATTTTCTGAAACTACTAGCAGAAGTTCGAGTATATAATAAAGCACTATTATTTAGAGCTAAAGGGGGGTTAAACCCCTAAACCCCACTTGCGTGCGCCACTGTGCGCACCCATACGTGAAATTTGGGGGGGGGGGAGAAAACGTTCTCATTTTATTGCTTAAATTATATACATACATATATATATATATACAGATTATATATACAGTCAGACCTCGATATAAGGTCACCCTAAGGGACATCGCAAAAGTGACCTTTTAAGCGGGGTGACCTTTTAACCGATTCATTAGCAGTTCATAACTAAGCACGTAAATACACATTATGATTTTTTAAAAATGGTAATGCAAACGAAAACATCAGTTATTTGGTAAATATTTAAGTCAATAAATTTTAACATTAAAGAATTAAAGAAAGTTATGTATATTTTTTTAAAATTTAATTTAAAATAAAGCTGTTTATAAATTTCCTCAAAGTGTACATACATATATAACATCTTACCTTATTTAAAATAATCATTCATGCAGGTCTGTCTCGTTTTTGGTTTCATTTTTCGAACAACGTTTTCTAGATTTTGTAACTTCTCAAAATGTTCGTCAACTCCCTCATGGTTTGTAAAAAAATGGCGTATGACATTTATTGCATTGAAGGCATTGACTGTAGCTTGGGTTACAGCTACAGTCGCAGAATCACTGTCATTGTCCTCACTGTCCACAACTTGGGAAACAATTTCAGAAATTATAGCTTCAGAAGTGGTGGCAATTTCCTCATCAATCAAACCATATTCTTCTTCCCCTTGAATAGCATGGCCACGATTTCTCAGATCTTCCATCAGAACAGATAGAGGAATATCGTCTTCTTCTTCGGTTTCGTCATCCACGATACTCAGAGAACCCACAAAACCAGCATGACGCAAACAATTTGCTATGCATGTGGTGGACAGCATGTTCCAACTTTTGTACACATAAAAAATGGCATCCAAGACAGTAACGTGAAACTTCTTTTTTTGGTCGGTGACAGCGATAAGGTCCTTCAAGTGAAGCTTACGATAGTTCACTTTTAGGTTTTGAATAACTCCTTGATCCAATCATGGGAGAACGCTGGTCACATTAGGAGGCAAGAAAACAAGCTCAATTGAACTCATACTAACTGTGGGATATTGGTATGAGCTGTGCAATTGTCTGCTATGAAAACAACTTTTCGTTTCTTCTTCACAAACTGCCTGTCTAAACGTCGTATTGTTTTCTCCCAAATAGTGACGGTCATCCACGCTTTTTTGTTAGCGTCGTAATCCACGGGTAAAGATTTAACGTTTTTAAAGCAACGTGGCTTTTGAAATTTACCAATAACAAGAGGTCTCAATTTTTCACGCTTCAGTTCGTTATGTCCTACTAACCCTTGAATATTTTTGTTACTGAAGTGTAAAAAGCAATTAAAAAATTTATAAAACTCATAATGAAAAGTCAAAAAAAATAACTCTTTATATAATCATTTAATGTTTATTAACCCCGTGGCCCTGAAAACAGTCTTTTTTTCATTTTTTACTTTTTTTACTTTTTACTTTTGCTTTATTTTTTATTTTTTTACATTTAAAGCTAAATTCTAATCATGGTCCAATTTTACCTATTTCCATTTCATGACATTTACTCTGCCACAGTGTCAGGTAATGAGGCTGCGTGCCTCCCGCCTGTTACATTCAAGTCTAAGACTAAGATCCGTTTTTCGATTAATTTTTTGAGTGACTGAAACTCTTGCCTGTTCCTAGAATTTGCTTTCGGAACAGAGCAGTCTTGCCAATGTGCGGGTAATTATCCGCAAATCGGGTATTTTATTCCTCTGTGGGTATTTTGTAGGGAATTTATAAATGGTGGGTATTCGAGGGTATTAAACTTTAAAATTTTAATAAAAATTTTTTTTGCGGCATTAAATACTTGATGCACCCAATGCAACAAAGCCATCAAAGCAGAAAGGAAAAGCCGAAAAGCATTTGAGCTGTACGCTTTGCATTATGGAGTATTAGGGTACCAGCACTACACAGGTGATCGAATGAGCTTGTCCGCATATCTACAGATCCCAACCGTTATGACAATTTGTTTGAGAAAAAGCGAATTACTCACCCGAGAAATAATACCAATAATAATAATTATTATTATTAAAGCAAGGAAAAGTACCGAGAATTCTAAAATGAGATTCGTAAAAAAAAAAAAATCAATTTAAATATACTGTTCATTTATTCATTTTATTATACTTGTTTTTATTTGTTATTTTCGTTTTCGCCAGTGTGGAATGAATTTTCTACCAATTTCTTGCTTCAACAATAGGAATCAGAAAAAATGTTGATTCGCGAGCCAAAATAAGACTCACAGCAAAAGTTCTGATTTTTTTCCCTTTGCTTTCAATTACTTATTTACACAAGATTGGTTTACTTCACTCTTTGTTTATTTATTTTTCCTATTTTGTGAATATTTGGGATCTTTAGAATCTAAAGAAATAAATTCTTGGGATCTAAAGAAATAAATTCTTGGGATCTAAAGAAATAAAAAAATATTTCTTTATTTAATTACTTACTTTATTTTATTTTTCTTTCTTCTTTTGGTCTTCTAGCATCTTCTAGCGATTTTTTCCACGTAATGCCTCGGAAAAGCAATTATCTTTCTTGAAAATGACTTTGGAAATTGCCTTTCTGTGGTATTTCGATTTTTCCGTTCTCCCATATATGCATTTTATTTGTTTTCTGAATGCACATCTACAACAGTTGGGATCCGTGAAAAAGAATCTCTAATAATCACTTGAGTGATGAATGAGCAAATGCTACAAGAAATTAAGTTACACGATGATATTGTAACTGAAATCGTACTTCAAGCACTTGGCCCGCAAATAGGCGACGTCAATAGCAAGCAAATAAATGATTTCGGAAAGATTGAACATTCACTTTTAAAAAGAACTAACCACGCTTCCGAATAGACATCCGTCGTCGCCCTATATCGTTAACAGATTAGTCGAAAGCAGCAGGTAAAGCTCTGGCAGCTCTTTTCCCCCCTAGGCACTCTGTCGGAATTGCAAAACTTCGGGAAGAGAAGGCAAAATGTTTATGAGTAAAAAAATACGTTTAGCTCGTGATGATCATGTGAATTCTGAAAAAGTTTGCGTACGTTATGCATTTTTTTTTTTTTTGCCTCATTTATTCATTTATCTCGTGAATTTTCGCGGATACCAACCGTTATAGCATGGTAAAAAAAATAAATGTTAAATATAAAGTGTCATTTACGTTGTTTTAGGAAAGAATTATATTTTACTATAAATTCAATGCAGCCCCCAATCATATGAAAAGCAGTTCACTGTTTCCCAGTAAATTCCGTCTTGAAGTTGGTATTTACAACGTTTTTCTTAACTCGCTTTGTTGTCTGTCCGCGGAATTTTGCAATCGAATTTTCGACCATTTCCCGATAAGCTATTGTTCTGAAACTTCACATGTAGCTCAGAACCAGATGACAATGCAATATTCTACCACGAATAAAAAATCCGACAAGTAGTTCCTTTTCTATTCCAATTTTACGCAAATTTCCACATAAATTCCCCAATATGAGGGTGAAAATACCTAGCACATATTAGTATAATATATCGATCGAAAGCTCTGATTTTTCCACACAAGATGAAATTTTTTTTGATTTATTCTCTTACTAATCATCTAAGAGAGTCAAAGAAACGATTTAAAATTTAGTTTTTAAAAAGTAGCTTTAAAATTTAAATACGGGAAGGTCGTTTGCAAAATAGGAACATAAAAGTGATACGGGAAGGTCGTTTGTAAGATAAGACTATAAAAGTAATGACTTGGGAATATTCGGCTTAATGAGCCTTTTTTCTTAGTTCCCTTCTTGTTCACTAGATGGCGCTCTGGAACAAAGCAGAAGGCAGCGGGTATTTTTGCTTGTCCTGGAGTGTAAAGAGTTGATTTCTTGGAAAAGTTCGGGTAAAGGTGCCTTTTGCTTAGTTCCGTTTTTGTTCAATAGATGGCCCTGCAGGACGAAGGAGAAGACTGCGGAATTGGAGGGTATTTTTGAAGGTCCTGGAGGGTAAAAACTTGATTTCCAAACGGCAACTGCTTGTAATTTAGTTCATGTTCTTTCCCGTGGTGCACCAGTGAAATCGGACACGACAGAACGGCTTGAGCGTTGAGACTTTGGTATCTGGTTTATGATTACTCTGTGCATAGGTATCGCACGTGGCGCTACCTGCAATTTACCAAGAAAAAGCGACGTCAACTTAAGTCCCAGAAATAGTTTCATTTACTTATAATTATTGTATCGAATATCATACTGGTGTTTTAAGAATTTGTTAAAAAATGATTCGTAAATAACTCTACGAATTGAAATATAATTAGAGATGTTCATGATCAGAAGTTTAAATGATTCAAGATACGATGTGCGTGGTCCCTTGAAACTTAATATGTTAAACAATATCTCTAACGTAAAATGAAAGCCACAGAGTACTGTCTGAACAAAGCTGAATTTTTCTGTCAAGCTGAATTTTCTATCAAGAGCAATTCTTCTAAAAGTCAATCAACGTTTACAGCTTTATCCATGAGGATTACTATACGCCATTGTATCATGCAGAGGGTTCAATGCACTGCACGCATAATCGAATGAGGTTTGTCCGCACATCTACGGATCCCAACCGTTACAGCAATTTGAGATAAAGCCAATTACTCACGCGAGAAATAATACCAATAAAAAATTCCTTATTATTTTAAAAACAACAAAAAGAAAAAAAAAGGAAAAACAGAGCATTGTAAATGAGATTAGTAAAAAAAATCAATTTAATTTTTACCTGTTCATTCATTCATTTCAAGGCCGTATCCGGAGGGGGGGGGGGGCGACGCAGCCGAAATCTCGATCTTTTTCGCAATGTAGCACATGAGGAGGTACCAATCGAAACCACATATGTCCATTTTCAACAAAAATTGAGTTAGCAGCTGATTCAAATATTACAGGATGGTTCCTAATATTTGAAAGCTTTCTCTCAACAATGATAATTAGACTAAAGCAATCTATATTTATACATAAATATATTGTTCTACAAAATGTTATTTAGAAACACGTTTTTCAAGAATTGCCAAAAATCGTTTAGAATGGACATGTGCGGTTTTGATTGGTACCTCCTTATATTCTCCCTGAAACTTTCCTCAACATAAGTGTTTCAAAGTCAGCTCCCCCCCCCCCCCCCCCCGGGAAAAAAATTCTGGCTACGCCCTTCTTTCATTTTATTGTGCTCGTAATTATTTGTTATTTTCATTCTCGCCTGTAGAATTCTTTTTTCTACCATAGCCTTGTTATAACAATTGGAATCAGAAAAAATGTCGATGAACGTGCGTTTACGAAAATAGGACTCACAGCAAAAGTTAAATTTCCCCCCTTTGATCTTCAGTTATATGTTTACAAAACATTGTTTTTTTATTTTTCTTATTTTGGGATGTATTTAATAATTAATTTTCTCTAACTGTTTAATCTTTTTATTTTATTTTATTCATTTTTTTGGTTTTAAAACTCTTTTAACATTTTTAAAGTTCTTTATCTATTACTTACTTATTTATTTATCTTATTTTCTTTCTTCCTTGGGTCTTCTACATTCGCAATTCGATTTTTCCAGTTATGCCTCCAAAAAGCAATTATCTTCCTAGAAAACATCTTTGGAAAACGCCTTTGGTAGTTCTATTTTTTCGTTCTCACGTATATGCAATTCGTTTGTTTTCCGCAACCATATGTATAATGGTTCGGACCTGTGAAAATGCATCTCTAATAATCAAGGGTGTGATGAATGATTAAATGCAACAAAAAACGTAAATTACACTGCGATATTGTAAATGGAATATACATTGAAGCACTCGGCACCACAAATGAGCGAAGTCAAAAAATCAAATAAATAAGACAAAACCATGTTTTGTAGCTCCATGGACAAAACATTCATGTTTTAAAAGATCCTACGAACGCGAGCAGTTAGACATCCGTCGGCGTACTACCTCCGCAGCCGATTGGTCAAAAGCGGCAGGTAAAGATCCGGTAGCTCTGTTCACCGTAATTGGGTGATTTAATCGGATTTGTAAGGTTTGGGAAGACAAGACAAAAGGTATATGAGTGAATACATTGGCACTACACTTAAACTAGTTCAAAGGTCGGATTGCTCACAAGGATCATGTGAACCTTGTTATAGTTTGCTTTCGATTAGGCACTTTATTTTGCTTCATTTATTCGTTTTCCTCTAGCATTTTAGAGGATCACAAGTATTACCGTAAAAAAATATATGGTAAATCATGAACTGTCATCGAAGTTGTTTGAAGTATATATTAAATTTTTACTTCTGATTAAATGCAGCTCACAATCATATGAAATGTAGCTCTTTTTTTTTTTTTTTTTTTTATCCGGTGAAATCGAAGGTGTGATTTTCTTTAGAATTTCTTTTTTAGTTATTCTACTACCAATTATCTAGCGTCTGATTAAGTCTCATTTAACGATGTATGAGAAAGAAGCTTTAAAATTTTAATAGGGGAAGGTTGTTTGTAACAACCTCATGCATCGTTAAATGGGACCTTAATAAGACTATCAAGGGGACGAGTTTTAGAAACAGTCGGCTTAATAAGCCTTCTACTTAGTTCCATTCCTCCTCATTAGATGGCGCTGCAAAATGAAAATGAAAATAATCTGCGAGCATTGGAGGCATTGGAGGGTTTTTTTTTGTTTTGATCAGGGAGTCTAAAAGGAAGGAGCCTCAACTAAGCGGGGAACGGGCCGAAAACATGGCGCGATTTTTCCACCGCCGTCAGATGGCGCTAGAGTAAAATGTCTTGCCGTTTGATCAAGTACGGAAAGAGAAATTTCGTTTGACCCCGAGTATTCGGAGAAAGGTAGCGGAAAATCAGCTCGTTTTGGCGGCAGCAGCCAGGCGGTTCGGGCGTTCGGGCACGCATTAGTCTCTCGTTGTTCCAACAATTGAAATTATTATTTGCAATATTTTATTGCATTTTATTATAAGTTGAACATATAATCAGAAGGTTATTTCAGTATCTTATTTAATGTACTTTTTGCTTTCGTAAAAAATCACTGTAATTAGCTAGTGACTAGATAATTTAGGATTAAAAGAGGGGTAGCAGACGGTCAGCTGGTATTCGTGCCATAATGAATGCGAGGAAAATGTCGGGGCCAGGGGGCACTCCGCCCACCCCGACCCTCTTAAATGGAGGGAAGTAAAAACTCATTGTACGTTGCATTAAACAAACACAAAATACATGCACATACGTAGAAATACATTAAATTATTTTCCAACTGAGGGGGGAGGTGCAAGTGATCCCCCTAACACAACGGGTCTGTTGGGCACCCGATTTTTGAACTCTGCACGTCGTTTCTTTTATCTAACGCTTACTGTACTTCATTATTTATACTCTTAATAATCTGGAATCAGTTAGTTCATAAACTTCAAGAATGTAAATGTTTTTGAGCGGCTTCCAACACACCACACACACACGCATGCTTTTTTATATATAAATATATTGAGGCGATGCCCTCTCCCCTCTCCAGAGCAATGGCGTCCGCACCTATGAGCGATGCCCTTTTTCAAAATTCTGCTAAGGGGCCGTCCATAAATGATGTCATGCTTTTCCCCCATGTATTTGAACCCTCCCCCTTTGTCACAAAATGTCACACTTCAACATACCCCTCCCCCCTTTGTCCCATATGCTACGCTATGTTGCATAAGCATGATGTCCCACTTATTTTTACCCCCTCCCGTCCCCTTGTCCTAATTTCAGGGCGGAGGGGAGAGGCGATGCCCTCTCCCCTCTCCAGATCAATGGCGTTCGCACCTATGAGCGATGCCCTTTTTCAAAATTCTGCTAAGGGGCCGTCCATAAATGATGTCACGCTTTTCCCCCATGTATTTGAACCCTCCCCCTTTGTCACAAAATGTCACACTTCAACATACCCCTCCCCCCTTTGTCCCATATGCTACGCTATGTTGCATAAGCATGATGTCCCACTTATTTTTACCCCCTCCCGTCCCCTTGTAACAATTTCACGACCCCCTCCCCCCTGAAGCGTGACATCATTTATGAATAATCCCTAAATTCTAGAAAAGGACCCCATAAAAACCCAATCTAAAAACATATATATATATATATATATATATACATATCAATGGCGTCACTTCGCGGGGGACCCTTTTGTTGAATGTTAAAGGTGGCACCAAATGCTATTTCAACGCACTATCTATAACTGCAAATAAATATGTAGTGAACTAAAATTTGCACAAATAAATAAAATTGAATTTCTTAAGATTCTTTTTTGCACGATTGAAAATATATAAACTACAAGTTTACACAACACAGCAAATGTGGAGTTTTTTTTTTTTTTTTTTTTTTTTTTGCGTCTAAAGGGGGTGTGTCCCACAAATTACAAATTACCTCCACGGCAAGTGGCCTTCATGATAGGAACGCCACTGTACATCAGTGGTGTAGTCCTGGAAAAAACGGTGGGAGGACGCTTACATATACCAACATCAAAAATTGGGGGTACGCTTATGTTAAAATTTCAAAAAAGTGGGGGGACGCTTGCGTTAAAATAAAAAGGTAGGGGGACGCCGTCCTCCCGCGTCCCCTCGACTGCACCACTGCTGTACATATATATAACACACACACGTATATGTATATATATATATACATCGCTCATCGAGTGAATGATCATACGATATATATACATATAGGGGATGGGATCATTCATAAATGATGTCACGCTTCTTCGAGGGGGGAGGGGGGTTCGTGAAACAGTGACAAAATGTGAGAAGGGCAGGGGAGGGGGTAACAAAAAGTGTGACATCATGCTTATGCAACACAGCGGTATTTGTGGCAAAGGGGGGTATTGAGGGTCCTTTGAGGTGCAACACTTTGTGCTAAAGGGAGGAGGGGGCCAAATATATGGGGGAAAAGCGTGACATCATTTATGAACGATCCCTAGGGTGATCGTTCAACATTCCACCTATGAGCGATGGTGCGCACCCAGAAATTTTTTTCGGGGGGGAGGGGCACCTGACTTCGACACACTTATATATGTCAAAGCAAGTTTCAGAGAAGTTAAGAATATATGCTAAATTGAAAAAAAATTCGGGATTTCGTAGGCGGGCAGGCCCGAGGGCCTCTGTCTGGATACGGCCTTCGCGGTGCACTCCCCCCAAACGATGACCCCTTTCAAAATTCAGCTCACCTTCACCCTTCGTAAACAACCCCTTAAAATTTTCTATGGAGCAACATGTCCCTCCTTCCTTTCGTGTGCGCCCTTGATATATACTATATTTATGTATATACCATTTCCGCTCCAAGAGGATGGTGCATCCCCCAAAACGATGTTCCCTTCAACATTCAACCAAGCCCACCCCCCCAAAACGACCCCTATAAAAATTTTAATGGAGCAATCTGTGCCATGACCCCAAAGGGCACCCCTAATAAATATATACTTACCCCCCAACTTTTCACCCCTGAAAAAAAGAAGCCTCCCCCCACCCCTTAAAAGAAGCAAAGACACCTAAAAGAATCCCCTTAAAAACTTCAATGGCGTGCGGTTTGCATGCACAATACCCACCACCACTGGAGCTCGCATCCTTTTTTTGTGTGGGGGGGGGGACCTGACTTTGACATACTTATGTTAAGGGAAGTCTCAGGGAGTATACATGTTACATCACGAAAAATTTCTGGATTTCGCGGGGCGTGGGGGGGGGGGGGGGTTGCGCGGGTCCCCCTCTGGATACGGCCTTGGAGAGGGAGGGTCCACAGCTTTTGGGGAGGGGTGCGTTATCACATTTAATGGACATGTTTTTTATTTAACTTTACATTAAAGTTGAAACCGTTTTTAGTTAAATTAAAGTTACAATTAGCTTTGCAAGGATGCCTAAACGCCTAGTTTATTTCCGGAAAAAACGCCCCCCCCCCCCGGGAATTTAAAGCAATATCAGGAAGTTTCAAATTTCTAAAAACTGGGATCGGTTTTTTTTTTTTGAAATAGTTTTAATTTTAACACATCAAAAATAAATAAATTTTTATGAGACAACATATTTATTTCGTAATGTTGGTACCTGTAAAAAATGTTTCTGTTGAGAATGAAAAAAAAGGAAGTTGTTAATATTTTTTATTTACATAGGGATCATTCATAAATGATGTCACGCTTCGAGGGGGGGAGGGGGTTTCGTGAAATTGTGACAAAGTGTGACAAGGGGAGGGGAGGGGGTAACAAGAATTGTGACATCATGCATTATGCAACAAGCGTGATGCGTGACAAAGGGGGGGAGGGGGGGTCTGCTGAAGTGTGACATATTGTGACAAAGGGGGGTAGGGGGGTCAAATATATGGGACAAAAGCGTGACGTCATTTATGAACGGCCCCATTGTGAAACTTGATAGTTGTTTAAGTCATCAATAAAAAACAAAATAACACATAAAATATTTAAAACCTGCCTTTAAAAAAATTATTGAAATGTATAATAGTGCTTTAAACAGTGTTTCTTGTCAAAAAATTACCCCTCCAAGTGTGTCGTTAAAGTTGTAATAAAATGCTATGAATAAAACAGATATATTGTAGCTTATAATAATTTAAATCAACGAGTAAAGAAAAAAAAATATTTTGAAGGTTAATCTTATTTTCTGGAAAGCAACCAAATCAAATAAATTTTTAGAATCAATAATACTGCAATAAAAAAGCCTATTGAATTTACTAGTTAATTTTCTCAATTATAGACTTGATATAAAATGTTATGTCTGACGCTTGGTCATGTATCTAAAATAAAAATAATATAGCGTTACAATGTTATATGTTCTGTAACAATATTTTAAGACTGAAAACATCTCATAATTCCCAATGTTCCCAGTTTCTTCCCGTAAAATTTACGGGCTTTTTGCATCTCTAGTTACAATCATAGCAAGCCGAAACCATCAAACTAAAATGAACCAAATATAATAAAAAGAAATCACAAACACATTCTGAATCTAAAAGTAGTCCATGATCCTATAACCAGCTTCTCAAAAATTGCCTATATCGATTTAAATACTCTTAAAAAAAAACCTTTTAAATAATTTTATTTGTAACACTAAATTATGTTGCGAATCACCCTCATGGCAAGACATTTCACATGCGCGCCATCTAGCACCAGTGAAAATCGTCCGGGGAAACTTTTACTATGGAGATTCAACTCCTTCTGTTATACACTAGAGATTGATTACTATACGCCGGCTTTTTCTCGACGTAAGTTTAACCACTGTTCTATTCAAGCAATCTGAATGTTTGCATTACATTTAAACTATGTTCCTTATTCATTATTACTTCATTGTCAAAAGTGATGTTTGTGTCTCTATGTAATCGAGGCGTGTTTTTTAGTGAGATGAACTTAAAAGATTTTCAAGTTGTTACCTTCATGAATGCTGTATTTAATTTTTAATGTTTCGGAGTACAGTAAAACCCTCTAATACCGCGCCTCAGTTTACCGCCGAGTCGGATATAATGCGGTTACTACCATGTCTCCCGACGTTTAAACCGCCCTCTATCATTACAAACCACCCTTTGTATTTCAGATTCATTGAAATTTTGAAAAGTTAACATATTCTCTTGTCCTTGAGAGTAATGGTTTAAAACATTGTTTCTTTGAAACCTGCGTTATTCCCCTTCCACACAAATATACTTTTTCCTTAGAATCTCTCTCCTTTAATATTCATAATCCCATGTTGATAACTTAACAAGATTTTTAAGCCCGCATTTTCTCAGAACACAATTGCTTTTGTTGCGGTTAATATGGTTTTAGCGTAGGAGCCTCAAAGGGCAGAAAAATTTCATCTGAGTAACTTATCACTCCATAGAGTCTATGGAGTCAGTCTATGGCATAGACTGACTTCAACATAAACAAGAAGTTCCGTCTAGAACTATACGAGCCTACTTTCCCGTATACACCAAATTCAAATTTATAATCTAGCTATCTCTTTCTCTCTCTTTATTATTTATCTTTAGTTCTAATTATTGAAAATATACCTTTTTCAACGGATAATACATATTCATTCACTCACTCATTCATTCTTTCATTTATTCAGCCATGCATTTATTCATTCATTCGTTACCTCATTCAAGTGTTTATTCATTCATTTACGCATTCATGTATTTATTCACTCATTTATTTATATTTTCATTTATTCAACAATTTATTCATTCATTCTTTTCCTCATTCATTTATTCATTGATTTATTCTTTCACTCTTTCATTTATTCATTCATTCATTATTTCACTCATTGAGTCACTGAGAAATATCCTTGAAAATCCCGATCAAAAAATTTCATAGCAAAATAGGCTCGTACGTTCTGGATAAACTTTCTATTTCTACATGTTCTACGTTATAAGAGCTTTCCGATAAAGTTTGTTCCAAGCAAATCGGTCCGTTAGATCAGGATTTATATAGGGTTGAAATTTCCCCGTAAGCTCTGTGTTAATTTTTTGAACTGTTCAAAAATGAACAAAAACTGTTCAAATCAATATTTCACGCCGAGAACTCCTTTCAATAAGCTTTCAATAGGAACTTGGCTCTTGTGCCCAGAGTTTACAGAATTTGCTTCAATTTTGTCCATAGGCGCTAATGTTAAAATTTTTTGAACTGTTCAAAATTGAACAAAAAATTGTTCAAATCAAAAAGTGAAATATAGAAATGAGATGTCCTCGCCGAGATCTTTCGAATGCAAAAAGAATTTTTCCAATCGGACAATTCGTTCAAAAGTTATTAGGGGGGGACAGACCGACAGACCGACAGACAGACAGACCGACAGACAGACCGACAGACAGACCGACAGACCGACCGACAGACAGACCGACAGACAGACCGACAGACAGACAGACCGACAGACCGACAGACACACTTTTTCCCCATCTCAATACCCTACTTTCAATTTTTTTATTTTTCAATCTTTATTTAATTACTTCACTTATTTTTGACTTTTCTTGATTTTTAACGATATTTTCACGATACATTAAGCCTTCTTTCATGCTTTATTATTATTTTTTTTTACTTTTACGGGAAAGTAGGCTAAAAACATTGACATACAAATTAATTAAATGATTTTTAATTTATCATAAGCGCGTCTTCAATTAGAGTTCCTTTTTGACGTGGATACGCATTTAAATTTGCTGCCATACGGGAGCAATCCAGAAAATCTGATGATAACAAAATCGGGGGATGCAGTTTGGCGTTGTAGTTTCGAATCTATCCTTTACATCCAAAATTAAATAATACCAATGGATAGCACAAGGATCAAATAATTCATTACGATAAGCGAGAACAGCGAAGCATCATGGGCTGTAAAGAACGAAGCTCCGCCATTTTGAGGTTATTTTGCGGCATATCGAAATTTGCAGTACAGCTTTTGACTCGTAGAAGCTGCGATGTTCGTTTGAGTTTTAATCATCAGCTGTCGTCAAAATCTATCGATTACCTTAGTTTAAAGTAGTGACAGTGAATATAATAAGGTGTTCAATTAAATATATATATATATAGAGAGAGATAATGTCGGCTTATACGCGTCGAAAAGCAAAACTATAACGTTATTGATTAATAAATTTATATTGTAACACAATAATTATTTGTTCCCTTGCTTTTATTCTAAATACATAAATAAAAATATTTTATTTAAAATATATAACCCGTTACATAAACGTATTCACGTACAACACACGACCGTGTCCATGACACAGCCATACCCCAGATTTTGCTGGCAGTAGCTGGGGAATGAATTAAAAGGGCTAAAAAGCGCCTTTATTTAATATAATTTTTTTTTTTAACCAATGAATGGAATTTTATCGTTCTTTTGCATTCAGAAATTTAATTTCTTTTATTAAGCTTTCAAATCTGCTTCAGCTTCAGGTTTTGTTTCAATATGTCCTCCGTGCTCTAATGCTAAAATCGAAAAACATTTTCTTATTTTAGATCAATTCAGTCTAAAAAAAAAATAAATAGCTTATTGGGGACTGAGAGATGCTTGAAACTTGCTTTTCGCAAAGAGGTGCAAATAAATCGTATTATTGCAGTAAAATTTTACTTTCGATAATTTCCTTCAGACATAATGTTACCAAATATTGTTTGTGTGACGAGATCCGACATTATATATTATACGATAAATACTTCATTTTAAGAAAAACTACTTATTTTTAAAATTCAAAGGAGTGATTTTTAAAAAATTATAATTCATACACGAACATTTTTGTGCGTTTTCTTTTTCTGCACCAGGATTCAGTGCATTCCCGCAGAAGATTTGAACAAAATTTCAAAGATCAAATTATTACTTTTAAGATAATGGCACCAGCCATTTTCACAGGTGAATACCCCCCCCCCCCCCCCCCACTCACACACTATACATAGATCAATGTTTTAAGGGTTTAAAATCCAAAAAATGAATAAGATAAAAAGCAGTAAGGTAAGAGAAAATTAAAAATAAATAAATCCAAAAACAAGAAAATTAAATAAGCAAAGAGAGAATTAAACCAATCTTGTGTAAATAAATAATTGAAGAACAAAGGAACTTTTGCTGTGAGTCTTGTTTTCCTAAACGCACACTCCTCAACGTTCTTACTGATCCCAGCTGTTAAAGGAAGGCATTGGTAGAAAAATTAATTCTACACGGTCTTGAACGAAAATAACAAAGATTTTTTTTAAATACCCGAGTTTCGGGTATTTACCCGCACATTGGCAAGCCTGCTCTGAAGCCCATTTCATATCAGAACAAACCTGGCTCCTGGCTTCGTCGCAGGGTAAAACATTTTTTTAATTTGAAGAAAAAATATACTTTGAAAATATTGCAAAATTGACGTAATTTTGAGATAGAAAATGGCGTTCCAAAAGGTAAACAGATAAATGTACTGTACTGTTCGATTTAATTGGGACAAATGGAGAAAACTTTTTTTTTTTAAATCTTTAGCTTTTAAAGTAGACTGATAACTCTCTGACTGATCTCTCTTTAAATTATTACGAAGTATGTTTTCCTTTAAGAGAAATGACCTCTTCAGCACTTCGTGACTCTATACTCCATTAGTGCAGTGCACCTGTTCTTGACTTCATCGTCATTGAACCACACCTGTATAGCCCTGTTTATCGTTTGTTCTGTTGTCTTGCAATTTATCTAAGCTTCTTGGTAATATGACATAAGTTTTCAATAGAATTTAGGTCTGGTTAATTAGCAGGACAATCAACCACTTTTATTTTATATTCCTGCATAAAAGGCTGTATCGATTTCAAAGTGTGGCAAAGGGTCAAGTCAAGTTGAAATGTTCCATCAAAAATTTCCATGAATGGAACAAACCCACTGTGTAATATTTCTATGTATTTGACAGAATTAAGGATGTCTTTAAGAGCAACTAAACTTCCAGTGCCATTTGTTAAAAACCGAAAACATCACTAGGTAATCACATACAACCTCAGACAAGAGAAACATGTTTGTCCCAATTAATTCGACCAGTATTGTATGTAAGTCAATTTCACCCTCTGGAATTTTGAAAAGTTACACTTTTTCTCACTGGGTATCGCCACACGAAATAACCGTATTTAATTTCTCTTGCGTCCAGTGCTGCCGTTTGGAAAGGAAGTGTTTACCCTCCAATACGCGCAGCCTTCTGCAGCGTCATCTCGGGAGCAAGAAAGGAACTAAGCAATAAAGGGCTCATTTACCCGAATATTTCCAAGTCATCAATTTTATATTCTTATTTTACAAACGACCTACCGGTAT
Organism: Octonoba sinensis; assembly: GCA_038502835.1. Lineage (NCBI taxonomy): Eukaryota > Metazoa > Arthropoda > Arachnida > Araneae > Uloboridae > Octonoba > Octonoba sinensis. Next base: position 105,747,576 of record CM076606.1, on the reverse strand, counting down.
TTAAATTTTAAAGATTCTTTCTAAACACTAAAATTTATATCGTTAAATGACGTACTGAGACTCTCCTAGATCATTAATAAGAAAAAAAAATATCGACTTCAGGACTGATTTTACTGGAGGAAACCGAACCATATGATTGTGAGCTGCATTGAATTAAAACTGAACATTTAATGGAGGCAACTCATCGCGTCACGTGATAACGCGGATCGCCAATTTGTTTACCAAATTTTTAATTGAGTTCTAAGTAGAGTTCACGAAGCAAAATTAGCTATCTTAAAATTAGACTAGTTACATAGCTTTTTCTGATTATAAACCAAGAAATTTACCTTTAATTTAATCATTATAAAAGAAAGTTATTAAGTATTACAATAGTTATAGTGTTTTATTTAGTGCTAATTTTATATAACGTAGAATTTTATTTAGTCCTAGTTTTTAATAACGTAGAACTTTATTTAGGCCTAGTTTTTAATAACTTAGAACTTTATTTAGTTCTAGTTTTTAATTAGATTAGTTTAATTTCATAAAAGAAGCTTTAATTAGTAATAATTTATGCTTTATAGCCCCATGGCTCATTCTATTGTTGATAAGCCGTTGTATTTAACGGATTTTACCAATTTTTTCATAATGGAATATGCCGAGCAGTTTCCGGCACTAACTGGAAATAATAGCGTGATTACTAAAGTAAAGAAAGGATCATTATTGTTTAATGAAAAATTCGTTTCTAAAATCTGTTTCCTCCAACCGTCAAAAAACAATGCATTTCTTTTTTACATATCGGTTACAGTCAAAGCTGAAATGAAAAAGAAAGAAGCTTACACAGCAAAAGTTAGGATTTCAACCGAATGCAAGGTAAGATTTTGTTATTGTTTATTTATCGTAATTTATTTTGATATTTTTTTGTTTCATAGATTTCAATGCTTATGACGCTCAAATTCATTCGTAACATTCATTTGAAATAGATGACCCATATGCAACGCAGTATGACATCCTTTAAAACTCAATAAAATATTCAAACCAAAACATAATGTTAAACAAGCGAACTCGAAGTAAAACGATACTACAGCTTCCTCTGTTTACAACGCTTACATATTTGCCACGTGACCTATGACGCTGTATGAATTGCCTCCATTCTAATCTAAAACAACGTCAGCGACACATTAATATTTAACTTGTATTCTTTACCATGCTTTCTATAACGGTTGGGATCCGCGAAAATTCTAGAGGGAAATAAATAAATGAGGCAAAGCAAAGTGGCATATCGAAAGCAAACTACTAACAGAATTCACATGATCCTCAGAAGCAAAACTTATCTTTTGACTCATAAACATTTTGTCTTTTCGTCCCGAAACTTACAATTCCCACTAATCGGCTCGGGATGATATGAGCTACGGGACATCCCAAGCCAAATCATCCAGGGGTTGACACCCGAGGTCGGCTGATTTTGATGAAACTTGGTGAGATTGTCCTAACCATAGACATAAGAACAACTGTAAAGTTTTATCTCAATAAATTAATTAGTTTTTGAAATAGAACACTTTAAAGTTTTGCCAGAGATTTGCAATTCGACGCTGACCGCAAATCAAGCAATTACGCATACTTCTATACTTTTTATAGTATAACAGTTTTTTTTTGAAGATAGAAAGTTAATTTTTATTTTCTTGGCATTGTGTTCAGTATTCTTTTGTGAATTGAAATATAGCATTAGATTTGGGATTTAAAGATATTAAGGCAACTTAAAAAAATCTTTGAAGAACAAAACTGAGTTGTATTTAGTACAATGACTGGCGCTCAGAACCTGCTCAATTGCATGAAGAACGTATCCTTCGATTTTAAAACTAGTTATACCATTAGAAACTAGATTAAAAATGCTTCAAAGTGGTACATTAAAATTGATGGGGTTTGGACTTTTCATTGAGTTAGAGTTGCTCAAAGTTATGCCTTTGAAAAGTACCAAAATCTGTTGTTCCTAATAACTTCAATTTTCAAATAAAAAAGTATTGGCTGCTCTTATAATGTTGTTATATATATTGTATTTAATTTACATTCATATATATACATTGTACAAAGGGCTTTCCATCAGAACCGAGTGAAATCATAAAATATTTAGATATATATTTACAGCAATTTTTGTAAAAAAAATTAGAACCGACCTCAAATTATGAATGGAGCAAAAAAGTGAAAAATAAATTCTTTAACCAACATCGATACGACTTTTAAACAGAACTTTTGAAGTCGGTGTAAAATTGTGATGGATTTTGATTCATGATAACTTGTAAATTTATAACCATGAATCAATTATAATTATTAATGTCCTAGATTTTGTAACAGTTTCAATGTAAAATAACGCATGGTGTAAAGAGAATTAGACTGTCATAATTTTGCACCGACTTCAAAAATATATGTTTAAAAGTGGTATCGATGTTGTTTTGAACTAATTTATTTTTCAACAAAGGTACAGGACCTATGGTAAACCACCCTTGATCGATTTAAAAAAAAATCATGAGAATCGGTTCATCAGGTAAGACGTTATGAGTGGAGAAACCAAAAAAAAAAATCGGCATATTCAGCAAGAATGTATAACCTCCTTCCTTTGTGAAGTCTGTTAAAAATACGTTTTTTTTTTTATAAAATGCTTATGCCATAGAACGTTCTTCAAACAAGCATGAAAGACTCTGAACCATGCATTAGATGGAATATTACCAAAGGAGTATCAAAATCAAATATGTTGCCGGGTTTTGATAGGAATTAACATAAATTATGTTGCATGTGCATATGAAGGAAACTGGTGGAGTGGTCTGGTGTCAGTAAAATCAACAAGCAGAAGGCGAGACACAATTTCTTTCTTGCACCCACATGGACCTTCAGAAACATTTTACTGGCCTGAAAGGCAAGATGAATGCCCTGTTCTCCCACAACATATCTTGGATTCTGTTGAAGGTCCAGAAGTAACATCACATATGAATCGTTTTTTCAAAATTGGATCAATATCCATGAAAAATATTAATCAAAGCTGGAATATGTTCAAGGGGAGGTGTTAAAATTGTTCAAACTTGAAAGGAAACCTAGTTTTAGCCTTTGGAATCAGAAACATAGCCATTTAAATACATTGACTGAAATTTATAACATTTTCAATCTACGATCTTAAGAGTAGTGATCACTTCAATAATATGCATTTTAAATATAATTCAAATAAAACCTATATATATATATATATATATATATATATATATATATATATATATATATATATATATAATTTTCTTACCTTAGTTTATCTAACAAAGATGATATTCTACTAAAAAAGAATAATTAAAAGAAAACCTTTCTCATGCATTATTGTATATTATTTTGAACTATAGAAGGTCTGACTGATTTTGTAACTTCGATCAGTTATAACCGAACATAGTTTTATTTTTCTAGTTTCATGCTTATTTGAAGAACTTTCTAGAGCATAAGTATTTTCTAAAAGAACGACGTATTTTTTGCTCTAAATATATCTCAGAATATTTTATTGTTTCCCTCAGTTTTGGTGGAAAGCCCTTTATACATCGTATATATAGGAATGTAAATTAAATACACTATATAACAACATTATAAGAGCAGCCAATATCTTTCTATTTGAAAATTGAAGTTATTAGGAACAACAGATTTTGGTACTTTTCAAAGGCATAACTTTGAGCAGCTCTATCTCAATGAAAAGTCCAAGCCCCATCTATTTTAAGGTACCACTTTGAAGCATTTTTAATCTAGTTTCTAATGGTATAATTAGTTTTAAAATCGAAGGACACGTTCTTAATGCAATTGAGCGGTTTCTGAGCTCCAGTCATTGTACTAAATACAACTCAATTTTGTTCTTCAAAGATAGTTTAAGTTGCCTTTAATACCTTTAAATTTCAAATCTAATGCTATATTTCAATTCACAAAAGAATACTAAACACAATGCAAAAAAAAAAAAAAAAAATCTATCTCCAAAAATAACTTTTACGATAAAAAATATAGGAAGTATGCGTAATTGCATCATTTGCGATCAGCGTCGAATTTCAAATTTCTGGCAAAATTTTAAAGTGTTCTATTTAAAAAACTAAACTTTACAGTTGTTCTTATATCTAATCTCACCAAGTTTCATGAAAGTCGGCCGACCTCGGGTGGCCCCTACTAGAACTGTGCCGGCTGCTTTCGACCAATCGGCTAAAGATGTAGTGTGCCGACGGATGTCTAACCTGTCGCATTAGGGAGGTGCTTATTTTTCGAAGTTTTAAATGTTCAACCTCTTACCCTCTAAATTTGTTCCATTATACCAAAAAATGATTATGATAAAATTTTATCACCAGCAAACAATATTTAGAGGTAGCTCAAAGAGGGTAAAGTTTCATAATTGAAAGAGATTTTGCGACTTTTTGAATTTTTAAGCAAGATAAAAATTATGATTTTCAATTATGTTTAATTTATGTAATTATATTAAAAAGTAACTTCTGTATGAATAAGTAAAAATTAAACATTTGTAAAATGCAAAGCTATCATAAAATAGTTTTCTTGATAAAATATACAGTATTCAAGTCTGCCTTATAGGTGGCAACAATTATCTAAATGAGTGATTGCCAAACTTATGGACTCACTGAGCAATAACACCTTTTCCAAAGTTTACCTCTGAGTTATTCTCCCCCCCCCCCTCTCCATAGTAAAGAAAGACAGGTCAAAAAAGTAAGAAACTTTTCAATTCTCAGCTATCTATATATGGCAGAACGAGACGAGAGGGCTACTATATTGGCAGTTACTGCTCTTTCATGGATTTATGCCAAAAAATATTCTCTATTTTCCCTCTGAGCCATAAACTTTCAATGCAAATTCTGATGGAAAATCCGCTAACAGTTGTTAGTGTAATTATGTGCAGATTAACCACCTGAGTATGACCGCGATCTACCAAAGATCCAAAGATTTCTTTGTAAGTTAATTGCAGCTGGTGATATATACAGTTTGGCATCAACTGGTCTAAAATACACGTAAGGAACAATTTTGCTCTGAAATGACACAGTGAACTTGGCAGGTGGTGGAAAGGTCACACAAACAAAATTTGAGAGCATTAGACATAAAAAAAACGAGAAACTAAATATTGCTTCAATAACACTATTTAATCCCGACTGCATTGTATCTAATTGATTTAGACCAAACAAAATATTTATCTGACTATTATTCAGTATTTATAATATTGATGCTTCTGATTTCAAGGCAGTGCAATGAGCATATTAGATAGTTTGAATGAAATTTGTAAAGCATAAGTAAGGAGCTAAAAGTTTTGAGTTTAATGAATTGGGTGAATCTGAATCTCTGAGGCACTTCCTTTGAGGGCAGAAATAACAAAAAAGCTAAAAATTGATGAAGCTAAGGGGAAAATATAAGCTTCAATTAATTTGTGTGTTCTTTTTTAGTACTAATCTGTTAATGGCGTGAGTTCTCGGCGTGAAATATTGATTTGAACAGTTTTTGTTCATTTTTGAACAGTTCAAAAAATTAACACAGAGCTTACGGGGAAATTTCAACCCTATATAAATCCTGATCTAACGGACCAATTTGCTTGGAACAAACTTTATCGGAAAGCTCTTATAACGTAGAACATGTAGAAATAGAAAGTTTATCCAGACCTTACGAGCCTATTTTGCTATGAAATTTTTTGATCGGGATTTTCAAGGATATTTCTCAGTGACTCAATGAGTGAAATAATGAATGAATGAATAAATGAAAGGGTGAAAGAATAAATCAATGAATAAATGAATGAGGAAAAGAATGAATGAATAAATTATTGAATAAATGAAAATATAAATAAATGAGTGAATAAATACATGAATGCGTAAATGAATGAATAAACACTTGAATGAGGTAACGAATGAATGAGTAAATGCATGGCTGAATAAATAAAAGAATGAATGAGTGAGTGAATGAATATGTATTATCCGTTGAAAAAGGTATACTTTCAATAATTAGAACTAAAGATAAATAAGAAAAAGAGAGAAAGAGATAGCTAGATTATAAATTTGAATTTGGTGTATACGGGAAAGTAGGCTCGTATAGTTCTAGACGGAACTTCTTGTTTAGTACTAATCTGTTAATGGCATGCCGCCTAATATATGCTAGGGGTTTGATGCTAGCCTGTGTATGTTATACCACGTTTATTACACATAGGATATCAGCTAACCCCAAGCAGCCGATTTAATGTGTCTCCTTTCAAAGCCAAATGGTTCGCCACCCATGGTTTAGATCAGTAGCCATCAAACCGTAAAATGGCAGCTACAAGTAACTCACAAGAAAATCTTAAGTAGATTGAAGTGGTAATCATGTGATTATTTTGCACATAATTTCACTAACAACTGTTGATTTTCCATATTTTGTTCATTTTCACATTAATAGCTCATGGCTCAGACAGAAAATAAAGAATATTTTGCTGGCATAAATATAGAGGACATGAAAAATGTAGCTGCCCGCTTGCATTTATAAATAACTGAAAACTGAAAAGTTTCTAATTTTTTTGTAATCTTTTTTTTTTCTGTCTTTGTTTTCTATTGGGGGGGGGGGGGGCAGGGGGTGGGAATATTTCATAGTAAAATGTGGAAAAGGTGCAGTTGCTCAGTGGCTCCATAAGTTGGGCAATCCCTTGTTTAGACAGTAGTTGCAACCTATGAGGTACAATAGAATACTGCATTTTTTATTACGAAAACTAATTCATTTTGCAATGCAATTTACAAATGTTTAATTTTTTCTGATTCATAGAGAAGTTACTTTTTAATATAATTACATAAATTAAACATAATTGCAAATCATAATTTTTATCTTGCTTAAAGATTTAAAAAATCGCAAAATCACGTCAAATTATGAAACTTTGCTTTTGATAAAATTTTATCATAATCAATTTTTGGTATAATGGAACAAATTTAGAGGGTAAGAGGTTGAAAATTTAAAACTTCGAAAAATAGGCCCCACCCTACTGTCACATACGCTAATTCTTTTTAAAAAGGAATGTTCATTCTTTCCGAAATGACTTATTTGCTTGCTATCGATTTTGCCTATTTGCGGGGCCAAGTGCCTTGAAGTACGATTCCATTTACAATATCATCGTGTAATTTATATTTTTTGTAGCATTTTATCATTCATCACTTAAGTAATCTTTAGGGATTTATTTTCACGGATCCCAACTGTTATAGATATGCATGCAGAAACCAAACGAATTTCATATGTATAACGGAAAGATTGAAATACCAGAGAAATGCCTTTTCCAAACTCAGTTTCAAGAAGGATAATTGCTTTTCCGACGCATAACGGGAATAACATCGAATGGCGCATGCTAGAAGACCAAAAGAAGAAAGAGCAATAAAATAAATAAGTAAGTTTGTAAGTAATATATAAAATAATAAAAACATGTTTAAAGATCCCAAATAATTCTAAAAAAAGAAAAATAAATAAACAAAGAGTGAAATAAACCAATCTTGTGTAAACAAATATTTGAAGGACAAAGGGAAAATCTTAACTTTTGCTGTGAGTTTTATTTTCCTAACGGTGCGCGAATCAACATTTTTTCTGATTCCAGTTGCTGTAGCAAGAAATCGGTGGAAAAATTTCCGCACTGGCGAGAACGAAAATAACAAATGATAACAAGCATAATAAAATGAATAAATGAACAGTATATTTAAATTGATTTTTTTTACGAATCTCATTTTAGAATTCTCGGTACTTTTCCTTGTTTTTATAATAATTATTACAATGATTGGTATTATTTCTCAGGTGAGAAATTAGCTTTTTCTCAAACAAATTCCTATAACGGTTGGGATCCGTAGATATGTGGGCAAGCTCATTCGATCATGTGTGTAGTGCTTGTACCCTAATACTCCATGATCCAATGGCGTACAGCAATAACTGTTGACATTAATCAGACGGATAAAAAATTGTAGCATTGTTTTTTTAAAAGAAAAGATTTTGACAGAATCATAAATCTCAAACTTCCTATATAAAGAATTATTTTAAAAACTTGACGTCTCAAAATTACCAGAAAGTACCCTCAATTTATAAATACCCAGAGATCTTAAAAATACCGAAGTTTTGGATGATTTCCCACTGACTGTCAAACCTGCTTGTGCAACGCTTCTGAATAAAAACTGCAGGCAAAGCATGTCTTCCTTTCTCGTTGAAGACTTCTTGTTTGATTAATTGACCAAGCAATTCGTTTGTGACGGACCTTATAAAATCCATTTAATATCGGCGGACATTCATGTTCGGTAAGTATTATGGCAACTAGGGATGTAACAATAGTGATTTGGCCGAATTAGACGAATACCGAGTATTCGGCCTACTTCTTCCAGGCCGAAGCCGAATATTTGGTCCTTTCTTCTAGGCCGAATAGGCCGAAGCCGAATATTCGGCTAGACCGAATGCAGAATATTCGGTGGCCGAATATTAAAATTTCTAGAAAATCGCTGTAGTAGAAAGTATTTGTATAATTTAAAATTATTCACAAAGTCAAACACATATTACACACAATCTGTGATGTATGATTTAATTCTGTTTGTTAAGAATTTAGAACTATTTAAAATTAATCTATTTTCACTATTGTTTTGAATGTAATAAAACTACGAATTTCACCCACAAGCAAAATAGAAATGACAGGTTTTACCGTAGTAAGCATTAGCATTATTTTACTAATTATTTAGTTGCAATGAAAGAAATACTAATGCTTAGCGAAAGTAGGGGAATAATGGGTGTTCTGCGCCAGCAGGCGCAACGCGCAATGCCCTCAGGCGTGGGCGTGGTCCCACCGCCTCCCAATACCCCCAGGCGTGCCCTCAGGCGTTAGTCGAGTGGTGTTGAGTTGTATGCCCTCAGGCATTTTTCGAGTGGAGTTGAGTTGTTTTTGCCCTTAGGCATTTTTCGAGTAGAGTTGAGTTGTATGCCCTCAGGCGTTTTTTTACGAGTAGAGTTGAGTTGTTTTTCAAAAGTTTATAGTTTTGGAATGGCAACACTTTTTAATTTAGGTTTTACCCCTATTATTCCGCCTCCTAGCGGCAAATAGTGGAACTACTATAGCACTGTTTCAATACTACTAAAACCGTTTTTTTGAGTTTATAGTTTTGGAATGGCAACACTTTTTAGTTTCAGTTTAAGACTTGATGTAAAACCGATTGTAGCGCCATCTATGTGAAGAAAAGGGAACTATTTTGGAACTTAGAATTTTTTTTCTAATGTTTTCTCTCAGAATTCAAGAAGGAACTATTTTATATTACAAAAAATAATTATAATGTATAATGAACTAAATTTATTGTCGCTATTTACATCCTATTATGTATTTATTTCTTTTTTCGACTTAGAAAGATTTTCTTTTTCGATCTTTTTAATGTTTTCACTTAGTATTCACACAGGAACTATTTCATATTAACAAAAAAATAATTATAAAATGATAGCGCTAAAAAGTGAATGCTTAAAAAGAGGTTATTTTAAATGCAAAGGGAATTATTAAAGTATTACATTTAAATGATATTAAAAAATAATAATAATATTCTTAATACAAATTAGTGATGATAAAAGGTATATTCAACTTACCCTAGCAGGAGATTCAGTAGATTGATAATTGATTCTTGAAAAATCCATGGTCGAGCGTGTAAGGAACTTAGAAACGCTTTTAAAAAAGAGCAGAGCAAAAATTCATCTTTACTAAGCAAGTGTAGAAAGCGAAGTGACTTTTCACTTTCCAGTCTTGTAGCATTTTCTTTCAAGAAATATAGAAGCTAAAAGTTAACCAAATAGAATGCAGTATACATCACAGTTGAAGAGAATGTATCCATTCAGGGTACATTTGCCGAAAGTTATAATTCCTGCAGCATTGCAAGACATGACCAAACTTGTATTGCGCTAAAAGATTGAAATCATAGTGCAGGTGTTTTTTTATGGATTTAGGTCCTTTGTGACGATCGGACAGAAAAGAAAAGGTCCCCTCTCCACCCCTATAGGCATACTTTCTCTTTCTACATTGAATGAAGTGATTGACAAAGATCACTTTCCTTTTCACATACAAAGCATCTTCATTGTACTTAATTTTTAACTGTAGATAATGGATACATTACTTGATGGTGGTGAATATCGGCTTAATGAAAACAAAAATACGTTAATGAGAGATGATTTTTACTCGCAAAAAAAAAGGTTTGATAGTGTTTTCTTCTATTAGCACCAACCTTTTTTTCATTGGTGCAGAAGCTACTAGTAGGATTCATTCTGTAAAACAGTAGAGAATGTAAGATTTTACTAAATAAAAATGTTTGAACTTGCAAAACAAAATTATTTTCTACTTGCAAAATTTTAGAACTTCGCATGAAAATTTAAAAAAAAAAGTACTTATTCAAACGGTTGAAACTTGGAACTAAAATTTCAACACTGAATCATCAAAAATCCGAAACAATTTAAGCTGTGGAATAAAGATTCGAGACTTAAAAAGTAAATGTAAACTCGCTAAAAGAGATTTGAAAATCTGAAAAGAGAAATAGAATAATAACTTCACTAGAAACACTGAAATAGAATCGTAAAACTTGAAAAATTTAAATCATAAAACTTAAATCTATTGCAAAGAGCTTTATGTGAAACGTAAAAGTGCTAAGAGCAAATGCTAAAACTGAGGAAACTTAGAAATACGTGGAACAAATCATTTAAAACTATAAACTTTAAAAACTTAAACTCATTCAGAAAAGAACGGAAATGCAAAATTACAAAACAAAAGTGTTACGCTTTTGCAAAATATTAAAACATAACTCTAAAAAAATATAAGAAAGTACATAACACCAAAAGTTAAGAGTAGTATAAAAAACTGTTACTTAGATTCATCTAAAACATCACTAGGAAAAAGTAAAAGTAATATATACAAATTGAAAAAACTAATATTCACCTAATTAACATATGAAAATAGCAAGCATATAAATTCATCTACTAAAAGTTCCGTAAAAAATGTAAAAGCACTAAGAGTGAAAACTACAAAACAGCATGAAAGCTAGAAATAAAAAATATTCAACATCACAACTTAAATTCATCCAGAAAAACTTAGAAGAAAAACAGTAAATGAAGATGTAAAACTACTAAGAGTAATATATTAAAACAACACGAAAGCGTAAAAGTACTAAGTACAAAACGTAAAAAAAATTTATTTATCTGCTATAACTTAGACTGAAGTCGTAAAATTACTAAGTACAAAGTGTTAAAACATCGTAAAAATGTAAAAATATCAAGTATAAAGCAGCAAAACATAGATTTCTCTATAGAAATCTTGATCAAAAAATGTAAAAGTTCAAACAACAAAATCCTAAAACTCTGAAAAATTGAAAACACGCAGTACAAAAACAGCAAAACCTGTAAAATTGCTAAGTATAAGGATGCAAAACTTAAATTTTTCCAGAAAAACTTAGAACGAAGTTGTAAAAGTACGAAACTTTTCAAAGTAAAAGTGTTATGCACTTACAAAATGTTAAAACTTAATGTAAAAATGTAAAAAACACTTCGTCAAAAATGTTAAAACTCTGATTTATCTACTAAAACTTAGAATGAAAATGTAATTGAATCAAATGTACTAAGTGTGAAATAGTAAAGTAACATGAAAATGTAAAAGTACTAAGTATATAGCGTAGTCATCAAGTGAAACTTTGTACAAAAATGTCAAACTTAAGTACGAAACTTAAAAGACTTAGATCTGTCTGCAGAAATCTTGATCAAAAACCGTAAAAATGCAAACAACAAAATCTTAAAACTCTGAAAAATTAAAAACATGCAGTACAAAACAACAAAACATGTACAAATGCTAAGTATAAAGCTGCAATACAAATGCTAAGCATAAAACTTAAATTCATCCAGAAAAACTTAGAACGAAAAATGTAAAAGTACGAAACTTTTCAAAACAAAAGTGTGATGCACTTGAGAAACATTAAAACTTAATGCGCAAATGTAAAAAGTACTACGCACAAAATGCTAAAATTTAGACTTATCTACTAAAACAGTGGATGAAGATGTAAAATTACTAAGTAAAATATATTAAAGCAGCATGAAAATGTTAAAGTACTAAGTACAAAAGCGTAAATAAATTGATTTATCTACTAAAACATACACTGAAGTTGTAAAATTACTAACTGTTAAAACATCATAAAATTTGAAAATAGCAAGTATAAACCAACAAAACATAGATCTGTCCACTGAAATCTTGATCAAAAATGTAAAAGTTCTAACAACATAATCCTAAAACTGATAAATTAAAAACACTCAGTACAAAACGACAAAACATGTAAAAATGGTAAGTATAAAGCTTCAAAACTTAAACTCAATCAGAAAAACTTAGAACGACGATGTAAAAGCGCGAAACTTTTCAAAATAAAAGTGTTATACACTTGCAGAATGTTAAAACTTATTGCAAAAATCTTAAGAATTACTACGTACAAAATGTTAAAACTCTGATTTATCTACTAAAGCAACGCGAAAATGTAAAAGTACTAAGTATATAACGTATTCATCAAGTGAAATTTTGTACGAAAATGTAATCGTTTATGAACGAAACTTAAAAAACTTAGATTAATCTAAAAACATCCCAACTAAAGTCGTAAAAAATATAAAATGTTAAACATCATGAAAATGTAAACTTTCCAAAAATGCAAACATCAAAACTTAGATGTATCTAATAAAATTTAGAACGAGTAAAAGTGTCAAACTTAATAAAAGTACTAAGTAAAAAACAAAAACAGAAAAACTTAGAACGAAAAGGTAACAGAAAATTTTCAAAATAAACGTGTTATGCATTTGCAAAATGTTAAAACTTAAATTTATCTACTAAAAATCAGAACAAAGATGTAGAAATACTAAGTATAATACATTGTAGCAACACAAAAATTTAAGAGTACTAAATACAAAACGTAAGAAAAGTTAGAGTTATCTAACTAAAACTTAGACTGAAGTCGTAAAATTACCAAGTGCGAAATGTTCAAGCATCATAAAAATGACTAAATAACAAGTATAATGTATCAAAAACATAGATTTCTCCATTGAAATCTTAAACAAAAATGTAAAAGTTTTATGGACAAAAATGCTAAAGAAGTGAAAAAATGAAGAATACGCAGTGCCACACAAAAAAGCATGTACTAACTATAAAACTTCTAATCTTGAATTCATCCAAGGAAAAAAAAAACTTAGAAACGAAAAAAAAAAAATGTAAATCGAAACGAAAATTTTCAGAAATAAAACTGTTATCTTCTTGCAAAGTGTTAAAACTTAATGCAAAAATATAAAAAGTACTGTGTATGAATGTTAAAACTTAGATTTATCAACGAAAACACGGAATGAAGATGTAAAAATATTAAGTATAATATATTAAAGCAACACTAAAATGTAAAAGCACTATGTAAAAAGCATCAAAACTTAGATTCATCTAGTAAAACTTGGTACAAAAATGTAGAAGTACTAAGCATAGAACCTCAAATATACATTTATTTAGTAAAAAACAGAACGAAACTGTTAAAGTACTAAAGCCAACGCATCAAACAAGGATTAATCTATTAAAACAGTATAAAAGCACTACATACAAACTGCAAAAACTCTTAGAACTAAAATTTAAAAATGTAACAAATCATAAAATTTTAAAACTTAACTTCATCCAGAAAAACTTAGAACGGAAATGTAAAATTACTGAAGTTTACAAATCAAAAGTGATAGGCATTTGCAAATTGTTAAAAGCAAAAACGTAAAAAGTACTAGATACAAAAAGTACGAAACATCAAAACTTGGAGTAGTATTATAACAAAACTGCAACTTCGATTCATCAAATAGGACTTAACTCTAAAATTGTGAAAGAAATGTGAAAACTGATATTCACCTTTTAAAATGTAAAAATATTAAGTACACGATGTTAAAACAGAACAAAACTGTAAAGGTACGAAATGTAAAACTCCAAAAAGTTAAATTTCTCTACTAAAAAAATGGTTTGAAAAATAAAAGTACTATGTACATCAACTAAAAACAGCATGAAAATTTAAAAATAGCAAGTACAACACGTTAAAACAGCACGAAAATCTAAAAGTACTAAGTACAAAGCATCAAAACTTACGTTGATCCAGAAAAGCTTGGAACAAAAGATGTAAAAGTACGAACATTTTCAAAATAAAGGTGATATGCATTTGCAAAATGTTAAAACTTAATGCAAAAACGTAAAAAGTACCATATACAAAATGTTAACACTTAGATTTATCTACTAAAACCTAGAATGAAGATATAAAAATACTAAGTATAATATACTAAAGAAACACAAAATTATAAAAGTGCAAAATACTAGAACTATCTATTAAAACTTCAAAACATAGATTCAGCATCAAAACATATAATCTGTTTACAAAAATCTTAATCAGAAATGTAAGAGTTCGAAGAACAAAGTGCTAAAACTTAAAAAAGTAAAGAAACGCAGTACAAAACAATAAAGAATAAAAGAGTACCAACTATAAAGCTTCAAAACCTAATTTCATCCAGAAAAATTTAGAACAAAAATGTAAAGCTACGGAAATTTTCAAAATAAAAGTTTTATGCACTTGCAAAACTTAAATTCATCTAGTAAAAATTCGGTTAAAAAAGTAAAAGTACTACTAAGAACAAAAAACTAAAAGCAGCATGAAAATCTAAAAGTACTAAGTACAAAACATCAAAACTTAAATTGATCCAGAAAAACTTAGAATAAAAACGTAACAGTACAGTTATTTTAAAAATAAGAGTATTATGCATTAGCAAAGCGCTGAAGCGTAAGGCAAAAATGTGTAGAATGAAGATGTAAAAATACTAAGTATAATATATTAAAGCCACACAAAAATGTAAAAAATGAAGATTTATCTACTAAAACTTAGACTGATTAGACAAAACTACTGAGTACGAAATGTTAAAACACCATGTAAATTTATAAATAACATGTATAAAGTTTCAAAACATAAATTTATCTACTTAAATCTTGATCAAAAATGTTAAAGTTCTGAGAACAAAATTATTAAAACTGGGAAAAATGAAAAATACGTAGTACAACACAACAAAGCAGGTAAAAAAAAAAAAAAAACTACTTTAAGCTTAAATCAAAACTGCTTTAATCTTAAAGTCACAATTGGACTTATTCTTCTTAAGAACAGAGAAGTGACTGTTAACCGACAATGAAGGGAACCCTAACCGAACACTGGTTCCCCAACTATATATTTTCCCGACTGTGAACGCTTTTCTGTCGAGGAAAATTTATAGTTGGGGTAGTCAGTGCTTGGTTAGGGCTTTCTTCAATGTCGGTTAACAGCCACTTCTCTGCTCGCGAGAAGAATGAATCCAATTGTAACTTTAAAATTAAGGTAGTTTTCTTTAAGCTTAAAGTAGTTTTTTTTTTTTTTACCTGCTTTGTTGTGTTGTACTACGTATTTTTCAGTTTTCCCAGTTTTAATAATTTTGTTCTCAGAACTTTAACATTTTTGATCAAGATTTAAGTAGATAAATTTATGTTTTGAAACTTTATACATGTTATTTATAAATTTACATGGTGTTTTAACATTTCGTACTCAGTAGTTTTGTCTAATCAGTCTAAGTTTTAGTAGATAAATCTTCATTTTTTACATTTTTGTGTGGCTTTAATATATTATACTTAGTATTTTTACATCTTCATTCTACACATTTTTGCCTTACGCTTCAGCGCTTTGCTAATGCATAATACTCTTATTTTTAAAATAACTGTACTGTTACGTTTTTATTCTAAGTTTTTCTGGATCAATTTAAGTTTTGATGTTTTGTACTTAGTACTTTTAGATTTTCATGCTGCTTTTAGTTTTTTGTTCTTAGTAGTACTTTTACTTTTTTAACCGAATTTTTACTAGATGAATTTAAGTTTTGCAAGTGCATAAAACTTTTATTTTGAAAATTTCCGTAGCTTTACATTTTTGTTCTAAATTTTTCTGGATGAAATTAGGTTTTGAAGCTTTATAGTTGGTACTCTTTTATTCTTTATTGTTTTGTACTGCGTTTCTTTACTTTTTTAAGTTTTAGCACTTTGTTCTTCGAACTCTTACATTTCTGATTAAGATTTTTGTAAACAGATTATATGTTTTGATGCTGAATCTATGTTTTGAAGTTTTAATAGATAGTTCTAGTATTTTGCACTTTTATAATTTTGTGTTTCTTTAGTATATTATACTTAGTATTTTTATATCTTCATTCTAGGTTTTAGTAGATAAATCTAAGTGTTAACATTTTGTATATGGTACTTTTTACGTTTTTGCATTAAGTTTTAACATTTTGCAAATGCATATCACCTTTATTTTGAAAATGTTCGTACTTTTACATCTTTTGTTCCAAGCTTTTCTGGATCAACGTAAGTTTTGATGCTTTGTACTTAGTACTTTTAGATTTTCGTGTTGTTTTAACGTGTTGTACTTGCTATTTTTAAATTTTCATGCTGTTTTTAGTTGATGTACATAGTACTTTTATTTTTCAAACCATTTTTTTAGTAGAGGAATTTAACTTTTTGGAGTTTTACATTTCGTACCTTTACAGTTTTGTTCTGTTTTAACATCGTGTACTTAATATTTTTACATTTTAAAAGGTGAATATCAGTTTTCACATTTCTTTCACAATTTTAGAGTTAAGTCCTATTTGATGAATCGAAGTTGCAGTTTTGTTATTATACTACTCCAAGTTTTGATGTTTCGTACTTTTTGTATCTAGTACTTTTTACGTTTTTGCTTTTAACAATTTGCAAATGCCTATCACTTTTGATTTGTAAACTTCAGTAATTTTACATTTCCGTTCTAAGTTTTTCTGGATGAAGTTAAGTTTTAAAATTTTATGATTTGTTACATTTTTAAATTTTAGTTCTAAGAGTTTTTGCAGTTTGTATGTAGTGCTTTTATACTGTTTTAATAGATTAATCCTTGTTTGATGCGTTGGCTTTAGTACTTTAACAGTTTCGTTCTGTTTTTTACTAAATAAATGTATATTTGAGGTTCTATGCTTAGTACTTTTACATTTTTGTACCAAGTTTTACTAGATGAATCTAAGTTTTGATGCTTTTTACATTGTGCTTTTACATTTTAGTGTTGCTTTAATATATTATACTTAATATTTTTACATCTTCATTCCGTGTTTTCGTTGATAAATCTAAGTTTTAACATTCATACACAGTACTTTTTATATTTTTGCATTAAGTTTTAACACTTTGCAAGTGGATAACAGTTTTATTTCTGAAAATTTTCGTTTAGATTTACATTTTTTTTTTTTTTTTCGTTTCTAAGTTTTTTTTTTTCCTTGGATGAATTCAAGATTAGAAGTTTTATAGTTAGTACATGCTTTTTTGTGTGGCACTGCGTATTCTTCATTTTTTCACTTCTTTAGCATTTTTGTCCATAAAACTTTTACATTTTTGTTTAAGATTTCAATGGAGAAATCTATGTTTTTGATACATTATACTTGTTATTTAGTCATTTTTATGATGCTTGAACATTTCGTACTTGGTAATTTTACGACTTCAGTCTAAGTTTTAGTTAGATAACTCTAACTTTTCTTACGTTTTGTATTTAGTAGTCTTAAATTTTTGTGTTGCTACAATGTATTATACTTAGTATTTCTACATCTTTGTTCTGATTTTTAGTAGATAAATTTAAGTTTTAACATTTTGCAAATGCATAACACGTTTATTTTGAAAATTTTCTGTTACCTTTTCGTTCTAAGTTTTTCTGTTTTTGTTTTTTACTTAGTACTTTTATTAAGTTTGACACTTTTACTCGTTCTAAATTTTATAAGATACATCTAAGTTTTGATGTTTGCATTTTTGGAAAGTTTACATTTTCATGATGTTTAACATTTTATATTTTTTACGACTTTAGTTGGGATTTTTTTAGATTAATCTAAGTTTTTTAAGTTTCGTACATAAACGATTACATTTTCGTACAAAATTTCACTTGATGAATACGTTATATACTTAGTACTTTTACATTTTCGCGTTGCTTTAGTAGATAAATCAGAGTTTTAACATTTTGTACGTAGTAATTCTTAAGATTTTTGCAATAAGTTTTAACATTCTGCAAGTGTATAACACTTTTATTTTGAAAAGTTTCGCGCTTTTACATCATCGTTCTAAGTTTTTCTGATTGAGTTTAAGTTTTGAAGCTTTATACTTACCATTTTTTCATGTTTTGTCGTTTTGTACTGAGTGTTTTTAATTTATCAGTTTTAGGATTATGTTGTTAGAACTTTTACATTTTTGATCAAGATTTCAGTGGACAGATCTATGTTTTGTTGGTTTATACTTGCTATTTTCAAATTTTATGATGTTTTAGCAGTTAGTAATTTTACAACTTCAGTCTATGTTTTAGTAGATAAATCAATTTATTTACGCTTTTGTACTTAGTACTTTAACATTTTCATGCTGCTTTAATATATTTTACTTAGTAATTTTACATCTTCATCCACTGTTTTAGTAGATAAGTCTAAATTTTAGCATTTTGTGCGTAGTACTTTTTACATTTGCGCATTAAGTTTTAATGTTTTTCAAGTGCATCACACTTTTGTTTCGAAAAGTTTCGTACTTTTACATTTTTCGTTCTAAGTTTTTCTGGATGAATTTAAGTTTTATGCTTAGCATTTGTATTGCAGCTTTATACTTAGCATTTGTACATGTTTTGTTGTTTTGTACTGCAAGTTTTTAATTTTTCAGAGTTTTAAGATTTTGTTGTTTGCATTTTTACGGTTTTTGATCAAGATTTCTGCAGACAGATCTACGTCTTTTAAGTTTCGTACTTAAGTTTGACATTTTTGTACAAAGTTTCACTTGATGACTACGCTATATACTTAGTACTTTTATATTTTCATGTTACTTTACTATTTCACACTTAGTACATTTGATTCAATTACATTTTCATTCTAAGTTTTAGTAGATAAATCAGAGTTTTAACATTTTTGACGAAGTCTTTTTTACATTTTTACATTAAGTTTTAACATTTTGTAAGTGCATAACACTTTTACTTTGAAAAGTTTCGTACTTTTACAACTTCGTTCTAAGTTTTTCTGGAAAAATTTAAGTTTTGCATCCTTATACTTAGCAATTTTACAGGTTTTGCTGTTTTTGTACTGCGTGTTTTCAATTTTTCAGAGTTTTAGGATTTTGTTGTTTGAACTTTTACATTTTTTGATCAAGATTTCTATAGAGAAATCTATGTTTTGCTGCTTTATACTTGATATTTTTACATTTTTACGATGTTTTAACACTTTGTACTTAGTAATTTTACGACTTCAGTCTAAGTTATAGCAGATAAATAAATTTTTTTTACGTTTTGTACTTAGTACTTTTACGCTTTCGTGTTGTTTTAATATATTACTCTTAGTAGTTTTACATCTTCATTCACTGTTTTAGTAGATAAATCTAAATTTTAACATTTTGTACATAGTACTTTTTACGTTTTTGCACTAAGTTTTAACATTTTGCAAGTGCATCATACTTTTGTTTTGAAAATTTCCGAACTTTTACATTTTTTCTTCTAAGTTTTTCTGGATGAATTTAAGTTCTGATGTTGTATATTTTTTAGTTCTAGCTTTCATGCTGTTTTGTAGTTTTCACTCTTAGTGCTTTTACATTTTTTACGGAACTTTTAGTAGATGAATTTAGGTTTTGTAATTTTACGTTTCATACTTTTACATTTTCGTTCTGTTTTAACGTCTTGTACTTGCTATTTTGATATGTTAATTAGGTGAATATAAGTTTTTTCAATTTGTATATATTACTTTTACTTTTTCCTAGTGATGTTTTAGATGAATCTAAGTAACAGTTTTTTATACTACTCTTAACTTTTGGTGTTATGTACTTTCTTATATTTTTTTAGAGTTAAGTTTTAATATTTTGCAAAAGCGTAACACTTTTGTTTTGTAATTTTGCATTTCCGTTCTTTTCTGAATGAGTTTAAGATTTTAAAGTTTATAGTTTTAAATGATTTGTTCCACGTATTTCTAAGTTTCCTCAGTTTTAGCATTTGCTCTTAGCACTTTTACGTTTCACATAAAGCTCTTTGCAATAGATTTAAGTTTTATGATTTAAATTTTTCAAGTTTTACGATTCTATTTCAGTGTTTCTAGTGAAGTTATTATTCTATTTCTCTTTTCAGATTTTCAAATCTCTTTTAGCGAGTTTACATTTACTTTTTAAGTCTCGAATCTTTATTCCACAGCTTAAATTGTTTCGGATTATTGATGATTCAGTGTTGAAATTTTAGTTCCAAGTTTCAACCGTTTGAATAAGTACTTTTTTTTTTTAAATTTTCATGCGAAGTTCTAAAATTTTGCAAGTAGAAAATAATTTTGTTTTGCAAGTTCAAACATTTTTATTTAGTAAAATCTTACATTCTCTATTGTTTTACAGAATGAATCCTACTAGTAGCTTCTGCACCAATGAAAAAAAGGTTAGGGCTAATAGAAGAAAACACTATCAAACATGTTTTTTGCGAGTAAAAATCATCTCTCATTAACGTATTTTTGTTTTCATTAAGCCGATATTCACCACCATCAAGTAATGTATCCATTATCTACAGTTCAAAATTAAGTACAATGGAGATGCTTTGTATGTGAAAAGGAAAGCGATCTTTGTCAATCACTTCATTCAATGTAGAAAGAGAAAGTATGCCTATAGGGGTGGAGAGGGGACCTTTTCTTTTCTGTCCGATCGTCACAAAGGACCTAAAGCCATAAAAAAACACCTGCACTATGATTTCAATCTTTTAGCGCAATACAAGTTTGGTCATGTCTTGCAATGCTGCAGGAATTATAACTTTCGGCAAATGTACCCTGAATGGATACATTCTCTTCAACTGTGATGTATACTGCATTCTATTTGGTTAACTTTTAGCTTCTATATTTCTTGAAAGAAAATGCTACAAGGCTGGAAAGTGAAAAGTCACTTCGCTTTCTACACTTGCTTAGTAAAGATGAATTTTTGCTCTGCTCTTTTTTAAAAGCGTTTCTAAAATCCTTACACGCTCACCCATGGATTTTTCAAGAATCAATTATCAATCTACTGAATCTCCTGCTAGGGTAAGTTGAATATACCTTTTATCATCACTAATTTGTATTAAGAATATTATTATTATTTTTTAACATCATTTAAATGTAATACTTTAATAATTCCCTTTGCATTTAAAATAACCTCTTTTTAAGCATTCACTTTTTAGCGCTATCATTTTATACTTAATTTTTTTGTTAATATGAAATAGTTCCTGCGTGAATACTAAGTGAAAACATTAAAAAGATCGAAAAAGAAAATCTTTCTAAGTCGAAAAAAGAAATAAATACATAATAATAATAGCGACAATAAATTTAATTCATTATACATTATAATTATTTTTTGTAATATAAAATAGTTCCTGCTTGAATTCTGAGAGAAAACATTAGAAAAAAAATTCTAAGTTCCAAAATAGTTCCCTTTTCTTCACATAGATGGCGCTACAATCGGTTTTACATCAAGTCTTAAACTGAAACTAAAAAGTGTTGCCATTCCAAAACTATAAACTCAAAAAAAATGGTTTTAGTAGTATTGAAACAGTGCTATAGTAGTTCCACTATTTGCCGCTAGGAGGCGGAATAATAGGGGTAAAACCTAAATTAAAAAGTGTTGCCATTCCAAAACTATAAACTTTTGAAAAACAACTCAACTCTACTCGTAAAAAAACGCCTGAGGGCATACAACTCAACTCTACTGGAAAAATGCCTAAGAGAAAAAACAACTTAACTCCACTCGAAAAATGCCTGAGGGCATACAACTCAACTCCACTCGACTAACGCCTGAGGGCACGCCTGGGGGTATTGGGAGGCGGTGGGACCACGCCCACGCCTGAGGGCATTGCGCGTTGCGCCTGCTGGCGCAGAACACCCATTATTCCCCTACTAGTGAACTTTTACCTTGCTCAAAACTGTTTTATGAGGACATTTTAAAAGTTATAAAAGTTAATATTTTTATTTTATGGGGTTTTTTACATACCTATTTTTAAAAGATCTATTAAAACTTAATGCACTTAACTGGAATATGTTTTTTTTTTTTCAAAAACCCCAATAACTTATGCTATCTAAATATTTATGATATATTCTGGGTTTTTCACATTTCTCTCTAACCCAATATTCACAATAAATCAGTCTACCCAAACAAAGTCTGACTTCCACTTTGTTGATAATAACAAAATGAATTTATCATATTCTCTATTATAATTAACTATTGGCAGCTGAAGGGAGCAAACGCTAAATATAAAATACAATATTACAACTTTAAAATGTGTTTTTGCTCTTGTCAAGCCTAAAACAAGATTTAAAAAAAAGTAGTTTATTCTAAATTATTTTTATTTATTAAAACTATAGTGGACTAATGTATTCTTTTGCAATAATTATAATACAATTTTAAATGTTTAAAATCTACTACTTATTTTATTTTTTTACTTTTTTACTGCAGCAGAACTATTCGGCCGGGCCGAATTTGACCTTACCCACTATTCGGCCAGGCCGAATATTCGGCTGGGTGGTGAAATGACTATTCGGCCAGGCCGAATATTCGGCCAAAGGGCCGAATAGGCCGAATACCGAATAGTGGCGGAATATTCGTTACATCCCTAATGGCAACAGTGTCAGGCCACGTTTTTCCCCTCGGTTTTCGTCCTTCCGTTGCGTTTTGAACCCTGCTGTAGGCGGTAAACAGGGTTTCTGGCTCTGCGGGTGATACGAATGCTTTTCGGATTTTCCTTTCTGCTTTGATGGCTTTGTTGCCGCTAAACAATTTTTTTTTATTTTAAAATTTAGTACCCTCGAATACATTACATTATAAATACCCTCCGAAACACCCGCGGACGATTAAAATACCCGATTTTCGGGTAATTACCCGCACATTGGCAAGACTAGAACTAAGCTACAGGGCTATTTACTGGAATATTTCTAAGTCTTCACTTTTGCACTCTTATTTTTAGGGCTCGACCGATGGCATTTTTTGGCCGATGGGCCGATGCCGATTGTTGGCCGATTGTTCCAAGATCGGCCGATGGCCGATGGCCGATTATTTTGCTCTTCCATCGGCCGATGGCCGATGGAAAAACTTCCCTTTAAACCACGTGTAGAATGCTTGTCAAAAATGTCATTTAAATCATTTATTTATTTTTATGTTTATAAAAACATAAATGCCTTATTCAAGCACCATAAAAGACTTCGGGGGAAGTTTACATGATACAGTAACTTTGAAAGTTCGGACATTTTTCCGATTTCAGTTTTATTAATTTTTTTTTAAAGAGACTTGCTTAAAATTGCAACATTTCATGTGAAATGCAGTTAAACATCTTTAACCGAGCAATAAATAAATAAATATAAGGGCTCGACCGATGCACCAGTGCCGATAGTTAAAAAATCTAGCCATCGCCACCGGCATTCTTCGGAAACTTCGGAAAAACTTTGGCCTATCGACCTTGAATAACATCTAAATGCCGATGCAATGCCTATGTTTTCCGTATGGAAAAATATCTTCCAGACTTTAATTTATTTTTACTTCAGAATGAAAAGTACCAAAAATCACTTTCCTCTATCTAGAAAAAAAACAACAATTTCCCGATCGCGATATTATTTTTCGATCTTATATTCCCCTAATCCGTTACTTTTCAGATATACTAATAGTAATACTAGTAAATACAAAACGGAATAAATGTAGAATAAACAATCAGAAGAAAACAAACATCAGCTAAAGCGACCTTGTAAGGCACGCGCACGAAGCAAAGATTGGTTCCGATTATTCACCGTTTTAACTCCGTTTTTTAGTTCATGGTAGAGTTTTACATGAATCCCTTGATTTTGATGCAGAGGAACTAGAACATTTAGTATTCTTTTTTTATGAAACTCATACATCTTTAAACGAGTGCAGTATTTTGTTTGAATTAAAGATTCCTGAGCGCCCAAAATGTCGCGTTGTTTTAAAATAGTGTGAGAGTTGGACATAAGGAATTAAAAAAGAAAAAAAATAATTTTTATTACGTACGGTTAGACCAAAGATGCACGACGCGTTTTTAGCTACCAGTTTGTTTACAGTTGGGATTCGATACTGGCAAAGAAAATAAAAAAATTATTATTATTATTATTATTTTTTTCAATTTGCGCCTTGGCTACCAGATTTTTGCAAGACAAGATACCAGGGGTCAAAACGGACGAATTTAAAATTAATAACGTGCAGTTTTCGTTCTCGTATTTGAGAATGGTCGGTTTCACAACAGCAGTTTGTATAAAAAGCAGTGTTGCGTTTCAAATTGAACCCTCCAACCCGATTCGAAATACCCTCCCATAACCGACAATTTTTTATATGTGGCGCTACCTTCTGCGAAAACAATGTAACTGTTCAAAATTCCTGAGACTCGAATTTGCTTAAATTATATGTCTACCTTTTTAACGCTATTTTTAAACACAAAATTAGTTCAATTTTGCAATATATTTGAAATCTTTTCTTTTTTATCAAATTTTAAAAAAGTTCTCACGGTGACGAAACCAGGTTTATTCTGGGAAGAGAGGGCTCTGGAGTCTCAAGGGTTTAAACTGCAATTCTTTTTACACAAATTAATGTCGACAGTTATTGCTGCACGCCATTGCATCCACTGAGCTAAATAAGAGAAACTGTATTCATGCGCGTCGGCTCGCAAGCTGCCCTGTTGAAGCATGGGGAGTCCTCACTCCAGATTTCTCTCATTTAGCTCAGTGATTGCATCACGGAATTTTAGGACATAAGAACTATACACATGAACGATTGTGCTTCGTTTGCAAATCTACGGATCCCAACCGTTATGGCAATTTGTTCAAGAAAAAAACGAAATACGCATGCAATATGTAAGTGGATCTTGATAATACTGGTAATTAATATAAAAAAAACCAGTAAATAGTAGCGAGCATGCCGAAAGAAGATTAAGAATGAGTAACAATTTAATTATTATGATTGTTGTTGTCATTCTCGTTCTCGCATATGTGGAATTATTTTTTTCTTTCAATAACTTGTTATAAGAACTGGGATCCTCAATTTTTGTGTCGTGCGTTTACGAAAATAACTCACAGCAAAAATTAAGTTGGTTTCTTTTATTTTTCACTTATTTATTTACACATGAATAGTTAATCTATAGCGGTTGGGATCCGTAAAAATGCATTTTAATAGTAAACGGTGTGCTGATTGATTAAATGCTACAAACATACCAACAATATCACAAAAGCATCCAACTTTAAGCAAAAAAAAAAAAAACATTTTGTAGCAGCATTCCTGCAGATATTTTTCTTGCTGAAGAAACATCAATATTTCTTTCCCTCTTCTGTTCTTCTTCTTTTGCTATATGTGCGAGAATTATTCTTAGAATAATTCTCGCTGACTCGGAACAAAAGAGCGAATTCTGTAGAATCGTCGAATGAAGTCACAGAACAAGATATCCGACTGCTTTTCCGAGTATTCCCTCCGAATGTCTATTAACTCCAGCACGAAAATTGGGCATGTTGGGCATAAATAGGCAACCGGATAATAAGAGCCTGAGCTGATATAAAATAAGCGACACCCATTTGTTATCAAACCGGCGTAAAACAAAATTTGGCATAGTTCTAAAATTAAAAATAGTATTTGTTTTTTTAAAAATCTTTAAAAATTCTGTTGTAAAAAACTAAAATATTTATGAAATCTCCCAAAAACTATTAAGGAGCCAAAAGAAAGCCAGGAAGACATGCAAATTATTCCAAAAGCCAAATGTTTCGTATTTATCTTAAAAATAGCCAAATTAGCAACCCTGGCTCCCCCATGATGGCGAAAACTGTTTTTAACTGCTGTGCTTCCTCGTATTATATGGAAATAGAAAACTAGCTATGGAGGAGGAAGACAGAATGTTTTGTGGAAAGTTGTATCAAGTTTTGTGGAAAGTTGGAAAACATCGGCCTGGCATCGGCTTTTAGATGTTTTTTAAGGCCGATGGGCCGATGTTTTTCTGAATTTAACATCGGCCGCCGATGCCGATGGCCGATGGCAAGTTTGTTGAACAATCGGCGCCGTCGAGCCTTACTTATTTTACTAAAGCCCTCGATCCTCTCGACATGACGGATCGTCCGCTATCTTGATGCTAAACGGCAGTTGACTTCCTATGTCTGCTATAACAAAATAGTACATTTTGCTTCTTGATTGCAATTTCGTGCTAACTTCTTATTGATAAACATAAGGTTTTATTTCCCTTTTAATTTGTACCTGAGTGGAAATTGACTTTATTATTAAAACCTTGTTATGCACAAAGAAGTCTAAAAATAATTCTCAACCTTTAAAAAAGATATTTTTATCGCATTCCTTTTTTGCCCAAAAAATTTGAAATGCGTTCATATTTATTAAATGGAATTATGGGTGAGTAGATTGTCAAATTATTATCACCTACTAGCCAATTTCATCATTATCCATCCAATCGTACTAGAGATAATTATTTTTAGCTTGAACATCGATAATTTTTTTAGTATTAAAACGGATTAGTCTTTAATATTAATTCTTCAATTTTATAGGAATATAACCATTACATAAATATTATTTTGTCCGTAGTGATCGTTTTCGTTAATAAACTGAAAATAGGAAATATACCTCAAAGATAGCATAAAATTTATGGAATAAAAAACTTCCTTTATTAATAAATACGTATTTTTAAATACATGTACTTTTATTGATAGAATCATTTATTTTACATACAAATAAGTGCCGTCAAGCCAGGGTCCGAATTCTTCTTTTAATTGAAAAAAAGTGGGGTGGGTGCGAAAGCGATTTTAAATCAGATTTGTTATTTTCTTTTTTAACAGATCTTAAAAGACTTCGGATATTTGTTATGGGAGACATAAAAATAATATGACACGCGAAAGCACATTTTAAGGTATTTTCACGGAGGAAGATATTTTTTAAAAATAATAATAATAAAGAGAAACAAATTATTAATACAATTGCATGAGTCAAGGGAAATTAAACCCTACCAAGAATAATAATACATTCTAAGTAAAGAAAAAATTAACAATTTTGATCTGAATTCTTTTGTTGTTGAAAACTGAAAAAAAGAAAAAAAAAATCAAACAATTGTGTGCAGTTAATTTTTCATTGAGTGTACTGTACTTTAATCATTTCCCTGTTTCATAACTGAAATAACTTGAAATTTTTAACTTCCCCATTTAGTGAAATCGTCTGCTCACTTCATTATTAAAAACTGAAACTTTCTGTTTTAAACAAATATCTTTATTTACAATTTTTAAGATGAAAAAGTATTTTACAAGAAAAATATAACTTTAAGCTATTACAGGACATGGATGAAACATCTTTAAGAATACATATTCTAAATTCTAAACAACTTTGTTTTAAGCACTATCATTCTGAATTATTTTTTTGTGGCACTATTATTAAAATTAAAAACACATAAAATGGGCCATTACTATGAATTGCAATATGAATGGTTCAGTGAATTATGCTTTGATGTTAAGATATGTGAAGAGTAAGAGCAATATTTTAAGCTAAAAATTGCAATAATTAGTTCTAAAGATATGAAATATGTTATGTTATGCACACACAGAACAAAGGGACCTATGAACTTTTGCTTGAAATGGAGGTTGTAAATCCTACATATTTTTTGAACAACACTTTTTAACACTAAATCAATTCCTAAGAAAAAAAAGAAAAATGATTGCTTTTTTTTTTAGGAATTGAATTGATTCACTTGATTTAAATCAACAAACCCAGTGAAGCCCGATACTTTAACTTTATTAAAATTCCATACTATCTAAACTTTTAAAAACTGGACTTTAATCTCTAATGAGTACTACAATGAAATGTAAGAAATGAGAGGGATTTCTTTAAAAAAAATGACATAAAAGCAAGATGTTCATTAAAAAGATCATAGTAAAATGTGATTTATTTTAATTATTGTAAACACTAACTAGCGGTTGTGGGCAGCAGAAGTTTTTTATTGTATTAATGTTAAATATAAGATAATTAATACAAATAAATACAATACACTCAACTCTATCAAATTCATAATGCTTGGGATGAGAATAAAATGTTTGGTAGATTACACAATTTTGTGGTTTATTGACGACAAAAATATAACATGAGCAAAAATTAAGAAGTTCTTAAGGAGCATACACATCCTGCGTTAATCATGATAGATTTAATACTGATCTTTAATCTTTATTGACATTCTTGTGGAGTATAAGAGCAACAGTTGCTCGTCTTAAAATGTTGCCTTTTTTAATTCGATAAACAATCATGAAGATACGACATTGACAATCGACAATATTTTAAATATATCACAACTGGAATTTTAACGCCTGTAGTCAAATCTATTCATATTGTTCCAAAAATAAGTGTTCACTTTTTCTAATTGCATAATTGTGTGGAACATTTGGAATTAAAGCTGTTAAAAACACAAAAACAAAAACAAAAAAAATCTTGTATTTTTTTAAAGCAAGGTATGAACAAGAAATTACTTGAAAAATTGCCGACCTGGGAATGCAATATTTTATGCATCTAAGGGAAAAAAAAACTCTAATAATCATAAAACAAAAATAAGAACGGAGAAGCACATGTTAAATAGCCGTAGAGCCACTAATTTTAAAGCCCCAACATGGCGGCTGTTTACCCACGTGATCAGCAACGTCCAATGACAACGATCGAGGGCTTTAATTTTACAAAGGAAATTCCCGTACTTAGGACTCTCCTAGATCATCAGAGTAAGAGAATGAATAAAAAAATCGAACTCAAAACAGATTTTACTGGAAAATAGCGAGCTACGTTTCATATGATTGTGAGCTGCATTGAATTAATAGTAAAAATTTAATGATTACCTAGAACAACGTCAATGACACTTTATTAATCACATGTTTTGCTAAAACGGTTGGGATCCGCTAAACCTCCAGAGGGAGACGAATAAATGACGCGAAACAAAGTGGCTTATCGTACGGAAACTAAAACAGAATGCACATGATCCTTCCTCTCGAGCAAAACTTTTCTTTTTATTCATAAACATTTTGTATTCTCTTCCCGAAATTTACAATTCCGACTAATTGGAACCAAACTAAAGGAGCTTTACCTGCTGCTTTCGACCAATCGGTTAAGGATCGACGGCAGTGCGCCGACGGATGTCTAATCGGTCGCGTCGCTAGTTCTTTTTAAAAATGAATGTTCAGCCTTTCCGAATAATTGCTAATGAAATAAAATGTGATAAATGTGAATACAGAAAATTAATAAGAAATTAAATACGTACTAGAATAAGAAATTTATATACGTACCATTACGAGGGAATGTAAAAATGATTTTTTAAAATGAATTAGTCTCCCGAAAATCGTAAAGACTGGCATAGGAAGCATATGTATAAAATTTGAAATGCACTTATTTCTACTATTACGTGGTTTTGAAAATTTGTACCTCAAAGTTGTTTTGAAATAAATTCTTCGATTTATTTGAAATTTAAAACGTCTATTTTCTTTTACCATTTTCCCTTTTTTTCTGTGAAAATTTACGAAAATGTAAAACGTTGGAAATGTTTTTATCTTATTCATCATATATAGACCACCAGCGAAAGGATTCTTCCAAACTCATTTTCAAAGTTAATTGTTTTAGAAGGACCTTCCGGGAAAAAAAATCGAATTGAGCATGATAGTAAGACCAGAAAAAGTAAGAAAAATAAAATTAATAAATGAGTTATAAAAATTAGGGCTCGACCGATGGCATTTTTTGGCCGATGGGCCGATGCCGATTGTTGGCCGATTGTTCCAAGATCGGCCGATGGCCGATGGCCGATTATTTTGCTCTTCCATCGGCCGATGGCCGATGGAAAAACTTCCCTTTAAACCACGCGTAGAATGCTTGTCAAAAATGTCATTTAAATCATTTATTTATTTTTATGTTTATAAAAACATAAATGCCTTATTCAAGCACCATAAAAGACTTTGTTGGAAGTTTACATGATACAGTAACTTTGAAAGTTCGAACATTTTTTCGATTTCAGTTTTATTAATTTTTTTTTTAAAGAGACTTGCTTAAAATTGCAACATTTCATGTGAAATGCAGTTAAACATCTTTAACTGAGCAATAAATAAATAAATATAAGGGCTCGACCGATGCACCAGTGCCGATAGTTAAAAAATCTAGCCATCGCCACCGGCATTCTTCGGAAACTTCGGAAAAGCTTTGGCCGATCGACCTTGAATAACATCTAAATGCCGATGCAATGCCTATGTTTTCCGTATGGAAAAATGTCTTCCAGACTTTAATTTATTTTTACTTCAGAATGATAAGTACCAAAAATCACTTTCCTGTATCTAGAAAAAAAACAGGACAATTTCCCGATCGCGATATTATTTTTCGATCTTATATTCCCCTAATCCGTTACTTTTCAGATATACTAATAGTAATACTAGTAAATACAAAACTGAATAAATGTAGAATAAACAATCAGAAGAAAACAAACATCAGCTAAAGCGACCTTGTAAGGCACGTGCACGAAGCAAAGATTGGTTCCGATTATTCATCGTTTTAACTCCGTTTTTTAGTTCATGGTAGAGTTTTACATGAATCCCTTGATTTTGATGCAGAGGAACTAGAACATTTAGTATTCTTTCTTTATGAAACTCATTCATTTTTAAACGAGTGCAGTACTTTGTTTGAATTAAAGAATTACGCACGGTTAGACCAGAGATGCACTGGTAGCTAAAAAGCTACCAGTTTGTTTAAAGTTGGGATTCAATACTGGTAAAGAAAATAAAAAATCCTTTTTTTTTTCAATTTGCGCCTTGGCTACCAGTTTTTTGCAAGACAAAATACCAGGGGTCAAAACGGACGAATTTAAAATTAATAACGTGCAGTTTTCGTTCTCGTATTTGAGAATGGTCGATTTCACAACGGCAGTTTGTATAAAAAGCAGTGTTGCGTTTCAAATTGAACCCTCCAACCCGATTCAAAATACCCTCCCATAACCGACAATTTTTTATATGTGGCGCTACCTTCTGCGAAAACAATGTAACTGTTAAAAATTCCTGAGACTCGAATTTGCTCAAATTATATGTCTACCTTTTTAACGCTATTTTTAAACACAAAATTAGTTCAATTTTGCAATATTTTGGAAATCTTTTCTTTTTTATCAAATTTAAAAAAAGTTCTCACGGTGACGAAACCAGGTTTATTCTGGGAAGAGAGGGCTCTGGAGTCTCAAGGGTTTAAACCGCAATTCTTTTTACACAAATTAATGTCGACAGTTATTGCTGCACGCCATTGCATCCACTGAGCTAAATAAGAGAAACCTGGAGCGAGGACTGGGCGGTCGAACCGCTTCACACCCTTTTCAGCCATTAAGGCAAAACGCGCAAACTACCAATTCGCGCAATGATAAAACGGCTAACTTTAAAGAGCTCTCGAGCTCTTAATTCTTTTCCGATTTTTCTAAAAAAATTTATTCTAATGCCTGACATATAATAATTTAAAATTTCTCATAGCATTTTAGAACAATTATTCATACATTTTTTCACGATAAAAAACATTTTGCGACACTTTTTATTATCTTTGAATGCTATATGGGAGTGTGCGACTAAGGTTTAAAAAATGTTTATTTAGACAGGAAGACACCCTGATTAATTGATTTACTCTCCTTGACTACTGATGAATAAATACTTTACACAGTTAAATTATAAATCTCATAAGAAGTTTCAGTGAGCAGCTTCGAACAGCATCAATATAGCGACTTTTATTCCCAAAAACGATAAATGCGTTTTTAGAGTTCTTACACTTCGATATTGCACTTAAACATAATACAATTAAAAAAGAAGAAGCACTTAAAATAGGAAGAAAGAAGTCATTTTTTGGAGATATTATAGGATAACATTTTTATTAAAAAAAGCTTGCAAATAACTGGAATGGAGCATGTCATTTTGAGATGAATCTGAAATGTATAAGCATTTACAAATTTTATATTTTACAAGTTTGCTTGCCTATGACAAAGTTAAATATTTCTCACTAATGGAACATTTCATTTATGGATATTAAATGTAAATAAGAATAATAAAGAAATACTACTTATTTTTTTAACCATGCACTAATTAAAAATATAGCTGATCAGTGCATCTGCTGGAAAAAGTGTGTGCTGTAATTCAAAGTTTTATAAGCACATTAAAACTCTTTGAGTGCAGATGTTAATTTAGTAACAAAAAAACATGATCATAATAATATTTATCATGATTTTTTAAATCATGCACAAATAAAAATTTCAGCTAATCAGTATATTTACGGGGGCTGCAATTCAAAGCTTTATGAACTCATTAAAAATCTTTGAGTGTAGATGTTAATTTAGTAATAAAATAATAAATAAATAATAAAATTAATGTTTTTTAAAAACAGCCACAATTTGACAAAATAAAAATTAACACACGCAAAAATCAAAATTTTACTCAAATGAAAAGTTAATTCAAAAACATCAAAATTATTATTGAAATTTCCATTAACTAGCAAATTAAGATAAAAGCAAAAAACGTACATGATTTAACTATTTGTGTAACTGATATTTTCACTTATAATAAAATATTACGTAATAAGGTTTGACTATCGAGAAAACAGGAGAAAAAAAGTTTTTCAGCAATGTAATTAAGTTGTAATATTATGATTTAAGGTAAACTTTATTCATCCAAAAACAATTTTGTGTACATTATGGGCATAGTAATTAAATTTCTGTGAAAAAAAGCCATTCAAAGATAGAATACGAGAACAAGGCATTTAAAGTTTAAATAGGCAATTCGCCATCAAAATGAGCTTTAACACCGTTTTCTTTTAAGTTTCACGAATTTATTTTTACATTTTACCCTTTGCACAACAGGATGCAAACGTATTGCTAAATGACGAAAATAAAATTTTTTGATAAACTATGATAAATTAAACCGAAATTTGTAACAATACACCATACGAGCCAATCCTTCCACAATGGGAAGTCAGCGATGTTTTGCCTTGATGGCTCGAGCACTGTATTCATGCGCGTCGGCTCGCAAGCTGCCCTGTTGAAGCATGGGGAGTCCTCACTCCAGATTTCTCTCATTTAGCTCAGTGATTGCATCACGGAATTTTAGGACACAAGAACTATACACATGAACGATTGTGCTTCGTTTGCAAATCTACGGATCCCAACCGTTATGGCAATTTGTTCAAGAAAAAAACGAAATACGCATGCAATATGTAAGTGGATCTTGATAATACTAGTAATTATTATTAAAAAAACCAGTAAATAGTAGCGAGCATGCCGAAAGAAGATTAAGAATGAGTAACAATTTAATTATTATGATTCTTGTTGTCATTCTCGTTCTCGCATATGTGGAATTATTTTTTTCTTTCAATAACTTGTTATAAGAACTGGGATCCTCAATTTTTGTGTCGTGCGCTTACGAAAATAACTCACAGCAAAAATTAAGTTGGTTTCTTTTATTTTTCACTTATTTATTTACACATGAATAGTTAATCTATAGCGGTTGGGATCCGTAAAAATGCATTTTAATAGTAAACGGTGTGCTGATGGATTAAATGCTACAAACATAGGGTCAGTTGGGGTAATTGTAAACACGGGGTAATTGTAAACAAGCTTCATAACTACACTTGTGGTGGTTTTGAAAACTTAACTGCTTGTGAGGGGATAAACTGGCTGCATAGCGAAGACATTGAAGCAGTTTCGTAAGTTTCGAAACAACTGTGGAGGCGTCACTATTGTTTGAAAATGGCACAGTGAAAAAAGTTGTTCAACAAAATTTAGTGATCTTACATTTTCCTCTCCAGCTCATCTACAAAAGCGATGCAAGCGGTTTCAACCATTTTTACTTGTCATATGGAATGCTGCTAAAAACATTTAGCTATGAATTTAATCCTCCCTGTTATTTTTCATGTGCAAGTTAGGTGTTTACAATTACCCCATATATTTCGTACTCTGGGGTAATTGTAAACACTTAAATTTATCCTATTTCCAATATTTAGGAGGGACAATAAGTATTTTATTTTGATGTAAATTATACTTTTGTGTCTATTTTACATAACTGTTGTTGTTGTTGCTAATTCCAATTGGAAATCCAAGCCCCCTTGCAGGGCGACCATGAATTAAGGAAGCTCCTACTGATTATTAATGAGCTCCGTTATAATGAAGTACACTTGGCTCAGAGGGGCTTAATGATTTTGAAACAGCTCCCAGATGAGAGATCGTCACCTAGGATGGTCCCTCAACGGAAATTATTTCTAACTTGGTGGGCATTTGAAGCGACGATGTATTTTACGTGCACAGCTCCCTTTAGCGCACTCGGTCTCAGAGTAATCAATCGCGGGAGGTGGTCACCCTCCCAAGCGTTGACCACGGCCAGTTGTGCTTCACTTTCGGTGTTCTATGGGATCCAAACTTAACCGACTGATCCACTGCGGGACAAATTTTATATAAATTTGTCGCATTACTTGCTTTTTTAAAAGATATTTCTCGTTAAATGATCTCAGTCGACTCATAACATAACTCAGCGGACCACATGCGGCCTGTTGGCCGCAGATTGAGAAGCATTGCTCCGGAACTTCTTAAACCTTCAAGAAGACTGTGTATGAAGCAAATTTCCATTTGCATCAACCTTATTCGAATTTAAATCACTGTTTACAATTACCCCAGATCTCTGGGGTAATTGTAAACACACTGGGGTAATTGTAAACACGAGCTCATTCGTTAACAAATAGTCATAAAGTCAAAATTTTTGCACACATTTACTTACAAGAAGTACAGTAGTGGCTACAATGCTCACAATTTTTTCTCTGAATTCATTTAAGAGGTAGGGAAGGATCAAAAGTTAAAACATTGAAAAAGCGTTTACAATTATCCCAACTGACCCTACCAACAATATCACAAAAGCATCCAACTTTAAGCAAAAAAAAAAAAAAAAATTTTGTAGCAGCATTCCTGCAGATATTTTTCTTGCTGAAGAAACATCAATATTTCTTTCCCTCTTCTGTTCTTCTTCTTTTGCTATATGTGTGAGAATTATTCTTAGAATAATTCTCGCTGACTCGGAACAAAAGAGCGAATTCTGTAGAATCGTCGAATGAAGTCACAGAACAAGATATCCGACTGCTTTTCCGAGTATTCCCTCCGAATGTCTATTAACTCCAGCACGAAAATTGGGCATGTTGGGCATAAATAGGCAACCGGATAATAAGAGCCTGAGCTGATATAAAATAAGCGACACCCATTTGTTATCAAAACGGTGTAAAACAAAATTTGGCATAGTTCTAAAATTAAAAATAGTATTTGTTTTTTAAAAATCTTTAAAACTTCTGTTGTAAAAAACTAAAATATTTATAAAATCTCCCAAAAACTATTAAGGAGCCAAAAGAAAGCCAGGAAGCCATGCAAATTATTCCAAAAGCCAAATGTTTCGTATTTATCTTAAAAATAGCCAAATTAGCAACCCTGGCTCCCCCATGATGGCGAAAACTGTTTTTAACTGCTGTGCTGCCTCTTATTGTATGGAAATAGAAAACTAGCTATGGAGGAGGAAGACAGTTAAAGACAGAATGTTTTGTGGAAAGTTGTATCAAGTTTTGTGGAAAGTTGGAAAACATCGGCCTGGCATCGGCTTTTAGATGTTTTTTAAGGCCGATGGGCCGATGTTTTTCTGAATTTAACATCGACCGCCGATGCCGATGGCCGATGGCAAGTTTGTTGAACAATCGGCGCCGATGCATCGGCGAGGCCGATGCATCGATCGAGCCTTAATAAAAATAAATAAATAAATGTTTAGAAAGTTTTAAAATAAAAATGAATAAGATAAAATGAAAATTACAAAGGTAAAAAGGAAAAAAAAAAAGTCCCAAAAGTAAGAAAAATAAATAAAGAAGGGAGTAAAATTAAAAATTCATGTGTTAATAAATAAGTGAAGAACAAAAGAAACCAACTTAACCGGTGCTATGAGTTATTTTGGTAAACGCACGTCAAAGAATTTGTAGATCCCAATTGTTATAGCCAAGGTATTGAAAGAGAAAATAATTCTACACATGCGAGAACGAAAATGACAAATAACAAAAATCATAATAATTAAATGGTTTCTCGTTATTAATCTCCTTTCGAAATGCTCGTTATTATTCCTTGTTTTTATTATAAAGACCCATTTACATAACGCTAACGCATGCGTAGTTCGCTTTATCCTTGAACAAATTAAATATTTTCATCGCTTTTAGAGGGGCACATGCCACCAGGCTCCTCAAAATTTCGATACGCTTGCAGTTGCCTTCAATATTTATTTTCTTTACTTTTTTTTATTGATTTAGCACTAGTCAATTACTATGAGTACTTTATAAATATTTTCTCGAATTGGTGCATTGATTCGCGGAACACAGGGGTGCCACGATCGAATTAACTATTTATTTTCATTAGTTTTATTGATTGAGCACTAGTCAATTCATATGAGTACTTTATAAATATTTTCTGGAACTGTTGGTTTGATTCGCGGAACCCCTGAGTGCCACGATCGCATTGACCATTTATTTTCTTTCAATTTTTATTGATTGAGCACTAGTCAATTAATATGAGTACTTTATAACTGTTTTCTCGAATGTGTACTTTGATTCGTGGAACCCTGGGGTGCCGCGATCGCATTAAATAGTAATTTTGTTTATATTTTTATTGATTGAGCACTGTGCAATTAGTATGAGCACTTTATAAATGTTTTCTCGAATTGTTAGTTTGATTCGCGGAACCCCTGGGTGCCTTGATCGCATTAACTATTTATTTTCTTTACATTTTTATTGATTGAGCACTAGTCAATTACTATGAGTATTTTATAACTGTTTTCTCGAATGGGTACTTTGATTCGCGGAACCCCGGGGTGTCGCGATCGCATTAAATAGTAATTTTGTTTACATTTTTATTGATTGAGCCCTATGCAATTAGTATGAGCACTTTACAAATGTTTTCTCGAATTGGTACTTTGATTCGTGGAACCCCGGGGTACCTCGAGCACAGTTGAAAGATCTCAGCCTTAGTAGAAGATGACTGAAAACAAAAAAAAAAAAAAAAAAAACAAATTTGTAAACTATTCTATTTATTCTTTTCCCTCTTTCTTTCGACAATTATATGTTTCTATCGAGACCCGATGATAGTTCTCTAAGAAAAACATCTCAGATTTTTCCAATTGCGTCAAGAGAAACCGTCCCGTGCGGTTTTTCTTGAAAAAGAAGAAGGAAGAAAAAATGTGTTACTATGGGTTAAATGTGGTAAAACCAACGAGGAGAGAAAAAGACTTCTCGAAATTCGTCCTTGGTGAAACCTTTTGGCGAAGAAATGAAAACAAATGTTAATGAATTATTTGAGCGATTCAGAACAAAAATGGTCCAAGCCGGAAATGTTTACTTTGAAGGTTTCAATTACCATTAAGTTTTGTTTCTACTTTTCTTAGAACATGCACTTACCTACGAACGTACATTTAGTGTTGTCGTGTAAATCTTTGTTTTCTTTCTTTTTTTCGAATTAATGGCCTTCATCAGTGCTTCTTGCTTTGCCTCCTTTCCGATCAAATTAAAATTTTAAATCCGATCCAGGATGTTTTTGAGAAGTGTTTAGTTGTGCTCCTACTTCATTTAAAAGTTTCATGTGGCCGTGATTAGGCTATCGGACTCCAAACCGGAAAAGTGGGTGTTTGTTACCTGATCCGATAAAGACCCACCCCCTGTACATTCGGGGATACGTGCACGTAAAATCTGTGGAGCCTGAAGTCCCGAGGCAGTTCCGAAGGTACCGGAGGTGGAGAATTTCCCTTCCCTTCACTCTCATGCCAAAAAAGGAAGGTGGCGCCCTCTGGTATCATCCAAATACATACTGAGCCAAGTCGTACTTCTACCATTGTGGTGCTTATCTATAAAACGGAAGGCGTTCCCTTAATGCTTTAAATCCCGATCGCTCTGCGAAGGGGAGTTTGGATAACCAAGTGACATTAGAACCAACAGGAACAAAAGTTTTATACAATAATTCAGTTCAAAGTTTCTGTACAACGAGAAGAACATCGTTCATCATCAAGATTTTGGAACGTGTTGTAAGTACAGTAACACCTGTAAAGTTGAGCACCTTTGTAAGTTGACCACTTGTCAAAGCTGACCATTTTTGTCAGGAACGAATTAGCCCTGCACCCTCTACCTCACCCTCTATAAGTTGACCACCTGCCTAAGTTGACCACTTTTGTCAGGAGCGGAATTAGCCCTTTACCTTCTACCTCACCCTCTATAAGTTAACCACCTGTCTAAGTTGACCACTTTTGTCAGGAACGGAATTAGCCCTTCACCCTCTACCTCACCCTCTATAAGTTGACCACCTGTCTAAGTTGACCACTAAAGGGCTGCAACTCAAGTGGTCAACTTACGCAGGTTTCGCTGTATTCAGAAAACGAATCAATAAATTATAAAGAAATAACAGATGAAATAAACGAGACATATCAGAAGAAGAATCATCTCAACCAATCGGTTATGGAATAATACGATAGCTGACGCTAGCTCTAAGTGCAAAGGTTAGTTTTCTTAGACCGTGCTTAAGTGACTTATTTGGCTGTAGTCGACACCTCCCACTATCGTTGTCCAATTCTTTAAGATGTATGCCGTTTTCGAAGCTTGATTGACAGGACTAGAGGATTGTAGAAAAGTATAGATTTCTTTACTTTTATCGAAATATATTTGTCGTCCTAAAAGCCATAAATTGTAATGCCTTACATGGCTTCAAGTATTTTTCTAAGCGCGGAACTGTATTAATATCTCAGAGTTTAGAGATTAGCTATCGGGAGATATATGTACAGGGTGGGTCAGAAGTAATGACCCGGTTTTGATGGGTTATAAAAGAAAAACCAATACAGTTTGAGACTTAATTTTTTTTAAATTTTGGTTGGTATATAATCCCTTTTTTACACCACTTCAGCAAGAGGGCGGCCTTCAGCGGCAATGCACTGATGCAGTCTATTCTTCCTCGAAGAGAGCTCGAGCTCTTCGTGTGCATTTCGATATTCCGCGTCATGTTGCGGTCCCTAGCGGAGGCTTTTTTCTGTAGGATTATTTAAAGAAAAAAGTTTGGAAACATCAGCCCCAGACTTCAGAAGAGCTGAAGGACCGAAATATCAAAGAAATATCCGCCGCGTCCCTCGAAATGTGCAGAAAAGTTTTCCAAAACTTCAGAAATGGACTGCATCGGTGTATTGTTGCCGAAGGCCACCATCTTGATGAAATGGTATTCAGAACTTAGTGCAAAAAAAAATGGGATTATATACAGATCAAAATCAATTTTAAGTCTCAAACTGTATTATTTTTTTTTATAACCCTTCAAAACCCGGTCGTTACCCACCCGTATAACAAACACACGAACTTGGCGACAGTTATATCCGTGCAATTATCATTAATTCATTAAAAATCATCTGGCTTGTGTGTATTTTCGGTGCATTCTCAACATTTTAACTGTTGTTGATGGCATGTAGAGAAACGTCATTTGCATATTTCAATAATATTGTTGTGTTCAATTAGACAATAATATCTCTCTTTTCTTTCTAATGGCGCTGCGCAAGGAGGGTTACTAAACTTTGCAGACCTAGTGCATTCCCCAAAAACCGGCATCCATTCTTTCAAGTAGCACCACTATCGGCGAATGTGATTAGAACTTGAGAATTTTGACCCTCAGTTTCCCCCTAGATGGCGGCACTTGAGCTCTGAATGATGCGAAACTGCACTAGGAATTTAATTTAGGTTAGACAAACAGACACTCAAAGGATATTTAACGTGACGCATAATCATACTGCATTGTGCTGACGATTTCCTGCATCTTGAAAATCCACCGCTTTGAGAAAGGATTGATCCTGCGAACCTGGGCGTTTGAGGCCAGTGCCTTACCACTACCCCACCTTGCCGGAAGACAATAATATATTTATTAAAATTATGATCAGCAAATAAAGGGAGAATGAGAGAAGTAGATTAAAATTGGGAAAAATTAAAATTTGGAAAAATATTATTATAGCCAGTAACCTAAAAAATGCTCTTAAAGCACAGGAAGTATTTTTTGAAAATTCCAATTCACCAATTATTAAGAATTTAGCGCCAAATGTGCCACCCCCGCTCTACTCGGCGCGTCGCAAAGGAGCGAACCCCCTTTTGGGTTGCCTATCCCTGGTCGTCAGAGTGCGCATATCAATTGTC
Source organism: Octonoba sinensis (assembly GCA_038502835.1). Lineage (NCBI taxonomy): Eukaryota > Metazoa > Arthropoda > Arachnida > Araneae > Uloboridae > Octonoba > Octonoba sinensis. The sequence goes on along the minus strand of CM076606.1, from coordinate 105,707,336 downwards.
TGTTCTCTCCATTCAAATATCTTATCGTGCCAAGAAAAATAAAGGCCGTGATTCAATAAGTTATGAATTATTTGATATTTACGAGGATCAGAATCCACCATTCCTTTAATGCAGTGATAGGGAAACTACGGCCTGCGGGCCAAGTCCGGCCCGCGGATAGGCTTAATCCGGCCCGTTTAAGAGTGCCGTCGTGAGAATGTTTGAACGCGTTCTTACTTCGTTTTGTGACGACCCGCATAAGAACTACCTGCGGCGATATCCAAAACACAATAGTATTCTGGACAAATCCATCCGACCTAAACAGATGACTCATCTTCGCTCGAAACTTCCAGACACTCTCGCATTTTCGATTCATTGTTCTGTTTTCTCGAAAGAACCGGAAAACTCCAATTCCCGAACAATCCTTGCAGGTAGGTATAAATACAAGCGAGGCCGCCCGAAGATCAGTTAGTTAGCGACTTTTAGTCAGTCATCTGCAACGACCCGCTGTGACTCGAGTAATTGTTTGTGTAATCCCCGAAACTCCCACTGCCTCAACAAACAATCGCGCAAGAGCATCAGTTAGCAGTAAGCTTTCGTCAATTGCGTTTCTGTGTGTCTCCGTAGTAGGTAACGTCTAAAATGGATGTTAAAAATAGAAAAGTGGATTCAGAATGTCGAGTTTTTAAAGAAGAATGGACGTGGAAATATTTCTTTACTTTATTTAAAGGAAAACCTGTGTGCTTACTTTGCAATACAACTGTTGCAGTTTTAAAAGAATATAACATTCAACGCCATTTCAAGAGCAAACATGAAAACCACTCCTACTCATCGTTAAGTGAAGAGGTGAAAAAAATTAAATCGAAAGATTTAATAAAAAATTTATCAAGTCAACAACAATTATTTCAGAGAGCTAATCATTCTCAAAGATGCGCTACGAAAGCCAGTTATGTGTTGGCTTATAATATTGCTAAATCTAATAAAGCATTTTCAGATGGTGAATTTATAAAGCAGTGCATGATAGATGTGTGCGATATTATGTGCCCTGAAAAGAAAAATGATTTTCAGTCATTGTCTCTCTCAAGAAGAACAATCACCGAGAGAATTGAAAATATTGATAAAAATCTAATTTCACAACTGACTACGAAAACTCAAAACTTTATTTTTTATTCAATTACCATGGATGAAAGTACAGATATCAGCAATACTGCGCAGTTACTCATATTTGTAAGGGGAAAGTCAACGCCCACTTTGAAATTACAGAAGAACTTGCAGGGCTGCAGTCAATGAAAGGAACAACGCCCTGGTTCCGATATATTTTGTGAATTTGAAAATTGCATCGATAAACTTCGTTTACCTATTGATAAGTTATGTAATGTAACTACAGATGGTGCTCCTAATATGGTTGGAATCAATCAAGGATTTGTTGGGAAATTTAATTCTAAGTATCCGGAAAATGATGTTGTTTTTTTGCATTGCCTTATACATCAGGATGCTCTCTGTAAATCGGCTTTAGATATTGACCATGTACTTAATATTGTTGTAAAACTAGTAAATATGATTCGTTCCAGAGGATTATTACATCGCCAGTTTCAACAGTTTTTGGAGTCCGTACATGCTGAGCATTCCGATATCCTGTATTATTCAAAAGTTCGTTGGTAAGTGCTGGAAAAGTATTTGAAAGAATTTGGGATTTAAAAGACGATATTGTGAATTTTCTTATTGATAAAGACATTTATAATCAATTTGACGTCTTAGAAAACGAAACGTGGCTTTCTGATTTCGCTTTTTTCACAGACCTCCTCGTACATATGAATAAACTTAATCTCAAATTGCAAGGGAAAAATCAGTTTCTTCACGATATTTGGCAATACCTGAAAAGTTTCAAATTACAGTTATTATTATTTGCTAATCAGATCTCTAAATCTGATTTTTCTCATTTTCCAAGAATACAATCTTTAAAATTCACTATATCAAACAATATGATTAAAAAATACGAAATTAATTTGAGAAAACTATCTTCAGAATTTGAAAGGAGATTTCAGGACTTTAGAAAAATGGAACCAGAGTTTAGTATTTTTGAGACCCCATTCAATGTTAATTACGAAGAAGTTGATGCAAAATTTAAACTTGAGTTAATACAAATGAACTGTAATACTCTCCTGAAACAAACTTTTCATACAGTACCATTACTAGAGTTTTATAAAAATTTAAGTCCAGATAATTTCCCAAATCTAATTACTCATGCAATGAAGATAATGACAATGTTCGGCTCATCTTATATATGCGAACAAATCTTTTCAACAATGAAGTTTAGGAAAACTTCTTTAAGAAGCAGAATTACAGATGAGCACCTTTCATCCGTTTTAAGAATCTCTGCTTCGCAAATGGAACCGGACTATGATGAAACAGTCTCAATTTCATTTTTCTCATGCACCATGAACCAGTAATGAGACCAGAAAATAAAGTGATAATACTTCACATCAAGAACTACACTAAATTCATTTTATATTTTGTGCTTATAATTTTCTTACCTTTTGCTTTTTTACTATTAAAATAATAAGTATGTAATAATATATGTATATGTTTATAGAACACATAAATTTTTTAACGATTAAGCATTATTCTTTGGCCCGCTACGATTGTCTAGTTATTACAAATGGCCCGTCTTAAAAAAAGTTTCCCCACCACTGCTTTAAGGGATCATTCATGAATGATGTCACGCTTCGAGGGGGGAAAGGGGTTCGTGAAATTGTGACAAGGGGAGGGGAGGGGGTAACAAGAAGTGTGACATCCCTGCTTATGCAACATAGCGTGACTGTGACAAAGGAAAGAGCGGATCCGTTGAAGTGTGACATTTTGTGACAAAAGCGGCGGGGAAGGGTCAAATATGTGGGGGGGGGGGAAGTGTGACATTGTTTATGAACGGCCCCTAGTACAGTCCACTTCGCATCACGCAGTTTGCACCAATAATGAAAGAAGAAGCAAAGATGAAGAGGAGAACATTCGAAAAAATTATTGAAGATTTTTGTTCCTAATGTGCGGCGTATATATATTTGTGCGCAACCATTGCAGACCTAGTGGGATCAACACTTGCGTTCCCAGAGATGGGTACCAACACTTTCAAAGGCACCACAATGAGTGTGGTACCATTGCCGCATGAGACTTTCGACGTCAGTTTCTCCACCTGACCTAAAAGGGTGAGCACCCGGATTCTGCGAAATTGCACTAGGAATTTAATTTAGAAGAGAGTATCCAATTCAAATGTCTGCTCAAGGTACAGGTGATTAGCTGTCGCCACTCGCCGACTGGCGATTAAAGTAGTAGTTGTTGTTGTGGTCGTAACCTCGCGCGTGGCGAGGAAGAATGGGTACGCTGCTCCTGAGTCTAACGGGGCCCTTATAGGCAGGAGTCCGATTTCCGCCCCGATGAGAGACCTTCGCCTGGGATTGCACCCCCTCCCCCCAGAGGTATCGTTTCACTTGGAGGACATTGGAGCCACGACCTATTTAACGTGCACCAGCTTCCTTTGATTAAAGTAGTTTTAAAAGTGGAGATTAAAAAATGCATCATCGATAGCCACTCTTCCACTCCTTAACTAATTGCTTCATTTTCAGTCTGTAAACGTTTTATGTATTTTTATCTGTTTATTTGAAGGTTGGAATAATTTAATGAACATCGTAAAGATAAATTGAATTTTCATAATCTAATTCTTACTATGAGCAAATCGCCTTTCTTTTTTTCCTGGAAACTTGCCAATATTGAGCACGTCCTTCGCGCCGAAATTTCCATGTCGCATTTCAATTTTCAATCTTTCATCATCCTGTATATTTTAAAATCATTTTGAAAATTCGGAATAATCTTAGCATGTGCTCATTCAAATCTGTACATTTCTTGCTTTATTTCAATAATTTATTTATTTTCTAAACCAGCGGTTCCCAAACTGTGGTACGCGAAGCTGTTCTAGGTGGTACGCGTGCAGACAAAAAGTCTATAATCTGTTCATCTATTCTATATAATGAAGATTTTAACAGTGGTACGCAAAATGGTTCGCACGAAAAATGGTGGTACGCAAAAAAAAAAAAAAAAAAAATAGATTGGGAACCGCTGTTCTAAACGATTTTAGAGTAGGTTTTCAATTCTTATTAGCAATTTTAAAAAGTTTTGCGACTAACAAAACTGAGTCTACCGGCCATTGGCGACTAACCATATTTTCCAGTTTTCACCTGTAGATAAAGGGAACTTTTACGTGCTGCACAATCATACGACATATGGTCGCAGACGATTTTTGGCATCTTGAAAATCCATGGCATCTTGAAAATCCATGCCAGGCTCAATCCTATGGTACTGAGCAAAATAGTTGAATAATAATTTTCAGGGAGACAAATCTTCAAAATTTAAAAAAATAAATAAAGGGAACAGTAATTTGCGGTACAGTTTTATTACCAAACAATAGTTTAGACTAACATATTAGAATTAATTTCATTCTCTTACTTCAGTTATACATACAGTTGAACTTCCTTAATACGAACACGGTTAATCCGAAATCACGGCTAAAACGAACATTTTGCTCATCAAGTTTCGTTTACTATTTAATTACACTAAATAGCTCACGCATATTACGAAGGCTAAAATACAAATTTCGGCTAAGACGAACAACATTTCTCACCTATTCACGAACAATTTCCTCGATTGCTATATTATTATTATTATTATTTAGACATTGTTGGTTATTTTGAGTCATTGTAAACCACCAAGTGTGCATGTGATAAAATTTAATGTATCTAAAAAAACAACTAACCATTAAGGATTTTTTTTCTAAAATTGTTAAATTTTAAAAGGTAAGGTCACTTTTTCTCAATGTACTAGTAAGATTTAAAAGCGTATATTAGCAAAAATAAATCAATTGTTTTCACTATTTATTTTGCTTTGTATTATAAATAGTAGTAATTATTTTTAAAATGTAAACATACATTTCTAATAGGTTTTTTTAATACAGTTTTACTATTCCCGGTTGTTGCGAATAACGACTACTACGAACAAATTCGCGAATTCTTGGCATTTCATATTAGGCGAGTTCAACTGTGTTTTCAAAATGAATGCTATAACAGTTTTGAAACAGCAAAAGGTTTCAGTAACCTTGATTGCGCATTCTTTAAAAAGAATCTCAAGAACGTAACCAAATTGACCGCAATTACAACTAATAAAGCGACACATTGAATTTCAAAGTCGACATTATACTTATAGACATTAGAAAAAGTGATTCAATCATCAAATCTCTGTTATCCTGTGGAGAAAATATTGCTCTTTAGTAACGAAGGTTATTTTGTCTCCCAAGTTATTTATGATTTTTTATTGACTCTTTTTGCATCGTATACAGTAATTAAAGAAAAACTGTGGACATATATATAACAACGTGTGGGAAAAATGCACAAAATGTCTGAAGAATATAACTTATCTCATTATCATAATCATTAACTAGCATTCACTATAACAGCATAAATAAATGCATCTCAATTGTACTTTCATAAAATTATAAAATTGTAAATTTAGAGTGAAATTGAGAAATTAGGAGTGTAGCGTTAAAGGACATTTCACCTACATTTAACTTTTAAATAATTGAATTTGAATATATATACATATACATCAGGGCTCCAAATATATTTAAAATTTTGCATGCCCCATGTCTAAAAGATTACATGCCCGAACAAAACTTTTACATGCCTAGAAGTTGTTTTATTGCGCATTAATAAAACATTTGGGTTTGCCAAAGAGTATTAATCAGACAAAAAATAAAACTAACAGCTTTATATCTTAATCAAAAATAATTTTAACATCATTAAAAGATTACATTATGCACAAATTTTTATATAATAAGTCGTTACAAGTCAAAATTTGCAAAATTTAAATTGCATTGCCAATTTTATTGTTGACATGCATGTCCGTCAACATTTCAATTTTGAGCTTCGGTAACGATGTGGTGATTTTTCAATAAAATACCATGTAATAAAAGTTTTGAAGAGAAATATTTGATTAAAAAATTACATACCCTGCCTGGCATGTAAGGCTGGATGATTCATGCACGTCGGAATGCTTACGTGCCCCGGGTTATGTCGGGCATTATAATTTTAGAGCCCCCCCCCCCTGATATATATATATATATATATATATATAAAAGATTTATAATAAATTAAATGAATTATTATTACTTTTCTTTGTCTTTGTAAAAGCAAACTACCGTTGGGACCTTTTAACGTAACTTTTGTAAACCTGAACTAAAACCAATTGGGTCCTTTTTATGGGTCCACTCTAAAACGTGAACCAAAACTATAACCCTGAGTTCTGATTGGCTAAAAGACCCCAAGAAGGGTCTGGAAAAAAAAAGGTTAGCGTCACTTGGTGAGCTGATGCTTGAAGGATAACACAGAGAAATTGTGCTCCTGCGAGATGTTCCCTTTGGGGACCGCTTTTGTAAATATTATCTTAAATTGTAAATATTCATTTCATTCATCATTGTAAATAGTATTCTTGTAAATACCTGATGAGTAGAAAATAAAGGAAAGAAAAAAAATGAAGGCTGTTATGTCCAGTCACGAAACTTAGCCCGACTGCTGATACGGGACGTGACCGACATATATATATATATATATATATATATTTTCAAAAAACTTACATTGCGCTGATATATAATATTTAAAATATAGATTTTTGTGTTTGTATATATATATATATATATCAGAGGGCTCGAAAATTATATTGCTCGAAGTGCCCGGGGCATGTAAAAATTCCGATGGGGTCATGAATCTTCTAACCTTACATCCCGCGGCAGGGCATGTAGTTTTTAAATCAAATATTTCTTTTCAAAACTTTAATATTTCGTATCGTATTGAAAAATAACCGCATCCTCACAGGAACTCAAAATGTTGACGAGCTCAAAATCGAAATTTTATTGTTGACATGCATGTCAATAGTCAACAATAAAATTGGTAATACAATTTAAATGTCGCAAATTTTGACTTGTAACGACTTATTATGTAATATTTTGCTTGTACTGTAATCTCTTAATTATTTAGATTAACGTTAATTAATTCTTAATTCAGATGTAAAGCTGTTAATTTATTTTTTGTCTGATTAATGTTATACGAAAAACTCAAATGTTTTTATTAATGTGCAATAAAATAACTTCTATGCGAGTAAATGTTTTTAAAATTTTCGAGCAATGATATATCTTATATATAAGAGGCTTATTCTGTCTGTCTGTTCGCTATAGAATCCTAGGTCGTTTTACCGATTGGGGCCACATTCGGCACGGTTAATGTTTACGACCCGAGAAACTCATCACTGCAAAAATGAAAGCTGTGACTTTTTTTTTTAAATTAATTTTTTAATTTTTCAATGAGCAATTTCAATGAACAATGTAACTAATGCAGTTGCCATTGTTGTAACACATGTCAAACATATTAATAATCAAAACATTTCTCTAGCACTTTGAGTGAGGCATCGCTAGATTTGCAATCTCCGTTAAAAATTAATATGAAGCGAATTTAATTTAATCCCTCTTTCTTTGTTTTAATTTATTTATCGTCTGCGCTTTTTATATATATTAAAGTGGCAGCGCTCTTTTTTCCAGTTTTGTTAAAACTGTTGTTTTGGCGATGATTATGTTGGATATATTGTATATTTATACTATCTAGAACAGCGGTCATTTCGTATGACCGCCGGGCTTATTAGTATATATATATATATATATTAAGCCGCGTACAGACTAGAGCACAAATGGGCGAACGAGCAAGATTAGCTCAGTGGGGGGTTGATGAGGGGGGTTTGGAGACCCCGGGAAGCCCCTCTATCCGCGTACAGACAAGAGCACTAATGGGCGAATGAGCATTTTCGGAGTCATTAACGAGTAGTGTGGACTAGAGACGCTATAAGGAGAGACGCGACATATGCAGGGATAAAGAAATGCCGACTTTTAACCACCTAAGGGCTTGTTGGGGAACTTCTCGTAGACTTAACGCAGGAGAAACGAGAGGGGTTTACAAAAACGCGTATTTCACGGAAGCAAAGTTTTTCAGCAAAATTTTAGTCACATCTTCCAAAGGAGAAAAACATGGGCTTCAATTTCATACTAATTTTATGTGTCATAAAAGCATATTAGTTGTCTTAATTGATGTTTTACTGTTCGGAATCTCCCATCTTCTTCCAAACTTTAGATGGGAGAAAAGGAGAAGTTCCTTGGCGGTTTTTTGGCGGAAGTAGTTGGCGCTGTAGATAATTTATCGGAGTGAATGTCCAAACACTCTCTGATGAATGATTTTTGAAGCTCTTTTCTTTTTAAAATTAACATGCAAACTGTGCGGAATTAACAGAAATCGTTATTATTAAACAGTTGTCCATTCAACACTATTCGCAGTTTAAAGAATTCATAATTAAAAAAATACCACAGACATGATATACATATCTATCACAATCGTTCTCATCCAAATGAGTGAAGCATTATGTTCGTGTAAATTTGTGATATTATATAGACTATTATTAAAAGAGCTACTTATTAATTGACCTTTATTTAATCGTTCCAAATCTACTTGTATTTATAAAATGTGTCAATACAAAAGGAATTTCTCATTGGGAATTTTCACTCATAACAGAAAATTATGTTAAATGAATGTGTATCCGTCCTGTTGCCTTAGACAGTTTTTTAGCAATTGCATCTTATGAAATTAATATATATTTGCTGGATATGAATAAATATCAATTATTCAATAAAGTACAACTGATTTTGATGTACAGTAACTATAGAAACACTAGGAAACTTTTGGATAGGTGGATTAACGTCATGTTTAATATTGAAAATTAATTCAGAGAAAATGACTTCACATCATTAGTTTAGTCAGTTTATTACTAAATCAAAATGAACTGAAAGTCAATTACTGAATAAAAAAAACCAGCTTCACTGTGACTTTCCTTATGCTCAATCTCGTCGTTATCCAGCTTTTTAAATAATGAGAATTGGTTGATTGGATACTTGTCATTATATTTATCAGCATATCAATACCTTAATGTATACCCCGATCACGAATGTCCCAGCTTTCTCTATTTTCAAAAGATTGAAATATGAACTTGGGTACAAATAATAAAAGCAAAAAACTGCATCATTGATCTCAATTCAGTAAAATTCTAAAAATAATGTAAACAGTATAATACAAATATAGCCTTGAACTTACATTCAATCTTTACGAACAATCTTGAATCATTCTTAACGTATCTTATACATTTTAAAAATTGTCTTTCTTATTTTGAATTTTTCCTTGCATTTTATTGGAAATCATATTTTTAAAACGAAGATCTTTAGTCACCCGAAAAAGTAATGTATAAATAAATAACTAAATAACAATAAAAAACAATGGAGGTAGTAATAAAGAACTTAGCTTTTCTACATAATGCTTGATATAATGGGCCTTTTATAGTACTGAAAAACAAACTTGATACATATTAAGATGTTTAAAACTACTTGTACTTTTTAAATGTTATATCCATCAAGTGCATGCTGATATTGTAATATTTTTTTATCGTAAAATTTGCTTTAAAAGTATACTTTTTAAGGATCTGTACTTACAAAATTCATTTCAAAATATGTTTCTTATTCATGGTGTATTTTTCCCTACGATTCTGAGAAACATAAAAACTTTAAACTTGATAGGAAACGAATAATATAATGTACCTCATATTGCACAATAACCCAAAAACTCCTATTCAAAACATATGTATATTTTATTTGTTTCAGGGCTCGAAAAATCTGTGGCGCGAACGTCCCCCATGCTCGCCCGGAGAGCGGTTTTTGGACAAGCCCTTTGAGCTAGTTTGGACGGTTTTGAACGCATCCCGGCGAACAGTGCGGAGATGGAAGACTGGAATCAAGCCGACATTTTTGGCCTCATTGAGAAATACAGAGAGTTCCAAATACTTTGAAACCCTCAAGATTCTTATTACGTCAACCAATACAAAAAAGAGGATGCATGGGATGAAATATCTAAGCAATTAGATAGTAGCAAAGAAAATTGTGAAAAAAAAGTAGGAAAGTCATTTCAATTTTAAAATTAAAGTCTTGCCCCAAGTTTCACCCCAAAGTGAAAGTGAAAGATACTTGTTGATTAAATTCAAATTTGGGTTTCATATCTATCACACTTGCTCCCATAAATAAAAGCATTATACACACGTAGCGTAACTGTTGCCTTTGTACTTTGAAGTAGAAGAGAAAATTCATAACAAACCATTACCAAATACAGTAGTATTAAAGCATTGGAAGTTAAAATAATTAAACAACGTACGTTTTAAATGTTAACGAATTGCAGACGATAATTAATAAATAGAAAATATTAGGTAAATATAAAACGAAATATGCAACAATTTAAACTGAAGCTTTTGGTTTAAAAGCATATTTTGAGCTTAAAATATTGTGATACGTTTTTATCTTCGAAAACCTTAATTTTTATTACTTATTCATAGGTAATGGAATGACACGAATGGATGTCATTCTGTTACTATGCGATTTCAATAACTTTAATTCCATAATCGAAACATTTATTTTCATGTGAAATGTTGAAAATAACTAGAAAAATGTTTTGTAATAAAATGCAATTCAATGCAGCTTTTTTCTGGCATTAGTTAGCGGATTAATTTTTGCATTATTATTGTTATTAAACATAGTTGCAGTTGCAAGCCACGTCCTTACCACGAAAGGGCTGAGTTTGAAATGTAATTTTAAATTGAAATTTTGATTAATTTTATGTATTATTTAAAATTCATTGAGAAGTTCATAGTTTGAACTTGATTTTTTAATTTGAAATGTACGCGCAAGAAAGAAGTGTTTCCTAGTGACCCAACATGGCGGGCGGTTTGCACGGAACCCCCCTCATCAACCCCCCACTGAGCTAATCTTGACCGTTCGCCCATTTGCAGGGCCATAGAATTAGAAGGGCTGGCTCTTACACCTCGAATGAAGAAGCGTTGGGGGAAAAGTCAGTGACGTCACAGGGAACACACGCTCGCTGAATGTTGTTGTCTGGTTAATCGTTTTCGTCTCATACAATATTTGTATGGCGCGTACTTTTTTCTCTTAGCATTAAAATATTTTTTGTAGTTTTAAACTATAAAAAATGATGTGCAGAACTAACATCATTGCATTTTAGAATTACATTTAAATACATAACACTGACGATGTTTTATTAAGTCGCATTATAAATTATTAAATAACATTTAATCGCTTGGATTTAAAATAACAAAAAGAAACAAACATAAGTTATGGGAGGAAAAAGATGTGTAACCCAAATTTCAATTAGAAATCTAACAACATTGGATTTATAGAAGTTTTCATGTCTGAATACTACAAAAAAGAGCTATATAGCTTTAAAAATGAGAGGAATCTTACCAAGTGATGTTTTCTATGGATTTTTCTTCTGCGATAAGATCTATTAAAATTTTCTTCTGCGATAAGATCCATAAGAAAATCCAGCAAAAAGATGAAAATCTTTTTGCTGGATTTTCTTTTGTCCCCAAGAAGTTTTGCGTTTAAGTACCTAATTCTTACAAATGTTCTCACTCGAGAATAAAGTTTAATTGCTTCTATGCAAGTATTAGGAAATTTGTCCCCCAATATTTCATAAAGTTCTTTCGTCACATTCTTGGATTTTCGGATGCTTTCTTTGCCGTGGATTGAGAGAAAGATTTTTTCGAATCGCTCCATTTTTTCCAGCCATTCCTCTGATGGAACTGTCAAACCCCCTTCAGACAAAGCATTTATCCAGGGATCATCTGCTTTATTACTATCACTAATTGTTAAGTGTCCAAGAGACGGATCACTCTTTTTGACACGAAAAGCGATATAGCCTGCAATATATTTAAGGCCTTCGTGTTCAGGGAAGGTCATTAAAATGTTCGGGGAATTACTTTCCAATTCCCAAGCCATCGGAAGTTCTTCTTCACATAAAATAGCGCATATCTCATCTTCATCAAGTACCTTCAAGGGCAAATCACTTATCTCACTGTCATCAAATGCATTTTTGATTACATCTGCTGTCAAGTAACAGTGAAGTTCTTCAGAGCTTCTTTCTGACATGGTGTTGGTTTTCGAAGATAAGGATGGAAATTTATTTGCTAACAGTAAATTTTTCAACCTACTAATTACCTCTACTGGAGATGGATGATCATAAAAATTGCCTACACCTCTTATTTGGCTAAACAAATTTTTTAGCGCATCCTGAGTCTAGCGAGCTGTTAAAATATACTTAAAGTTCTTTTCTTTTAAGTTTTCCCACAAGCCATATAAAGATGCTATTGATATTAGAATTCCTTTCTGAAAGGGAAGCATAGTTTTTTTGCCAAAAACTCTCATTTCTTGGATTTCAATTCGCATCTCTTCTAACACTTTTTTTTGTTCTTCGAAATGTTTTTCTATTCCAAAGCCCGATTGCATTGGCTTATTACTCTTAGGGTTTGGGTGGGTGCTGTTAAAAATGTCAAAAAACATGTCCACAAGCTTGAAAAACTTTGCAGCTTTTCTATTTTGGGTTAACTGCTCTATTGCAGTAGCTGTAGTAGCAGAGAATACTGATTTGGCAGGTAACAACACTTTCTGTCGGTCATTTCCTTTCACCATTAAATGTTCTGGTCTTAGTTTGGGGAACATTTTTATTTCCCTTCTGTCTTTTGAAAGCACTTCTTCTAAGATATCTTTTTTAAGAAGAGTACCATCTGCTAAAACAAGGCCGCTGTCCAAAAAATGATTTCTTAACAATTTTAAAAAGTGAGGAGGATCAGCAAACACCCAAATTTTTTTGTTCTTTTTGCATGGATGTTCAAATGAGGTATTTTGAACAGAAATGTTTAATTGGCGCCATAGGGTAGAACCACCAGCTAGATCTGATACAATCGCAGAAATGATAACGCCACAGCTCTCAGCTTTCTGAATTATCTCAAAAAGAAGGTCTTTTGTCATGGTCTTTTGGAAGTCGAAGAAAATCGGTTGCTTCCAGGAGCCTAAAATGCCTCTCGCTAGCACAAACTGCACTTTTGAGAAAGAGCCCAGAACTCGATCATCACTTAGATCATAACAATATCTGCTGTCTATGTGCATTTCATCAAAGCTAAGTATACACATCCTCTCAGCTTCAGACATAGCTTCAGAAGTCTTTTTTATTAATAACAAAACATTTTCTAAAATTCCGGGTTTGCAGGAAAACTTTGAACACCATCTTTTGAGAGTGCTTGCACTTGGTAATGGCAAACCGATTTTCGTGCACCAGTGCTCATAACTTTTTTGTGAAATGGCCCTCAAAACCAAACTTCTCGAAATGTCATCGGGGGTCCATTTTATACGCTTCTTTTTTTCTACCATCGCAGACAACTGAGTTTTCGTTAAAATTTTTTCCAAAGAACTTTGAGCTTTAGCAGCTTTCTGAAACTTTTTCCTTAAATCTTTTGCTTCAGATATTAAACGTTTCTTCTCAATTTGCAACTGGAAATTCCTTCTCGTTGCTCTCCTTTTATGTTTCATTATTTCTCTTTTCTTCTGACAATTTTATAACCATTTTCTCCAAGAAATCTATTTTGATGTTCAACGTTTCGTTCTCTTTTTTTAATGTGTTACAATCAGAGCAATTAATTTCACCAGGTGAACAAATACTCTCTTCGTCACAAACTTCCTTCTCTTCGTTTTCTTGCAAAGAGATTTCTTCAATACGAGACAAAGCATTTTTTAAAATATTTCTTTTCTCATTTCTACCATTTCGGTCATTAGCAGATGGAATATTGCTCTCAGAACTATTAGGTAAATTTAGACTGGGAATAGCATCAGGTTTCAAATTTCTTCTTTCTTCCAGACCAAGTAGCTGGTTCTTTAAATCCACTTTGTAATCATTTTGGGCAAAGTGCTCACTACAAATTCTGGCATTAACAATGTTAACTGTGTCTTGTCTTTTGCATGTATGCAGCCATTCTCTTGACAACTCGGGATCTTTTGGAAATCTGTGATAAATGATGTTACCTCCTCTAGTTTTTTTGAATAATTCTTGCACGTGGCTATAGCGCACGATGGCATATTTCCAATTTCTTCAACTATATGATTTTTATAGCTTATATAATTTATAATAACGTATACTAAATCTAGTAAAAGTAAGAGACAAAGGACAGAGCACGACAATTTAGACAAGCGGAGAAATGTCCCAGGCTCCCGCTCCCTTTCCCTAGCACGGAGTGTGTTCCCTGTGACGTCAAAACTAGGTTTCCCCCATGCGATCGCCAGTCCGGCGGCAAAGCAAGTAAGATAAAGCAATGGGCTAGCCCTTACTACTTCTTAGGCCCTGGCCCATTTGTGCTCTAGTCTGTACGCGGCTACAAATCCAACTCCAATCGAACAATCGAGAGAACATTAAAAGGCACAATAGATGTAACCTGTTCCGTCATCCAACCCCCGAGGGCCTAAACTTTCCCTTGACTCTCGCTCACGTCAACTTTTCTTCACAAAAGACCGGTTACGGTTAAAAACATCTTTACAAGGTTAAATATCTCCTCGTGAGGTTGACTAAACTACAATCACAGCAACAGTTTTCATTACTTCGTGGACGGCTGAGGATTTATAACCTTTCATTGCTTCAAAGTAGCATCGATATATGTTTAGAGGATTATTTTATTCCTTTTTTTTTATTACTCCCAAAATGAAAATCTAGATATTTATAATGGTATTTGAAATGAATAGAAAGAATAACATGTGGATCAATAACAATGTGTAAAAGTGTCTTGTCTAAAAAAGAAGAAAGCAAAAGAATTTGAAACAGTGAACAATTTCTCTGTATGATAAACTGCTCAACAGGTAAGAATTCATTAAATATTAAATTATAATTTTGCAATGTAATGGTATTTGAAATGAATAGAAAGAATAACAATTCGAGCAATAACAATGTGTAAAAGTGGGCCGTCTATAAAAGAAGAAAACAAAAGAATTTGAAACAGTGAACAATTTTTCTGTATGATAAACTGCTCAGCAAGTAAGTAAGAATTCAATAAATATTAAATTATAATTTCACAACATACTGGTATTTAAAATGAATAGAAAGGATAACATGTGGATCAATAATAATATGTAAAAATAGGTTGTCTATAAAAGAAGAAAACAAAAGATTTTGAAACAGTGAACAATTTCTCTGTATGTCTCTGCTCAACAGGTAAGAATTCATTAAATATTATATTATAATTTTGAAATATAATGGTATTTGAAATGAATAGAAAGAGTAACATGTGGATCAATAACAATTTTTAAAAGTGAGTTGTCTAAAAAAGACGAAAACAAAAGAATTTGAAACTGAACAATTTCTCTGTATGATAAACTGCTCAACAGGTAAGTCAGAACTCATTAAATATTAAATTATAAGTTTAAACTATTATCATTTTTCATTCCGGTGCTTCAGAGAAGCCTTCACTCAAACTCTTATTATAACTGCTTTTCATATTATTGCTAAATGGCAACAAACACTTTTTAACAATGGCTTATATATTTATTACCAAATAATTTACCCGACCAAGACATATTAACATCTGCAATCTAGAACAATATAACATTACAGTTATGAATGAGGCTTGCCTGTCAAAAGAAAAGAGGAAATAGTAATTAACTAATAATAAACTGTTTCCAAAATCTTTTTAATTGATATCACTTAACAAAATAAAATTAAGAAAATCGGTTAAAAAACAGCGGTGATAATGGGAGTGGTGTAGTCTTGAAAAGAAGTCGGGGGGGGGGGGGAGGACGCTTATAGATAAGAAGATAGGCAATGGAAATCAAAATTGGGGAGACGCTTATGTTAAAATGTAAAAAGTTTGGGGGGGGGGGACGCTTGTATTAAAATAAAAAGGTAGGGGAACGCCATCCCCTGCGTCCCCCCTCGACTACACCACTGGAAAATGGTTTTTAACCGTTTTGTCTTAGCCTATTTGCTAAACGATCATAATTTTCCGCATCTCGAGCCGTGTTTTCACGGGTAGCATAAAAAAAGAAACGACACCACGCGTGGAGTTAATTTTAGAACATCAATGGACAGCTTTTTTATTCGCAGTGAGTAAAACACCCGATGCAGCGCTTTTGCACACGCGGAGAAAAAGTCTGCGATCATTGTGAAGACTGTTTATATTTGTTATGCTTGAACCTGTCAGTTAAATTCGGGGTTAATGATCTTTCACTCCTATGAAATTAATTTATGTATAAATTTACAATACGTTGCCTGGTGGTAAGAAGAAATTGATGACAAATATAAAACTCCATTAAATAAAGGTACGATATTATTGAAATTCTTAATTTTATAGTTAATGTGATGATACATGAATAGCTTGGATACTTTAATTTCTATGTTAACACGCTTTAATGATGCATTTTTAGTGTTAAATTGTATTTTTATTGTTTATTCTTTAATTCAACGTTTCCCCAATCGGTGGTCCGCGAACCCCTAGGGGTTCGTGTGGTATCGAAAGGGGGGTCCGCGAAAATAATCTTGCAATGGTAGAGATTTTTAATTGTTAATGTAAAAGAAAGACGAAGTAATAAATATGCACAGGCATTTCGACGGAGTGTAAAATTGAATTTTTTAATAATTGTTTCCGCGATAATTCGTAAAAGTTGTGGACTGGCATAGGAATCATACATACATAATTTAAGAGGCACTCATTTCTACTGTTACCTGATTTCGAAAATTTGAATCTCAAAGATATTCATTGATTTGTTTTGAGTTTTGAACGTGTGTTTCTCTCCTACCATTGTCCCCTTCTTCCTCACTAACGCGAAAAAAAAAAGGCAGAAATATGAAAAGTTACTAAAATGCAAAATTTTGTATTATAAGTGGCAAATTACTAATATACAGAATCAAAAGTAGAACCGGAACATATTTATTCATTAATTTTAAATTTCGTACTCTCATTTATCGCATTTCAGTACAACTTTTGCGAATTTTGTACATTTCAACCCGAAAGTGTAACCGCACGATATTTATTCATTGATTCAAAATTGTTGACGCATATTTTTTCTCATGCAGTTCCACTACAGCTTTCTCGCCCTACCAGGTAAATAATTTTTAAAGATATTTTTTTCGAAATTAATAATTAAAAAATAACGTACATTCAAAAAGGAATTTTCGTTTTATTTCAACTTTGATGTCTTGCGATTGTATTTTCATTTCTTGTTATGAACTATTATGCAACAAGGAAAGTTGGTTGCTAGCACATTTTATTGTTTTGTTACCTGTTTCTAACGACTACAGAAAGCGGTTCACCAGTTTCTTTCGGATCTTGAAAGGGGTTTGCAAAGGAAAAAAAGTTGGGAAACGTTGTTTTAACCCTTTAATTATCGGAATATATTCACAAATTTGTTTGTCTGAACCCCAAAAAAAAAAAAAAACGTGTCCAAAAATTGCATTAATGGCGATACTTCTATTTTTATGTATATGTCATTAGTTCCTTACATGAACTCTCGCCATATCAAATTTTGTTACTGGCTAACCAATAAAAAAAGTAAATAATGTCAATTAACGTCAATAAACCGCTTATTGACGTTACCCATACCACAGGAAAGTTTTGCCAAATCGCCCCGTAGTGACGTTACCCGTAGTTAAAGGGTTAATTTATGCTCAGACAAAATGCGTCTATATAATTCCTATATCGCAAATGAAGTATTCAACGCAGAATTTTTTGGCTTATTGAAACGCATATCTTGCATTTTTTGTAGTGTTTAATACTTGTATTTTAATTTTTATTTCAATGTGTTTTATAATGCATTCATTATTTTTTTCAATCTTTTACTTCAATAATTTCATGCATATATAACAACAATCTTTCGCTTCTTCTTGTTAATTTTGACGATTTGATTGCAATCTTTTATTTTAAAAATAAACTTTAATTGTTATTGTTGAACAGAAAACTTCAACATTTTTACTCCCCATGGATGACTTTGTAAGAAATATACGCATCTTATTGTTTTCTTTGGGGATTCGTGAACCCTATTTCATCCTTATAAAAGTTACATTTTTTAAAAATGTAACATAGGCATTTTTAAGTGTTGCATTTGTATTTATAAATAATCAATATTTACTCATCTGTAAATAAATTTAAATTCGTTCAAAAATTTCAGTTTTTTTTACTGCGAATTTTTTTTTTTTTTTGGTGAATAACTGGTATTTTTCTACATAACAATGTTTTTCTTTCGTATTTAATATTCATTTTTTTTTAGTGCTAAGTACGTTCCTTTTCGATGTATTTGACATTTTTATTTTAGTTTTCTAAGGGGGCGTTCATAAATAGAGTCACGCTTTTTTCCCATATATTTCCACAATATGTCACACTTATTCGTCGGCGGACCCCCTCCCCTTGTCACAATTTCACGAACCCCCTCCCCCCTCGAAGCGTGACATCATTTATGAATGATCAATAAGGTTTCAATTTTTTTTTTTAGGAATTACTTGATGTTTTTCTATGTAGATGTATAATTATTATTTTTTTTAAATATATGTTCAGCTTTTTCATTTAAGTTAGTGGTAAGTAGCTTAATTTTTCCATTTTACGTGCGCTTTTACCTTTTTAAAACACCTTTAGCTGAAGGTTAAAAAGTTAAAAACATTATAAACCCGGGGCTAGTGCGATGTATTTAAGAAGTCAATTTTAGTTTTTATATTATTGCCTACTAATCAATCCATCTCAACAACTATAATTTTTCATATTTGTATGTTTGCAATGCAGGAGGGAACCCACAATGCTTCAATGATTTCCAAAGGGTTCTTCAGATGCACCGAAAATACACACAAGCCAGATGATTTTTAAATTGCGCAGATATAACTGTCGCCATGTGCGTGCATTTGTTCGGGGTGGGTCTGAAGTAATGACCCGGGTTTGAAGGGTTATAAAAAAAATAATACAGTTTGAGACTTAAAATTTATTTTGATCTGTATATAATCCCATTTTTTTTTGCACTAAGTTTTGAATACCATTTCATCGAGATGGTGGATTTCAGCAGCAATACACTGATGCAGTCCATTTCTGAAGTTTTGGGAAACTTTCTGCACATTTCGAGGGACGCGGCGGATATTTCCTCGATATTTCGGTTATTCAGCTCTTCTGAAGTCTAGGCGTGATGTTTCCAAACTTTCTTCTTTAAATAATCCTGCAGAAAAAAGCTTCCGCTAGGGACCGTAACATGACGCGGAATGCTGAAATACACACGAAGAGCTCTAGCTCTCTGCGTGGAAGAATAGACTGCATCAGTGCGTTGCCGCTGAAGGCCGCCTTCTTTCTGAAGTGGTATTCAATGCTTAATGTAAAAAAAAATGGCATTAAGGTAAATGACCCGGTAGGGGACACTTTTTCGCCACCAGACCCCTACCTGTTAGCCGAGGCCTTAGGATTGCTTACGCACGGGGAGAGGTAGTAGGGTCTACGGATTTTACATGCACATATCCCCAAGTATACATGGTGGTCTTCAGTGGGTATCGAACGCGCGACCTTCCAGGTGGAAGTCCGACGTGCTAACCACTAGGCTACCACGACCCCGGTAGGGGACATTACTCTAGTAGTGGACACTTAGATCTTTAAGCTCCTAAAATAAGCAAATGTAACATTAAACTTGAGTGAGCTTATCAGAAACTATGGCGAACGATTCCTAGTGCTGGTTAATAGAACTAAAGTTGTCGTAGAGCATCTCTGCAAGTACATGGATCATAATATTTAATAGCTGCCTCCACAACGGTCACATTTGCTGCTCTTTACTAAAGCCGATCAATAAGAAGGTGAGGGATTTGGGAAAAATATATGGGAAAAAAGCGTGACATCAGTTATGAATGGTCCCTTCGTCATTTTTAGCCTACTTTCCCGTAAAAGTAAAAATAATAATAATAAAGCATGAAAGAAGGCTTTATGTACCGTGAAAATATCGTTAGAAATCAAGAAAAGCCAAAAATTAAGTTAAGTAATTAAATAAATATTGAAAAATAAAAAATTTGAAAGTAGGGTATTAAGATGGGGAAAAAGTGTGTCTGTCGGTCTGTCCCCCCCCCCCTCATAACTTTTGAACGAATTGTCCGATTCGAGAAATTCTTTTTGCATTCGAAAGATCTCGGCGAGGACATCTCATTTCCATATTTTACTTTTTGAGTTGAACAATTTTTTGTTCAATTTCGAACAGCAAAAATTTTTAACATTAGCTCTTATGGGCGAAAATGAAGCAAATTATGTAAACGCTGGGTACAAGATCCAAGTTCCAATGAACAGGCTCACTGGAAGAAGTTCTTGGCATGAAATATTTATTTGAACAAGTTTTGTTCATTTTTGAACAGTTCAAAAAAAAAAATTAACATACCGCCTATGGGGAAATTTCAATAATATATAATTCCTGATCTAACGGACCGATTTGCTTGGAACAAACTTTATCGGAAAGCTCTTATGACGTAGAACATGTACAAATAGAAAGTTAATCCAGAACTAACGAGCCTATTTTCCTATGAAAATTTTTGATCGGGATTTTCAAGAATATCTTTGAATTAATGAATGATTAAATGAATAAGCAAAAGAATGAATGAATAAATGAGTGAATAAATACATGAATGACTTGATAAATTAATGATTGAACGAATCTGTATTAACCGTTGAAAAAGGCATATTTGAAGCAATTAAGAACTAAAGCTAAACGAGAAAGAGAGAGAGAGATAGCTAGATTATAAATTTGAAGCTGGTGTATACGGGAAAGTAGGCTCGTATAGTTCTAGACGGAACTTCTTGTTAAAATTATTTCTCCAAGTTAACAGCATAAAATAGATGATATTCATTTCTGTCCACTACAAATGCAAATACGTGTCTTATAAATGTCCACTACAGATACAAATGAAGCGTTTAGTAAACTTGACGTAAAAATCCTAATTTTTCATCAAATAACCTTTTATAGGTAAATAATTTTTAGAGAAATAGTTGGGGCGATGAAGCTAAATATTCAAATATTGATGTAAGTCCCTTGAAAAAAAATTTCCACGTAAAAGAGTTCGAAAATTTTCTTAACTGTGTCCAGTACCGGGTCATTTACCTTATATAGTAAAAATTATAATGTTTTTTTTTTATTACGAGTAAAGTTTATAAATTAAAGAAAAGTATACTGTAAAAGAAAACTGCTCTTTTTACAGTTCTCTATCTCTATCTCTACTAATAATCTCTACATCTCTATCTTTTCTACTAATAATAAAGCAGCAAGTATGTGTGCGTGTGTGTGTGTCTGTGTGTCTGTGTCCGGCGTAGGGCCCAAACCGTCCAGCGGAGTTTCATGAAATTTGGCACGAAATTAGTTTGGAACATGGGGGTGTGCACCTCTGAGAGTTTTTTCTAAAATTCGAATTTGTTCTTCTTTTATTCCAATTTATAGCAGAAAGTTTCATAAAATAGTCATTTTCCATGGGAAGGAATTATCGCATTGCTTCGAGCTTGATACCGTTGAAAAGCGCATAAAAACCTACCCCGGAAGGAGTTTCGCTCCACGTGCGAAAATTCGAAGCCTCTAAATTACCTAGAAAAGAAGTTATAAGTATTTTTCTCTGCAGTTCGAAATTATTTTTTCACGGTAATTAACTTTAATTTTAATTGTTACCATGCCGACTGGCTATTAAACCTTTTTAGCCTACTTTCCCGTAAAAGTAAAAAAAATAATAATAAAGCATGAAAGAAGGCTTAATGTATCGTGAAAATATCGTTAAAAATCAAGAAAAGTCAAAAATAAATTAAGTAATTAAATAAAGATTGAAAAATAAAAAATTTGAAAGTAGGGTTTTGAGATGGGGAAAAAGTGTGTCTGTCGGTCTGTCGGTCTGTCTGTCGGTCTGTCCGTCGGTTTGTCGGTCTGTCTGTCGGTCTGTCTGTCGGTCTGTCTGTCGGTCTGTCCCCCCCCCCTAATAACATTTAAATAAATTGTCCGATTTGAAAAATTCCTTTTGCATTCGAAAGATCTCGGTGAGGACATCTTATTTCCATAGTTTATTTTTTGATTTGAACATTTTTTTGTTCAATTTTGAACAGTTCAAAAAATTTTAACATTAGCGCCTATGGGCGAAAAGGAAGCAAATTATGTAAACTCTGGGTACAAGATCCAAGTTCCAATGAACAAGCTCACTGGAAGAAGTTCTTGGTGTGAAATATTGATTTGAACAATTTTTGTTCATTTTTGAACAGTTCTAAAGAAAAAAAAAAATTTAACATAGTGCCAACGGGGAAATTTCAAACCTATATAAATCCTGATCTAACGGGCCGATTTGCTTGGAACAAACTTTATCGGAAAGCTCTTATGACGTAGAACATGTACAGATAAAAAGTTCCTCCAGAACTAACGAGCCTATTTTTTGATCGTGATTTTCAAGAATATTTTTGAATTAATGAAAGATTAAATGAATAAGCAAAATAATGAATGAATAAATGAGTGAATAAATACATGAATGACTGAATAAATTAATGATTGAACGAATCTGTATTAACCGTTGAAAAAGGCATATTTGAAGCAATTAAGAACTAAAGCTAAACGAGAAAAAGAGAGAGATAGCTAGATTATAAATTTGAAGCTGGTGTATACGGGAAAGTAGGCTCGTATAGTTCTAGACGGAACTTCTTGTTTCTTTTACCGAATTAAAATTTATTGCTTGCGGTTTTTAGCATTTTGAGGAGCAGCCGATTTTTAATTCATTTATTTCTTTTTTTGGATTTTCATTATTATTTTTTAAAAGCGAATTGAAATTTATTTCCTGCGGCTCACAGGCGGTTGATAGTTTTATTTTGATTTCTTTATTTTGACATGTATTTTACGGGACCATTTTCCATACTGCACATGTGTTTTTAAAAAAAATGTTATTCTTTATAGCGATTTTTGTTATTCCAGCTTATTATTACTATTTATATTTTCATTTATTGTTTTTTTTTTTCGCCTGTGAATTAGCCCATATGTTATTTTTCTATTTGAGCTCGGATGAAAGGTTTATTCCGCTTTCAAAGCTTTGCTTGCTGCTGTTTGTTTCTGCAAGCTACAAAATTTCGTCTTTCTGTTTTAAGCCGGGTCCAGACGCTACGTTTTGCACAACATTTTGTCTCCGCAGTTCAACACGTTGCAGATAAAACGTTGCGTATAGATTGGAAAAGTGTGCAGTTTTGAGTCCGGTGCGAAGACTGTACAGTTGCAGCGATAACTGAGCTAGAAAGCATAGATGTCTTTGACCTGTGCAGACAAATCGGCACAGGTAGACGGTAGCACCCTTTTCTGATTCATTTTGTTTCTCAGTTTCAATTCGTCAGGCGACAACGGCCGACTTTCGGCAATGTTCTCGGGAGTTTCTCACAAAATTTATTGCATTATGCGAAAGTTTCCCTTGCATTTGGCGTGTCAAATCCAAGGACTATAGTGACATTGATGAAAAGGGGGACGCTTATGAGAGTTTAGTGGAAAAATTCAAAGAAATTGATGCAACCGCAAACAGAGAAACAGTTGTAAATATTTAATTCTTTGAGAAGTGTTTACCGTAAAGAATTGACAAAAGTTAATAAATCGATTCGATCTGGGACTGGAGACGAAATCTACAAGCCATCTCTTTGGTATTTTGATTTGTTACATTTCCTAAATAATCAAGAGACACCAAGGCAGTCTAGAAATACCATGGATGAAAATAAAGAGATTGCAGCTGTCGAACCACCAGAACAGGCAACAAAAATTTATTTTATGTAAACATTTGACCACTTTGTACTTCTGAGACGTTCACACCATACCAAAATTGACCAGAGTAGTACCTCCTGCATGATGATATCGCACAAAACTGAGTGAAATATACAGATATCTCTGCACCATGTAGACGCATAAAAAACTGCAACGTTTTCATTCAGTATTAAGACTGCGTAGACAAAAGGTTGTACAAAACGTAGCGTCTGGACCCGGCTTTAATGTCAATAAATAATAGATAAAAATTAATTATACTAAAAATGTATTAATCAAAACTATTATAATTTATTATAATCGTCCTTTTTATGCGGGTACTTGAACTAAACAAACAAAATGCGTTTTCTTTCAAATATTTTCTTTTTTGTTTTGTTTCGTTTCTTTCTTTCCCTTTTCTTTTTTTATCGTGCGTGTTTTGTAAAAAAAAAAAAAAAAAAAGCCTAAATATGTAGGATCTCTGGCTGATTGTCGTGGGCAGCTAATTTTTAATTATGTGGAATGCTATACATTTTAATAAAATAACATAATTTACACCTAAAAAAGTTATCACTATATACACAATTGCAAACCGACTGGTCTTTTCATTTTTTAACACGAGTATAGCCGTGCGGGTATCGCTGGTATACAGATAAAAATATAAAATGTTTTAAGTCTCAAACAGTATTAGTTTTTTTTTTATAACCCTTCAGAACCGGGTCATTACTTCTGACCCACCCTGTACCTGAACATGCTGTTCTAAAGTTTTATAACATCTGATGGTTAATTTCAGGTATGCTGCCAGAATTGCCAGTTCAGGTGCGATGCAGTTCACATTCTGGCGCACTGACAGGAGACGAGCATTTACCCTATGCTTGTACACAAGTCAGCGATACTCTACTGGAATACGCGGCTAAGCATCTTAACGAGACTGAAGAGACCAGAACAAAAGGACTTAAAGAACTAAGAGAACTGCTTAAAAGTAAGGACGTGTATGCCTTTTGCTTTGCTTATCATGGGTTTACCTTTTAAACATATTCCAGATAAAATGACTGTATCTAAAAAAAAGAAGTTGCGTCTAGCCCACTTTCCTGTATACAAGGCCGTATCCGGAGGGGGCGGCCCCGGAAATCCCGTTAGGGGGCCCTCCTCAGAAATTTGTCGCATTGTTGCATATATTCTCTCTCCAACTCCAATTTCTTTCTTATTTAGCCTACTTTCCCGCAGGGTTGCCAGATTTTCGAGACGACTTTTAGCCAGTTGCGAGAACAAAATTAGCCATTGTAGTTTAAACTCAGTTGTTGTTATTGCATTTGTTGTTGTTGTTATTGCGTTTGTTGTGGTTGTTACTGCGTTTGTTGTTGTTGGTATTGCTTTGTTGTTGTTGTTGTTGTTATTACTTTGTTGTTGCTATAATGCCAATTAGATACTCAAGAACCACACCGGATATTCATTTTGTCGGATATTTGATGTCTCTTGTCTGTCGGATTTATACCTGTGCCTCTTATACCTGTGTTTAGAAGTAAGTTATACACCAGTGGTACCTTAAATACATTTTTACATGCTGTTGTGCGTGATGCATTTGCTGTGCATGTAATTGCGAATTCGCAACGGTTATTAGGAGTATGTTTCGCATTTGGGAAAGATAGGGGTGTCTATTTTGGGGTAGATAAATTTTCTATTATTTTATTCCCTCTCTCTAGTATTTACTCATGTATTGGCGATAAAAACAACACCTATTTGAATCGCAAAAATAATCTCTCTGTCGGATTATAAGCCTGAGTTTTTCGTTTCCTCTTTTATAGTTAATGGAAAATCGAAATCGCGAAACTAAATAGTGCAAAGATAATGACATGATTACGTCTCTTTTAACCCATTTTAAGAAGAGCATAGAAATTTTATGAAATAGGGTAGGGGAACCTGTTGTACCTTGGCTACAGTTTTTATTTTTAATTATTTATACAAAAACTACTATAGTGAGATGGATTTTACGTATTACATAATGTTTTGCGGTCATTTATGAACAGAAGTGCTATTTTTAAAATAAGGTGGAAAAATAAAGCATATGTCAATTAGTCTTTTGAAAAAAAAAAAAAAAAAGGAATTAGGACCAAGGTTACAACATCCCTGTTGTACTATGGACCTATATATGTTGTACTATGGACCTACTATTATTATTTTTGAGAAAAACATTATTTATATTACAAATCATTATTAAATCTTGTTATAAAGTTGTTAACATTTATTAATAAAACAAATTCAACAGCATAACAGTTTACTTAGCAATTAATAGACATTATATTAATTATAAAAATAATTTAACTTTGTGCAAGTAAACAATAATAATAAAATTACACGTTAATTTAAAGCACAAATGAGCAATAAAATGCAGACATATGTTTCGGGATTGCTTGGAATCCCTTTTTCAATGCGACAAGGAGCTTCTAGATGCAAAACATCCAAATGAAGCAGACAGAACAACAAAAACAAAGCTTATATAGCCTAAGAATTATCTGTAAACCAATGAGAATAAAGGCAGCGTGAAGTGGAAGTAGAAGTAGCAGGAAGACACCAATAAGAGAGCAACAAACGAATCCAGTTGAAAGTAGAGGAAGTAAAAAGGAATATCAATAAAAATAAAGCAAAAAAGACGACAGCATGCATAAAAATTGCAAAAATAATAAAATAAAATACAAAGAATAAAATTGAAATAAAAAAAGGTACAGAAACCAAAACAAAATGCAAAACAAAGTACACATGTAAAGGAGGGGGAGGGGAGGGAGGGGAGGAAGGAGAAAAATAGACACAAAAAAGGAAAACAACAAGAAAACCTAGAAAGAACAACAAATTAAAGAAATTTATGCCAGACCTGTGAAAAATAAGGAGTTGAGGAAGAATCATTAACCAAATTAGAACTATTCCTGTTAATATGATAAGCTTCCCAAAAGTCAAGCTCTAAAGGGGAAGAACATTTTTGAATAATTTTACCAGAATTGAAATCAAAAGAGTGGTTGGAATTCCAACAATGTTGAGCAATGCTAGACTTATTTAACTCTTGCTTTCGTACATAACCTTTATGCTCATTTAAGCGAATTTTCAGAGCACGTTTTGTCTGCCCAATGTAAGAAAGGCCGCAACGGCAACTAATTTGGTAAATACCCCAAGTGTTAAGTTGATCGACAGGATCCTTAAGAGAAGAGAAGGAAAGTTTGTTACTAGGAGCAAAAACGACTTGAAATTGAAACCTTTTTAGGATTTTAGCAATATGGAAACTGACAGAATGAAAGAATGGTAACACAACCAAATTCTTTCTAGAAACCACATTATTGGGACCAGAAGTTTTCTTAGAAAGTTTGTTATGAATAGAATCAATTAAAGAGTGAGAAAATCCTCTATCAACAGCTACAGCTTTCAGATAGTTGAGTTCAATCTTGAGAAGCTCAGGAGAAGAGCAAATATTAATAGCACGATGGACCAGAGCATTAAAAGCCGAATATTTTTGGTTGGGAGGATGAGACGACAGTCTGTGAGGAGGTAAAGAAACAGCAAAAGGTTTACGATAGACAGAAGTAGTGAAACCAGACTCACTCTTAGAAATAAAGACATCAAGAAACGCAAGGCTACTATTAAGTTCTTTCTCACAAGAAAACTGGATATTAGGATCAATGGAGTTCATAATAGAAAGAGCATCATCAATACCTAACAAGTTACTGTCCGTTAGGACAAAACAATCATCCACATAACGAACATAAAATTGAAATTGCAATTTCTGGAACAGTTTTTCCTCAAAATAATGCATATAGAAATCACTTAAAATAGGACTAAGAGGACTTCCCATAGCCAGGCCATCTACCATAGCATAGAATTTACCATTAAATACAAAAGTGCTCTGTTGCAAGCACACACGAGTAAGGAAAACTAATTCCTCAATTTCCACAGAAGTAAAATGGAATTCAGAAAGCCTTTTCCTGAGGCAAGTCAAAGCGCCATCAACAGGAACATTAGTAAACAAAGAATTAACATCAAAAGAGGCCATAACTGAATTATTCGGAACGAAGTTATGAAGTTTCTTAACAAAATCGGTGGAATTTTTAACCGTGAAAACATTCCGACTTCTAAGTGGAGAAAACACAGAAACTAAATACTTGGAAAGTTTATATGAAGCAGTGCCAATATTGGAAACAATTGGTCTGAAAGGAATACCTGCCTTGTGTACCTTTGGTAAAGCATAAAAACGTGCACAATTAGCAACAGAAGGAATCACATACCGTTTAGCAATCAAAGGAATAGAATGAACAGACTTAACAGCAGAAGAAATAGCTTTTAACTCTTTGTCACTAGGATCTTTATATATTTCAGAATAAGGACCAGAAGCAATTAAGTCATCAGTTTTTTCAACATAAGATGATTTATTAAGAACAACAATCTGACCACCCTTGTCTGCTTTGGTAATGACCAAATCAGAATTGGAAACTAAATTATTGACACATCGTTTCACAGAATGGGTAAAACCAGTATTAGGAACTTTTGAATTGAAATCAACATTGGAAGCAATAAGATGCCGAACCGACTCTTTTTGAGTGGAAGTTAAGGCACTAAATTTGAAAGCTTTTTCAACCGGAGCAATAAGTTCAGAAAAAGAAGGCTTTTTAGCCAAAGCAAAATTGTTATTACATTTCAGAGCATTGATTTCATTACTATTCAAAGGAAATTTCGAAAGATTTACAACCGTGTTCCTATTAACAAGAGGCAAATCAGCCGGAACAGGGACATTTGAATCGTTACACAACTTAGTAAATTTCTTATTTAAAGTGATTTTGTGACTGTCGGATGAACGAAGAGCTCTTGCCCATGACATTCTATCAATAGACTCAAAATCAAAATTAGAATTAGATACAGAAAGATGTAAATCATAAAGTTCACGTTCTATGAACGAAAGTTTTTTCCTAGTTTCTTGGATAGAAGCTCTAAGTAACGCTAATTTAGAACGAAAAATTACCTTATCAACCCTAACAGAACGCGGTAAATTACACTTCAAGGTGATAAAATTAGGAATAACTTTCTTGCGCCTGCAAGACTGGAGAAATTTTAAATGGTTCAAAAACCGAACCTTTTTAATCCGTAGATTACAAAATCTGTTAACCTGAGACATAACCAGAATCAAAACAACCAAAACATAAGGGGAAAACAATAGCTAAACCATTCAATAAATAAAAATAAACAGAAAGAACAAAATTCAAAAACAAGTGCGAAACATACACAACGTAACAATATACGGAATGAATGTCAGAAAACAAAAAAGCGAAAACAAAAAAGCAAAAACAAACACAGTCCAGAAAGGCAATGAAGAAAAGAACAAAAAACAAACACTCACCAAGCAGCGAACAGATGGAAGAACAAAAACAAAAGAAAGAAGAACAAAATTCAGGCACGTTAAGCCTAACGGATAAAAATAATTTAACTTTGTGCAAGTAAACAATAATAATAAAATTACACATTAATTTAAAGCACAAATGAGCAATAAAATGCAGACATATGTTTCGGGATTGCTTGGAATCCCTTTTTCAATGCGACAAGGAGCTTCTAGATGCAAAACATCCAAATGAAGCAGACAGAACAACAAAAACAAAGCTTATATAGCCTAAGAATTATCTGTAAACCAATGAGAATAAAGGCAGCGTGAAGTGGAAGTAGAAGTAGCAGGAAGACACCAATAAGAGAGCAACAAACGAATCCAGTTGAAAGTACAGGAAGTAAAAAGGAATATCAATAAAAATAAAGCAAAAAAGACGACAGCATGCATAAAAATTGCAAAAATAATAAAATAAAATACAAAGAATAAAATTGAAATAAAAATAAGTACAGAAACCAAAACAAAATGCAAAACAAAGTACACATGTAAAGGAGGGGGAGGGGAGGGAGGGGAGGAAGGAGAAAAATAGACACAAAAAAGGAAAACAACAAGAAAACCTAGAAAGAACAACAAATTAAAGAAATTTATGCCAGACCTGTGAAAAATAAGGAGTTGAGGAAGAATCATTAACCAAATTAGAACTATTCCTGTTAATATGATAAGCTTCCCAAAAGTCAAGCTCTAAAGGGGAAGAACATTTTTGAATAATTTTACCAGAATTGAAATCAAAAGAGTGGTTGGAATTCCAACAATGTTGAGCAATGCTAGACTTATTTAACTCTTGCTTTCGTACATAACCTTTATGCTCATTTAAGCGAATTTTCAGAGCACGTTTTGTCTGCCCAATGTAAGAAAGGCCGCAACGGCAACTAATTTGGTAAATACCCCAAGTGTTAAGTTGATCGACAGGATCCTTAAGAGAAGAGAAGGAAAGTTTGTTACTAGGAGCAAAAACGACTTGAAATTGAAACCTTTTTAGGATTTTAGCAATATGGAAACTGACAGAATGAAAGAATGGTAACACAACCAAATTCTTTCTAGAAACCACATTATTGGGACCAGAAGTTTTCTTAGAAAGTTTGTTATGAATAGAATCAATTAAAGAGTGAGAAAATCCTCTATCAACAGGATTTTCTCACTCTTTAATTGATTCTATTCATAACAAACTTTCTAAGAAAACTTCTGGTCCCAATAATGTGGTTTCTAGAAAGAATTTGGTTGTGTTACCATTCTTTCATTCTGTCAGTTTCCATATTGCTAAAATCCTAAAAAGGTTTCAATTTCAAGTCGTTTTTGCTCCTAGTAACAAACTTTCCTTCTCTTCTCTTAAGGATCCTGTCGATCAACTTAACACTTGGGGTATTTACCAAATTAGTTGCCGTTGCGGCCTTTCTTACATTGGGCAGACAAAACGTGCTCTGAAAATTCGCTTAAATGAGCATAAAGGTTATGTACGAAAGCAAGAGTTAAATAAGTCTAGCATTGCTCAACATTGTTGGAATTCCAACCACTCTTTTGATTTCAATTCTGGTAAAATTATTCAAAAATGTTCTTCCCCTTTAGAGCTTGACTTTTGGGAAGCTTATCATATTAACAGGAATAGTTCTAATTTGGTTAATGATTCTTCCTCAACTCCTTATTTTTCACAGGTCTGGCATAAATTTCTTTAATTTGTTGTTCTTTCTAGGTTTTCTTGTTGTTTTCCTTTTTTGTGTCTATTTTTCTCCTTCCTCCCCTCCCTCCCCTCCCCCTCCTTTACATGTGTACTTTGTTTTGCATTTTGTTTTGGTTTCTGTACTTATTTTTATTTCAATTCTGTGAGATAGTTGATCACTTTAATGTGATATTGTTCAATAATTATCTTTGGAATTTTATTATTTTTCTTCTTTTTCCTTTTATATACCCCTTCTAGCACTGCCAATATTTTTTATATCTTTTATTTCATACAAATCCCTTCTGGAGTGGCATTTTGATGGTGGTTTAATTTTTACTTTCACATCTTCCCAAGGATATAACATTTCATCTGGTTTTTCCAGCTTTTGTTAGATTTTTCATAGATCTTATGTAAACGCATTCTTAGTTTACGCTTATTATTTCTCCTGGGAAGTATTATTACTTTCATATATGAAAATAACGAAATCCCCCGGGCCACAAGAAGAAGATAAATGTTCGGGTTCTCCCATATTGTAAGATTTGTCTTCTTTGAAACATACCTTTTTAAGAACATCACAAACTGTAGCCTAATCTTCAGAAACTGCTACTGCTTCTACAACTGCTCTTTAGGTCCAAGGTACAACACTCTACACAATTTTAAAATAACTGCTTATTTTGAGTAATAGGTTAGGAATTGAAAATGATTTAACGCTCAATTACATGGACAAATAAGTTGTTAAACACAAACAAAAAAGATTACTAAACTTTTTAACAAAGGGAACAAGCTATTTACAAAAGGAAGAAACTAAAAAAACTTACTTTTAGGGTCACAAAATCTTTTTGGTCTCCTACTGCCAGATCTCGTTCGTCCTCAACTATAAAAATCAGTAACAAAAGACAGCTAATAGATTGCACATGAACCAGTGTTGCCATATTGCAAAAGGAATCCGAGAAATATTTTTTATTATTATTAGGACCACAGTACAACAGGGTCCATAGTTAGGCTTGCCATACGTCCCGGTTTGATCGGGACAGTCCCGGTATTTTGCTCTTGTCCCGGTGTCCCTCCCAGTTTTATCAATGTCCCGGAAACGGCTGTAAGATGTAACAAGAAGTTCCGTCTAGAACTATACGAGCCTACTTTCCCGTATACACCAAATTCAAATTTATAATCTAGCTATCTCTTTCTCTCTCTTTCTCCTTTAGCTTTAGTTCTTAATTTTTTCAAATATACCTTTTTCAACGGATAATACATATTCATTCACTCAGTCATTCATTCTTTCATTTATTCATGAACTTTCTATTTGTTCATGTTCTACGTTATAAAAGCTTTCCGATAAAGTTTGTTCCAAGCAAATCGGTCCGTTAGATCAGGATTTATATAGTATTGAAATTTCCCCGTAAGCGCTATGTTAACTTTTTGAACTGTTCAAAAATGAACAAAAACTGTTCCAATTAATATTTCACGCCAAGAGCTTCCTCCAGTAAGCTTGTTCTTTGGAACGTGGATCTTGCACCTAGAGTTTACATAATTTGCTTCACTTTTGCCGGTAGGCGCTAATGTTACATTTTTTGAACTGTTCAAAATTGAACAAAAAATTGTTCGAATCAAAAAGTAAAATATGAAAATGAGATGTCCTCGCCGAGATCTTTCGAATGCAAAAAGAATTTTTTGAATCGGACAATTCGTTCAAAAGTTATTAGGGGGGGGGGGGGACCGGCAGACATTTTTCTCATCTCAAAACCCTACTTTCAAATTTTTAATTTTTCAATCCTTATTTAATTACTTCACTTTTTCTTGACTTTTCTGTACTTTTAACGATATTTTCACGATACATTAAGCCTTTTTTCATGCTTTATTCTTATTTTTTTTTTTTTTACTTTTACGGGAAAGTAGGCTAAAAAGTAATGAATTTATGTTTTTAAGAATTTTTTATGAAGACATTAAGAATCTTTAAGATGACAGAGCATTAATGAGAGAGTCCACTGCAAGAGCATTGACTGTATCTAAAATAAACTTCGGCGTTTTCTTTGCTCTGACTTTTATGAAAAAGTCAAGCTTAACAAAAACATCTTGAAATAAAATAATTTTTGGAAAAAAAATAGAACCGACTTCAAATTATAAATTGCGCTAAAAAGTAAAAAATAATATTATTCTTTAAACAACTTCGATACGACTTTTAAACATAATTTTTGAAGTGGGTGCAAAATTATAACAGTCTAATTATAGTTACACCATGCGTTATTTTACACTGAAACTAGGGCTCGACCGATGGCATTTTTTGGCCGATGGGCCGATGCCGATTGTTGGCCGATTGTTCCAAGATCGGCCGATGTCCGATGGCCGATTATTTTGCTCTACCATCGGCCGATGGCCGATGCCGATGGCCGATGGAAAAACTTCCCTTTAAACCACGTGTAGAATGCTTGTCAAAAATGTCATTTAAATCATTTATTTATTTTTATGTTTATAAAAACATAAATGCCTTATTCAAGCACCGTAAAAGACTTCGGGGGAAGTTTACATGATACAGTAACTTTGAAAGTTCGGACATTTTTCCGATTTCAGTTTTATTAATTTTTTTTTTAAAGAGACTTGCTTAAAATTGCAACATTTCATGTGAAATGCAGTTAAACATCTTTAACTGAGCAATAAATAAATAAATATAAGGGCTCGACCGATGCACCAGTGCCGATAGTTAAAAAATCTAGCGATCGCTACCGGCATTCTTCGGAAACTTCGGAAAAACTTTGGCCTATCGACCTTGAATAACATCTAAATGCCGATGCAATGCCTATGTTTTCCGTATGGAAAAATATCTTCCAGACTTTAATTTCTTTTTACTTCAGAATGAAAAGTACCAAAAATCACTTTCCTCTATCTAGAAAAAAAACAGAACAATTTCCTGATCGCGATATTATTTTTCGATCTTATATTCCCCTAATCCGTTACTTTTCAGATATACTAATAGTAATACTAGTAAATACAAAACTGAATAAATGTAGAATAAACAATCAAAAGAAAACAAACATCAGCTAAAGCGACCTTGTAAGGCACGTGCACGAAGCAAAGATTGGTTCCGATTATTCATCGTTTTAACTCCGTTTTTTAGTTCATGGTAGAGTTTTACATGAATCCCTTGATTTTGATGCAGAGGAACTAGAACATTTAGTATTCTTTTTTTTTATGAAACTCATTCATTTTTAAACGAGTGCAGTATTTTGTTTGCATTAAAGATTCCTGAGCGCCCAAAATGTCGCGTTGTTTTAAAATAGTGTGAGAGTTGGACATAAGGAATTAAAAAAGAAAATAAATAATTTTTATTACGTACGGTTAGACCAAAGATGCACGACGCGTTTTTAGCTACCAGTTTGTTTGGTTCGATACTGGCAAAAAAAATAAAAAAAACTCTTTTTTTTTTTTCAATTTGCGCCTTGGCTACCAGTTTTTTGCAAGACAGAATACCAGGGGTCAAAACGGACGAATTTAAAATTAATAACGTGCAGTTTTCGTTCTCGTATTTGAGAATGGTCGATTTCACAATGGCAGTTTGTATAAAAAGCAGTGTTGCGTTTCAAATTGAACCCTCCAACCCGATTCAAAATACCCTCCCATAACCGACAATTTTTTATATGTGGCGCGCTACCTTCTGCGAAAACAATGTAACTGTTCAAAATTCCTGAGACTCGAATTTGCTTAAATTATATGTCTACCTTTTTAACGCTATTTTTAAACACAAAATTAGTTCAATTTTGCAATATATTTGAAATCTTTTCTTTTTTATCAAATTTTAAAAAAGTTCTCACGGTGACGAAACCAGGTTTGTTCTGGGAAGAGAGGGCTCTGGAGTCTCAAGGGTTTAAACTGCAATTCTTTTTACACAAATTAATGTCGACAGTTATTGCTGCACGCCATTGCATCCACTGAGCTAAATAAGAGAAACCTGGAGCGAGGACTGGGCGGTCGAACCGCTTCACACCCTTTTCAGCCATCAAGGCAAAACGCGCAAACTACCAATTCGCGCAATGATAAAACTCATTTAGCTCAGTGATTGCATCACGGAATTTTAGAACACAAGAACTATACACATGAACGATTGTGCTTCGTTTGCAAATCTACGGATCCCAACCGTTATGGCAATTTCTTCAAGAAAAAAACGAAATACGCATGCAATATGTAAGTGGATCTTGATAATACTAGTAATTATTATTTAAAAAAAACAGTAAATAGTAGCGAGCATGCCGAAAGAAGATTAAGAATGAGTAACAATTTAATTATTATGATTGTTGTTGTCATTCTCGTTCTCGCATATGTGGAATTATTTTTTTCTTTCAATAACTTGTTATAAGAACTGGGATCCTCAATTTTTGTGTCGTGCGTTTACGAAAATAACTCACAGCAAAAATTAGTTGGTTTCTTTTATTTTTCACTTATTTATTTACACATGAATAGTTAATCTATAGCGGTTGGGATCCGTAAAAATGCATTTTAATAGTAAACGGTGTGCTGATTGATTAAATGCTACAAACATACCAACAATATCACAAAAGCATCCAACTTTAAGCAAAAAAAAAACACATTTTGTAGCAGCATTCCTGCAGATATTTTTCTTGCTGAAGAAACATCAATATTTCTTTCCCTCTTCTGTTCTTCTTCTTTTGCTATATGTGTGAGAATTATTCTTTAGGAATTCTTTAACTAGAATAATTCTCGCTGACTCGGAACAAAAGAGCGAATTCTGTAGAATCGTCGAATGAAGTCACAGAACAAGATATCCGACTGCTTTTCCGAGTATTCCCTCCGAATATCTATTAACTCCAGCACGAAAATTGGGCATGTTGGGCATAAATATGCAACCGGATAATAAGAGCCTGAGCTGATATAAAATAAGCGACACCCATTTGTTATCAAAACGGTGTAAAACAAAATTTGGCATAGTTCTAAAATTAAAAATAGTATTTGTTTTTTTTTAAATCTTTAAAACTTCTGTTGTAAAAAACTAAAATATTTATGAAATCTCCCAAAAACTATTAAGGAGCCAAAAGAAAGCCAGGAAGCCATGCAAATTATTCCAAAAGCCAAATGTTTCGTATTTATCTTAAAAATAGCCAAATTAGCAACCCTGGCTCCCCCTTGATGGCGAAAACTGTTTTTAACTGCTGTGCTTCCTGTTATTGTATGGAAATAGAAAACTAGCTATGGAGGAGGAAGACAGTTAAAGACAGAATGTTTTGTGGAAAGTTGTATCAAGTTTTGTGGAAAGTTGGAAAACATCGGCCTGGCATCGGCTTTTAGATGTTTTTTAAGGCCGATGGGCCGATGTTTTTCTGAATTTAACATCGGCCGCCGATGCCGATGGCCGATGGCAAGTTTGTTGAACAATCGGCGCCGATGCATCGGCGAGGCCGATGCATCGGTCGAGCCTTAACTGAAACTGTTGCAAACTCTATGCTATTTATATTTGTAATTGGTTCACAGTTACAAAAGGAATCATGCATCAAAATCCATCATAATTTTGCACCGACTTCAAAAATTATGTTTAAAAGTCGCATCGAAGTTGTTTAAAGAATAATATTATTTTTTACTTTTTAGCGCAATTTATAATTTGAAGTCGGTTCTATTTTCTTTTCAAAAATTATTTTATTTTATTTGCATTGTTGCATCGTTTCAATAATTGCTACAGTTGCCGTGTGAACAAACAAATCAATGCATTTGCCATTGTTAAACAAATAAAAAAATAATAATCAACGTTTCTAGCATTTTGCTGAGGCATCGCTGTATTCGCAAAATATAATTTAACATAGACCGTGCAACGCCGGGAGTCGCAGCTAGTGTCTTATACATTCAATATGTTAAATTTAATTTCATTCGTCAAAGATACTGAAGCCTGTAACATTTCAGATTTTTTTTCCAGGAAAATGTTTCCTTTCAAACAGAAAAAAAAATTCTGGCTAATATGTGTAAAAAAATTTTTTTTTTCGATCATTGAAAAGTTTTTATTTAACTACCAGTAGTTTCTACTTCAAAACTCAATAAATTGAAAAAAATTAAAAGTTGTTTCAAATATTTTATCTTCAGTGTCGAGGTATTGAAGAAGCAGCAGAATATAATTCTGCTGTGAGCTAACATTAGATAGTGACTTTGCCATGAATGTAAATAAATGTTCGGAAATCGTTGCTACAAGCTTATATGAACGTTCCAAATTACACTGGGAAACACGAAAAATGTCCTTTGGATGAAAATGTCTGTTTCTTATGTATTTTTGGCTGAAAATTACGAATCTGCAATTATTTTTTGCCTACCACATACCATTTTCCCAAAATTTTACATGTTAGCACTTAATGTATTTTCTGGATAAATGCGCATATTTTTGTAATTTATCGACTTAATTTATTATAAATTATATCTTTCTCATTGATAGCGAGATCGTTGCCATTCTAGAGACCTTTTTAATGAAGTCGGGTTACTTTAGCGACATTTTGGGCAACAAAGGCTTTATCTACTTCTCGCGAAGTTTTGAGCCTTTTACAAGACGATAAAGGCCTTTTGTAGACTATTTTACGGAGCAAGAAAAAATGGTATGCTGCTGTGATGTGAATGTATTATTTCAAGCATTAGGACATGAGCACAATTCAGCAGAGCGGCGCTTGTTTATCAGTGCCTCCTCCATCTAAGTATTTTTTCCCCCTATTCAATCCTGTAGCATATTCTGCAAACACAACAGAAATTTCAAAATTACAAAATTGCAAGTGGAAAAAGCATATCAAATGACCCTTTTGATGATCTACAATGTGCCTTTTTTTCCACAATTGCAAATTAAAATAGGTTTATTGAAATATTTGTAAAAGCTTTGGACAGAGAAGGAGTGGCTTTCTTTCATTTCAGGAACAAATTCAAAAATTTAAGTGAGGCAAAAGTAAAAGAAAGGATTTTTATTGGCCCACAACTTAAGGAAGTCCTTTCATGGTGAAGAGTATGAAAAGAAAGTCAGAAGCCGAAAAATCAGCCTGGCTGGCTTTTAAATCTGCACTCACGTTTCCTTGGAAATGGAGAAAGCTGAAAACTACAAAAATCTTGCTGGTGACATGGTAAAATGCTTTTGTATTATTAGGTTGCTATATTTCACTACGCTTTTTGGGCTCATATGACTTTTATTTCTCAAAACCTTAATGCAATTAATGATGAGCATGGGGAAAGGTTTCTTTAGGACAGCTCTGTTTGAAAAGCATTTCAGCGCTCGACGGAATGGAAGTACAGGAATTGAATATTGCTAAACTGTTATCAGGGCAGACCAATAGATGCCCACAAGAAGAATTGGCCAAAAAAATCATTTTAGCGTTTGTGTTTTCAATAAGTAAGCCTAAGTTACACTCTTCTATAACTAAAGTGTGTAAATATGAGAAGTGAGTCTCCAGCAAAAATGGTACGTGATGGACCATTTTGGTTTCGATATTTGAATCAAGCACCTTTTGTTTATATAGAATCACATAGTTTCATCTAAAGGACAAAAAAACAAGTTCACATTTGTTGCAAAGTGTTATCAGAGGCCGCGCAGATTGTGCCCATGCATACGGACATTGTAAATAAAACTGTCAAAACTGATTAATTTTTGATTTAAATGCAATTCAGGCGGAAATTTGAGCGCGAAAATTTTCGCGAAATACATACGTCCTGTACTTCGCACAAGGAAGTAATATATATATATATATATATATTGTGAAGTGCATAAATATTTAAAGTTTCTGTCACTAGAGCTGTCTCCCGTAACCCCATTTGCTCCGGAGGGCTTGCACTCGGGGACATCTAAAAATACGATAGGCCAGAAAACGGCAGGTGCGGGGGGGGGGGGGGGGGTTCTGGGCGCACTTGTCACTGGAGCTATTTTTAGCATCTGGAAAATTCGTTTGGGGGAAGACAAATGTTAAAAGTTATGTCAAGGAACTATTATAAATGTCTTTAGCACATGAAATACAGATTCATAAGTACCTAAATGCTGAAGCTTGTCTAAGTAAGGTGTTTTTATGATCATATTTTAATGACCGATATCACTGATTTCCTACTTCACTGCATTCAAATTACAGCGAGAAATTTGGCGTGTGTCAAATAATATTTGACCGGCTGAAGTTTCAAGGACAGACACAGGAAAAGAAAGCAAGAAATTGCGGGAAATGTCGAGGCAAATGTGACATAAAGAAGTCGTGACCTAATTTGAGGTCGCAGATGAAGTTTTCAAAGGAACTTATATTACTCAATTCTCTTGTTTTAATTTGTGGACGTTTTCCTACTCCGCTAGAAAAACTTCGCGCTCACTAGAACGATTTTTTTTTCTAGTAGGAGAATGTGCACTGTAAAAATTTTGCGTTTAGTTGCCACCACTTTTGGTGTTACTGCACACGATAAATTTGGCGATATCTCGTCAAATTTGGCTCCAAAATAGTGAATCCAGTTGGTGTAAAGTTGAAAATTATTCATTTTTAGCCTACTTTCCCGTAAAAGTAAAAAAAAATAATAATAAAGCATGAAAGAAGGCTTAATGTATCGTGAAAATATTGTTAAAAATCAAGAAAAGTCAAAAATAAGTGAAGTAATTAAATAAAGATTGAAAAATAAAAAATTTGAAAGTAGGGTATTGAGATGGGGAAAAAGTGTGTCTGTCGGTCTGTCTGTCTGTCGGTCTGTCTGTCGGTCTGTCTGTCTGTCGGTCTGTCGGTCTGTCGGTCTGTCCCCCCCTAATAACTTTTGAACGAATTGTCCGATTCAAAAAATTCTTTTTGCATTCGAAAGATCTCGGCGAGGACATCTTATTTCTATATTTTACTTTTTGATTTGAACAATTTTTTGTTCAATTTTGAACAGTTCAAAAAATTTTAACATTAGCGCCTATGGACAAAATTGAAGCAAATTCTGTAAACTCTGGGCACAAGAGCCAAGTTCCTATTGCAAGCTTATTGAAAGGAGTTCTCGGCGTGAAATATTGATTTGAACAGTTTTTGTTCATTTTTGAACAGTTCAAAAAATTAACACAGAGCTTACGGGGAAATTTCAACCCTATATAAATCCTGATCTAACGGACCGATTTGCTTGGAACAAACTTTATCGGAAAGCTCTTATAACGTAGAACATGTAGAAATAGAAAGTTTATCCAGAACTTACGAGCCTATTTTGCTATGAAATTTTTTGATCGGGATTTTCAAGGATATTTCTCAGTGACTCAATGAGTGAAATAATGAAAGAATGAATGAATAAATGAAAGAGTGAAAGAATAAATCAATGAATAAATGAATGAGGAAAAGAATGAATGAATAAATTATTGAATAAATGAAAATATAAATAAATGAGTGAATAAATACATGAATGCGTAAATGAATGAATAAACACTTGAATGAGGTAACGAATGAATGAATAAATGCATGGCTGAATAAATGAAAGAATGAATGAGTGAGTGAATGAATATGTATTATCCGTTGAAAAAGGTATATTTTCAATAATTAGAACTAAAAATAAATAAGAAAGAGAGAGAAAGAGATAGCTAGATTATAAATTTGAATTTGGTGTATACGGGAAAGTAGGCTCGTATAGTTCTAGACGGAACTTCTTGTTATTACATGGTTTTATTTAACTTGACTTGTGGCGGAATTTCGTAAGGCGGTTTTCGACAACTATTACTGCATAAATTATCTTCAAATTTTGCACACAAGCTTATCTTCGATGACAGTACAATAATCCATCCATTTTATAATTTATTATAACGTTAATTAGGAAAAAAAATTAATAATTTTGGCTCTGAATAAATTATCAGCATTATTATTTGCCGTTTGGCAACAATAGTTTTGTTTGGATTATGCAACGATGTTTTGAATTTAAATGAAACCGTGTAACTTAAAACATTTTTGGCGATTTAATATTATTGATACTTTAAATTGTTATACGGTTTTTTTAGCCTACTTTCCCGTAAAAGAAAAAAATAATAATAATAAAGCATGAAAGAAGGCTTAATGTATCGTGAAAATATCGTTAAAAATCAAGAAAAGTCAAAAATAAGTGAAGTAATTAAATAAAGATTGTAAAATAAAAAATTTGAAAGTAGGGTATTGAGATGGGGAAAAAGTGTGTCTGTCGGTCTGTCGTCGTCTGTCTGTCGGTCTGTCTGTCGGTCTGTCTGTCGGTCTGTCTGTCTGTCGGTCTGTCGGTCTGTCCCTCCCTAATAACTTTTGAACGAATTGTCCGATTGGAAAAATTCTTTTTGCATTCGAAAGATCTCGGAGAGGACATCTCATTTCCATATTTTACTTTTAGATTTGAACAATTTTTTGTTCAATTTTGAACAGTTCAAAAAATTTTAACATTAGCGCCTATGGGTGAAAATGAAGCAAATGGTGTAAACTCTGGGTACAAGATATAAGTTCCCATGAACAAGCTCACTGGAAGAAGTTCTTGGCGTAAAATATTGATTTGAACAATTTTTGTTCATTTTTGAACAGTTCAAAAAATTAACACAGAGCTTACGGGGAAATTTCAACCCTATATAAATCCTGATCTAACGGACCGATTTGCTTGGAACAAACTTTATCGGAAAGCTCTTATAACGTAGAACATGTAGAAATAGAAAGTTTATCCAGAACGTACGAGCCTATTTTGCTATGAAATTTTTTGATCGGGATTTTCAAGGATATTACTCAGTGACTCAATGAGTGAAATAATGAATGAATGAATAAATGAAAGAGTGAAAGAATAAATCAATGAATAAATGAATGAGGAAAAGAATGAATGAATAAATTATTGAATAAATGAAAATATAAATAAATGAGTGAATAAATACATGAATGCGTAAATGAATGAATAAACACTTGAATGAGGTAACGAATGAATGAATAAATGCATGGCTGAATAAATAAAAGAATGAATGAGTGAGTGAATGAATATGTATTATCCGTTGAAAAAGGTATATTTTCAATAATTAGAACTAAAGATAAATAAGAAAGAGAGAGAAAGAGATAGCTAGATTATAAATTTGAATTTGGTGTATACGGGAAAGTAGGCTCGTATAGTTCTAGACGGAACTTCTTGTTTAAACTTGATCTGTCGTGGAAGTTTGTTACGTGATTTTCGACCACTATTACTGCATAAATTATCTTCAAACTTTGCAGATAAGCTTATCGTCGGTGACAATACAGTAATCCACCCAATTTATAATTTATTATAACGTTAATTAAGAAAAAAATAATAATTTTGGCTCTGAGGAAATTATTAGAATTATCATTTGTCATTTGGCAACACTAGTTTTGTTTGGATAATGCAACGATGTTTTGAATTTAAATAAAACCGTGTGACTTAAAACATTTTTGTCGATTTAATATTTATAATATAATCAATTCGCCATTATTGTGCATGGAGTCAACCGGGAACTCCAGATGATTACATTTTCTAGTGTAATTTGACCAGTTCCTTCCATTGTTGAAGATTCCAATAGCACTTTCTCTCCAAAACATCAACCATATTTTATCTCATCCAGTAACTCTAAAGAACTTGTATGCAGTTATGTTCCTCCTAAACACTCGTGGAGCTGACTTTCAACTTCCTTCGTAACAATTTCAATAGGACTTTCATTCGAAGCCATCAAAATATTTCTTATTTCTTTGGGGCCGTTCATAAATGATGTCACGCTTTTTTCCCATATATTTGAACCCCTTCCCCTTTGTCACAATATGTCACACTTCAGTGGACCCCCTCCCCCTGTGTCACATCTCACGCTATATTGCATGATGTCACACTTCTTGTTGCCTGCTCCCCTTGTCACACTTTGTCAAAATTTCACGAACCCCGCTCCCCCTCGAAGCTTGACGTCATTTATCGAATGATACCTTTGTTCGTCATATTTATGTCATTTATTTTTATTATTGTTGTTGTTTCTTACAATGT
This sequence comes from Octonoba sinensis, assembly GCA_038502835.1. Taxonomy (NCBI): domain Eukaryota; kingdom Metazoa; phylum Arthropoda; class Arachnida; order Araneae; family Uloboridae; genus Octonoba; species Octonoba sinensis. The sequence continues at coordinate 105,664,640 of CM076606.1, read as the reverse complement.
TTTTTTTTAAATTAAGTTTTGTATTATATTTTTCAAATTTTTTTAAAAACGTAACATCACATGCTTTGCGGTACCCAGCAGGTATTTAGTCTCTCCTGGGTTCTTTCTGTTTTATTTTTTCTGTTCCTTTTCTCTCAATCACCACATCCGGTTAAACCCTCGTCAGGGTAGGTACTTTTCTCCACCAGACGCCATAACCACTTAGCCGAAGCCTTTGGGTTTGTCGTAACAGACGTCTGGTGGCCGTCGATCGACTACGGTTGGGCCCATTTTATGCGCCGAGGTAGTTCCGCTGGACCGATATGCGTACACAACCCCGCCAGCCCAGTTTCCCTACCTCTTACTGTGTGAACCTGGCCCCCCTTGATACCCTATGCTTCAGGGATATCATTTGGAGGGTTATGGTTCCCTGTAAAGAATGGGGTTAGTAGACAGTCAGGGTAGGTACTGTGGTGGTAGATGACGTATAAATAAACAAATGTAAAATCGTGGACCCGAGGCATTTCTGAGGGTACCGGAGGGTGGAGAATTTCCCCTCTCTTCACTCTTAGGTCGAAAAAGGAAGGTGGCGTGTTTGAGGTCACTTTCAGGGTGTCTTAAAAAACATGATTGAAGACTCAACCTAATCCTAACTGCATTTTCCGTTTCCAGAAGACAAAGAGCTGATTTTTACAGATGAAGACAACTTTCTTCTTTGCTTCTTGAGGTCGAGAAAGTTCGACGTCAAGCGTTCGGCTGAGCTGCTTCGACGCGGCCTCGAGTTTGTCGACTCCAACAGCAATCTTCTCGAACGCAGCGATGCTTTCGACGTCGTCCGCAAGACAATGGAAGCCAAGGTCATTGGATTTCTGCCCTACAGAGACCGGCAGGGAAAAGCAATTCTCTTCGTCCGGGCAGGTAATTAAATAGCAAACAGGTTGTTTTCCGGAGTCCCCTCTTAGCGAAGATGTTTTCCTTTTTAGCCTACTTTCCCGGAAAAGTTTAAAAAATAATAATAACGCATGAAAGAAGGCCTAATGTATCATAAAAATATCGTTAAATAGAAAGAAAATTTAAAAAAAAAGTGAAGTAGGGTCAGTTGGGGTAATTGGGAACGCCTTTTGATCCTTCTCTCCCACTTGAATGAACTGAGAAATGAAATCGTGAGCATTGCAGCAAATACTGCGCTTCTTGTGAATTAGTGTGTACAAAAATTTTGACTTTATGCAATTTGCTAGCAAATGAACTCGTGTTTACATTTACCACAGTGTGTTTACAATTACCCCAGAGTCTCTGGCGTAAATATAAACAGAGATTTATTTTCGAATGAGGTTGTTGTAAATAGAAAACCTTTTCATACACACTCTACTTGGAAGCTTAAGAAGTTCCGGATTTCCAAGTGGCATTAGCGACAACAACAACAACAGTTATGTAAAACAGACACAAAAGTGTAATTTATATCAGTATATAATATTTATTGTCCTCCCAAAAGATTGAAAACAAGATAAATTTAAGTGTTTACAATTGCCCCAGAGTACGTAGTATATGAGGTAATTGTGTAAAAACCTTACTTGTGCATTTAAAATAACAGGGAGGATGAAATTCATAACTAAATGTTTTTAGCAACATTCCATATAACAAATTAAATGGTTGAAACCGCTTACTTCGCTTTTGTAGATGAGCTGGAGACGAAAACGTAAGATCACGAAATTTTGTTAAACAACTTTTTTTACTGTGTCATTTTCAAACAATGGTGACGCTTCCACAGTTATTTCGAAACTCTTTAATCGTCTTCCCTATGTTGCCAGTTTATCCCTCACGAGCAGTTAAATTTTCTAAACCACCACAAGTGTACTGCCGTGGGCAGGTCAACGGCAGTATCTACACAAAATGAGTTTGCGAGATATTTGAAGAAACGCGTTTTTGAATTCCCACAAATAACAATAAAACACTGAAATTTGAAGTGAAGTGATTTTATGTGTTGACATTGAGATATTTTTTTTGCCGTCGCCGTAGGTTTTATTTTGATTTTGTATTCCTATAGATTGTAAAAGCAGTTACTTATGTTCTCAGTAGTAATTGCCATATACCGCTGGCTGGCAGTTGGCAGTAATTGCACATTTCTTTATTAAGTCACAGTAGTTAAGCATTACGAAGCGCATATGATGCAAAATAGATAGGTTATTGCGAAAAATATTATTACTATGGGTGTATGTATTTTTATTTTATTCATGACATTTAAATAAATACTATGCAATCACTGGATAGAAATTTAATATAACCTCCTGAGACCTGGCATCCAATAAAATGGATGTTTTGCTTTTTCTCCCTGTTGTGACAGATTTTATTTTAGCAAGCAAGCCCTGGACTGTAATTATCAAGGAGGACTAGGAAATCACTTTTTAACTTTGAGAATTCGGAAACGGTAGTTTATTTGTTTACAATATGGCAAAGAACACGAGACAAGTTGGAATGCGGCGATTTCGCGAGTGTTTCGATTTTCACATTATTTTTTTTTCTTTTTTAATATTGCTCTAGGATTTTTAAGCAAGTTTGATCTCTTTTCTTATGTTATAAGTAATGAATAATTTTTTTTCATCTATTTTTGTTTAAGTATCGCATAGTTCTACTGTAGTTATGACCTCAACATACATTCAAATGGATGTGCCCCCAGAAAAATTTAAAAATTCAAGTTTATTAATTTTTTGAAAAACATTACTTTTAATGCCCAATTGTTCAGAAAAACTAATAGTTGAGAGAATTTGCTCAGGTCTCAGGAGGATAAATAAAAACGATATAAAACATACAATTACAAGCCATAATATATTTTATTATATAAAAAACATAAATAAACGTCATACATCTATTAGATATATTTAACATAAATAAATAATAATATAAAAAAATAAATAACAATATAAAAAATGTAAGTAAATTATATGTGCAATGCCAAAAGGGCACATATCAACTTGATATAAATTTAAAATTACAATGATTGCACAACAAGTCTAATACCAGAAATATTTGTCGAAGTAAATGAGCATAGTTATAACAAAAGCTTTTTCAGAATCCAGAATTTTTAAGTTAAATTAATCACTAAAATATAAACTTCATGAAAAGATTTTTTTACTCATCTAATAAATCTTCTGATTTATCATTGACTGAAAGAGTCTCCCAAAAGGCTCTTCGATTCTCTGTCATTAAGGGGCGCAATTTCTGAATAATGTCATGTTTTTTCTTCAGTGGAATGCCTCTAGGTTCCGGACGGAGAGGCGGAGGCAGAAAAGAAGTCTCCATTTGAAAATTCTTTTTTAGGAAGTCGAATTCTTTGAACTGATGCGGTTTATGATCCTCTTTGTAGAAGAGATTCCGAGAACCTCGGCGGAACTCAATTTCGACGATGTCGTCTAAGTACGGTCTGTCCTTGGACTTCAGTTTCCATTGTTATTGTCCTGCAGGGAAGCTCCGAAAGTCCAGTGCATTCATGTTGATAACAGTCATCTTTCTGCAGTTGGAGGAAGTCACAACTTCTTCAAGGTCATGGAAATAAAAAACATTACCTCCTCGTCTCCTCATCTCCTGTTCCACGCCATGATGAACGGAATCAGCGCTCATGAAAGTGAGGCCCAGGTTCAAAATATCGGAAGGAAATTGCCTCTGCGCTTATCTTCTTGCTGTTTACCATGGCAGTCATGGTGGTAAATAGGCACCAATTTTTATTTTGTGCCGTACAATTGTCCAGCCAGTATACGACCGTTTTGCTGTCTTTCTCCAGTTCCAAGGCCTTGACGTAGGTGGAGGCAATTTCTTCGGCCTTTCGCCTAGCCACAGCTTCATGCAAGATCACTGAGATGTTGTTCCTCTTTAGGTTAGATACATTTTGATTCTTCCTTTGATCTCCAACTACTGCGAAGGTCTCATGAAAAACTACAATCCTTTTTGTGAAGCAGACTGATTTGTGATCAGGTATTCGGGGTAACATTATGACTTTCTGCAAGTCGACGCTGCGAATGAGGAGATATGGGTGAGAATTTTGTAAAGAATTTTCAGCATCAACCTTATATCGATCTCGAGCATCTTTGGCTTTCCGCAGATGAGTACCCCATGACTTACATACAGTGCAGTCAGAATCTGTCGGCTTGGGAGTGATGGCATGGTTACTATGGTTTTGACGTTCAAACTCTAAACATGTGGAGCATTGTTCCCTCTGAGTTTGGCAAAACTAATGTTCATTTTAGTTATCTGCTTTAGGTAAATCTTGTAACAGCAGGGATTTTCCTGCTGTTTTTCCTTATAATCCTTGTGCATAGAGTTCACTGTAAGTAAGGTAAAGTCGTTTCGCGGCGTGTTCCCTCCTATAATGGCTTGTGCATGGATTGAAAGACAAAATGTGGCTCCGTTTAGGCTCCCTCTCAATTTTGTTCGTGGGAGTTTGGCAGCCGCGTTGCGAGGGACGTGGTGAAATCAAGTCGAATTCAGATGTCCTAATTGCCGTCGTTATCATTTTATCATTTTTCGGGTGGAATCCGAAGATGCTTAGAAAGAAAATTTTGCAAACACGGTGGATTCCGGTTGATATTTGAAACGAATACCTAATAGAAATTTTTACATCGTAGCGTTTCAGTAGTCTTCCTTTTTATTGCGTCGTTTTGAATTTTCTGTGAGACTTAGCATTTTTTCTCGTGGTTGGACATCTTTTTGAAGTCCTCATGTATTTTCCTTCTTTCTTCAAGGGCAATCGTTTTGCAGCAGTTTAACTGGCAAGTCTCTGCACTGGAAGGAGCTCGCAGCTGTAGCTTTTCTGCGTCTCTAGCAATACGTTCAGTCTGAGTTCGGCACCGCTTCTTTTTTGTAAGCTGCTCATAATTTTTTTACATTAAGAAGCGACTCTTCATCTGCGCATGAGATTTTGGCTACAGGTTGACGTAGACATGAGTTCTTGCTCCGCGTCTTTTGACATTGAATAGGAAACAAGGGAAAATTTTCGAGCATTTACAGCCCTTGCATCCATTTTAGGAAGCAAAAATTAGTCACAATAAAGTAACTCGTTAATTTTTCACACTTTGCGACAGAACACTAAATCTGACAAAGCAAGAATTCTTGGAATGAGTAGACAATAGCCTCATCTAAATTAACGAAGAAAGTGGCAAAACCGGTTTTTCTGGCTATGCGCGAGTTTCGCCTGTGATTCCGCAATTTTCGATTGCTAAGGCAGCGCTTGTGGGAAGGTAAAGAGCAGTATTGTACATACTGCCGATTACCTGCATAATGTAGCGTTAAAAGCAGTTACTGCTAATTGTCACTGCCAAAAAAGTGGTTTATTTGCAGTGTGAACCAAATAAACATGTTTGTACAATAAACTTGAAGTAATATAGATTATAAAAATGCAAAAAAAAAAAACAAATGTTAGAAAGAGAGCGAATTAATTTACTCATTTACTAGATGAACACACAAAAAAAAAAAAAAAAAAAAAAAAAACTTATAATCTTTACTTTCAAACAAGAAGACTATGCAATACTTATAAATATAAATAGCTGAAAATTGGTGGATAAATTTGGCATTTATTTTTTTTTTAAATGGCTTGCCTTTAAAAAAGTTATATTGGCGTTGGGTTGATGAAACTATTGGTGAAACTAATATTATATTAATTTCAAATTGAGAAGTGTAAAGCATAACTTCAATTAAAAAAACTATTCTATAGCTTTCAGCTGATGTGCAGAATTTTTTAAATTTATTTTTTCTCTGTTGCTTCTTTTTCTCTTCTCAGAACGGTGGGATCCCAAGGAATTGCCTCCTGAAGATGTCATATTTGGAAGCATTGTTGCGATCCAGACCGCCATGGACAATCCGCTCAATCAGATTGCCGGATTTGTCGTCATATTGGACCTCAATGAGCTTAAGATGACGCAAGTCATCGCCATGATTCCTTGGCTAGTGTTCGGAATTCAAGCTTTGCAGGTAAAACTATAGTGGATTCAGGGATAAGTGATACCTGAGGTAAACAATGCCGCCTGACACTTGGCGATAGGAAGTTTGGTAAACGTGGCTTGGCGATAGGAACCTGGGCAACGTGACACTTGGCGATAGGAACCTGGGCAACGTGACACTTGGCGATAGGAACCTGGGCAACGTGACACTTGGCGATAGGAAGCTGGGCAACGTGACATTTGGCGATTGCCTGCTTGGTGCTGTGAGGAATGGAAACAGTGCCAAACGAAATGTTTATCTCCGGTTTTTCTGGTTCCCTCAGAATCGCCAATTCAGCAAGTAAATCATAAACGTGACAAATGTTGGCGACAAAACAGCAACCCTCTATGCTTGGTTCTGGTATCAGTTCCCTCTGAATGCAATATAGTAGCTTTTTGGAAAATACTACTTTTAAAGGTGTTACGGCAGTCTGACCAACAAGAAGCTCCGTCTAGAACTATACGAGCCTACTTCCCCGTATACGCCAAAATCAAATTGATAATCTAGCTATTTCTCTCTCTCTACCTCAATTAGCTGTAGTAATTACTTCAAAGATGCATTTTTCTACGTTTTATATTTATTCATTCATTCACTCATTCATTCACCCACTCATTTATTCATTCCTTTATTCGGAAATATCCATAAAAAATCATATCAAAAAGTTTCGTGCGTAAATAGGCTCCTTTAGTTCTGAATGAATTTCGTATCCGTGCATGTTATACGGCATAAGAGCTTTCCGATAAAGTCTGTTCCAAGCCAATCCGCTTGTTAGAAATGGATTTATAAAAAAAAAATAAAAATAATTCCTTAGAATCGTACTATTAATCCAAATGTTCTCGGGGGGGGGGGGGGGTACAGACAGACATTTTTCCTATCTCAAAACCCTACTTTCAAATTTTTTATTTGTCATTTTTAATTTAAGTACAACTTTACTTATTGTTGACCTTTTCTATTTTCGTTTTTTTTTTACTTTTACGGGAAAGTAGGCTAAAAAATCATAATATTTTTTTATACGCACCATTTGACACATGATAGTGAAATTATTTTAATTGATGTGTGTAAATATTGTTAAAAAATTGAAATGGCACTGTTTCAAGTGTTTTTGCAAATAAAAAGTGATACAGCAAAAGTAATTGAGCAGTAAAAATGAACGCACACAAAATTTTCCTGCCAATAGGCATGTAAGATTTTAATTCTAATAATTATTCAAGCGTCTGACAGCTTGGAAGGAAGCATCTGTTGCCAATTCATCTACAAAAAGTCTTTGAATTTCATGCAAAACTTGGGGGTTAGAGCTGCGCAGACCCCTTAGTTTAAAGCCAGAACGCTAATCCTATAGTATGTTAATATAAATGGTGAACACTGCTTTGTCCTCCTCATTCATTGCTCTCGTTAGTTTGAATCCACTGCAAGAAACATTTCTTCTGGAGACGTTGAAGTTGTTCCAGGATATTCAATATTAGACTCGAGGTACCTTTGGGGTCATTCATAAATGATGACACGCTTCGAGGGGGGAGGGGGGGGGGGTTCATGAAAGTGTGACAGTTTGTGACAAGGGGAGGGGAGGGGGTAACACGAAGTGTGACACCGTACATTTTGATTGCTATAAAAACATTTAAAATCAGCAAATTAAACCTATTTTATGCTAATGTAATCTAGCGTGACATGTGACAAAGGGGGGAGGGGGTCAAATATATTGAAAAAAAGTGTGACATCATTTATGAACGGTCCCTTTTTACTGATGCCCTGTAAGGCAGACCTTCAGTCGCTGAAAATGGTGATACCACTAAGCTGCTCCGATATTCCAAGATTGATGTACGCTTCGATTGCAGTGGAAATGGCTATCAGTTCTCCCGTAAACACGTATTGTTTACGTTGGTTAATTGGGTGTAGCAACGATTGAATTAGCGCAAAATTTTGCGTCCACTGCGAAAATGAATACATGCGCTCCTTTTTTCCTCTTGTCTTCCAGTTGGTTTTTCTTCACAGAACATAGAAATTACTAAATAGGGTTTTTGTAATTGCTGGTAGTGGTCTCGTTAGTCGTGTCAGCTGTCTCTTCGTTCGCACACTGGTTTTCTGAGTCAACCAGTCGATGTAAAAAAATTTCTGCAGAGCAGAGCCGGCAGAGCACAGCTTTGAAGTTATATAAACGGAAGATTTTGATGGGCGAAATTTTTGCCCAAAATTTAGAATCAGAGGTCATTGATAGCTCAGCGTAGGCAGAAGGGATTTTATTCAAAAATATTTAATATTTTTTACACAACAGCTAAAAATTTTATTTTTATCCACTTCCACCACTGTGCGTGAGACGGTTTTCAGAAGTCGTTAGCACTAATAAAGCTTTGTTACGCAATTTGCAAAAAGTCTTTTTTCTCAATGTAAAACATGATTTTAATGTGACATTAAATTTTTCTTTGTTCTTTTCTTATTCTTCAGAGTTGCTGTCCGTGTTTAGTAAAACAATTCCATGTGATCAATACGCCATCAATCTTTAAAGTGGGGTGGAAATTAGTGAAACCAATTATAAGCATAAAAATCCGCAAACGGGTAAGTGAACTTTTTTTCTTTTTGCTCTTAAGCAATGGCAAATATAATGATCCAGTAAAAGGTTTTTGAAGCAAAAAGAAGAGATAATTAAGTTTTGTTTCAAGGATAAGAAAATGAGATATTGCTGTTGTTTCTAATGTCACGTGGGTATCCAAACTCCCCATCGCAGATCGACAAGGAATTAAGGCAGCAAGGGAGCGCCTTCAATTTATAGAGTAACACCACTACGGTGGAAGTACAATTTGGCTCATTAAGTATTTGGGTGACACCAGATAGCGCCACCACAAATACGCCGCCTTCTTTTTTTGACTTAAGAATGAAGGGAAGGGAAGATCTCCACCCTCTGATACCTTTTTATTTTTTTAACTTTTTTTTTTTTTTTTTTGGCAATACATTGCCCTTTTGCCCTTGTGTATTGCGGCAAAGTGAGCCAAAAGAAATTCTGGAAAAATAAATAAATGAAACTAAGTTATCTGAAATTAGGTTCGGCCGCTTGATAGATACAAAAGTAAAATTGATATTAATTGCTGCTAAAGTTAGTACAATAATGAATTATATGACCCAGGAGAGTAACAAATGCTTTTAGTGAAATATATGCCAGCTCTTACTGAATGAATCGATGCAAAGTTTGTTACAATATGCGAAAGTATCTATTCAAATTAGGTTGCTTTAATAATAATTTAACTTTGTTGGAATCATATCAACCACTCTTTTGATTTCAATTCTGGGAAAATTATTCAAAAATGTTCTTCCCCATTAGAGCTTGACTTTTGGGAAGCTTATCATATTAACAGGAATAGTTCTAATTTGGTTAATGATTCTTCCTCAACTCCTTATTTTTCACAGGTCTGGCATAAGTTCCTTTAATTTGTTGTTCTTTCTTGGTTTTCTTGTTAGTTTTCCTTTTTTGTGTCAATTTTTTTCTCTCCCCCCTCCCCCTCCTTTACATGTGTACTTTGTTTTGCTTTTTGTTTTTGGTATTTTTTGTACTTATTTTATTTCCATTTTATTCTTTGTATTTTATTTTATTATTTTGCAATTTTCATGAATTTTCACATTTTTATGCATGCTGCTGTCTTTTTTGCTTTGTTTTTATTGATATTCCTTTTTACTTCCTGTACTTTCAACTGCATTCGTTTGTTGCTCTCTTATTGGTGCCTTTTCCCTTCTACTTCTACTTCCACTTCACACTGCCTTTATTCTCATTGGTTTACAGTTAATTCTTAGGCTATATAAGCTTTGTTTTTGTTGTTTTGTCTGCTTCATTTGGATGTTTTGCATCTAGAAGCTCCCTGTCGCATTGAAAAAGGGATTCCAAGCAATCCCGAAACATATGTCTGCGTTTTAATGCTCATTTGTGCTTTAATTTAACGTGAAATTATATTTCTATTACTGGTTAGGTTGCTTTGGTAGCTTGACAAAAGTAAAATTGATATTGATTGCTGTGTGAAGTTACTACATTAATAAATTATGTGACCCAGGAGAGTCTCAAATGTTTTTAGTGAAATATATGCCACCTCTTACTGAAGGCATCGATGCAAATTTTGTTACAATATGCAAAAGTATTTATTCAAATTAGGTTTCTTTGGTAGCTTGATAGATGCAAAAGTAAAATTGATATTGATTGCTGCCTAAAGTTACTACATTAATAAATTATGTGACCCAGGAGAGTAACAACTGTTTTTAGTGAAATATATGCCACATATTACTGAATGCATCTATACAAATTTTGTTACAACATGTAAAAGTATCTATTCAAATTTTGCGTTCGTAGTAGATAATTGAACATCAAAAATATTTTTGATTAGTTTTATCATGAAAGAGAAGTAATATTTGAAATCTATTTAAAATCTTTCATATTTAGATATCGTTCCACAAGAGCAGCAACTGGACAACTCTGCACGACATCGTGCCCCCGACCCTTTTGCCTACAGAGCTTGGAGGACAGTTGGGTCCTTTCAATAACGAACATTGGGCCAAAGATACCGACACCATGGTTCGAGAGTGTTTTAAGAAGTACCAAGCGAATGGAATCGTTTCGAAGAAAAAGAAGCTTTCTATTCCGTTGTTAGTTGACTCTGAACTCAATTCAAGTTGTAGCATGTGAGAAGTTGAACTGTTTGGAAAAAAAATCATTACATCAGTTTTGGATATGTACGATTGTCATCTAATGATCAAGGTGTCTCTAAGAAAATTTTTGTACCAGTTTTAAATATTTTCAAATTCTTGATGTAGCATGATGATTAAAGACAAAGGAATTGCGTACAGCGATTCTTTTGTTTTTCTTTTAAGCATTAAGTATTCTTCAAAATCAGTCTTCTATTCATGTATCAGGTATTGAGTAAGACACGTATATGGATTTCAACCTGATGAATTGACAGTTTCGCGTAGAAACGAGCTTTGAGTTCAATCCCCTTCCCAGAACCCCTGACGTGAGCTTTGATGTTTAAATTAATAAGCATCCGAAACAGTTGCGGAACTAGAACTTCTTTCTGGAAGGAAGGGGGGGGGGGGAATCGGTTCCTTGTTATCCTGAAATTCATAATATATATATATATATCAGTAAATAAAGAAACTATATTTAGTAATATGTATATTATGCGTATCAAGATTACAATGAACCTCTCTCTTCCTTCCAGAAAAAAGTTGTGCTTCGGCGACTAATTTGGACGCTTATTGGTTTGAACATCAAAGCTGACGTCATAGCTTATAAACAATTCCGCCAAGAAAGCAGCGATATAGAGTTTTGAGGATTAAACTCTCCAGAAAAATCCGTTTTAAGCTATCTTGCCAATCCTAGTACGATAATATAACGCATGTAAGGGCGTTCGCAACCAAACCCTCTTCTCTCAGGAGAAAATTCCGGTTCGCTTTTGAAACCCATCAATAGATGGCGGCGGAAACCAAAACACATAAGTGTATAAATTCCTTCTGATGCCATAAGAGATGTGTGGCGATGAAGGCAGGTTTTCTTTTTTTTTTTTTTTCTCTACCTTTCCACTTTGCTGTTGTTCCATCCGAAGTTGCTCATTATTCATGTCACTTAATTCTGACCAAGGGCGGATCTAGAAAATTTTCAAGGGGGGGGGGGGCGATTTTGGAAATCTCGGGGTTCAGTGTAAGGATGGATAGAGGAGATTCTTCATTCCTTTTCAGCAGTCCCTCCGCCCCCCCCCCCTTTTTTTTCAAACAGCAGGAACAACAAAAAAAATGCTAGTGTAGTGATATTTAAAATTTTACTATTTTTTCAATGCATATACGTTTATTCAAAGCCCTTATAAAAGGAACACAAGCTGACGTTTCTTTGCTTTCGCAAATCTGTCTATAATTTTTTCAAGGTCCAATGTAATATCTTTATGGACATGCAATAACGCTAATTCAGTGAGTCTATCATCACTCATTCTGCTTTTTAGCCAAGTTTTAACCGAGTTAGGATTTCCTTCAAGCTTTCTCAAGAAAAATGTAGGGTTGTAAATACATTTTCTAAATTTGCGTTGATGTGTCTAAATTACAAAATAATAGCAATTATTAGTAATATATTTTCTAAAATTTTCAAAATGTAATACTAAATATGTACTAAAAAAACCATCAACGAGTATGTGCAATTTATATAAACATCTGTAATTATGAACGTTCAATGAAATGTTTCAGACTCCAGGTTTTAGCGTAAATGCTGCAGGAATTTACACCAAGTGCTAAGGGTTGGCTAGCTGTCACCAGTTTGATAGGTAGAAGAAAAGAGCAGGGAATCTCTTTCCCATTACTCCGAGGATTAGCATCTCAGCAATACTAAAGGACAAACGCACGACTGAAGACCCGAAGAGACCTAAGTCCCGCCTACTCAGGAAGTCAGCCAATGGGAGACGACCATCCCTTCGCTGCTTAAGCAACACTTAACTACTTCCGCCAGGTAGAGCCACGGCACTTCGCTCGCAAGGCGGACTTCGGCCAACTCTCTGATTCCACTCGCCTTTACTGATGTTTGGTTAAGGAGCTTCACTCCGCATCAGTTCAACCATTTCATGTATCTAGTATCTATCTGTGCCATAAGTTCGACTCTATTGGTCAAGTATTAAAGTATGAGTGGTGTGCCTTTATAAGCAATCACCAATTTCACGATCCTTTTCAATATTTTTTTCACGTAGTATCTTGCTCCTTCGATCACCTTGTATTGACAGACCATTGAATTAAGAAACCAATGACTATAAACACGCACAGCGATTACAGTGGCACAATTATAAACCTTTGTCTAATAATTCTTTGCAACTTTTGTGTGCTTCCTATGTGCCACATTTAAAATTTGCAAAAACATGTATGTGTGTATTTTGTTCCGTGAGATCTGGTTTATATGATAACTGCATCATAATATTTATTTAGCATTCCACATATTTACAGCATAAACCTCATATGTATTTATCATTGTAGTCTCAAATTTTGTTACTTTCAATGTGCCACGACTTTATTTTTGCAAAATGTACATTGAGTATGTTTTGATACAAATGGAATGCATGGTTTCTATGATAAAAACGACTTAATGTTTATTTAGCATTCCACATATTTACAGCATAAACCTCATATGTATTTATCATTGTAGTCACAAATTTTGTTACTTTCAATACCACGACTTTATTTTTGCAAATCATACATGATTATGTTTCGAGACAAATAGAATGCATGGTTTCTATGATTAAAACGCCATAATGATTATTTGGCATGCCATATATTTATTGCGCAAACCTCGTGTATACTAATCATTGAAGTTTCTAACTCTGTTACTTTCTTTATCTAATAAATTGCTAAAACTTTTGATGCCTGGTTAAAAAGTGTTTTTTGAATAATTTTGGAGGACCTAAACAAAGGATCTGAAATTTGTCCAACTCAGCTCACCTTGAAGGAATTAGAATGTTTCTATCGGCACCCTTGCACATGTATGTAGCTATTGTACAATTTCGAAGAAAATGGTAAGAGCGTAAAACCGAAAATGTTAAGTCATACACAGTGTGTCAAAGATTTTTTATGACTAGGTTTATAAAATAAAAACTAGTAATTATATATTTTTAAGTATTTTCAATCAAAATAAGCTCCTTCGGCTTCAATACATTTGTTACAGCGCTTTATCAACGTTTCGAATGCCTGTTCCAGCTCACATTGTGGGACTGTCTCCAAAGCTCGCGTCGAAGCTATTCGTACACAGTGTGTCAAAGAATTTTTAAGATTATAGCTGGAACGCCACTACAGTGGCGCTATCTGTGTTATCGAGCATTCGTGTAACTCCTTAACTATTTAGCTGATCAACTGCCAAGACCTCAGTTCCTTTCCTTACTATTTTTTTTTAATTTGATGACATTGAGACGATAAAAACAGTTTCGACGCGAGCTTTGGAGGCATTCCCAGGCCTTCGAATCGTTTTTATGCCGCTGTAACAAATGTATTGAAGCCGAAGGAGCTTATTTTGATTAACAATACTTTAAAATATAATGACTATCTTTTATTTTATTTTATAAACCTAGTCTTAGCAATTCTTTGGCACACTGCATTCAAATTTTGCAGTAATACTTTAATCGTCATTACGTTTTTGCTTGCTTAAGAACAAAGACGATTTTATATCATGAGGAATTCAGAGCAGCCCTCATCTCTCGCCGTAGGGGAAAAATTACCAAAACTAAATCCTGAAATACGTGTCACTAAAATACATGGAAAAGAGAAACAAGATATCTAAGAATTACGGAAAAGAAAACAAGAGTACACAGAAAGCACAACAAGAGTACGAAGAATCTCTGAAGTGTACGGAAAGTGACGGTACGTGTATGTACGGAATGCAACAGTACGTGTAAGTACGGAATGCAACGGTACGTGTAAGTACGGAATGCAACGGTACGTGTACGTACGGAAAGTAACGGTACGTGTACGTACGGAAAGTAACGGTACGTGTACGTACGGAAAGTAACGGTACGTGTACGTACGGAAAGTAACGGTACGTGTGAAAGCAACGAAAGTGAAGTACGTGTACGGAAAGGACACAAATAAGACTCTCCGAATTACTCAGGTTTGGAAATCCGCTCAAATTACACAAATTTAATCACCTGAAATTTATTGAAAATGCAGATCAAGTTCAAAGCATTTTACGAAAAGATACTGTAACAGGCTGTAAAATTTTTAACCGTGCAGGTTTAGCCATTTACATTTATGCACGTGTGTTTATGTTTCCTTACAATGAGAATTTTAAATAAATAAATAAACAATGTAGATAGTCTTTCATAAACTGCAGCAGTCATTATTTATGTCATAATTCATGTGTCAGTGGCTATGTGTTGAATTAAGAGTAAAAACAATGCAAAAGGAACTCCGTGAGAGAGAGAGGGGGAGATGGGAGGAATGTATGTCCTTGCTCAAATCCACACTTTGCGTCTAATCTTCACTAAACTTAGAGTACTCTTACTTGGAACCCAGATATTTTCGTAGGGTAGTTTTAGAAATTAAAACAATTCCAAACTGTCTTAATTTTAATTTTTTTGCTGTGAAATGTTTGGTGTCTGCACGAGTTATTGCTTTATTATTAGTATTCTTCTGTCATTCTAAAGCGAAAAGAAAACTGCATAAAATTTCTTCGAAGTTTATCTGACTATTAGAAGAGACACAATTATATTTCGTGACGAAAACTTTTAAATTTCATACAACTGATTAAAAAATTACATGACAAAAGAGGATTTTTTTAATTATTATTATTATTATTTCTAGCAGCAACACTTGACCTCAATAAACAGTGTTGCCTTTAAAAAATCAACGTTTTACCCTCCAACCGGATCCAAAATACCCTCCGATACCAAACTATTTCTTATGTAGCGCCACCTAGTGAGGAAAAATGCAACTATTCAAAATTATTGAGGCTCAAATTTGTTTACATTATCTGTCTACCTTTATAACGCTATTTTCAATCACAAAATTACTTCAATTTTGCAATACTGATGAAGTATTTTCTTTTTCTTTAAGTTTTAAAAAAGTATTACGCGGCGACGAAGCCACGTTTTTTTCTGAAACGAAGGGGGCTCTGGAGCCTCGAGAGTTTACCCTGCAATTTTTTTTACACAAATTAATGTCGACAGTTATTACTGCACGCCATTGCATCACGGAATTTTAGGGTACAAGAACTTTTCCCATGAACGAACGTGCTTCGTTTACAAATCTACTGATCCCAACCGTTATAGCAATTTGTTAAAGGAAAAAGCGAAATACACATACCTTATGTGAGTGGGTCTTGATAATACTAGTAATTATTATAATAAAAACAAGAAATAGTAACCAGCATTCCGGAAGGAGATTAATAACGAGAGAAAAAAATTAATTTTTTATCATTGTTTTTATTTGTCATTCTCATTCTGGCATGTGTGTCATTTTCCTGTCTTTCAATAACTTCTTATAACAATTGGGATCTACAATTTTTTTGACGTGCGACTTCAGGGTCCACGGATTTTACATGCACGTATCCCCAAGTGTACATGGTGGGGGACACCCAATCCCCTAATTGTTGTCCCCTAATTGATGTCCGACAACCTAATCACTAGGCTACCACGGCCTCTTACACTCATTGTTTTAGTGTCGCATAGCATTTTGTTCGACAAACCTACTATACTCAACTGCAAAGTTTCTTGACTATGGACAAATATGCTGAGAGCAAACGAAGAAAGTAGTTATCCGCGCGGTGTCCGACTTTCGAGTTAAACTAAGCACTTCGCTATAGAAATATAATAAGGTATTTTTCCTATACATATACAGCGTTTATTTGTCAAAATTTTCATAAAATGTTATATATTTTCAATTTTGCGAGAATGCAACGCGTAGTAATACTTTCATTTAGAACTGAAAGCTCAGCCAATAAGAGCTCACGAGCAGTTGGCGATCTTCCCATGAGCGGTTTGGCGAGATTTAGAATGATTTATGTTTATGTCTGACTCGCTGGCTTGTGACTTTGCTTCAAGCTAAATAGATATTGTTATTCCATTGGTTAATATCGTTATTATTATTTTCGTTAATATCGTAATTTTCCATTAAAAACAACTTACACAGGAAAAAATATTTGCTCAAGGGGTAACAGGAAGGAAAAAAAGATATTTATTGGAAAAACGAAAGTGTTCAAACGTCCAACCGTTTTTATGAATTATTGAAGGGAGAAAAGGATTTTCAGAAGAAAATATAATTTTAATGATTACATTAAGAAAAAATATATTTGATCCAATAAAATAAACTATGATTATGTAAAAAGAAATAAGTTTTTTAATTTGTTACATCTGTTTATCTTTTTCTGATAAACTGAAAAATGAGTTTTCAAACGCACAATGTGCCAAATAGAGTGCTTAATCAGATTATTTCGCCAAGTTGGTGTGGCTTCTTTTCGACCCTCGTCCTTGTAACCCCAACTGCCTCGCCGTTTACTCATTTCTTCTGCCGCACGTTGTGACGTCATTGTCAAGAAACATTGCAGTCTAGTATAAATGATTCGTGTAAACTTTTAATCTTACATTGCAAAACCTGTTTATTTCGTTTGTTCTGAACTTGGGGGGGGGGGGGGGGGGGTTCCAGTTACCTCGGACGAAATTAAGAAATCGAAATTCATTCGTCTTTGCAATTTTTTTACTATTAAATCTCAAGCTTTCGGGAAAAACTTCTTTTGCCTATGTCACAAATGAGAAAGATAGGAGTTGTTCAAAGAAAAAAATTGTAGCTATGTGGCCGCGGAATGCCTTAACCGTTAGTTGTGTTTTAAGCCCCGAGGGCTGTCCGTCCTTTTCAACTGAAACGCGAAACTTCGCTAGCGCATGCGATGCTAAATCTAGCGTAAGTAGTTTTATATATAGCTTTAAACCAATCGTAGAAAAACAAACTGGTAGCTAGTCTTCAAAAATTAGTGTTACATAAAAGTATAGTTATTTGTGTTAATATTGTTCAAGTGTGATTCAGACAGCACTTAAGATATACTCATAAATTCCATGCTTCCGATATTTCAAACTTCTTGTTTTGTGAACTTTGCTGTTACGGTTTACAGTCATTTCCTTGACATCAATAGTTGGCATTGATTGAAAAATTTGAGAACACTTAAACCGTTTTCTATGTTCACGTATAGTTGAGATAAAATAATATTAGCAATAATTAATAAATGTTATGAGTCAGAAAATTAATTATTTCTTTTCTTTTTTATTCATTTGAAATGAGGAATAAAGAGCACGAATAATGCAACGCACAAAAGATTTTAATAAGCTGCCGATAAATTTATTTTTCAGAAAAAATGATTCGTTGCGTTATAATATACATGCATATCATAACAATTAATAACGGATTTTCTTTCTAACTGTTTTCATATCATTCGAGGAGAGAGGATCTACACCATAGTTTCCCAACCGGTGGTTCGCGTACCCCCAAGGGTTCGCGCGGTGCAGAAAGGGGGTTCGCAAAAATAAAATTGCAATGGCGGAATTTTTTTATCGCTAACATAAAAGAAAACACGAAATAATAAATTTACACACGTAATTAAGGAGTTAAATGATAAAAAAAATTGTGTTGTCAAGGTAATGCCGAAAAGTAGTGAACTGATATAGGAAGCATACATAAAGTTTGAAATGCACTTATTTCTACTTTTGCTTGAGTAGACACGCCGCCCATCGAGTGATCTACTCGATATAGATCACTCGATGGGCATAATCAGTGATCAATATCGAGAACTCGATTATTCAGGATAACTCGAGAACTCGATTCTGACGACCATCTGGAGTTCTCGATTGAACATTTCGAGAACGCGAAATGATCGCTCGAGAACTCGAAATGATCACTCGAGAACTCGAGATAATCACTCGATTGCTGATCACTCGATTGTCAAAACCACTCGAGTACTAATCACTCGATTATTGAAATCTCTCGATTATGCCCATCACTATCCTATAGTCTGTGTAATTAGATGCGGCGTATCAAGGTCACACAACTCAACCGTTTCCCTTTCTGGTCGCCATGGTTTCCGTGATAGAAACTTTTCCCCCACTTGGTTTGGGAACATGATAAGTCAGTTTGTTGTTTTAGTTATAATAATAATAGGAGGATAAAAATAAGATTTACTTCTTACTGGCAAAAATAGATTGCGTAAGATAAAGTATTCTAATATTTTGAACCAATCTAAACTTTATTCTAATATTTTGATGTGTTTCAGAAAGCTATTGTATAGCTAATTTATTGTATTCTATATTTTGAAAATGTTAAAATCTTATCTAAGCATTCCAGATTTAATTTATGAGAAATTTAATTGCATTTACTTAATATCAAAAATAAATAAATGGAAAATAAATTCTTATTACTTTTTCTCAATTGTTCTAATATTTTGAATCGTAGGGTAGTAATGCAATTGCCACCTTAACTGCAGTGTGAAAAAAAGTCTGTCTCGGTTATATATTTCGCAGTTGCCATGGAGACAAAACAGGAAACGCGACCTTGATGCGCCTATTCTAATTACACAGACTATAGTAAGTTAAGATGAATGCGTTTGTACTCATAAATATTCCAGTGCGCTGTTATGAAGATACCCCCCCCCCCCCCAAAAAAAAAAACAAATTCCCTTTGCCTCAGTGATCTAAGCTTGCGACTGGGAACATTGAAAACGAAAAAAAGAAAAGGAATTCGATATTCACAAGCAATTCCATTTCGGAAAATGTTTCTTTAGCTGCATTGTCAACATTCGGGATTTCTACAAAAGAGAAAGGCCTCTTACTTCATTCATTTGGATTTTGATTTGAGCACCTAGGGCCCTTAGGCCCTTTAATCTCATGTATGGTATTTTGTCTGTATAAGGTTGGAGACGGATAAATAATCAGAGGCGGTGAGCGCTCATCTGGGCCAATCAGATGCTCGCATCCCATTGGTCCTTCCAGTGTGGCGGTTAGGAGTCACGGTTGCAGTGGGGTGCTTAACTGCGCCGGCTAACCGAACGCAGTTTTCCCCGCAGCTGCAGCTGCGGCTGCTACTCCCACTCCGTGAGCACTTTAAGTTATTTAAAAAAAAAAAAAAAAAGTTTACGGGGTATGAAAAATAAAATAGCAAAATGGGGAGAGAAAGATTTAAATTATTTAACAAGATTAAAAGTTTTAGTAACTTTTCGACAACGACAACAGATACAATACTAATACGCAGTGTTATTATTGCAACTGGTAGCTAAACTAAATACTCTTTCCGAGCATTTTAAGTTTCTGATTTCCGAGCGGAAACCTATAGAACTGTTCCGCTTGCTGCTTCCAATTTGGAATAACGAAGTTTATTGTAATCAATTTCGGGATTACGTACCTTCAAGTTTCTGCGGCAATCTGATTGTAATTTTATTCTAATCGAGTGCCATTCGTCCTTTCGCTCAGCATCTTGTTAGGGCGATTCTAATTACAAAGATTTCGAGTTTCTTGTGCCTTATAAGTTCAAAGTTGTTTCTTCGCAGAAGAGCTTTCTACTCTTTTTCTTGAAGTAATATTTCCCTTTAGTAAGGGGGTTCTATCCCACCAAGAAGCCCTAAAACTTTATGTATGCATGTACATATGCGTCATACGGAAAAACCCTCTGCTCCAAAAGTCAACCCGCCCTGGTTCCCTAACCCAGCGATTCACAACCTGTGAGGCGCCCCCCCCCCCCTTATGGGGGCTCGAGAAAGTCCAAGAGAAAATATTATCTTAAAAAAATTGATTAACTGACTGAAAAAAGGACAGCACACATAGAAAACAAATACATTTTGACATATTTATTAACATCTTAAAGTAAAACAACTTATTTAATCAAAACATATTAAATTAAAAACATATGAAATTATTATTAGTGACTTCTTCGGGCCTGTCTTGCAAAAATTTTCGAAGGAAGGCTTAATATTAGAAATAAGCACTCTCAGTTCTGTTTAGCTGAGATGCATAGTTTGTCTTCAAAAAGGCAAGAGCAGAAAATACAGTTTCAAAAAAGTAGGATGTTGAAAATGGTAATAGAATGCGAAATGCCCTTGTTTTTAGTGCAGAAATATTATCCTCTACTCCTGCCTAAAATTCAAATAGTGATTTATTAGTAAATTAATTTTAGTACTAAATTACTCGCTTTTACTCTTGTTTTAGCAGTTAGCTAAAAATAACTCAGAAACAGAATCTAAAGTACTCAATATACATTTTATTGTAGGGGGGGGGGGTGGAATGAAAATTATGATTGAAAACCGGGTCGCGAATACTGAAAAGTTGAGAAACGCTCCCCTAACCCCATGAAAAATTTCTCCCTGCGCCACTGTGTGCATCTACTGTTTACTTATTTATTTATTTTGCATGTCCATGACTGGAAAAAATGGAGAAAGGAATCTGGTTAAAACCAAAAAGTAAAATTTTAGTAGCTAAGAGAAGGTTCTATCAGCAAATAATCTGGTATTTTTGTTTTCAGAAAAGTTCCCCCCCCCCCCCCCTTTTTATTCTAGAAAAAAAAATATTCTTTTTACCAATCCTGTTGACTTGTTCGCCCCGTTTTTAGCCTACTTTCCCGTAAAAATAAAAAATAAATTAAAAATGAGTGTGAAAGAAGGCTTAATTTATCATAGAAATATCGTTAAGAATAAAGAAAAGTCAAAAATAAATAAGGTAATTAAATTAAAATTGAGAAATAAAAGATTTGAAAATACGGTTTTCAGATGGAGAAAGGTGTGTCTCGATCTGTCGGCCCCCCCCCCCCCCCCGACTACTTTTTAGGGGAATTGTCCAATTCTTTTTTTTTTTTTTTTTTTTGGCATTTGAAAGATCTTGATAACTTCTCATTTCCATATTTTATTTTTTGATTTGAACAACTTTTTGTTCAATTTCGAACGGTTAAAAATCCTAACGTTAGCCGCATTGGGAAAATATGAAACAAATTTTATAATCCCTGGATATAAAATTCAAGTTTCTTTGAACAAGTTTATTTGAAAGAGTGACGTGCAATATTTTTAGATTTGAACAATTTTTGTTCATTTTTGAACAGTTAAAAAAAAACATAGGACTTACGGGGAAATTTCAATACTATATAAATCCTGATCTAACTGACGGATTTGCTAGAAACAAACTTTATCGGAAGAGTCTTATGGCGTAGAACATGTACAGATACGAAGTTCAACCAGAATTAAATGAACCTATTTTCCTATGAACTTTATCGGAAGAATTTTATGGCGTAGAACATGTACAGATACGAGGTTCAACCAGAACTAAATGAGCCTATTTTCCTATGAAATTGTCGACAGGGTGGCGTAGTGGTAAGACGCAGGTCTCGTATGGCCAAGATCGCAGGTTCAAACCTGGCCCAAGTCGGTGGATTTTCAAGATGCAGAAAATCGTCTGCGTCCATGTCGTATGATTATGCGGCATGTTAAAGATCCCTTGAGTGTCCGTTTGGCATGGATACTCTCGGCTAAATTAAATTCCTAGTGCATATTGCATCAATGAGAGCTCAGGTACCGCCATCTAGTGGTAACTGAACGTCAGAATTCTCATGCGGCGATGGCACCACACTCATTGTGGTGCCGCTGAAAGAGATAGTACCAATTTCTGGGGAACGCACTAGGTCTGCAATGGTTGAGGACCAATACCGTAGCCCCAATGGAAAGAAAAGAAAAAATTTCCTATGAAATTTGTGTATCTGGATTTTGAAAGATATTTCTGAATGAATGAATGAATAAACGAATGAATGAAAGGATTTCTGAATAAATGAGTGAATATATGAAAAAATAAAAAAATGATTGAATATATGAGTGAATAGATGAAAAAATAAAAAATGATTGAATAAATGCATGAATGAGTGAATGAATGATTGAGTGAAAGAATGAATGAATGAATGAATACGTATTAACCGTTGAAAAAGGAATATTTGAACTAATTTGTAGAAGCAGTTTTGTGGAAATTCATGCGTTTTCCCCCGAAAAAAAACACAATATTTCACAAGTAAATGCCTGTAAAATTGCTGACATAAAGCTTAGATTTTAGTTCAAAACACAGTTAGCAATGTGTAAAACAATACTTTAAAAATTCACAGTAACGTGTATAAAACTTTTCGAGTTATGAGATCTGCCGTGAACAAAAATATCGAAAGAATTAATTTTTCAGAAAACACATTTCAAATTCCACTTTTGTGTGCTTGCGATGCGACTTCTGGTTAACTAAATTGAGTGTAACTTCATTTCTATCTATCGTAGAAACAAAAACAAAACATTTTTGAAATCTTGCATGTTTATTCTTTTTAAATATAAAATTAAACAAAACATCGATTTTTTTCGCAAAAATCATCTTTTTGGTGCAGGCTTAAATGATTGTATCCTTTTTTTTTTTTTCAAAGAAAACGTTTTGACAGAACAAATCAATCTGAAACATCCTATACAAGAACCTATTTTAGAAACGGGTGTTTTTGATGCTTCAAAAACCATCTAACCCACGAAATACTCTGAGTCATTCCATTTCAAGTCAGGCAGGCAGGTCTAAAACTTGTCACGTGACCCTCACAGATTTTTCTTTTTTTTAAATTACAGTAGTTACAACTAAGGCACATATAAAATATCCCATAAGGATATTGCGAAAAAAAAATTATTTCGCTCGTTAGAGACTTATAAAATTTGGAACAAAATTGGCTGTTTTCAGAAAATCAGCATAACACTCAATTTTAAAATGGCCTCTGTTTCAGAAGTTTTTAACCGATTCAAATATTTTTTTTCTATAAATAATGAGAGGATGGTATTTTATTTCGATACTAATTTTGAAAATCTAGTTGGCTTTATTGATAAAGAAAAGAAAGTGTTTTTGACGTGAAAAAAATTGCATTTTTACCGATTTTATGATTTTTTTTCCTTATAAAGGAAATTTATTTTTGACAAAACAGAAGTAGCAATCTAAAGTGCTGTTATGGAAGGTTTGTATCAAATTTTATTGTAAGCCTGAGAGGCATCTTTAGAAGTTTGAAATTTGAAAATGATCAAAAATTTCAATTTTTGAAGTGAGATTACTCAAAAAAGCCATATTTTAAAAATCTGAAAATCTGCTCATTTGTTGCCCTTGATGTGCTTAATGAACTGCAATCAATTATATTGTGTATTTTTGCCCTAGAGATTTTGTATGATTTTTAAAAAATGGCCTCTTGTGCGTTTCTCAAAAAAAAAAAAAAAAACAGAAATTCAAACTAGCTTTTATTTACTCATTTCAATGTAAGATTTAATCCATTTTTATAAAGAAATATACTATATTGTTACACAATTACTACAGATAAATTGTATTTAACCTTCTTAGAATTTAAATAGCCCCTTGCACAAAGTGTAATTACTGTGATTTAATGCATGTTATTATGTTCAATCCAAGTAGGGCAGGGGTCGGCAACCTTTTGAGTCAAAAGAGCCAAAAATTACAATTTACAAAGTTTCAAAATTTTTAAAGAGCCACAAAATTTTTTCTTGCCAACAATAGATAGTACTTGCATAAATAAAGTCTTTTTATATAAAAAAAAACTAATCTATTTATTCATAAGACAAAATATCTATTCATTCATATATAAGTAGTGTTTTTCCCAACAAATTGGAAAAAATATATATATATGGCATTATTAGAGAATTACTTATCATTTAAGTAAAAAATTAAAACAATTAAACATCTACTTTCAACACTAACTTGTACTTCAATAACAAACAATTGAGCAAACACATTCAATGGGAGCGATGGCTTTGCATTGTTACTCAAGTAGAAAATTTAAACTTTACTAAACAATATAACTTGTACTTAAAAATAAAAAAACAACAACATACATTTAAGCAAACAAATTCAATTGGGAGTGTTGGCTTTGCATATATTTAGAAAGTTTGGATAAATTTGAACACATAACTTGTTATTTTAAGTAGGGGCGGATACAGGAAAAATTTCTGGGAGGGGCACCGGGTGTAAAAATTAGTTACTCATTGTAAACTTTTGCGTAATAAAAAACTCCTAAGCTTATTTCACGTTTTTTAGGCTCACTTAACACCAGTTTTAAGAACGAAAAACATACTTAATTACATCAAATGAAAAATACAATACATTTTTAACATATTATGAAAATTAAACGCCAATCCCTTCAGGTAATTTTGCAAAATGCCATTATAATTCATTCGTACTACAAAAAAAAATGTTTTGAAGATTATAATAACGCCAGAGAATGAGTAGTTGGTCAAGCAGCTTTTTAAACATTACCGACTCTTCTTCTCAAAATTCAATCTTTCAAATACTACAATATCAATGCTTTCAGTACTTTTCTACAGCTCTAAATTAGCAATTTTGAATTACATTAATGATGTTAGAAATAGGAGGAGTTTCGAGACTTTTTCTGAATTTTTTTTTTATCTTTCAAGTTATGAAATGCATATTAGGCTATCATTGATAACGGTAAATTACGGCTAAAATGTTCCAAAGATGAATTTCTAATAATACAACTTTGATGATTTTCGAGGATGTGACGGGATCGTGGCTGTCCCCTATAAATTTTTTGAAATTGAAATCTTAAAAACCCATATTAGGCTATCTTTAGTGACGACAAAAGACAGATGGATTCAGGGGCTCTCCACTGAAAATTCTCCGAAATTGAAGTTCTAACTTCGCAATTTTGGGCATTTACTGATGACGTAAGAGAAAGGAGGTTTCGAGGCTCTTTTTCTAACTTTTTTTTTTTTTTTTTGAAATTCAAATCTTACAGCACACAGCATCTTAACGACGACTCTGAACAAGAAAAAAAAAACTGTTTTTTATTTTTTTGATGAAACAACTAATATTTCCCCATGGAACTAAAGAGCCGCAGCTTCACATCCAAAGAGCCGAATGTGGCTCGTGAGCCGCAGGTTGCCGACCCCTGAAGTAGGGGAAGTTGGATAAAACCGGGACCCAGCAGTTTTAGCTTGATTAGTATTGCTATTTGTCGGAAAACGCTTGAAATTTGTTGCAAACAAGCGCCATGTTATTTGAAGTTAAATGAAAGGCAGTGTTGTTTATTTGTTTATCAACGCCGATGTTTTGAAAAATTCGAGTGGAAAAGTTTTGATTTTTACACCACCGATTTCACTTTGTAGTTTCTAATTGCTTAGAGATTTATTTTAGGTAAGTGCAATATTTGATAACACCTGTTTCAGCAGTTATTTTAAATTGTTAAACCAGGTTTTGCATCGTGTTTGAAATGTGCTAAGCCGTCTTTTCTGATTAATGGCGTTGTCGGATAAAACCGGGACCTTGGCGGTCGGACAAGACCGGGTAGTACCCGGATTGGACGACCTTTTTTATACTGAACCTTTTTTATACTAAATATAAATAGTTTAATTTGTAAAATATAAATCTTAAAGAATTATCTCATAAACGGTATGAAATTAAATCTTTATTACTTTTTAGGAGAGACTTCGTATGAATATAGGCTACTATATTATAGTTTCCCACTTTGTACAAATATAAAATTAAAATTATTAACATTTAAAATAAAAATTATTTTTTAAAAATTAAATTGTGTTTGTCAGTTTATTCCAAAAAAATGATTTTTCTTCTTTTTTTTAAGTAGGGTAGAATGAAGAAATTAATGCTTTTACAAATTTATAATGTTGTTAGAATAAAAATTACACCAATAAAAATTAAGGCTGCTCATCAGTCAATTTCCGAATTCAGCTCACTAATGTTAAGTTTGGGTGTGTGATGCTTTCGTATTTTTTAAAATATCTGCTCGGGAAATTAATTAAAAAGAAGACATCTTTTAAGAAGTCTGCACAGAAAAAAGAACTCAGAAATACAATTTCCCGAAGAGATATTTTTAACCCACCTATGTTTCTCAGTATAGGACGGCCATTGTACCAATTTATTGTTATAAATAAATATTTCAGTAGTAACAGAACAGCATTTTTCAAGTGTTCCTAAACATACCCGGTTTTATCCGACCTGGTTGTATAAAACCGGGTACTTTTATACTTCCAAAAAAAATTTATGTACCCTCCAAAATATTGTTCTTCCACAATTGAAAAATATTTATTTCTGTAACTAAAGAACTAATTTATCATTCAAATAGAAATTTAAGCAATTTTATTTACTTATTCGCTTAGGAAAAAAGACACTTTGGGACCCGGTTTTGTCCGACTTTCCCCTACTAGTTTTAAACTCACACACTTTACATCAAATATCAAGTTACAGCACTAATATACAGTTTTAAAAACATATGTAGTTATGTACTTAAAGCAAAATAAGTAGAATCAAGTTCTTGAATCATCTTCTACTCCTTATTACCAAAAAATGCAAAGGCTAGGAGGGTACAGATGGTGTTATATTTCTTACCTTCAGCATTACTATATATTGGTCTAGTTTACCTCCCCCCCTCCCCCCGAATTCTTTTGGCTATTGAAATATTTTTTCTAGATTGTATGTGTACAAATGATACTATAATATCCCTAAACCATCGGTGATACATTCAAAATTTTTCCTATCCAATAATTGTCATTAACACGTTCAATAAATTTTCTAATGTAGAAATCATGCATTGAGTTATATTTGTTTAAGGGGCTGGTAGTTTTCTAACTGATTCCACTTCTTGTTTGATCGTGCGTCCCATGTAAGCATTACCATTATAGGATAGCCAATAATGTTTTGATTGTATACATACAATAGATTTTACGCTTGCTGTTACACGGTATTTGATGTAAAGCGAGTGAGTTTGAAACTAGTAATTGGAATGAACAGAATAACATGCATTAAATCACGGTGCCTACACTTTGTGCAAGGTTTTATTTAAATTCTAAGAAGGTTAAGTACAATTAAGCTGCAGTAATAGTGTAACAATATAGCATATTTCTGAATAAAAAATGATTAAATCTTATATTAAAATGATTAAAGAAGACCAAGTTTGAATTTCTGGCTTTTGTGAGAAACGCACAAAAGGCCATTTTTGAAAAATCATAGAAAGTCTCTTGGGCTGAAATACACAATATAATTCATAGCAGCTCATTAAGCACGTCAAAGGCAGCAAATGAGCAGATTTTCAGCTTTTTAAAACATGGATTTTTTGAGTAATCACATTTCAAATGTTGAAATTTTTGATCATTATCAAATTTCAAACTTTAAATTCTGAAAGGACATGCATCGCAGGCTTACGATAAAATTTGATACAAAACTTCCATAACAGCTCTTTAGATTGCTCTTTCTGTTTTCTCAAAAATAAATTTCTTTCATAAGAAAAAGAAATCCTAAAATCGGTAAAAATGTAATTTTTTCACTTCAAAAACACTTTTTTATCTTTATCAATAAAGCGAACTAGACATTTAAAATTAGTATCTAAATAAAATACCATCCTTTCATTATTTATAGAAAAAAAAATTGGAATCGGTTAAAAGCTTTTGAAACAGAGGCCATTTTAAAATTGAGTGTTTTGCTGATTTTCTGAAAACACCAAGGAGGAAAACACCCAATTTTGTTCTAAATTTTAAAAGTCTGTAACCAGCGAAATAAATTTTTTTTCACAAAATCCTTTCGGGATATTTTATATGTCCCTTAGTTGTAACTACTGTAATTTTTTTAAAAAAATCTGTGAGGGTCATGTGACACTCTCTGACTGATCTGAAATGGAATCGCTCCTCTCAATTTATAAATATCCCCGAAAACACCCACAGATCTTAAAAATACATGCATTTCGAGTAATTACCCGAGCATTGGCAGGCCTGGTTGACACCCCCAGAGATATCGTTTCACCTGGAGGACATTAGTTTTTGCGAGCACGAACTCCATTAACGTACGCGGTCCCAGAGCGAATCAGTCGCCGAGAGGTGGTCACCCTCCCAACACTGATCTCAGTCAACGCTGCATCACTTTCGGTGTTCCTTTGGGAACGGAGGTGAAACACGCTGCCAAATTTCAATTATATTTTAAGAATAAATATTACTGAATATAGCAATGAGAAATATTGCTTCTCTAAAGGAATCCTGATATTGAAAAAATACTTTTGCAACTGAAAGAAAAAAAAAAAATTTGAAATGATCTACAATATTTCAAAATGTTGAAGTTTTATGATTTTATTAAAGAATAAAACACAAGTAATATCATTTCTTGTTAATATTAATTCAACTTTTTGCCTACCAATACATGAAGTAATCCAAAATATACGACAACTACTAAAATAATTACTTTTCAGTTAGAACGATAAACATTTCCATCCCTGGAAAAATGAAAAACACCCCCATCGTCCCCACCACACACCTTCCTCTTTTTTAAATATAATTTATTGTATGATCCATAGGCGTAACCAGGGGGGGGGGTTGGGGATTCAAAGCCCCCCCCCCCCCATTGGGTATTAACTTATTTAGGCACATTTAGGCACACAAAAAAATTTTTGGCTACGGCCTTGCAAAGCACATATTTTTTTTCCCTAAGAAAATTAAACACATATGCTTATGATTTTATTTCCTCTTTCTCTGTAGGGTTGTGATCATGACCAAATTATGCAGCTCATAATAAAGACGACTTTTCATCATTTCATCTGGTTATAATCAACCCCCTTATCACCTTGGGGGGGGGGGGGGTTGCAGCGCGCGCGAAAGGTAACTTCAATCACCGTACAAAACACAGAAAAAGAGATCTTTTCAATCACTCCAGAGGGTTTTGTTTCCTTCGTGATGTCTTTTTAACCCAAAGGCAGCAATTTGGGAATACAATCGCACAAGTAATAAGTTTCATGGAAAATATTCTCTACTGTGATGGAGTTTTGTTCTCTGATAAACCGCTGTTTTAGGCGCTATGGTCTGAAAATGAAGGACAACTAGCCAACAATTGTCCTAATGGGTTAAACCCTCAAGCCATGAAGGGATGATCATCAAGAAACTTAAAGAGCAGTTTGTATTTATTTATGACTTCCTGTCCAAACACCCATTTTGGTAAAATCTATTTTGTAGATGAGCCGATTGGAAAACTGATGAACTGTATTTGCATTGCATTCTCAGTTACAGATGTTCTCTCATCTCTTATATTTTAAATATTTTTTTTCTTATTATGGTCCATCGACTCTGGAAATCATCCGTTCAACGTTACCAATCTCACTGCTACGGTTTAATGCTGTATTTTAATTTACTATCAAGTATTATTTATATTTTAGCCAAATTTTAAATTATTTTCGATACATAATAATGTTTGCACTCCAGCGATGGACACGTTCGTCATCCAAAAAGAAAAGAAGATTTGATTCAGACGCTTCCACTTCTGAGGTATGTTTTGCTGCAAATTTAACAAAATTCTTAGAAATTTATTGTGGGGATGAGCATTTTTGTAGGGGAATTCGCATTTTTTTCTCTAAAATTCCACTGTTTCCCAGTTTTAATATTATGAATGTCTGGACATAGAAGATTGCTTAGCGCTAAATATGGAATTTTCTATTGCGTTTGAATTAAAAAATAAACTAATAGATCTAGTAATGAGTGTTTAATGTTTTTGTGAATCAAGGCCGTATACAGAGGGGAAGGGAGACCCACGGCCCCCCCCCCCAGAAATCTTTTGCAATGTATCATATATTCCTCCCTGAAACTTTACTTAACATAAGTGAGTCGAAGTCTCCCCCCCCCCCCCCCGCGAAAAAAAATTCTGGATACTGCCTTGGCTCCGGAGCAGGGGGAGCATGTTAAGAATTAAGAAGGGCAGTGTATGCTTCAAAATCATACCCTTTATATATACATATATATAGATATATATTAAGGCTCGACCGATGCATCGGCCTCGCCGATGCATCGGCGCCGATTGTTCAACAAACTTGCCATCGGCCATCGGCATCTGCGGCCGATGTTAAATTCAGAAAAACATCGGCCCATCGGCCTTAAAAAACATCTAAAAGCCGATGCCAGGCCGATGTTTTCCAACTTTCCACAAAACTTGATACAACTTTCCACAAAACATTCTGTCGTTAACTGTCTTCCTCCTCCATAGCTAGTTTTCTATTTCCATACAATAAGAGGCAGCACAGCAGTTAAAAACAGTTTTCGCCATCATGGGGGAGCCAGGGTTGCTAATTTGGCTATTTTTAAGATAAATACGAAACATTTGGCTTTTGGAATAATTTGCATGGCTTCCTGGCTTTCTTTTGGCTCCTTAATAGTTTTTGGGAGATTTTATAAATATTTTAGTTTTTTACAACAGAAGTTTTAAAGATTTTTAAAAAACAAATACTATTTTTAATTTTAGAACTATGCCAAATTTTGTTTTACACCGTTTTGATAACAAATGGGTGTCGCTTATTTTATATCAGCTCAGGCTCTTATTATCCGGTTGCCTATTTATGCCCAACATGCCCAATTTTCGTGCTGGAGTTAATAGACATTCGGATTCGGAGGGAATACTCGGAAAAGCAGTCGGATATCTTGTTCTGTGACTTCATTCGACGATTCTACAGAATTCGCTCTTTTGTTCCGAGTCAGCGAGAATTATTCTAAGAATAATTCTCACACATATAGCAAAAGAAGAAGAACAGAAGAGGGAAAGAAATATTGATGTTTCTTCAGCAAGAAAAATATCTGCAGGAATGCTGCTACAAAATTTGTTTTTTTTTTTTTTTTTGCTTAAAGTTGGATGCTTTTGTGATATTGTTGGTAGGGTCAGTTGGGGTAATTGTAAACGCTTTTTCAATGTTTTAACTTTTGATCCTTCCCTACCTCTTAAATGAATTCAGAGAAAAAATTGTGAGCATTGTAGCCACTACTGTACTTCTTGTAAGTAAATGTGTGCAAAAATTTTCGGCGTAACATAACGTAACTCAGCGGTACCCCATGTGGTCCGCTGAGTTATGTTATGAGTCGACTGAGATCATTTAACGAGAAATATCTTGAAAAAAAGCAAGTAATGCGACAAATTTATATAAAATTTGTCCCGCAGTGGATCAGTCGGTTAAGTTTGGATCCCATAGAACACCGAAAGTGAAGCACAAATGGCCGTGGTCAACGCTTGGGAGGGTGACCACCTCCCGCGATTGATTACTCTGAGACCGAGTGCGCTAAAGGGAGCTGTGCACGTAAAATACATCGTCGCTTCAAATGCCCACCAAGTTAGAAATAATTTCCGTTGAAGGACCATCCTAGGTGACGATCTCTCATCTGGGAGCTGTTTCAAAATCATTAAGCCCCTCTGAGCCAAGTGTACTTCATTATAACGGAGCTCATTAATAATCAGTAGGAGCTTCCTTAATTCATGGTCGCCCTGCAAGGGGGCTTGGATTTCCAATTGGAATTAGCAACAACAACAACAGTTATGTAAAATAACCACAAAAGTATAATTTACATCAAAATAAAATACTTATTGTCCCTCCTAAATATTGGAAATAGGATAAATTTAAGTGTTTACAATTACCCCAGAATACGAAATATATGGGGTAATTGTAAACACCTAACTTGCACATGAAAAATAACAGGGAGGATTAAATTCATAGCTAAATGTTTTTAGCAGCATTCCATATGACAAATAAAAATGGTTGAAACCGCTTGCATCGCTTTTGTAGATGAGCTGGAGAGGAAAATGTAAGATCACTAAATTTTGTTAAACAACTTTTTTCACTGTGCCATTTTCAAACAATAGTGACGCCTCCACAGTTGTTTCGAAACTTACGAAACTGCTTCAATGTCTTCCCTATGCAGCCAGTTTATCCCCTCACAAGCAGTTAAGTTTTCAAAACCACCACAAGTGTAGTTATGAAGCTTGTTTACAATTACCCCGTGTTTACAATTACCCCAACTGACCCTATGTTTGTAGCATTTAATCAATCAGCACACCGTTTACTATTAAAATGCATTTTTACGGATCCCAACCGCTATAGATTAACTATTCATGTGTAAATAAATAAGTGAAAAATAAAAGAAACCAACTTAATTTTTGCTGTGAGTTATTTTCGTAAACGCACGACACAAAAATTGAGGATCCCAGTTCTTATAACAAGTTAATGAAAGAAAAAAATAATTCCACATATGCGAGAACGAGAATGACAACAACAATCATAATAATTAAATTGTTACTCATTCTTAATCTTCTTTCGGCATGCTCGCTACTATTTACTGGTTTTTTTTATAATAATTACTAGTATTATCAAGATCCACTTACATATTGCATGCGTATTTCGATTTTTTCTTGAACAAATTGCCATAACGGTTGGGATCCGTAGATTTGCAAACGAAGCACAATCGTTCATGTGTATAGTTCTTGTGTCCTAAAATTCCGTGATGCAATCACTGAGCTAAATGAGAGAAATCTGGAGTGAGGACTCCCCATGCTTCAACAGGGCAGCTTGCGAGCCGACGCGCATGAATACAGTGCTCGAGCCATCAAGGCAAAACATCGCTGACTTCCCATTGTGGAAGCATTGGCTCGTATGGTGTATTGTTACAAATTTCGGTTTAATTTATCATAGTTTATCAAAAAATTTTATTTTCGTCATTTAGCAATACGTTTGCATCCTGTTGTGCAAAGGGATGTAAAAATAAATTCGTGAAACTTAAAAGAAAACGGTGTTAAAGCTCATTTTGATGGCGAATTGCCTATTTAAACTTTAAATGCCTTGTTCTCGTATTCTATCTTTGAATGGCTTTTTTTCACCGAAATTTAATTACTATGCCCATAATGTACTTAAAATTGTTTTTGGATGAATAAAGTTTACCTTAAATCATAATATTACAACTTAATTACATTGCTGAAAAACTTTTTCTTTTAGCATTATAGCCTAAATATGTCTCCTGTTTTCTCGATAGTCAAACCTTATTACGTAATATTTTATTATAAGTGAAAATATCAGTTACACAAATAGTTAAATCATGTACCTTTTTTGCTTTTATCTTAATTTGCTAGTTAATGGAAATTTCAATAATAATTTTGATGTTTTTGAATTAACTTTTCATTTGAGTAAAATTTTGATTTTTGCGTGTGTTAATTTTTATTTTGTCAAATTGTGGCTGTTTTTAAAAAACATTTATTTTATTATTTATTTATTATTTTATTACTAAATTAACATCTACACTCAAAGATTTTTAATGAGTTCATAAAGCTTTGAATTGCAGCACTTTTCCCTTGTAAATATACTGATCAGCTGAAATTTTTATTTGTGCATGATTTAAAAAATCATGATAAATATTATTATGATCATGTTTTTTTGTTACTAAATTAACATCTGCACTCAAAGAGTTTTAATGTGCTTATAAAACTTTGAATTACAGCACACACTTTTTCCCAGCAGATGCACTGATCAGCTATATTTTTAATTAGTGCATGGTTAAAAAAATAAGTAGTATTTCTTTATTATTCTTATTTACATTTAATATCCATAAATGAAATGTTCCATTAGTGAGAAATATTTAACTTTGTCATAGGCAAGCAAACTTGTAAAATATAAAATTTGTAAATGCTTATACATTTCAGATTCATCTCAAAATGACATGCTCCATTCCAGTTATTTGCAAACTTTTTTTAATAAAAATGTTATCCTATAATATCTCCAAAAAATGACTTCTTTCTTCTTATTTTAAGTGCTTCTTCTTTTTTAATTGTATTATGTTTAAGTGCAATATCGAAGTGTAAGAACTCTAAAAACGCATTTATCGTTTTTGGGAATAAAAGTCGCTATATTGATGCTGTTCGAAGCTGCTCACTGAAACTTCTTATGAGATTTATAATTTAACTGTGTAAAGTATTTATTCATTAGTAGTCAAGGAGAGTAAATCAATTAATCAGGGTGTCTTTCTGTCTAAATAAACATTTTTTAAACCTGCCATAGTCGCACACTCCCATATAGCATTCAAAGATAATAAAAAGTGTCGCAAAATGTTTTTTATCGTGAAAAAATGTATGAATAATTGTTCTAAAATGCTATGAGAAATTTTAAATTATTATATGTCAGGCATTAGAATAAATTTTTTTAGAAAAATCGGAAAAGAATTAAGAGCTCGAGAGCTCTTTAAAGTTAGCCGTTTTATCATTGCGCGAATTGGTAGTTTGCGCATTTTGCCTTGATGGCTGAAAAGGGTGTGAATTGGTTCGTCCGCCCAGTCCTCGCTCCAGGTTTCTCTTATTTAGCTCAGTGGATGCAATGGCGTGCAGCAATAACTGTCGACATTAATTTGTGCAAAAAGAATTGCAGTTTAAACCCTTGAGACTCCAGAGCCCTCTCTTCCCAGAATAAACCTGGTTTCGTCACCGTGAGAACTTTTTTTAAATTTGATAAAAAAGAAAAGATTTCCAAAATATTGCAAAATTGAACTAATTTTGTGTTTAAAAATAGCGTTAAAAAGGTAAACATATAATTTAAGCAAATTCGAGTCTCAGGAATTTTGAACAGTTACATTGTTTTCGCAGAAGGTAGCGCCACATATAAAAAATTGTCGGTTATGGGAGGGTATTTTGAATCGGGTTGGAGGGTTCAATTTGAAACGCAACACTGCTTTTTATACAAACTGCCGTTGTGAAATCGACCATTCTCAAATACGAGAACGAAAACTGCACGTTATTAATTTTAAATTCGTCCGTTTTGACCCCTGGTATTTTGTCTTGCAAAAAACTGGTAGCCAAGGCGCAAATTGAATAAAGAAAAAACAGGCTTTTTTTTAAATTTTCTTTACCAGTATCGAATCCCAACTTTAAACAAACTGGTAGCTAAAAACGCGTTGTGCATCTCTGGTCTAACCGTACGTAATTCTTTAATTCAAACAAAATACTGCACTCGTTTAAAAATGAATGAGTTTCATAAAAAAAGAATACTAAATGTTCTAGTTCCTCTGCATCAAAATCAAGGGATTCATGTAAAACTCTACCATGAACTAAAAAACGGAGTTAAAACGATGAATAATCGGAACCAATCTTTGCTTCGTGCACGTGCCTTACAAGGTCGCTTTAGCCGATGTTTGTTTTCTTCTGATTGTTTATTCTACATTTATTCAGTTTTGTATTTACTAGTATTACTATTAGTATATCTGAAAAGTAACGGATTAGGGGAATATAAGATCGAAAAATAATATCGCGATCGGGAAATTGTCCTGTTTTTTTTCTAGATACAGGAAAGTGATTTTTGGTACTTTTCATTCTGAAGTAAAAATAAATTAAAGTCTGGAAGATATTTTTCCATACGGAAAACATAGGCATTGCATCGGCATTTAGATGTTATTCAAGGTCGATAGGCCAAAGCTTTTCCGAAGTTTCCGAAGAATGCCGGTGGCGATGGCTAGATTTTTTAACTATCGGCACTGGTGCATCGGTCGAGCCCTTATATTTATTTATTTATTGCTCAGTTAAAGATGTTTAACTGCTTTTCACATGAAATGTTGCAATTTTAAGCAAGTCTCTTTTAAAAAAAAATTAATAAAACTGAAATCGGAAAAATGTTCGAACTTTCAAAGTTACTGTATCATGTAAACTTCCCCCAAAGTCTTTTATGGTGCTTGAATAAGGCATTTATGTTTTTATAAACATAAAAATAAATAAATGATTTAAATGACATTTTTGACAAGCATTCTACACGTGGTTTAAAGGGAAGTTTTTCCATCGGCCATCGGCATCGGCCATCGGCCGATGGAAGAGCAAAATAATCGGCCATCGGCCATCGGCCGATCTTGGAACAATCGGCCAACAATCGGCATCGGCCCATCGGCCAAAAAATGCCATCGGTCGAGCCCTAATATATATGACTAGAAATGATGTAAATCTGAATTTTTTTACGTATATGACAGCTTTTTGATGTATGTATAGCAGATGTATGTTTAGATCTTTGGTGAAGTTAGGGGAGTGGGTATTTGGGGCTTCTGCAACTTAAATTTTTGTAACTGGTCTTACTTCTATAATGCTTAGGCTAACTCTGGAGGCAAGGGTGCGAGGGCTCTCCCCAGGAAACTTTTTGAAATTTCAGTAGCAATGAAATTTCGGGATACTTTGGTGATGTTAGAGGAAACAGAAAGAAGTTTGGTTACTCTCCCCCGGCAATTTTTTTCATAATAAAGTATTATATCTTTTAAGTTACTTTTGGTGTCGCTCGTGATATTTTTCAATGTCCTTTCACTGAAAGTGATTCTGAAAGTAAAGTGTCTTAAAAGCGTAGTTTCTCTTTTCCTTCTTTTCTTTAAACTTGTGATCTGATTTTTTTTTGCCCGGGGGGGGGGAGATGACTTGCTCCCCCCCCCCCCCGGGAGATGCCTGAAATAAACACGGTATATCTTTAGAGACCGTGTATATCTTTAGAGACAAGTATTTATGACTGGTAAATTTTCAACTCTTTTACACTTCTTATTGGTGTTTAGTCTGTACATTTTTAGGGTGACCCCCCCCCCCTTTCACCAACCGTAGTTACGCCTATGGTATGATCTTGTAATTCTAGACATTTCATGAGGAAGAACAAAGCTGTAACTGTCAGTGTTGCATCATAGAAGATGGAAATTGGGTCCGCAGGGCCCTTTTACCTAGAGACGCTATAAGGAGAGACGCGACATATGCAGGGATAAAGAAACGCCGACTTTTAAGCGCCTGAGGGCTTGTTGGGGAACTTCTCGCAGACTTAACACAGGTGAAACGAGAGGGGTTTACAAAAACGCGCATTTCACGGAAGCAAAGTTTTTCAGCAAAATTTTAGTGACATCTTCCAAAGGAGAAAAACATAGGCTTCAATTTCATACTATTTTTATGTGTCAAAAATGCATATTAGTTGTCTTAATTGATGATTTACTGTTCGGAAACTCCCATCTCCTTCCAAACTTTAGATGGGAGAAAAGGAGAAGTTCCTTGGCGGTTTTTTGGCGAAAGTAGTTGGCGCTGTAGATAATTTATCGGAGTGAATGTCCAAACATTCTGAGGAATGATTTTTGAGGTTCTTTTCTTTTTTAAATTAACATGCGAACTGTGATGAACTAACAGAAATCGTTATTATTAAACAGTTTTTCATTCAATATTATTCGCCGTTTAAAGAATTCATAATTAAAAAATTACGACAGACATGATATGCATATCTATCACAATCGTTCTCATCCAAATGAGTGAAGCATTATGTTCGTGTAAATTTGTGATATTATATAGACTATTATTAAAAGGTTACTTATTAATTAAGCTTTATTAATCGTTCCAAATCTACTTGTATTTATAAAATGTGTCAATACGAAAGGAATTGCTCACTGGAATTTTCACTTATAACAGAAAATTATGTTAAATGAATGTGTATCCGTCCTGTTGTCTTGGGCAGTTTTTTAGCAATTGCATCTTATGTAATTAATATACATTTGCTGGATATGATTAAATATCAAATATTCAACAAAGTGCATCTGATTTTGATGTACAGTAACTATAGAAACACTAGGAAACTTTTGCATAGGGGGATTAACGTCATGTTTAATATTGAAAATGAATTCAGCGAAAATGACTTCACATCATTAGTTTAGTCAGTGTATTACTGAATCAAAATCAACTGAAAGTCAATTACTGAATTTAAAAAAAAAAACAGTATCACTGTGACTTTCCTTATGCTCAATCTCATCGTTTTCCAGCTTTTTAAATAATGTGAATTTGTTGATTGGAAACTTGTCATTATTTTTATCAGCATATCAGCAGCCTTAGTGTATACCACGATCACGAATGTCCCAGCCTTCTCTATTTTCAAAAAATTGAAATATGAACTTGGGTACAAATAATAAAAGCAAAAAACTGCATCACTGATCTCAATTCCGTAAAATTCTAAAAATAATATAAACAATAGAATACAAATATAGCCTTGAACTTACATTCAATCTTTACGAAAAATCTTGAAACATTCTTAACGTAACGTATCTTAAACATTTTAAAAATTGTCTCTATTATTTTGAATTTTTCCTTGCATTTTATTGGAAATCATATTTTTAAAACGAAGATCTTTAGTCACCCGAAAAAATAATGTATAAATAAATAACTAAATAATAGTAATAAAAAAAACAATAGAGGTAGCAATAAAGAAATTAACTTTCCTACATAATGCTGGATATAATAGTTCTTTTATAGTACTAAAACGCAAACTTGATACATATTAAGATGTTTAAAACTACTTGTAGTTTTTAAATGTTATTATATTCAAGTGCATGTTGAGATCGTATTTTTTTTTTATTCTCCGTAAAATTTGTTTCAAAAATATACTTTTTAAGGATCTGTACGTACAAAATTCATTTCAAAATATGTTTCTTATTCATGATGTATTTTGTCCTACGATTCTGAGAAACATAAAAACTTTAAACTTGATAGTGGAACGAATATTATAATATACCTCATATTGCACAATAACCAAAAACAAAAATTCAAAACATATGTATATTAAATTTGTTTCAGGACTGGAAAAATCTTTAAAATTGTACATGAAGGTCCAGAACCCTCCCCTACCTACGCCACTGATATATATGTATGTACATATACGAAAAAAAATTGTACATTTAAAAAAAATAATTATAAGTATATAAAATCAAAAAACTTAATTGGGGACTATAAATATAGCTGTCTATCAAGATATATATTACATCTATATATTTAGTGCAAAGAAGAAACGTTATTTCATTTTTCACTAGCAATATACATTTTATAGGGTAGAAATAACTTTTATAGCACGCATAGTTTGCGAGCATGTAAGACAAAAATAATCAAGTAAAAAAAAAAGGGCTGAAACGGTGATTAAACTTTAAACGGTGAGTCCTGGCTCCTGTCCAGCAACCTTTTGTTACTAGAGGGGATAATTAGCTTAACTGCAGGGACTTGCCGAGACCCCCTCAAGAACGACTTCCCCATGCTCGAAAGGCAGTTCCTTTACCGCCTCGAGTAAAAACTGGGCCCAATGTCATCTCTTTCTTTAGCGTCTCTACTTTTCACCTCTTTACTTTTACCCGGTGTGAGCGTTTAGGTGCGAGGGAGGGGGTGTGAAGGAGCAGCCATAGTCCGGATCGGAGGAGTATTGCACGAAAGAAAGGGGGGCGTAGCCGACGACATCCGAGAGGCTATTCGGTGGGGAGACTTGAAGAACTGTTTCATTTTTCGACAGCACAGGATCGTGCAGATGCATGTTTGGGATTCAATCTATCTTCTGCTCGTGATGTTGGATCAGCAAATGGGGTCATTAGCCAAGGTTCTAAAGGATATCCGCTATGTCCTAAATAAAACAAAAAAGTTATCAGGAAATATAGTTAGACATTTTGGTTTTTTAAAATTTGCGAAAAATGCAGGTATATACCAAGCACAAATAAACCATTTATATATGTTACCGACAATGTATGAAGTTTATATAATAATTTATGTATATTATTAGCAAAGTGTGAAACTCTAGCACTCGATAGAATGTCTGGTACTGTATCAAATGGCGGACTTCATACATTGTTGGTTTAAAAATGGTTTATTTGAGCTTGGCAGTATATCAGTGGCATAGCTAATTGGGGGCGCCCCACCCCGGGTGACACCCAGATATGACGGGGAAAAAAGAACCTTTATAAAAGCTCCCTTGAACACAGCAAATACCTCAAACTGGATAATTTTTTTTATCAATTTCTTTCTATTTTCAACTTGGAAAAGTTTCCCTTTCAAAAATATATTGAACGTTGTTTTTAACTGACAATACACTATTGCTGTCAACAAATACTTTAAATATTATGACACGGATGATAAGAATGGAAATCCCTCCCCCCTGTTTATTCTGTTTCAAAGTTGTGATGATTTTTTTTAATGTATTGCATCACAATGCATAATTCACGCTTACATAATTTTTTTGTTTAATCTTTTCCATAGGGTGACACCAACAATAACCGGCCCGGATGTCACCCTTGCTAGCTACGCCACTGCTGTGTACATAATATATATGCAGTTAATATCACAGAATTATATTCAAATGATATCCCCCCCCCCCCTCACCTGTGAAAGTTAATTCTTAGGATTACAATCTTGTGCTGGGGAGTAAGCAAAAGAGGAATAGTTTGGGTTCTTCAGACAGTGGTGTAGTCCTGAGAAAAAAGTTGGGGGGACGCTTATGTTAAAATATAAAAAGTTTGGGGGGACGCTTGTATTAACGTAAAAAGGTAGGGTGACACCGTCCCACCTCGACTACACCACTGCTTCAGACAAAATATTTTTCCTCTTTTGCACAATTTTGCAGTACATTTACTTTTATAAATTAGTTACTCCTTTTTGACTCGACATTATTCAACCACAAGCTAGAATGTAATGTTTCTATAAAATAAGATTCTCTCATAGATTTTCATGATGATTTGAAAGAAGAAAACCAACAATTTTGCAAATAAAAGACAACAGTGCTGAATGAAACAGATTGACACAGACAAAGAGAGCTTCTGCTACTATACAGCACTATTTCAAAATTTATTATGATGTACATTTTTGCTATTACGATTATGATTTAAAGTCTTTCAATACTCGTCTCCTGGACGCACGGATAAAAATCACCTGTGACGGAAAAACGTGATTTCAATTGAGACTACAAGGGTTCTGTGATGGGCAGTGGATTTCCGCCGATGGTTGCAAAGCGTAAATATGGAATGCTTTCGTCATTCAACGGCTCTGTATTTAGACATTGATTTCAGAAACAGACGACGCATTTAATAAACTTGAATTTTCATTCATCATTTTAAAGTCATTCAATACTCGTCTTTCATAAAGCAAAAAATATAGCAGTATTTACCAATAGACCATGCATTATCATTCCTGCTTTCATGCTCTCTTACGTGCCTCTCTTGACAAACTTCGGCTAAAGATGAACACATCATGGACGCTGCCTAGGTATTTGGCATGAATACCTATGATAAGTATTTTGTTGAATCAGATTCTTGACAATCTGAAAATGAAAAAAGCTATCAATACAAAAGTAGTACATACATTTTCTCACAAAAGTTAAACAACATTATAATAAATACACTGTGATGTTTTATTACATACTAACCAAAAGCAAATAATACTCAGCACATAGTCATGAAGTCATGTAATTCAAGTTGTTAATTGATAATACTAGAAAATCCCCAGTTATATATATATATAATGTGATATTTGTTTTAAATATGATTAATAACCATGTATGAATTACAGTAAACTATTTATTCCTAAGTGATAGTCATTGAAACTAAATGTGCAGTGCTGTTTTTAATGAGTTCAACCACAGGGTCATAATGTAAAATAGTTTACATCAGATTATAAGTTTATACTGATTGTATTAATTTATATACAACATTTAGCTTTCATACGATAACGTGTACGAAATAAATTGCAAGCCATTAACACAACTAATCATATCCTTTTGAGACATAAAAAATCACAACTGACTGGAATTTTATGCTGAGCAAAGTTTACTGGCTACATATAAAAACTTAATGATCTGACTACATAATAAAAATTTATGTAATAACTTAATTTCAGACTAATTAATTTGTAGGTACTTACTTTAAGTTCGGGTGGAAAGCCTTGTAGTGGAAGCTGACATCTAATTCTGTCTGCTACGTACAGAGTAATTTCATTTGAAATCCTGAAATATTTGATTAAATGTTCATCAGGAAGCATTTTCCCTGTCTCTAATATATCTTTCAGGGATCCTTTCTTCTTCCTTTTGCTGATCAATTAGATCTAAAATAAACAAAGCCGCCATGTTGCATCCAAAACTTCGCGAACGGATCGCTTTTCACCACTAAAAACACGGCGGACAGAAATTCTACAGTGTAGGGGAAATCGTCCGCGAACCAGTGCGAGAGTAGCGAAGCCGAGATTACGGTTTTTTCGGATCGTGACGTCAGCATCGTATGGATCCTACACTGCGGACCCGTCCGCGGGGGGAGATTAGGCCTCCAGGAGTTTTGAAAGGACAATTCCGCTGCCTCTAAGAGAAAGAGCTCGATTAGGGAGGAAGCAAATTCCTCATGCACTTTAAAAACATTTTTTGTACATGTTTTGTTATTAAATGTTTTCTATTTATATTTTACCCTCTTTATTACATTCCAACTACACTGAAGATCTTGATTTGCAATCTTATTTCTTTCCTTTTATTAAGCATTATATGCCATATCATTTAACCAAAAAGTCATATAGAAGCAGCATTCTTTTATTTAAGTGAAAATATCTTTTGACATATGTTAAAAGTTAATGTTCTGCATACTCGGAGGAAAATCATTT
Organism: Octonoba sinensis; assembly: GCA_038502835.1. Classification (NCBI taxonomy): domain Eukaryota; kingdom Metazoa; phylum Arthropoda; class Arachnida; order Araneae; family Uloboridae; genus Octonoba; species Octonoba sinensis. The sequence continues at coordinate 105,622,014 of CM076606.1, read as the reverse complement.
AGTTAACATGCAAAATATGTCCTGTACCAGTTACTTAATTATTTACAGTATAGTCACAATAGATTGAGTTGCCATCAATCAGAGCTAAAAATGTTTTGTTCCCAAATAATGATGTATCACAATGAAACGAGTGAAAGAAATACCACGTGTGATTTTATACTACTATTCTATGGCTCATACACCCAACACAAGCTACAAGCCTACTACCAAGAAGTTTCTATTTTTTCTTAATATTTTTTTAATAGACATGCAATTCATATTTATTTTTAAAGCACTCAATTGCCAAGTATTTAGAGAAAAATTCTGCAACTGTAATTCAAAGGCAAAAATATATATAAGCATTATTAAATAAGAAAAAAAAAATACTTGAATTATTTTTTATTTTCATAATCATGCACTTCGTATACCTCCTGAAAAATATTAAAGTACTCAATTGCTGCATAATGAAATAAAAGGTCTCATAAAAAGATTATGCTTTCAATGTTTTGTAAGAAATTTATTCATTTTTATAATAATGTACAAATGTTTGGCTTTATTTATTTTCCCATGGCTTCATACAAATCCTCGAGTAAACTTGTAATTTTGACGACTTCTGCTGCTTGACTCAAGCAGCAGTTTGTTTTCTAGCTTCTTTAGCTAGTTTTTCTGCGGCTGCAGCTCTTCTTTAACAGCAGCCATTTGTTTAGCAGCCTCCTCGACCAACTTCTCTGATGCTGCAGCTTTCCCCTCGCTTGCAGCCACATAAATTCAAGTGCCTTTGGAGCAGTCTCCGCAGCTAAGTACTTTTCTATGACAAAAAGAGAAAAAAAAATTAGGGTTACTCGAACTACAATTGCCACTTTAAAATCCATATAATTTTCAATTTCAGCTCAGAAATTTTTACATTTCAGTGACTTTCAAAGGAATCATTACTTTTACATTAAAGAAGAATATAATTTAAAGTCATACTTAAAAGTCAAGCACGTTGGCTTGCTTCAGGCTCCTGCTACTGTGCAATTTTTGCATCAATATTTAACTACACAATTCCAGCAGAAACAATGCACAGAGAATAAATATGGCAAATGGTGGAAAGTAAGCATAACAGAGCGAACTATCATATAGCTACAGCAAAATGTAGCATGAAAATACAGATAGAAAAATTTTACTTATTCAAATTACGCCTTGAAATGAGAGCCAGACATGCGTGCCAGGTCAGACGGTGCGAAAGGTCAAAGATTGTCTGAGTCGAAACCAAACTGCTGTCAAAATTAGAGAATACTCTCTTAATTGATGCTGAACTTGCATGACACGATAACAGAGTAATTCATTCAAACCAGTATAATGCAGTTATTAGAAACTATTTAATTTTTTTCACGTAAAATATATTTTCTAATTTGCTTTTCAGAAAAAAATACTATCAAATATTCAATAATTACAACTAATTAATATTTTTATTTATGTATTACTGATATTACATTAGCTACAAGTTGATTAGACATTGAATTCTGCCCCTTTAGCTTTTAAGACACTTAGGATGGTTTAATAGCAGTAGAGGGACTTAATGCACTGGCGTAGATAAGGGGGTGTTTTGGGGATAAAACCCCCTGAAATGGTGAAGATTGTCTAGAATGTAACCAATTTTTCTTGTAAAACCATGAAATTAGCTCACTTATCCCGAAGACCCCTCCCCCTGAAATCCGGGTCTATGTACGCTACTGACTTAATGCAGTGGTGAAGTCGAGAAGGGCGCAGGGGGGCAGCGTCCTCGCCTTTTTATTTTAATACAAGCGTCCTCCCATATTTTTAAAATTTTAACATAAGCACCCTCTCACTTTTGATTTCAATTACTTATCTTCATATGCATAAGCGTCCCCCCAACTTTTTTTTAGGACTACACCACTGACTTAATGTTAAAAATCTAGGGGGGGGGGGGGAAATAAGTTACTTCAAAATAAAAAGGTAGGCGTAGGTAACGCCATCCCCCCGGAACTGCACCACTGAGAGAATGTTTGAACGTAGAAACAACTCACTTCTTTAAAAATAATTGCACCAACTTCGGGAATTTCATCATCTGCAGCTGCAGTTCAGACTGCCAAACTCATTATCCGCTCTTCTAGTGGTGTAAGTCTCTCTTCTGTGGAGGGAACACCCCCAGTTTTCCCGCTATGTCAGTTAAACCTCCTGGTTTTTTTCCTCGCATCATTTTTTGTCTGTCCAGGAAAAATACCTGGCATTAGTTTTGATCGTAAAAAGATATACAGGTAAGCATACTAAGGAATTATATGAATGAAAGATTTTAAATGATCAGTAACCAAGGACTTTCCAAAATAATAAATTGTTTTTAAGGGATCATTCATAAATGATGTCACGCTTCAAGGGGGGGAGGGGGGTTCGTGAAATTGTGACAAAGTGTGACAAGGGTAGGGGAGGAGGTAACAAGAAGTGTGACTTCATGCATTATGCAACACAGCGTGATGCCTGACAAAGGGTTGAGGGGGGATCCACTAAAGTGTGACAAAGGGGGGGAGGGGGTCAAATATATGGGAAAAAAGCGTGACGTCATTTATGAACGGCCCCTAACGTTACATGTAAAAAGGTACGGGCGAGGGCGTGTATGTCTGCTACTACAAGGGTTATGTATATCTTTAAAATTAGATACTACCAAAACAAACACAAATAAACATATAGTAATTTAATCTAAGCATTCTAACATATAATAGCACATAAGTGCACAAGAGAAAGATGAAATGTCCATTTTTTAACGTGTTGAGTTCAATATCATATGACAACACCTGGTAATTGCAGATTATAATTTTTTGCTCCATATTTTGGAAAGTAAGAAAAACGAAGAATCAGTGTAAAAAACCATCTTAAAGTTTGTACGATGAAAGAAACACCTTGCGGCCTGCTAGCTTTTGAAACTTCAAACGTGATTTTCTCGAACACTGGAAAGTTTGACATTTTGCTTTTCTTCCCTTGGCTATTTACATGTAATTTCAAATCATATGATACATTATATTCTATTGCATTTAAGATTCTTATCACAAAAATTGAGTTTGGATCATTAGAATAAAAAATTAAGAGTTTATAGAAATTGTTTCTGACTTTAGAAAGTTACTATTGAACGAATATTTTGTTTCTTAAATTTCTGGCATATACATATAGTTAAAAACAGTTACTGTATCAGACTTTTAAAAAGAACACATATAAACATATAGTAATTTAATCTTAGCATCTACAAAAATAATGTTAATTGCTAGATGTTTAGAATTGGAAAGATCTATTGAAAAGTAAAACTATTTTCAATAAAATGAAAGACATGTCATTTCTATTGACACATTCAGATGAACTGTTGCCCTTTGGTTTTAAAATCATAATATTAACATTAACAAAAAAAGTAAGGGAAATTATTGTTAAGAGTAAAAAATAAACATAAAGTAAAAAATTATCTTACTTTTTGCCATTTTTGATGAGTTTTTTGTGCTCCTCCTAGAGCATTCAGAGTGGTGTCAAGTTCTTCCCATCTTCTTTTATGTATTGTGTTGTGTAAATAATTGGCTGAATTTATTCTCAGCCAATGCTGGATTATCTTAAAAGTGGCAGACAATTATTTCCAACTCTATGGGTAATGCAGACATTTCCAGGCTCCCCGTGATGTAGTAGCAAATTTCTGATTCTTGTTTGTTTACAATCTATGAAAATGATGAAGCCAAAACGAAGTGCTCATTGGCTACCGGCCCCATCGATATATCGAAACAACGTCATAAATAGGGGCGGAGTTACACAGTGAATCCGCGAGGTGAAATCGCTTTCGCTTGGTGGCCTAGCGAACGGAGATTACGCTTTTCACACGAGCTCGGACGGAAGGGCTGCAATTCGATAAGGTGAAGTGAACCGGTTCTACAGATGCGAGATTAGGCCTCGGGGAAAGCCGCAGGCTGGTTAGCACCTGGGCGAGAACACTCCTAAGCTCTGGGGGAGGCCTTCGGGCCGGGAGTCTTCTTCGGTTGCGGAGTCCGGGAAGAAGAAAAGGTTTAAACAGAATCATAAATCTCAAACTTTCGATATAAAAATTATTTTAAAACCATGATGTCTCAAAATTTCCAGAAAGTGCTCAAAATTTTTCGTAACATTAAAGGACATCATTACTTTGATTCTCCGTTTTGTCTGCTGTCACAAAAATCAGACTGGATTACATACACACCTGCTAAAAATTCTCGACAAACTTGAATACTTCCCAGCCCTTACTGAAGTAAATAAACTAGTGAAGTTAAAATAAAAAGGATTTACTTTAAGCTGAATTTTTATTAGGGGGACAGTTCAAGATATTTCCTATTATAAGTATATCTAACATTCATGTTGATGGAATAAGTACACAAATTAAGAGTTTTATTATTTTATAAACAGTGGCATTATTTTGCATTTTAAGTTCTATTATTTCGTAAACTGTTAAAAAAACTTCTTTGCTTCAAAACTAAGGGCGCAAATTAAAGAACTGAATTCCGTCTCTAAAAGAGTAGCAACTTAAACTCCCCCTCCCTGAAATTATGACCCTATCCTCACAAAAATAAAGTTAATTTTTTCTTTTTATTTTTCTTGACTTTTAGAAATGTTTCCCCCTAAGTTCAAGACACATAGTACATAAGATATGATCTTATAGAGGAAAAGACAGCCGGCAAACGATCTGATTTTCTTCTATGAGCTATTTTTTCTTTTTATTTTTCTTGACTTATAGAAATGTTTCCCTCTAGTTTCAAGACACATAGTGCATAAGATATGATCTTATAGAGGAAAAGACAGCCGGCAAACGATCTGATTTTCTTCTATGAGCTATTTTTTCTTTTTATTTTTCTTGACTTTTAGAAATGTTTCCTTCCAGTTTCAAGACACATAGTACATAGGATATGATCTTATAGAGGAAAAGACAGCCGGCAAACGATCTGATTTTCTTCTATGAGCTCGCTTCTTTCGTATTCAAGAAAGGGCTCCTTAAAACACCGAAACACGTATCTACACTTCTTATTGCGACATTTCTGCATGCAGTGGCGTAGCCAAGGGGGGATAAGTGGATTCTATCCCACCATGAACACGGAAACTTTATATCTGCATGTACATGGAAAAATCTTCCAACCTAAAGTTTCAACCCGCCCATGAAAAATTTCTTGATTTTTCCCTTTTTTTGCATGTCCATGACGAGAAAAAAATAGAGAAAAGAATATGGTTTGAACCGAAAAAAAAAAATGTATTGCAACTAAAAGAGGGTCCTATTAACAAATTGTCTTGTATTTCTCTTCTTGCGCTTACTTTTCATTCTGGAAAAAAAATATTCTTTTGACCAATCCTGTGATGTGGACTCGTGCCTACTTTTTTAGCCTACTTCACCGCAAAAAAAAAAATGTGTAAAAATATGAGTGTGAAAGAAGGTTTAGTTTATCGTAAAAATAAAGGAAAGTAAAAAATAAGTGAAGAAATTAAAGAAAGATTTTTTAAAAATTTCTAATGGGCTGCTGTTGGTTTCTGCCAATTGCAGACCTAGTGCGTTCCCCAGAGATTAGTACCCTTTCTTTCAGCGGCACCACAATGTGTGAGGTACCATCGCCGCATGAGAATTTTGACTTCCGGTTTCTCCAACTGAAAGGGCGAGCACCCGGACTCTGTTGATGCGAAATTGGCCTAGGGATTTAATTAAGATGAGAGCATCAAAGGCAAATGTCTACTCAAGGGATCTTTTACATGCCGCATAATCCTACGACATGGGCGCAGACGATTTTCTGCATCTTGAAAATCCACCCACACTGCCGAACCTCAGACCTGGGGCGTGCGAGCTCCGCTCTTACCACGACGCCATCATAACGGCAATTAAATAAAGGTTGAAAAATAAAAAAAAAATTGAAAGTAGGGTTTTGAGATGGGGGAAAATGTGTATCTGTCGATCTGTCTGCCCCCTCTAATAACTTTTGAGAGAATTGTCCGATTCAAAAGATTTTTTGGCACGTACGTACTATCGCAACCATGCCAAAATTCGGGGATAACGCGCCAAATTGGCATCTCGGATTTTGTACCTATCTAAGGCGTTTATGGTAACCATAATAGGTATACAAGTCGCCAATCTCGCCATATGGTTGCGATAGTACGTCAGTACCGATTTTTTTTCTCATTCGGAAGATCTCGCTAATTACATCTCATTTCCATATTTTATTTTTGATTTGAATAATTTTTACATGTAAAACTTATTTCGTCTATCGTCCATTCGGAAAGTTAGCGACACAGGTTAATTTCAATTTTCATCTAGTAATAACATCAATTTAATGAGTTATTTTATTTTTCAAATATGAGGATTTCTTTTTAATGACACTCGACGATTATCCACAACTGAAATACAGCTCCATTATGAGAAAAAATTCCAAAGCATTCTGTTGATCTAAGGTATTTCGAACAGTTAACGTTGTTCACTAATAATAATTATGTTTTTGTTGTAAACCTTAATCTCATTTTATATAAACTAAAGTACACACATAATATTTATTATAGTTACTTTCACGAGCGTCATTAAAGTTCAAACATAAAACTTTAAATATGATCTATAACGCAGTAGCTTTGTTTATAAACTTTCTTTTTTCGGTTTTTAAGTGTAAATGTTTAAGTAATGTAGCGTACAATTCGTACGTTCTGTTTAAGTAATGTAGCGTACGTTAAGTAATGTAGCGTCCACTTCAACATACACTTACGTCCTGTGTAAGAGGACGTAAAGTGTATGTTGAAGTGGGACATTTTGTGACAAAGATATATTGAAAAAAGTGTGGCGTCATTTATACATGAGGCCCTTTCACCTAAATAAATAAAATATTCAAATTTAATGCATTTATGTGAAATTTGTGAAACTGGTCAATCAAGATGTTCTCTAGGAACTGAAAAACATTACTAGAAATATATTTTTTTTCGGTTGCATATGAATAATCAATTTCGTCGGAATTTGCAATCATTAAACATGATGATTCGGGAGTTTTACAAAAGAAAACTTTGCAAAATGTATTGCTCAAATCTTGAAAATGGCGCTTCTTTTAAAAATATGCATTGGTTCCCCTTTTTTGACATGAAAGCTATGAAATTTTAAGGTGTGACTTATGCACCGGAAAATACGGTAATTAATGCAGAAATTAATTTAATTAAAAAATTGCTGAATAGTTATAAGTTATCTTTCTTCTTTTAATGATAATAACCTTCGGAATTTTACTTTTGTTATTCATATTCTCTTGGAATTTCTATTTTCACTCAATGTTTGAGACAATGCGACGAAATCAAAAGCTAATTATAATAAAGTGTAAACCAAACAATTGAAATGTGAAAGAAGTCATTTGAATAACACAACTTCAGTAGCGATACCTAATGACCAGAAAAGTAACTAGAGTAGATTTCACATTGGATCAATATAAAAAAAAAAAAAAAAAAATCAGGCCTTTGGAGGGGTAAAAACTAAATATTTGAAAGTTAATTACGAATTGCACAACGACTGACGAAATACGCAACTTGAAGAAATTTTTTTTCAACCAGTGGAAAGAATGCCACTATGTTTATAAGTAGTAGTTCGCATCCATCGTCGATTTTCGGATCTTTGACCTCTACATCTGTCAAAAGAGCCTCTCATCTTTTAGAGAGGCCGATTAGAGATGAAGTTTTTACCCTCCGTCCTGCAGCGCCACCTAGTGAACAAGAAAGGAACTAAGTGAAAGGACTATTTACCCGAATATTTCCGAGTCACCAATTTTAGACTTATTTTACAAACGAATTTTAGCACTTTCATGAGTATGGAGTACCCTGATTGCAGGTTGCCAATGTGCGGGGAAATTCCAAAACTCTGGTCTTTTTAACGTCTGTTGGTATTTTCGAGAGTACGAGTATTTATACACTGAGGGTACACTGTGGAAATTTTAAGAAGTTTTTAAAATAACTTTTATAGGGAACGTTTCAGATTTATGATGCTCGCAAAACCTTTTCTTAAAAAAAAGATACAAAAACTTTTTAAACTGTCTGATAAATGTCAACAGTTATTGCTGTACGCCAGTGGTTCCCAATCTGTGGTACACGTACCACTAGTGGTACGCGAAGTCTCTCCAGGTGGTACGAACGCAGGCAAAAGAAAAGAAGAGATAGACTGGACTGAAAGAATGCGTTGCTTTCTGTTCGGATGGCGATCGATCAATGACAGGGAAACACGGAGGAGTTTTTCCCAAAATAAAATCTCTGACAGAAAACTACTTTCATTTCAGCAATAATAAGCATCAGTTGGCAACAAGGGGCATACCTGAACCATTTACATGTGTTTTACAGGAATCTGACAAAGTGTTCAACTTCATTAAATCACAGGCACTTTATAAAATATATTATTGTATGTATGCAGCCTTATTTTAATAAACGCTTTTCTCTGCCATAATAATGATCGAAAATGGTGTAATTTATATTACTTAGTCTTCCCAGTGTTTTTCTATAATCTATTAGTATTCTATTCTACATAATAAAGTTATATTCGCAGTGGTGCGCAAATGGTTTGGAAATAAAATGGTGGTAACGAAAAAAAAACATTGGGAACCGCTGCTGTACGCCATTGCATCATGAAGTATTAGGGTACAAGCACTATAGACATGATCGAATAAGCTCTGTCCGCGAATTACGTGAGAAATAATACCAATAATAATAATAAGAAAAAGTGCAAAGGATTCCAAAATGAGATTAGTAAGAAAAATCAATTTAAATTTTGCTTGTTCATTTATTCATTTTTTATGCTTATAATTATTTGTTATTTTCATTCTAGCCTGCATAGAATTAATTTTAGTTCCAATGGCTTGCTATAACAGTTGGGATCAGAAAAAATATTGATGAGCGTACGTTTGCGAAAACAAGACTCGCAGCAAAAGTGAAGTTTCTAGTCTTATAGCATGTGTAATTCAATTTTTTACCAGTTACGACTCCGAAAAGCAAATTTCCTTTCTTGGAAATGACTTCGGAAAATGCCCTTCCTTGCTATTTCAATTTGTGCGTTCTCACGTGTGGGCAATTCGTTTGTTTTCTGAATGCATATCTATAACACTTGGGATCCGTGAAAATGAATCTGTAATAACCAACTGTGTTATGAATGATCAAATGCTACAAAAAAACATAAATTACATGATGATATTGTAAATGTAATCGCATTTCAAGCACTTGACACCGCAGATAGTCGAAGTCGATAGCAAGCAAATAAGTTATTTCAGAGTGACTAAACATTCATTTTAAAATGAACTAGCGATCCGACCGGTTAGACATCCGTCGGAGCACTACAGCCTAAAGTCGAAAGCAGCAGGTAAAGTTCCGGCAGCTTTTATAACCGGTAAGGGCAAAAAACACTGCTGAAAATTTAATCAAATATTGTAAATAATTTTTTTCTCAAGGTAAATTATTAAAAGTTTTCAAGTCAATTCTATGAAAGTAGTGCTGCAAAAATGGATAATAACCACTTCATTGGTACTAAAAATTGAAAGAAAAAGTAATAAATGTGAATGCTTATTGAAGCAAACTCTCACCTCACCACATAAGACCGTAAAGGTTAGAAAATTAAAGTCGTTACTAGAAATGGCATTTTATTTATACGAAGCAAAATTTCAAAGTGTTTGAAGCAGTTTTCCAAAACCGTCCAGTTTAATAAAAATTACTGACAATTATTAAATAAAAGAAATGAGTAATGGTTATAGGGGTGACGTCAATAACCGTAATAGCCAATGTACGAAATTTCCAAGCGATGCCATTTTGCAAATTGCTTTCGTAAAAGCATGACTTTTACATATCATTCAAAGTCGGTTTATTATTCGAACACGCGCGTAGGTACAGTCAAAAAACAACGAAGTCGGTTTTAATTAAGCTAAGCTAAGCAAAGCAAATTTTACAATACTACACTCGTCTCTTCAATATTCGGCCTTTCTACAGCAGAGGAAAAGCCTCGTACTTGAATATCATAGTTGATTTGATAGTCATTCCACAATGATTTTCTAAACAATACTAAAATTCTCTGTAAAATTATTAAAACTGGTAGATAAACTAAATGTTCCTTCATTCTTCCACATAGTGCACATATTTCAAGTTCCTGATTTCCGAGCGGATGCCGATAGAATTGTCCCGCTTGGTGCGTCCAATTTGGTATGAAAGAGCAATTTACTGTAAATCAATTTCGGAATTACGTACTTTCAGGTTTTCGCGCCAATCTGATTGCAATTTTATTCTAACCGAGTGCCATTCAGTCCTTTCGCTCAGCATTTTGTTAGAACGAACAGTTGAAATAATTACCGTATTAATTCCCACCGTGTTCCGTCGCTGCTAAATCATTTCCTGTTGACATCTGCTGAAAAAGAATTTCCTTCTCTGTTGATAGGTTGATTCTTTTCGACTGTTATATTATGGTTCATGGAATGTTTCCTTTAGCAGGTTGAGTGTGGATGTGGACCTCGCACCGCTTGAAATTTTATATCGACGCTGGGGGGCATTACATGGGTATGGAGTACTCTGATTGCAGGTTGCCAATGTGCGGGGAATTACTAGAAACTCGGGTATTTTAAAGATCTGTGGGTATTTTCGAGAGTATTTATAAATGAAGGTTACTTTCTGGTAATATTGAGACATCTAGTTTTTAAAATCATGTCCCCTACCTCCCCTTGAGGTTTGTCATAATATTAATGGGACATCCTGTGTATATATATATATATATATATATATGTTATTATTATTATTTCCTCCTTCGGTCTTCTAACAGGAGCAATTCGACTTTTTCCCCATTTTGCCTCGGACAAGAAATTATCTTTCTTGAAAACGACTTTGGAAAAATCCTTTCTGTGGTATTTAAATTTTTTCGTTCTCACATATATGCTTTCTGCAGGCATATCTATAACAGTTGGGATCCGTGAAAATAAATCTCTAATAATCACTTGAGAGATGAATGATGAAGAGCTACAAGAAATGTAAATTACACGATGATATTGTAACTGGAATCGAACTTCAAGCAATTGGCACCGCAAATAGGCGAAGTCGATAGCAAGCAAATAAGTCATTTCGAAAAGGCTGAACATTCATTTTTAAAAAGAACTAGCGAAGGCGACCGATTACACATCCGTCAGCGCACTACCATCGATCCTTACCCGATTAGTCGAAAGCAGCAGGTAAAGCTCCGGCAGCTCATTTCCCCCTAGCCAATTAGTCGAAATTGTAAATTTTGGGAGGAGAATACAAAATGTTAATGAGTCAAAAAATAAGTTTTGCTCGTGAGGATCATGGGCATTCTGTTATAGTTTCCGTGCGATAAGCCACTTTGTTTCGCGTCATTTATTCGTTGCCCTCTGGAAGTTTATCGGATCCCAACCGTTATAGCAAAGCATGGTAAATAATAAAGCGTCATTGACGTTGTTTTAGGTAATAATTAAATATTTACTATTAATTCAATGCAACTCACAATCATATGAAAAGCAGCTTGCTTTTTTTCCAGTAATATATGTCTTGAAGTCGTATTTTTTCTCTTACTAATGATCTAGGAGTGTCCTAAGTACGGAAATTTCCTTTGTAAAACAAGAGTATAAAAGGGATGACTTAGAAATATTCCACTAAATTCCTTTAGCATAGTTCCTTTCTTGCTCTTTAGATGGCGCTGCAAGACGACGCAGTAGGCTGCGGGTATTGGAGGGTATTTTTGCCTTTACTGGAAGGTAAAAACCTCATTCTCAAACGGTAGGACTGCACACCTCCCCTCCCTCAATACCTTTTCTCCAACAGACCCCCTACCTGTTAGCCGAGGCCTTAGGATTGCTTACGCACGGGGAGAGGTAGTGGGGTCTACGGATTTTGCATGCACATATCCCCAAGTATACATGGTGGTCTTCAGTGGGTATCGAACGCGTGACCTTCCAGGTGGAAGTCCGATGTCTAACCACTAGGCTACCTCCCTCAATACCGGGCGAAAGAGCCTTCGGCCCTAACCATTCGACTCTCGATAGTTAATATGGAATGTAAGATGGGTTCTGGGCGAGCAGGGCCCGTAGGGGCCTTTTACCACTGCCTTCGAGACTAGACTTATATGTATAGCATGAGTTCTACATGAGTTCTCGAGACAAATCCTTAAGTTCAAATCGAGTTCAAAATCCTTAACGTTAAATCTCCGAAGAGGAGATTAAATCTTAAAGATGAAATGTGTGAGCCTCTCTTTTTCAAGCCTGATGACCAAAAGCTTTTGTTTTTGTCATATTTCATAGATTGGCTAAACTAATGGGAAAATTTAAATAATGATACAGGCAAGTTCACTCGAGAGACACATTCTGCCTTCATATTATCCACGAACTGCATAATTGAGCTCACGTCTGAGCTCAATATGACATATATACTGCCTGGTAAAATTCAAACAGATGAATTAGAATACAGGTTTAGTGTGTATCGCCGAATGGCAGGCACTAATTATCATATATGCCTAAGGCAAATTTTTGAAGTAGAAAATAAATTGAGAATTTCAAATATTTGTAAATTAAAATTACATTCTAAGTCGAAAGGTGAATTCGATGTAGATAAAATATGTGATGACATTGTTGATGATTTAGGTAATGATTTTGAAACTGTTGAAAAGGTACCTTTTTCACTTATTGTAAACGACAGTGATGTAAAAAAAGTAAACGACCAGCTTCCGTTAATAACATGGTTGGCAGTATAATGTGTTCACTCAATTGTTTTCAACAAATTAAAATGTGATGAATGCAAATCTAATTTTAGTTTAGGTAGAAATTTGATACATTCTGAGAACCAAAGATTTATAAGCAATGTTGATAGAGGAGGTCTCATATATCCCACTGTTGATGTAGTAAATGTAATTGTTTAAAATTATATTGTTGTGCAGAAATTGATAACTGATTTTGAAAAAAAAATTCTTCGAAATATCCAACCAATAAAATATAGCTGTACAAGAAACACTTAATGTTCTGTACAGTAAAGACATGTTAATTATTAGTTGCAAAAAACACAATTCTATAAAAATTATGATATTGATATTACGGGCCTCGACCAACACTTTATGAAAAAACTACTGTAAAAACAAAAACGACTCCCTGGTAAAACTAAAAAATTATGCAAAGAAAAGCAAACACGAAAATCTTACCTAAAAGAAAACAGACTCAAAAAATAAGTCAACAAAGAGAAAAGAAAAAAAAATTCCAAAATAGTAATGTGTTTTTATTTATAAAAAAATGTGTATTTATACAAGTTTTCTTCCTTTCCTGAATTGAAAAAAAAAAAAAGCCTAAGTGTTGTAATTTATTGATTTTTATGTACTTGTAAATATGTAAAAAAATACATGTTTTGAAAATAAATGTTTTTCTCTGAAACTGGTCTGCTTATTTATTTAACATTGTAAATTTATCTTACAAGTATGTCGTATCAAACATTTAATGCTTCAAATGTAAGCTAGATTTCTTAATCATTGATAGTTTAAGTATTAATTTTGATTATATGGCTTGGAAAGAAGTATGATTGAGTTTTTTTATTTACATATTAAAAATTGCTTCACTGGAAAAATTTATTGTCATATTTTTAAAGCCCAATTGATACTTCATAAAAGTTTGTAACTTAAAGTAGAAGACATTTTTAAAAATATTTAAATATATTTGTAAGAATGAATGGTTCGAAGGTAATAATGTGCAAGATAACCTATAAGACCAAAGTGTTTATAATATAGATTGATATTTTATCATCTAGTTTGACTAAAATGTTGATAAAAATTAGAAGCAGTTTATTTTTAAAGGAACCTTATAGTGTGACTTGCTATAAGAGTAGATTGAGATGCAAAGTTTAAAGAATTGATATTTTTAACATTTTCCACTTATACAAAATGTTATACAAATATTTAGTATAGTTGTATAGCAATAAATTATATAATGTATTTTAATGGGAGGGAGGCTGTATTCATTAAAACTGATCTCAATTCGTTGCGAAAATCTCACTCTGCTCTACCAAACAGTCTGCCTCCCAGATGAGGCAAGGGCCTACTGTAGTGACGTTACGTTGCCAGCACATTGGCGTCCTAGTCTCGAAGGCAGTGCTTTTACCCGGTGTGAACGAACAGCCCAAAGCTATCAAGGTGAGTAAAGCACGACAGTTACTGTATGTTGGAAGGAAAAGCTTTACTTCCAAATGACAGCAGTGAAACTACAGTGGACCAGAACTGATATTTCGACAAAACTGTACTGAATCGGTTCCCTTTTTGTACAGTAAAGAAATTAAGGTACTTTTAGCGGAGCAATGAATTTCAGCTATACTTATCTGCAGGCGGCAATCTGTTAGCAATCTAATTGTGATAGGCTGCCGGGGGAGGGGGGGGGGTCTTCCCTTTCGCTCAGCATTTTTATGGAGGGGATTTTCTAAAGATTTCAAGTTGCAGTTCAGTTCCATTAATTAGAACGAAATTTCGTTGATTAAAATTCTAAAAGTACCCTCCAATTTATAAATACCCTCCAAAATATCCGAGGATGAATAAAATACCCGATTTTCGGATAATTACCCGCACATTGGCAAGACTGGTAACTGTAATCATGAACAGAGTTATTCAAAAACAACCTTTTCCTCCAAATATGCTGTAGATGCGCACTATAGTAACCAAAGCTGAACATCTCATTTGGGAAAAAATAGCTTACAGTACTCGCAACAATCTAGCGTATGATGAAAAGATTTTATTGAGTTCTTATTTCAATATATCTATTATTCTTTTTGAAATAATAATAATTAAAATATTATCATTAAACTGATAAACATCCCATTATAGGTTTAAAAAAAAAAAAAAACATTGCAGAAAATTTAATCAAATATTGTAAAAAAAAAAATTCTCACAGTAAATTAATGAAAATTTTCAAATCAATTTAATGAAAGTAGTGCTGTAAATCACAAGTAGAATATCCAGAATGGATAATAAACACTTCATTGTTAATTAAAAATTGAAAACAACAAATAATAAATGTCAATGCAATTTTAAGTCTTTGTTCGTAAAAGCATGCATGAGACACACAAATTACAAATAAACGCTCAAAAGGTATTGGCATTGGCATTGGCAAGATGAGTTGGGTCCACAGGGCCCTTTTGCCCGGTATGAGGGAATAGGTGGGAGGGAAAGGGTGTGAAGGGTCGCCCGAAGGCCGAGTTACTGGGAGAGTAGGAGGAAAAAGGGGAGGAGCGAAAGAGGAAGGGCGGAGCCGGCGACAGCAAGGAGCTAGTCCAAGTTGAGGGCGGCGCTGATCCTGTTGAGTTTCCGCAACATGACTTGCATCTCAGCATGCATGGAAGTTCCGTCATTTCTGTTGGCGATTGGGGCTTGAACTTTCCTTTGCTGCGATCTGGGTCGTCTAGGGCAGCTGGGGTCAGAGGCGCAGTGGCTTTCCTTGCAATTGACGCATGAGAGGGAGTCCTTCTTTGTGCATGAGCGTGAGTCATGAGGCTCGGCGCAGAACCTACAGCACGTAGCTTTTCTGCAATTGTAAGCGGAATGGAAAAAGCCTTGACAATTGTAGCACTGGGGGATGCTGTTCTCTTTCCTTCTTAGCTTTTCCCAGTTTATCTTGAAATGGCCCACGTATCGCACTTCTTCGAGATTTCTGTTGCATTCAATGTTGGGAGCGATAACCAGGAATATCGGTAGGGGATCCCTTCCTTTCTTGAACTGTACAATCTTTTCTATTTCATAACTTTCTTCTGTTAGGCTTAACATGATGTCATCTGTACGGTAGTCGCTGGGCAGTCCTCGTATTATTCTCTTGATCGGCGGGTTCTCGGCGGAGTGGCGGACCCAGTGTTCCATTTTTTCTTTGACCACAAACTCTTCGACTTTGGAGAAGTCTTCCTTGGTTTCTGCTTCAACTTTAATTTCATCCTTGAATATCTTTGCCTTGATTTTCGTGCCCGTTTCATCTGCTATTTTCTTAATAAGAATTCCTGGGTTTTGGACGTTGGCTAGGTTGAGGAAGGGAAGTCTTGGCTTTTTTTCTTCTTTTTCCTGCCGTGGGATGGCGCTGACGACCGCTTTCGCGTAGCTTCTTTCTCTCATCTCCTTTTCCTCTTCGAGTTGAGATACTTTACCTTTGAGTTTTTCAACTTCCTCGGAGAATTCTTTTTCCCTGCTGTTTTCGGTAGCTTCTGTTAGTAAGGAGATTAATTTCTCGTCCGCCTGGTGCAGTACTTCGTAGAATCTCGAAATAAACCAGATTTCTTGTCCGTTAAGTCCTTCGAAACCCTGTTGCTTAAACTCCGCGTACATGTCGAACAGGGCTTGTCTAATTAATTTTAGCTGGACAGGGTCATCCGATTCTTCAATTTCTAATATCAACGTCCTTTCCTCGAAATGGTAGGCTTGCGTGATGTCCTGGAACCTGCTGTGGTGTCCACCCATTCCTCTTGAGGCGGTGAGACTCGAGTGAGAGCTGCTGTTGCTGCTAGCGCTGCCTCGGCGTTGTTTTTTTCTTTTTTCATAGCTGGAAGTAAAGTTATTGGAACTCATTGTGCTACTGTGATGATAGCTTTGAAAAAAGCTCTTCACACTTGAGTATAAGGAGAGATCACACTCGGCCTGGCCCGCTAGCCGCGCGAACGGCGTACCGATCGGCGGCGTAGAGAGCACGACTAAGGCAGGCACACTGAGGAGGAAGAGAGGAATTTGTAGCAAGGGGGAATTTTTCGGGTGAAATGTCCTAGCTTCCCACATGCTATGCTCGCACACTGGAGCCGCGCGCTCCTGGACACCGGTTTCTTGCCTCCGAGAGGCATGCCTCCCCAACTTGGACTAGAGCTTTCTTTTTCGGCTGGAGTCGCGTGCACGAAGGAGGCAAAAAACGGGCGCTGAGAAAAATGAGGCGCGATCCTCAGATTTTAACCTTCGTTTCGCACAAATTATTGAAAATTATCTTGTTTTATACAATTACATATTATCATCGTATTCTAACAAGAATGAAATACAACTTTCAGCTGAAAATTAATGTACATTAGTTTATCAAAGGCCCTCTTTTTAGATTTCGGTAACTAAACTTTATTATCATAAAATGGTGCATTCACGTGCACCGTTTTCATTAGCTAAATTTTCTGAAACTACAATTTTTTTGCCTTCTAAAATATCTATGTGTCTCAATGATTTTATTTTTATAATAATATTTAATAAGAAAGTAAAATTGACTAGAATACACTATAAAAAGTAATGATCTCTGATGTAATGAAGAATATGCAGATTCAACGTCAGTGGCTATTTCTTTTGGACAAGATAGTTTATCAAGAACAAAACTTTTCAATATAACCGCAATAACTGTTCATAAAAAGTGGATTACATTTTTCATCACTCGAAGTCTACATTTTTATTTCTTCTTTTAATGTACATTCTTTTGAAAATGAATTTCTAAAAGGAAAATCAGAGAATTTGTAAAAGTACTTTCTGCTTTCAACAAGACATTTTAAATAATAACCTTTGACCATGAAGCTCTTGCAAAATAATAACAGTAATAATCTTAACATATGAGTCCAAAAATTTCATAAATCAGCAAATCTTTTTTTTTTTTTTTTTTCACATTTTACGAAATTATGCTTCATTTCATTAAAAGAAAAAAGTTTGCATAGTTACTTTAAAAATGTTTTGAATTAAATATCTTACAATTCATAGTAAAAAGTTTATTCGGAACAAAAAGAAAGACATGCAACACTTGCTATACCAAAATACAACCTGAACAAAGAAAATTAAATGACATTATAGTTGCAGCATCAAATTTTGCTTGAGTGCATTAAATTAGGAAGCTCAAAATGTTTTTGATTTAAATCCACCTTATCAGGTAAGTGCCAAAATACCAGATAACTATAAGCTCCTTTTTTACTAAAGGGATCCATTTCATTCTAATATGCGTGCAATTTTATTTGTCAATGTTTATTCAGATATGTTTTAAGATAATTACATATCAAGATTATGAGCTCAGTATGGATTTTTAATGTTTAACTTCAAGGCATTATGAGAGGAATCCATTTAATTTCTCTTTGTTGTGTGCTTGGTGAAATTTCAAATCATTTTTAAAAAAACGCATGGAAGTAAAAAAAAATCACATTTTAAATTTCATTTTTAAATTTTTAATGACATTTGCAGCATAACAGACAGAATGCCAGCATGATGAATATCAAGGTTGGTATTTCTGCAGGGACGGTGGCAAAAACTGGTAAAAACCAGGAAAAGAATGGTTAAAAAAACGGCAGTAAGGTCTAAAAATTGATAAGGAGCTAAATAAATTATCTTTTGGGAATTAATTAATGCCTTTATAAATTAATAAATGATATTAAAAGAACTATTTAGAAAAAATCAAAGTTATAAATTCTGAAAGTAGTTGAAATTAACTGAAAATTATACAAACTATTATAATGTCTTGTGAGACAACTTGATATATTTTCCTACTTTCGCTTTTGGGAAAAAAACACATAGTTACTTTACTTTTCTGTGTGTTTACTATTCAAATCCTGAAATTCACCGATGGTATTATGAAATGCCTATATCATAACAGTTATGAAAGTAAAATGACCTACCCAGCTCCAAAGAATTGGACACCCCATTTTGAAATTGTTCAGTAGAAAGTGGAAAAGTAACTCGACGAAAACAAAATGAGCAGTTACTTTAATTTTCTATTTATTTACTATAAATTTTGTATATACAGTGTAACCCTAAAGTTGACCACTTGCGGTGCAGCACATTAGTGGTCAACTTATAGAGGGTGTAGATTTTTCTTTCTTTTATTTTTTCTTACACTGTGCAAGTATTTTCTAAAACTATATAAATTTATAACTAATTGAAATATAGTTTCATGTATAAACGTTACTTTAGAATAGTAATGAGCTGTCTCTTTTTTTCACAATTATCTGAAATATCATTAGAGAAATTTAAAGAATAAAAGAGTGCTCATAATAGTTTTCCCATTGGGTTAACTTGCAAAGAGGTTTGGGCAAACTTTATATTGATGTTTCATCCATACAAACAAATACTGGTCTAACATTATCGCATAAAAAATATCCTGGAAAAGTTATTTAAGTTTTTTTTTAATCTTTGAAAAATAAACAAATAAATTTAGTACTAATTAGGCGGTCAACTTACAAAGGTTTTTTTATAATGTTCCCACCCAAAGTTGGCATACAGATACATAAGTGGTCAATATAGACAGGTGGTCAAGTTACAAAGGTTTCCCTATATTATAAAACATAGGGCTAATTCTGTTCCTGACAAAGGTGGTCAACTTTACAGGTTTTACTGTAGTTTCATTTTTAATTTTGTAAATTTGTTTGAAACTATTTTTTTTTTATCTGATGCTTCACTTCAATTTTAACCTGGAAAAAAAATTAAACGGAGATGTGTATCACAATTTTGCCTGGACGGTTTTTACCAGGGTGGCTATTCCAATCTTTCGACGCGCGAGAAGCGAGATGACAGGACCGCAGAACCGGTCTGACGTCGTAATCCAGTCCATATGCATTCCAAGCGAAATGCGACACGACGGCTGCCGGTCGAAAGAAGCGGGAATAGTCCATCCGGAGAAAATGGTAGGGGCGACAGGTTTCCGCGGGAAGAACCAATCAGAATGCTCCTTTTAGAGGAGCGAAATTGAATTCAAAGAGCGGAGAGTTCAATCGTTTACTGCGCGCGCCTTTCTCTCTTCTGAGCTTGCTCGCTACCTTATTTTGTCACAATGGTAGGCGCAGGGGACGGGGGGTTGCTTCAAGCCCCCCCCCCCCCACACATTAGAAATCAGGAAATTTTTATTTTTATACCAAATGATGCAGATTTAAAACAAAAAAGTGTTACTGTTTATTTTGCATTAATCACATTTAATAAATGTATAGTTAAATCAACGGTTCGTTGATTAAACTATACATTTATGTGTAGTTGTGTAGTGTAGTGTTGATTAACTATAAATGCGTAAGATTTCGGTTATTTTGTGAAAACTATGAATTTATTTTAATGATCTATAAAAATATTCATTAATTAGTGATTTTTTGTAATCACTGAAGAACTTTGGGGATAAATCCCCCCTTAAAATAAAGAAGATTTTCTAGAATTTGACCAATTTTTCAATAAAACATTGAAATTAGCTCACTGTTACCGAAGAAATCCCCTTATAAAGGTGAAAATTATCTAGAATTTGACCAATTTTTCTTAGAAAACAATGAAATTAGCTCACGTTTCCCGAAGAAAACCCCCTAAAATGGTGAAAATTGTCTACAATTTGACCAATTTTCCTGTAAGTCAATGAAATTAGCTGACTTCTCTCGAAGAACCCCCCCCCCCCAAAAAAAAATCCGGGTCTAAACGCCACTGTTTGTAATTAATGTAATTAATATTAATAACAATGAGTGAATACTAATTACTTTTTGATTGTTAATTGGTTTTTCTTTGAAATAATTTCGAGCATTTGGAAATGAAATTATTTGAGGCGCCTCCCCCCTCCCCCCCATGATTTCCATATACAATCGCGAGTCCATATACAATTCCATAAGCGATCGCTGCCCGAAAACCTTCATTATTAAAATTATTTCTCTTTGCTCTCGAAATAGAATATGTTGAAGTAAAAGCAATAGAGGCTTCTTATGAGTGCTAGTTTACCTCATTTTTGTCCGTTTTTCGTTTAATAGTGACTTAGTACATTAGATGTCATTGTGCAATAATATTATTCCATCTGCTTTTAGTTTGTCATGTTTCTTATTATTCCGAAATTGTAAGCAATACAAAGTCAACTCAATCAAAGTACGATAATAATTTTAATTTTTCCAGTGTAAACTTTTTTCTATTAGCGTTTATTTATTTATTTACTTTTTTTTTTTTGCTTCTTCGATCCTTCCACGTGTTACACTTTTCTGCAATTGTGCAGCAATCTCGTTGCATCTGCTTTTAGTGTGCGGTTATTCTCATTATTTCACTTTTAGTTTATAACATAGAAAAGGTTGGTCAAAAATAAGAAACAATTTTCCAGTATAAATGTTTATTGATCGAAATTTATTGTGTCCAAGTTCGACTTACAATTTTTAAAAATTGAATTTTTCAAAATTCGAGTTCGCGAGACAGGAATTCATAACATCTTAATAAAAATGCTAAAATTTCATTATTTTCAAAGATTGATCAATGTATATTTTTTTCAAAATACATCTTAATTTTTTTATACGATAATTATTTTGATTTTTAACCGTGTATACTTCGTTTTTTTTAGCGCATTTTTTTGCCTTCTTTGATGCTACGTGTTAGACAGTTGACAGTTTTTCTGCTATTGTACAACAATCTCGTTACACCTGCTTTCAGTTTAGAATATTTCTTCTTATTTTATTGCTAGTTTACAACATAGAACATATTGATAAAAAAATATGAATAAATTTTTCAGTATAAATGTTTATTGATCGAAATTTTATGTGTGCAAGTTCGACTTGCAATTTACTAAAATTTAATTCTTAAAAAACGAGTTCGCGTCACAGAGTGAAATAATAATAAAAATGCTACAATTTCATTAATATCAAAAATTGACAACGTATCTATAAATATATATATATATATATTTTTTTTTTCAAAATACATCTTAATTTTTATAAACGATCACGTGTTTTTCAGAAGATATTTGTCAACAGAAAACTGCTGGTGCTCAAAAATATTGGTTTATTTCGGTGACCTTACATTGTGCTCATGAAAATATAAAGAACATGTCAAGTATTTCAGTGTAATTTTCAACTCACAAGAAAAAAAAGCTAATAAGATTAGTTCTTAAGAACCCCCCCCCCCCCCCCAGCATTCATTTGTACTGACAAAAAAATTTCACGTGTATGTTTTTAAAGCAATATTCAGTATTTTTTGGTTATGAACAGGGGGGGGGGGGGCGTTACTGCGAGCGAAATATTTCATTTTTATTTTAGAAAAAGAGCTATTTTTAGTTAAAATAACTTTTATAATGAAAAATAAGCATATAATCGTTCCCGCTTTTCTTTTAAAAACGGGGGGGGGGGGGATTATGAAAAAATCCGAGAGAATTTCGTTAAAGATACAAACCCACATTATTTGTTTGTCTGTATTATAACATCTGCATTCCTCTCCATGAAAAAAATAAGAAAATAAAGGCAGCCGCACTTGGCATTTGCGGTGCAGGTGTTATAAAGAGAAAATGTTGAAAAAAAAAGGGAATTAGACCCGAGCCGATCCAATAGTTGTTGAGTTTTTTTGCAAAGATAAGAAAAAAGAATTAAAAATCCTCTGGATATAGCATTTTTTTAAACCTCCAAATAGTTTATTTATTTTACTAGAATCGCGAGTGATTCTTTTAGTCTTAATAATTATGTAAACTTCCCCCAAACAGTTTTACGGCGTTTGAATAATGAATTTATGTTTTTATAAACATAAAAATAAACAAATGATTTAAATGACATTTTTGACAAGCATTCTACACGTTTGTTTTAATGGTTTAAAGTTCAAAGTGCCTTTTTTACCATCGGCCGATGGAAGAGGAGAATAATGGGCCATCGGCCGATCTCGGAAAAATCGGCATCGGCCAAAAAATGCCGTCGGTCGAGCCCTAATAACAATAATAAGGATGATGATGTGTGCACTTAATTTGAATAAAATGAGATAAGAGTTACAAAAAAACATAATATGACACAAAAAAACCATAATTATAACAGTAAAAAATATTAATGTTCAAGAGCAATTAAAAACAATTGCATTTTAGACCTTGACGGCAGTTTACTTAGTGAAAAGAAACTTTATTTTAAGAACACAAAATGTTCTTGAAGAGATTAAATTAAAAAAAATAAATAAATAAAAAATAAACAAAAATAACTCTACATAACACCGAATAAATATATCATCCGGAAGACCAAAAGCGTCTTCTCGTGTATTATAGATTGGTCTTCTTCGAGCACTTTGGCGATTTAAAAGGCGCTGAATTAAAATCCCGTCGACAAACGCAGACATCTTTATCAATCTCGCCACCTCACTTGCCGGCGAGATTCGCTTCGACCAAAAGAGGCGCGCTAAACTCGTCCCGACCGGTTTGGAATGCATGAAGGCGAGATTTTTGCTCCGTACCTGTGAATTTCGCTTCAGCGCCATCTACTGAAGAGTTTGGAACTAATCCCGCCGTCGGGATTTCGATCTTGGAATAGGGGCCCAGGTTTTGTCTGTCTACGGCAAAAACTTGCCAATTCTGATAAAAACTCTTTAACAGATTGAATTTAACCTTTTTAAATTCTCGCTTTTACCTAGGACTTCTTTGAAACATTAACAGTTAATCTCATAAAGAGTAGCATATACGCTATTTTATGAGACTAAGGGTTAATCAGCATCAATATTTTTCAATAGAAAATAAAACGCTTATAATGAAATAACAACTATCATTAAATAATATTAACATGTACGGTATAACATAATACTTTGTTTCCAAATATGCGTTTTTTATTTGAGTGATAAATCAGCTTTGTAATCTGGTTCTGATAGACATTCGTTCGGTACTGCTCGTTTCACGCGCTTTCCGCCACACTCAATGCGCATGCGCAGAGGGAGCTCGTGGAATGTTCAGTGTGCGGCGAAAATTCGGTTGTGAACGCAGGGGTCTTTTTGCCTCCTCAGTCTGCGGCCGGCCTAAGGGTAGCCTGGATGGGGGGATGAGAGAAACCGGAGTCGCTCCCTGAGCCTGCTAAATACACGTCCGACTACTACGGACGCTGGGAACTGACATAAAACCCACTGTGACAATGCTCTACAATTGGCCCTTCAAATACAGAGGAAAGGCCCAGTACGTGATTTAGTCATGGACGATTCTCGACGTGAGCAGAGCAGAGCAGAGCAGATGAGTTGGGTCCACAGGGCCCGAAGGGCCCTTTTACCCGGTATGAGGGAATAGGTGGGAAGGAAGGGGTGTGTAGGAAGTCGATGTGAGTGAGACGAGCATGAAGACAGGCAAGGGAAGGAGGGAGAAGAGAGCGGGAAGGATCCGACGACAACCGACCGGTTACTCGGCGGGGGGGCTTGCGCACAGGAGCCGGAGGCTGTTCATAACTTGCGCTAGGACCGTCCTGGTGCTGGGGGCGGCAGCAGAACTTTTCGTTGGCTTAGGCATCGGGGCGGGAGGCTTGGCGGCAAACCTAGGCTTCGGGCGCCTGGGGCAGTTCCAGTCTGATGCTTGGTGGGGGCCGTCGCAGATGGAGCACTTTGACTGTTCTTTGTCTGGACAGGTCCTGGAATCGTGTTGAACAGCGCAGTATCTGCATACCGGCTTCTTATGGCATGACAGTGCTGAATGGTTGAATGTTTGGCAATTGAAGCATTGCGTAGTCGTTGTGCGATTATTCTTGACCTTCTCCCATCTGACGCGGAAGAAGCCTATCGTTCTGATTTCCGTGAGGTGTTGATTCCTTTCATCGTTCGGTGCTATAACTAGGAATAGCGGGAGTTTGTGCTCCTTCCTGTGGAACTGGATGATCTTCATTACTTCTATGTTGTTACCCCGGAGTGACTCGGCGATTTCCTCTTCCGGGAAGTCGGCAGGTAGTCCTCGTATTACTTTTTTGATGGGAATTTCTTCCTTTGGCTGCTTTGTCCAGTGTTCGAGCTGTGAGTCTTCTACGTATTTCTTGACTTTCTCGAACCCCTCTTTGGAGTCGGATTGGAGCCAGACTTCGTTTCTACGTATTGATGCCTGGAAGTGTGTCTTAGTCTTTTCGCAAATATCCTTGATGGTAGTCGAAGGGTTGGTAAGATTCGCCAGGGCGATAGTGGGTGCCTTTGGTGCTTTAGCTGGCTTCTCTTTCCGTGGGCGATCCGCCTGAACTATATAGGCGAATGAGGGTCGCGCCTTTTCCTCTTCGAGTACGCGGATCTTTTCTTTTAGCGACTCGTTCTCTCGTCGTAGATGCTCTGTTTCCTCGGAGATACTGGGGGCTTCCGTTGGTACGTTGCATTCCTCTGCTAGGAGATGCAGCTTGCGGCACACTTTTGTTTGGAGTTCAAAAGTTCTTATCAATTGAACTTGCTCCCACGTGGTCATTGTGTTGATACCAATAGACTTGGCTTCAGCTGTGGCGTTCTCGATGATCTCCGCCAGATCCTTGAACTTGTCGTAGTCCTCTGATGAAGCTTTATCAATATCTTCCATTAGTGAGTTGAGATCCACACCATGCCTCGTAAGGAGATCGTCCATGCGTTTGCCTTTCCTCGGCGTTCCATTGCTAATATCGGAGGCAGAGCTGCCGGAGCTAAGCTTTCGCTGACGGGAAGGGTTGCCGTTCGACTAGCGTCTAGCTGTAGCAGATCACGAAACGCGGGAAGTCATTTCTGCGCATGCGTGACTTTAAGCTGCTGGCAAAGTTGAATCCGCTGAATCAGGATTGGTCAGGTTAGGTCACATGATATTGTTTACGATTTTAGTTTCAACACTTGTATGCTAGCGGATTCGTAGCGCATTGTTTTAATTTAAATGATGTCTGACGACGACGATTTTGTAAAAAAAAAGCCCTTTTCAGGGCTACAAAACAAACAGCCCTTTTCAGGGCTACAAAACAAGCAGTCCGTTTCAGGGCTACAAAACGTGAAGGAAGTCTCATCTGTGAAGAGGAAAAGATCCTTTGAGAATTCTGACATGGAGGACGAACAGTTTGCTTGTCCTGATTGTGACAAAAGTTATTTGCACCATCGAACTCTGCGACAACATATTAAAAAATGTCATCCTTTAAAATTGGACGCAATAAAACCTCCTGGAAGAGCAGAGAAAACTTATAATTTTAGCTGTAGTGACTGTGGAAGAAATTTCAATAAGAAACCTCACTATGATCTCCACATGCGGAAAAACCATTTCCACTCTGTTGAAAACACAGTATATAAGAAAACTGTGCAGTGCTCATTGTGCAAAACTGCTGTGGAAAAAAAAGATTTTTCTTTGCATTGTGAATTGATGCATGATATTTCTGTCTGCACTGAGGAATTGAACTTTTCTACACAAGAAGAATTTTCTTCGTGGAAAGATAACGTGGAAAAAATAACAAATGCCAGTTTCATAAAGGTGCGTGGTGAAAGAACAAATAAGGACGGCATTAAAGAAATCTCTTTCATTTGCCATCGCTCTGGATTTTATAACTCTGCAAGCAAAGGTCAAAGACACTTGAAAATTCAGGGCAGCTGCAAAGTAAATGGTTACTGCCCTGCTGCTATAGAACTGTCCCATAAGAGTGACAATACAGATTATAAAGCAAAATTTATAAAAACTCATGTAGGACATGACAATAATATTGGTCATTTAAAATTATCGTCAGAAGAGAGACATGCATTGGCAATCAAAATAGCATCAAAAATTCCCTTCGATGCTATTTTAGATGATATCCGAAATTCAATCACGACCGATAAGTTGGAGAGATTATACCTCTTGACGAAAAAAGACCTACATAACATTGAACAAAGTTTCAATATTGGTCCTACTGCTGTACACCATAAAGACGACGCAATTAGCGTAGATTCTTGGGTGAATCAAAATCAAAGTGTATTATTCTACAAACCCCAAAATGAAGTGTTGAAGGACTGCTCCAATTTACATAAAGAGGACTTCCTATTAATGATTATGAATGAAGCGCAATGCGAAATGTTAAAAAAGTTTGGCTCCGACTGCATCTGCATCGATGAAACTCATGGCACTAACAGTTATGATTTTCAATTGACCACATTGTTAGTGTTAGATGACATGAGACAGGGGTTTCCATGTGCTTTCATGATCTCAAACAGAACTGATGCAAGCGTTTTAAAGATTTTCTTTGAAAAAATCAAAGAAAAAAGTGGGATGATTTCGCCACGCGTCTTTATGTCCGACATGGCAGAAAACTTCTACAATGCATGGCTTTCTGTCATGAGTCCTGCAACTATGCGATTATTCTGCTCGTGGCATGTTGATAGAGCATGGCGGATGAATTTAAAAAAAATTAAATCCCCAGTGAAACAAGCTGAGATGTATAAACTCTTGAGAACATTGCTCGAAGAAAGAGACCCAGATGCTTTTGAAGTAATGCTAAAGACTAGTTTAGAAAACTTGAAGAATGATCCAGAAACAAGTGACTTTGGAAACTATTTTGAAGGACACTATGCGTGCAATGTTAAATCATGGGCATATTGCTTTCGTTTGCATGCAGGCTTAAACACGAATATGCATATTGAGCGGATGCACAAATCCCTAAAATACATATACCTTAAAGGAAAAAATGTTAAAAGGCTTGATAAAGCTATCAATGCAATGATGACCTTTGTGAGAGACAAGCTTATTGACAGATTAATAATTTTGCACAAAGGAAAACTAAGTAGTAAGCTTAAGGATGTGCGTAATAGGCATAAAGCAAGTACTGATCTTGAAATGCCTATATTAAAAGCTGAAACAGGATGGCATATACAATCTGCAACAACACATGAATCCTATTTTGTGTCTGAAAATATCAAGGAATGCAATTGCCAAATAATCTGCACCAAATGCAAAGCATGTTTGCACAAGTATTCTTGCTCTTGTGCAGATTCATCGATAAAGTGGAATATGTGTAAACATATACATTATCTATGCAGATTCATTGAAGAAAAGGGGGAAAATGATGATCTTAGCAAGATAGAAAACGAAGGAAATTTGTGCATTTTAGAATCGAATGAAACTGAAATAATGCTTGATCAGATTCAAACTGATAATATTAATTTTGAACGTGAAAATTCCTCATCAAGTAGTCTAGAAGACAGGAAAAATATGATGAGAATTAATATTTTAGGTCTAATTGATAGCTTAGAATCACCGGAGGAAATTGAAGCAATGGAAAAAATTTTAGCTCCAGCTAAGCCCGCTTTAGAAGCCATTAAAAATAGAAATAAAAATTCTTCAAAGTATATGTTCAACCCCCCGGCAAGCAATTCTCCTAGCAATAAAAATATCGTACCCCAGAGACGCTTATTTTCTACCAAAAGAAACAAAAACAAAATTGGTAAAAATTCTATAACGAAGCCTACTTCACATGAGTCGCAGGCTATTGCAGTGTCTCTTATGCTGGATAGCAAGTGCAAAAAAAA
Source organism: Octonoba sinensis (assembly GCA_038502835.1). Lineage (NCBI taxonomy): Eukaryota > Metazoa > Arthropoda > Arachnida > Araneae > Uloboridae > Octonoba > Octonoba sinensis. The sequence continues at coordinate 105,593,939 of CM076606.1, read as the reverse complement.
TATTTGAAAAATTTTCATGCACTAAATTAGTGATGTCATTACTTTTTGCTTTCCTTTTGTAACTATGATATGTGATGTGCATTTTTAAAAGCAAATGAGCATATTTTAAAATACAAATGCCAATGAAGTTTATTTTCTTTTTAAATATTTATTGGTACTTAATGAAATTGAATTGCAGGTTTGGAATTTCAAAAGTAATGTTATAAATAGTATTTCAAGTTTCTGAAACTTTAGTTAGCTTTTTAAAATAATGATGTTATTTCCACGTTAAAAATTTTCAGTTTAAAATTTAATTAATCGTTGCACTATGTTAATTAAGATTTCATTGTTACCAATATGATTTTTTAATGCAAAATGTGAGAATAAAAATATGTTGATTTTATTGTAACAGAATTTGTGTTTATAATTTAGTTCTTGCAGATGATATATTATAACAATGATGCTATGCTTCCCATGTACACAGTTTAGGAAACTATTTCAAAGACTTAACACAAGTAATATTTATTTTGAAATCCTAATTGAAACTTTACTTTCAAATTGAAAATTGTGAAATGATGCCTTTTTAAATATAGATTTAAGAATTTAAAGATTTGAGACACGCTAATCATTTGCTAAACATCAATTTGGATTGCTTAAATTATTATTTCACATTAAGAAAAGTGTAATTGTACAGTAGGCGTTTAATTTAGTCACTAAGTTCATCTTCTATTTATTTCATTGATCTTGTTCATTTCTTCAAATGATTATTTTAATTAAATGTGTTTGTTTTCATATAATTTATTTAGTTAATTCCTTTTGAATTTATATGAATTTCATACAAAAATTTATTTTTATGATTCTTTTTAAAAAAAAAAAAAAATATGTAACAAAAAAAGTTTTAGTTAGAAACATGGAAGAATTTATCTGCTAAACTATGGCACCAAATCAATCACTGGTTAAAGTAATTGAAAACATATAAAGTAAAGTATGGTTTATGGAGCATTCACATTAGTTTAAGTATTTAAAAGCATTGCTTTTTCGTTTTAATAGAAAGCTGAAGCAATAAATAATATTGTAAATTACTTTTCATCTTGTTCTTGAGAATGCTTTTAAATTATAACTTGTAATTATTTTCTGTACAATCAACAATAGTAGATTCTTAAAAGTTCTATTAGTTATTAAAGGACAGCAAGTAATAAACTCATCCCTTAATCTCCACTCTTAAATTATATTGTATAATGGCACTTTATTTTTTATAATGCCTAATCAGCAACTTGGAACTACTTTATTTTAAAACACTTGTTTAGAAAATATTAACATATTTTTTAAAAATTAAAAGTAAGAAATTTTTTTGTAACTAAAGAAAAAATCTTGATTTAGGGGGGAGTATAGATGTAAAATACCCGGGTGCTTATAATTTGGGGTAAACATCCATAATTCATAAATACCTGGGTATTCATGAATTTTCTGAAAATTCAATAGCTGTGTTTTATTGTTTAGTTTTGGATAATTATGTATACTTTTGACACAAATGACTTTTGCATACATTGACAAGAACCAAATTGTTGTTTACTAAAAAGAATAAACATTCGATTGACCATATAAATTATTATTGAAGTAATTGTTTTTAGTATTCTTTATTTGATAATGTATTAGTCTTTCATAAATTACATTTCAGTTTATTATTCCAAATACTATTTACTACAGTTACATTTTGTAATGTTAAAAGTAGCTTGGGGGGGGGGGGGGTATTCCAATAAAAGTTACCTTTTTCCAGGCTCATCATTTAAAAAACCACGGAGAGAAGGCCAAGGATATAGGCTTTTCTTATTTTACATTTAAACAATAAAAGAAATACATTACGTATTCATAGAAATTTCTTGAATCCACAGGGGAGGGGTGGAGGGGCAACTGCTGTCTCCTGTACCCCCTGAATGACAGGCGCAGCCCTTTCACATACACCAATGAAAACCTTTTATACCAAAGTATGGGATAAGAAAATTTTTCCAGTACATTTTTTGAGCAGGTCTTAAGTATTCTATTTTATAGAAAGTATATCACACGAAACTGTTTTTCTTGCATGTAAATAATACATAATTCTTCCTCTGATTCGTATTTAGTTGTGATCACTTAGTGTCAGGACTGACCCTCATTTTGCATTTTCAGAGTGTGTTTGGGAGGGGGGGGGGGTGATCTAAATTATAAGGATGTACTCTCCATAAAAAGAGGAATGATTAAATAATCTCCTTTCCAATTAAATGTATGTATACATTATATATATATATACATATATTATTGAAAGGAAAAACAAAATATGTGCATGTAGATAAAAATTATCTCAAAGCCAGATAAAGGAGCGGGGGGGGATTTAATAATTATTAATATCTATCATAATTACTAAAAATAAAGGCTCTATAAGTAATAACGGATAATATTTTTGCATGGAAGTTCAAACAACGTCAACTTTAAGTTTCACTATACAAACCTTGTTACAGGTTTATCTGGGTATTTATAATTTTTTGAAATATATTTCGTCTATGGCAGTTACATTTTTAAGTTGTAAGTTTATGTGTATAAATTAAATATAATTATATTATCTCAGAACTGTAGTCAAGACGAATCATGGTAAAGTCGTTTTAAATATCCTTTGAGTATTCACACGACCCACATCTATAGGGGGCGGGGGAGTCGAATCCTTTAGTTGAAAATAGTATTTGCATAGTCAATCAATAGTTTTTACTTTATTTGGATGAATGTAGCATTCTCATGTGTTTAAAATATAATCGTAGGTTCAATGTTAAATATCAAAGGCAAGTGATTAGTGATAATAAGATAATCTTGTCGTTTCATTAACGTTTTAACTAGAAAACGTGATGTGATGACTCTCGTCCATCTATGTAATCTTTCTGAAAGATTTGATCTTCGCGCCAGTTTCCTGCCAAATCTGGAGAAAATAAAGTAACGCATGCGCAGAAATGCCTCCCGCGTTTTGTGATCTGCTATGGCTAGACGCTAGTTGCCGTTCGGCCCTGAAAAGGGCTCTAACATGAGAGAAATTGGCCGCGGTTGGTCTGACCCGCTAGTGCTTACGCAAAGGGCGGCGTAGAAAGTTCCGAGTCACCTCGGAGCTGAGCTGGGGAGAAAACACGTCCGACCAGTTCGGACGCTCGTCTCGATGAATAAAAAAAGTTGTGATCATTCTCGACGTGATGGGGACAGAAAGAATACTAATGCGAACTGTGTCATTATTACAACTGGTAGCTAAATAAAATGCTCCCTCCAGGGCAGGTGTACATATTTTAAATTTCTGATTTCAGAGCGGAAACCTAAAACGCTTTCCCGTTTGGTGCATGAAATTTGGGAATACAAGGAAATTCATTCTAAACAATTTCGGGATTACTTACCTGCGAAATCGAACGCGTGATCGAATGAATTTCGCCCTTCAGCTTAAAGCGATCATTATTTACAAAGATTACGATTTTCTTGTGGCTTAATAGCTCAAATTTGTTTGTTCGCTGAACGTTTTTTTTTTTTTTTTTTTTCTTGACTTGGAGTTTTTTTTCCCTCTAATATTAAAACACACTGTACAAAAGAAATGATTTAGAAAGCGCCGTTTCCCAGCGGTGTTTCGCGAACCCTCAGTGGTTCGCGTGGCTTAATTCGAAAATAATATTTCAATGGCGGAACTTTTATTTGCTAACGTAAAAAAAAAAACAAAGTAATGCATTTACATACATAAATAGGGCCCGGAGTGTAAAAATGATTTTAGAAAAAATAGATTGCTTTTTCCGATATTGCATAAAAGTTCTGGACTGGCATAGGAAGCATACGTACAAAATTTAAAATGCGCTTGTTTCCACTATTATCTGATTTCTAAAATTTGTTTTTAAAGTGGTATCGAAAAATACTCATGGCCTTATTTTAAATTTTGAATGTATGTTTCTCTTATTACGTTCAAAATTTTTTCCTCGATATCCCGAAGAAACAGTCGAAAATAAGAAAATTTACTAAAATGTAAAACGTAGCAGTAATTTCGACTAATTCTTCCTTTATCAGAACCCAAAGGGAAACCGAAAGTTATTTATTCATTAATTTTAAATTTTGCACTCACATTTATCACACTTTGTTCCAACTTTTGCGAATTTTGTGTATTTTCACCCGAAACAGGAACCGAGCTATATTTTTCGATTGTTTCAATCATCATCATCACCTATATTTGTGATGGGCCGTCAGGCCCCAAGGAGCCTTTTACCCGGATATCCTTGTGAGCGTGTATTTATGGGAGTTAAATCAATATTGCCCGAAGGCTAACATCTTGTCCCCGATGGGCAAAAATGGGGAGTCCGCGTCTCGGACGTTTAAAATTAGTGATTAATAATAGGCAAATACTACAAAGATTTTTTTTTTTAAATACAAAAATGGTTAGTAGGCGTACATGTAAATTTCCACATCAACACAGCAAGTTTAGTTTCTGAGAGCTTATACAATTTTTTTTATTTTTTTAAATAATGTTAAAAAGAGCAGTGGGGCCATGCACCCCCGAAGAATTAGGTTGAAGAGTGCATGTCTAGTTGAGGATTTGGAAGAGGGTTTTTCTTCGTACTTTTTTTTAATTTGTAATAAAATAATAGTTAACTTTTTCTAAATAAATAACACAAAAAAAGTGTTTTTTTTTTTTTTTTTTTTTATTGACTACCCATTTAATTGACCAAAATAAACCGATGTTCCGTTTTGAGTCAAAAATAAGTGGTCACGTTAACATTGCTCAACGATTGGCCGTTCAACTACAGAGGAAAGGCCTTGTACATGATTTAAGACTGTTAACGATTTCGACTATATATCGGTTGATTGTTTCAAAAATTGTACGTGTATTTCTCATACCATTCCATAACTTTTTCACTGTTGGAAAGACAATAAAAAAAATAAATTGCAAATAGATATTTTTATTGCCCTGTTAACAATTCAAAAAGTTAGATGCTTTGCAATTAAATTATCATTTCTTGTTATGAACACTGAAAATAAATGCGCTAGCTAGTTTTATAGTTCTGGTACCTGTTACTAACGGCTACAGAAGGGGGTTCGCCAAGAAAAAAAGGCTGGGAAACGTTGTTATAGAGGAAGAGACAGCCGGCACACGATCTAATTTGTAGCTTTTCTTCCATGAGGTCACTTCTTTCGTATTCAAGAAAGGGTTTCTTAAGGGCCTACGTACGGAGGCATTTTTGTTTTCAAAACAATGAAATAATTACTTAAAGCATACTTTTTTAAGTTAAAACGTTATTAAAATTAAGAAAATAAACAAAATAATAGCTATATTTTTATAGAATTTTGAAAAATTGGTAAATTTTAGCAAAAAATAGGCGAATTTTACAGTTTAAGCCAAACACTCTATATTCACTCCTCGATACATTTTAAAACCCTTAATAATATATGTTTCTATATTACCCTACTGTGTTCTGAACTGAAAGTTTTATACTAGGACAAAAATTGAGAAAAATATAACAGTTTTGTAGAAATTCACACGTTTTTCCCGAAAAAAAAAAAAAAAAAAAAATATTTCGCAAACAAATGCTTGTAAATTTTTTAAATACTGACATAGAGCTTAGATTTTAGTTCAAAACACGGATAGCAATGCGTAAAACAATACTTTAAAGAATCACAATAATGGGTATAAAATTTTTCGAGTTATGAGATCTGCCGTGAACAAAAGTATCGAAAAAAGTAGTTTTTCAGAAAACGCATTTTAAATTTCACTTTTACGTGCTTGCGATGCGACTTCTGGTTAACTTAATTGCGTGTAACTTCGTTTCTATGTATCGTAGAAACAAAAACCAAACATTTTTGAAATTTTGAACACTTATTCTTTTAAAAGATAAAATTTAAAAAATATCAATTTTTTTTCGCAAAAATCGTTTTTTTGGTGCAGGCAGATTTCCTTAATACCCCGAAACACGTGTTTGCAATTCTTATTGCGATATTTCTGCAGCCAGTGGCGTAGCCAAGGGGGGGGGGGTTGAAAAGGGGGTTCTAATCTACCATGAAGCACTGAAACTTTATGTATGCATGTACTCATGTACATATGCGTTATATGGAAAAACTTTCCGCTGCAAAAGTCAACCCGGGTTCATGGGGAAAATTTTTTCATTATATCAGGGGACCCCATGAAAAATTTCTCCCTGCGCCACTGTGTGCATTTACTATATTTTTTTTTTTTTTTTTGCATGTCTATGACTGGAGAAAAGATTCTGGTTTGAACTGAAAATTAAGATGTTAGTATCTAAAAGAAGGTCCTATCAACAAATAATCGAGTATTTCTGTTCTTCCTCTTACCCGGCCCGGCGTTAGTATTATTTAAGTGTGTTTCAGAGTACTTAAAATGTACTCATGAAGTATATTCTTCCTATATTTAATGCTTCGGGTTTTGTCAATGTTGCTGTTACGGTTAACAGTAATTTCCTTGTTAACAACAGCTAGCGTTAGTGGAAAAATTTGAGTATGCTGTAGGAGTTTTTTTTTTCCCACATATACCAGGTGTATGCATATCAAATGAGACGATTGCTAACAGACGTCGACACGCATATATGCAAACATCACGAAACCGTGACACGTGATTTTTTTATAGTTTGACCTTTGATACTCGTGTTTAGTTTACATTTGGACGAGTTTCAACGTGCATTGTGTGTTTTTTTTTTTTTTTTTACTGTGTTAAAAATGTCGAATTTTATGCCTTCCGACCTCGATTTGCGGACAGCATTAATTTTTTGTTCAGAACAATGAAAAAGAAAAGGAAAGAAAAAAAAGGACGGTTTCACTGATGTACTCGCGTGCTTTCCTCGCATTCTCTTTGCATAAAAATTTTTATTTATTGTATGATCTTGTAATTCCTGACATTTCATGAGAAAGAACAGGCTGTAACTGTAATCATGAGGAAAGTTATTGAAAAAAAATCTTTTTCCTCCAAAAATTCAATGGATGCGCGCTCTCTAATAACCAAAGTTGTATAATCTCATTTGGAAAAAATATCGTAAGGCTTATAGTATTCGAAAAAATCTAGCGTATGATGTTTACCTATTTCAAAGACTCTGTTATTCTTTTTATAATAATAATAATTATAATAATTATTATTAAACTCATAAACGTCACAATGTATTTCAAGGTAAAAAAACATTGCAGAAAATGTAATCAAATATTGTAGATAATTTTTTTCTCAAAGTTCATTATTAAAAGTTTTCAAAACAATTCTACGAAGTAGTGCTGTAAATCACAAGTAGAATATGAAGAGGAGATAATAATCACTTCATCGTTAACTAAAAATTGAAAGGAAAAAAATAATAAATGTCAATGCTTATTGAAGCAAACTATCACCACATTAGACCATAAAGGAGCAGACAAAGTCCGCCATCTCCAAGCAATGCCATTTCTGAAAATGTTTTCGTGAATGCTGAGTTATACAAATCATTCGAACACGCGCGTAGGTACATAGCGATCAGGTTAACCCTTATTCTCATAAAGTAGCATATATGCTACCTGGGGTTTTCCCCTACTTTCTATATGTTAACAAACAGAAATGAAGGGAAAGCCCCCAGGTAGCATATTTGCTACTTTATTAGAATAAGGGTTAGCAAACACCAATGCAACACAGTCACTGACGTCATTTAACAAATAGAAAGGAGCGGAAAACCCCAGTAGCAAAATGCTACTTCATGAGAATTAGGGCTTTAAGGAAGGATAAGCTGTTTTCCTAATGATGCAACTGTTAACACACGACATTTCAACAGAAGCGGGAAGAGGAAGCTTTCGCCTCGCACTTGGCGAAGCAAAAGCATTTTTTCTCACGTGATAAGGAGCGAAACAGAAACAGTACTAATATGCACTGTGTTCTTGTTGCACCTGGTAGCTAAACTCAACGTTTTCTCCAAAGATTCAGATTTCTGATTTCAGAGCGGAGTCAGATAAAACTGTCCCGTTTGGTGCATCCAATTTTGTAAAGCAGAGGAGAAATTTACTGTAAACCAATTTTGGGATTACGTACTTTTAGGTTTTCGCGTGAATCAGATTGTAATTTTACTCTATCGAAGTGCCATTTAGTCCTTTCGCTCAGGATTTTGGTAGGACAATCTTTAATTACAAAGATTTCGAGGTTCTAGTGGCTATCAGATCAAATTTGTTTGTTCGCAGGAGAGCTATTTTTCCTTTTTATTTTTCTTGACTTTTAGAAATGTTTCCCTCCAGTTTCAAGACACATAGTACATAAGATATGATCGCATAGAGGGAAAGACAGCCGGGAAATGATCTGATTTTCTTCTATGAGCTCACTTCTTTCATATTCAAGAAAGAGTTCCTTAAAACACCGAAACACGTGTCTACACTTCTTACTGCGACATTTCTGCATGCAGCGGCTTAGCCAAGGGGGTATAAGTGGATTCTATCCCACCATGAAGCACTGATATTTTATATATGCATGTACATGGAAAAATCCTCCAACCCAAAGTTTCAACCCGCCCTGACCCCACGAAAAATTTCTCCCTGAGCCACTGTGTGCATTTACGGTTGATTTTCCCTTTTTTTTTGTTTTTTTTTTTGCATGTCCATGGCTAGAAAAAATGGAGAAAAGAATATGGTTTGAACTGAAAAGAAAAAAAAAAATGTATTGCAGCTAAAAGAGGGTCCGATCAACAAATTATCTTGTATTTCTCTTCTTGCTCTTACTTTTCATTCTGGAAAGAAAATATTCTTTTTACCAATCCTGTGATGTGGACTCGTGCCTACTTTTTTAGCCTACTTTACCGCAAAAAAATGTGTAAAAATATGAGTGTGAAAGAAGGTTTAGTTTATCGTAAAAATAAATGAAGAAATTAAAGAAAGATGTTTTAAAAATTTCTGATGGGCTGCTGTTGGCTTCTAGAGATTAGTACCATTTCTTTCAGCGGCACCACAATGAGTGTGGTACCATCGCCGCATGAGAATTTTGACTTCCGGTTTCTCCAACTGAAAGGGCGAGCACCCGTACTCTGTTGATGCGAAATTGGCCTAGGGATTTAATTAAGATGAGAGATTGCCTAGGCAAATGTCTACTCAAGGGATCTTTCACATGCCGCATAAGCATACGACATAGGCGCAGAAGATTTTCTGCATCTTGAAAATCCACCCACACTGCCGAACCTCAGACCTGGGGCGTGCGAGCTCCGCTCCTTACCACGACGCCATCATAACGGCAATTAAATAAAGGTTGAAAAATAAAAAAAAATTGAAAGTAGGGTTTTGAGATGGGGGAAAATGTGTATCTGTCGATCTGTCTGCCCCCCTCTAATAACTTTTGAGGGAATTGTCCGATTCAAAAGATTTTTTTGGCACTTACGTACTATCGCAACCATGCCAAAATTCGGGGATAACGCGCCAAATTGGCATCTCGGAATTTGTACCTATCTAAGGCGTTTATGGTAACCATAAGTAGGTATACAAGTCGCCAATCTCGCCAAATGGTTGCGATAGTACGTAAGTACCGATTTTTTTTCTCATTCGGAAGATCTCGCTAAGGACATCTCATTTCCATATTTTATTTTTGATTTGAATAATTTTTACATGTAAAACTTATTTCGTCTATCGTCTATTCGGAAAGTTAGCGACACAGGTTAATTTCAATTTTCATCTAGTAATAACATCAATTTAATGAGTTATTTTATTTTTCAAATATGAGGATTTCTTTTTAATGACACTCGACGATTATCCACAACTGAAATACAGCTCCATTATGAGAAAAAAATCCAAAGCATTCTGTTGATCTAAGGTATTTCGAAGAGTTAACGTTGTTCACTAATATTAATTATGTTTTTGTTGTAAACCTTAATCTCATTTTATATAAACTAAAGTACACACATATTATTTATTATAGTTACTTTCACGAGCGTCATTAAAGTTCAAACATAAAACTTTAAATATGATCTATAACGCAGTAGCTTTGTTTTTAAACTTTCTTTTTTCGGTTTTTAAGTGTAAATGTTTAAGTTATGTAGCGTACAATTCGTACGTTATGTTTAAGTAATGTAACGTACGTTAAGTAATGTAGCGTCCACTTCAACATACACTTACGTCCTGTAATAAGATGACCTAAAGTGTATGTTGAAGTGGGACATTTTGTGACAAAGATATATTGAAAAAAGTGTGGCGTCATTTATACATGAGTCCCTTTCACCTAAATAAATAAAATATTCAAATTTAATGCATTTATGTGAAATTTGTGAAACTGGTCAATCAAGATGTTCTCTAGGAACTAAAAAACATTACTAGAAATATCTTTTTTTTCGGTTGCATATGAATAATCAATTTCGTCGGAATTTGCAATCATTAAACATGATGATTCAGGAGTTTTACAAAAGAAAACTTTGCAAAATGTATTGCTCAATTCTTGAAAATGGCGCTTCTTTTAAAAATATGCATTGGTTCCCCTTTTTTGACATGAAAACTATGAAATTTTAAGGTGTGACTTATGCACCGGAAAATACGGTAATTAATGCAGAAATTAATTTAATTAAAAAATTGCTGAATAGTTATAAGTTATCTTTCTTCATTTAATGATAATAACCTTCGGATTTTTACTTTTGTTATTCATATTCTCTTGGAATTTCTATTTTCACTCAATGCGACGAAATCAAAAGCTAATTATAATAAAGTGTAAACCAAACAATTGAAATGTGAAAGAAGTCATTTGAATAAAACAACTTCAGTAGCGATACCTAAGGACCAGAAAAGTTACTAGAGTAGATTGCACATTGGATCAATATTAAAAAAAAAAAAAAAAAAAATGTGGCCTTTGGAGGGGTAAAAAGTAAATATTTGAAAGTTAACTACGAAGTGCACAACGACTGACGAAGTACTAAGCTTGAAGACATTTTTTTCCAACCAGTGGAAAGAATGACAGTATGTGTATAAGTATTAGTTCGCATCCTGTGTCGACTTTCGGATCTTTGACCTCTACATCTGTCAAAAAAGCCTCTCATCTTTTAGAGAGGCCGATTAGAGATGAAGTTTTTACCCTCCAGTATACGCAAAAATACCCGCAGCCAACTCCTCCGTCCTGCAGCGCCACCTAGTGAACAAGAAAGGAACTAAGTGAAAGGACTATTTACCCGAATATTTCCGAGTCACCAATTTTAGACTTATTTTACAAACGAATTTTAGCACTACATGAGTATGGAGTACCCTGATTGCAGGTTGCCAATGTGCGGGGAAATTAAAAAACTCTGGTCTTTTTAACGTCTGTGGGTATTTTCGAGAGTATGAGTATTTATACACTGAGGGTACATTGTGGAAATTTTGAGAAGTTTTTAAAATAACTTTTATAGGGAAAGTTTCAGATTTATGATGCTCGCAAAACCTTTTCTTAAAAAAAAGATACAAAAACTTTTTAAACTGTCTGATAAATGGCAACAGTTATTGCTGTACGCCAGTGGTTCCCAATCTGTGGTACACGTACCACTAGTGGTACGCGAAGTCTCTCCAGGTGGTACGAACGCAGGCAAAAGAAAAGAAGAGATAGACTGGACTGAAAGAATGCGTTGCTTTCTGTTCGGATGGCGATCGTTCAATGACAGGGAAACACGGAGGAGTTTTTCCCAAAATAAAATCTCTGACGGAAAACTACTTTCATTTCAGCAATAATAAGCATCAGTTGGCAACAAGGGGCATACTTGAACCATTTACAGGTGTTTTACAGGAATCTGTCAAAGTGTTCAACTTCATTAAATCACAGGCAATTTATAAAATATATTATTGTATGCATGCAGCCTTATTTTAATAAACGCTTTTCTCTGCCATAATAATGATCGAAAATGGTGTAATTTATATTACTTAGTCTTCCCAGTGTTTTTCTATAATCTATTAGTATTCTATTCTACATAATAAAGTTATATTCGCAGTGGTGCGCAAATGGTTTGCAAATAAAATGGTGGTAACGAAAAAAAACATTGGGAACCGCTGCTGTACGCCATTGCATCATGAAGTATATTAGGGTACAGGAACCACACACATGATCGAATAAGCTCTGTCCGCATATCTACGGATCCCAACTGATACAGCAATTTGCTTGAGAAAAAGCGAATTACGTGAGAAATAATAGCAATAATAATAAGAAGAAAAAGTACAAAGGATTCCAAAATGAGATTAGTAAAAAAAATCAATTTAAATTTTGCTTGTTCATTTATTCATTTTTTATGCTTATAATTATTTCTTATTTTCATTCTAGCCTGCGTAGAATTAATTTTAGTTCCAATGGCTTGCTATAACAGTTGGGATCAGAGAAAATATTGATGAGCGCACGTTTGCGAAAACAAGACTCGAAGCAAAAGTGAAGTTTCTGGTCTTATAGCATGTGCAATTCAATTTTTTTCCAGTTACGACTCCGAAAAGCAATTTTCATTATTGGAAATGACTTTAGAAAATGCCCTTCCGTGGTATTTCAATTTATCCGTTCTCACGTGTGTGCAATTCGTTTGTTTTTTGAATGCATATCTATAACACTTGGCATCCGTGAAAATGAATCTGTAATAACCAACTGTGTGATGAATCATCAAATGCTACAAAAAATGTAAATTACATTATGATATTGTAAATGTAATCGCATTTAAGCCCTTGCTACCGCAAATAGGCGAAGTCGATTGCAAGCAAATAAATCATTTGGGAAAGACTGAACATTCATTTTTAAATGAACTAGCTATCCAACCGGTTAGACATCCATCGGAGCACTACATCCTTAGCCTAAGGTCGAAAGCAGCAGGTAAAGTTCCGGCAGCTTATTTCACCGTTTAGGGTAAAAAAGACTGCAGAAAGTTTAAACAAATGTTGCAAATAATTTTTTTCTCGAGGTAAATTAATAAGTTTTCAAGTCAATTCTATGAAAGTAGTGCTGCAAAAATGGATAATAACCACTTCATTGGTACTAAAAATTGAAAGAAAAAGTAATAAATGTGAATGCTTATTGAAGCAAACTCTCACCTCACCACATAAGACCGTAAAGGTTAGAAAATTAAAGTCGTTACTAGAAATGGCATTTTATTTATACGAAGCAAAATTTCAAAGTGTTTGAAGCAGTTTTCCAAAACCGTCCAGTTTAATAAAAATTACTGACAATTATTCAAATAAAAGAAATGAGTAATGGTTATAGGGGTGACGTCAATAACCGTAATAGCCAAAAATGGAGTGACAACAATTAAAGTAACAGCAAAACCGTCAAAGGAAGTACCTGCTTTACTCCGTGGGGGCGCTGAACGCAGTTTTTGACTACAAGGAAGTAACACTAAGATGTGTCTCTGGTTTATGATTACTCTCTGATGTGGACAAGAAAACTTACATATTATATATCTTTAAATCAGCATGGGAATAAAAAAGTGGTAGCTAAGTTTCAAAAATACTGCAATATAAAACTGTAGTTAGTCGTGTTAGTATTATTTAGGTATGTTTCAGAGAGCGCGCCTTAAATTACTCATGAACTATATTCTTTCTATATTTAAAACTTCGCGTTTTGTGAATGTTGCTCTTACTGTTAACAGTAATTTCCTTGTTAAAAATAGCTGGCGCTAGTGGAAACATTTGAGTATGCTTTAGCAGTTTTTTTTCACGTATGGTTGAGATAAAAAATATTAGCAATAATAACAAATGTTATTAGTTCTTAACATTATTTTTTTTCCTAAATTATTCACTTGATATGTGGAGGGAATAATGCAACTCAGAATAAATTTCATTAAGCTGCTAATAAATTTCCTTTTAGAAAAAAAGGATTCTTTTCATTTTAATACATGTATATCATAACAAGTAACAGTGGTTTTTATTTCTAGTTGTTTTCATATCATTCGAGGAGAGAGGATCGTTCATCTACACAAATTCGCACAGCGAACTTTTATGTAAAAAAAGATAGAGGGTCAGCACAGTATAGAATGACAAAAACACTTCGTATAATTAGCTACTTTTTGCTTGATCAATTTATTATTCCATTTTTTCTTTCTTGTGACGAGTTTGATTTGAACCACAGATTGGTTTCCTTAAAAACCAGCGATATAAATCAATGGCAGATTCATATGCGAAGTTTAGAACCCTAGGCGGCGTGTCTTCTACCAATCCTAGTAAGTTAAGATGAATACGCTTGTACACCTAAATAAATTTTCCCAAAGTGTATTGTTACACCACCTCCCACTTTATTGGGAACAATGAAAAAGAAAAAGAAATCGACAAACATGTGGTTGAGTATCAAGTAAAATATACCATTTCCTCTTCACGTTCCATATAGCTTTATTCAGCTGATACTGCGCATGCTCCGGTTCTCAAGGCAACTGTGTTCCTTCCTCTCTTCGCATATTGCATAGCCTGTTTTATTATTATTTTTTTCCTTTCTTTTGATCAGCTTAATGGATCATTGATAAATCCCTAATTTCAGTTTTTGTGCCTTAAAAACATGAATTTAATTAATACGCTTCAATAAATCTTTTAAATTCTTTTTAAAATTAACAATAAATTTAAATTGTTGTTATTTAACTGATAAATATCACAATACAGCTCAAATATAAACATATTGCAGAAAATTTAATCAAATATTGTAATTTTTTTTTCTCAAAGTTAATTATTAAATTTTTTAAAATCAATTCTATAAAAGGGTAGTGCTGTAAAACGAAACGTAGAATCTCAAGAATGGATTTTAACCACTTCATTGTTAATTAAAAATTGAAAAGAAAAAATAATAAACGTCAATGCTTAAAGAAGCAAATATCACCACATTAGATCTTAAAGAAGCACACAAAGTACGCCCATATCTAAGCAATGCTATTTTTAAAAAGCTATTTTACATTTTCATTTATGAATAAAACATAACATCATTCAAATGACTGCCGCGGCTGGCTTGGCAGACCCCATCCGATCAACCCAATTTTTTAGTACATTTCCGATTGTTTGAGATCCAATCGCACGAATGGCAATATCGAATTTGTGTTTCAAGGAAAATTTTCTGGGTGGTTAGCGTAACATTTATCCTCAAGGGTTCCACCCCAAAAAGAATCCAACATGGCCAAATCAAAGCTCCGAAGCGCCCAATTCACATCAGCATTTCGGCTGATTATTCGATTCCCAAAAACAGTGCGCAGAAGATCGATGGTTACGTTGGCTGTGTGACAAGTGCCCCGTCCTGTTGAAACCAATTGTCCAAGGGGTGATAATATTTAAAGGTATGGGAATCAAATTGAAATTTCAAGAATACAGGCTAAACTGTGCTATTACAATTCATCTGCCAAAAAAAAAAAAAAAAAACCCCTGACTGCCGAGAAAAATCCCTTTTATGTTCAAGGAAGAAACTACTGGTATAAGGAATGTACCATTTCTGATCTCGTTTTAGTTCCTTTAGCATAGTTGATTTCTTCCGAACTAAGGGCCCTACTGCCAGTTTGAAACTTTGGTTCCTTTCCACAAGCAGAAGCAAACATTCCCTTTCTAAATAGGTAAGGACGCGATAGGTCGAGAAGGATGCGGTCAAATCAACATTCCTCGAGGCGATTCGGAACAGAGGCTCGACGGAGGTTGACGAAAGCGGTTTCCCCCTCATCTAAAGTCCGTAGTGAAGGGCCTTTATCAAGGTCATATAACTTAGCTTAGGCATGGATGAAGACAACGGCAAGAATGTGGTGATGGAAGATAACATGTTCAGACCCCTGCAGATGGACATCGCGGGCCCTGAATCAGACGAAGAAATCCAGGAAGCAAGCCATCTGAAGGACGACTACCGGGCGGTAGGCATATCCATTTCTCTAAACCAGATTATCCAGATTAAGAAATTTAATATTAAGATTATCAGTAAGTCACTAGATAAAGCCAAAGATTCAAAAGATGTCGAAACTAAAATAGCTCAAATAATTAGCTTTCTCGCTTATCTAGAAAATACTAGCTTCCTGCCTGAGGGTAAGGGCGATTTTACCGTCCTTTCTAGGACTAGACAGTTACTAAATTCTGCCCAAGAAACTAAGAGTAAACTATTGTCAAGAGATTTAGATATGAAAAATCAGCAGATCAACAGTTTAAACGATACAAACCGCAAATTAATGTATAGATCGGACAGCTACAAAGCAAACTATGAAAAGATCAAAAAATAATTAGAAAGAACAGAGCATATCCAATCCCAACCAAATAATAAAAAACGCGTAAACTCGGATGATAATGAGCCAACTGAAAGAATCAATAAAATAACCCGTACAGGAGATCAGACAGTTAACGAAATCCCATTAAACGAAAACAACAATGAAACTATAATGATAAATAATGACTTCCAGATACAAAAATCAAGAAAGAAAAATAAGACACCAAAGATCACCGTTATAGGCGTGACTGACCCTAAACCCCTTCTTGATAGAATTTCAAAAGATCTTCACAAAAAAGTAACCTGCACAATCAAAAACAACGAGATAGCTCTTGAGGGAGAAAACTCTGAACAACACAAAATCATGAGAGAAATCACAAATGAACAGAAACTGCAATCCTTTACGAGTCAATTAGAAGAAGATAGGACGCTTAGGGCAGTTATTAAGGGGCTCCCAATTGATTACAAGGAAGAGGAGTTAAAAGAAGAATTAAATATATTTGGCTTCAGCCCGCTAAAAATTGCAAGAATGACAAAAGGAAAGGAAAAAATCCCCCTACCTCTTTTTTTCATAAACCTCGAAAAAAATGATAAAAACAAACTTTTTTACAACATTGAAGTAATATCATACTTTAAAGTGAAGATCGAGTCATTTAAAAGAAAAGGGAAAGTGACCCAATGCTTTCGGTGCCAATGATGGGGGCATTCCCAGCATCTCTGTACCTTAAATCACATATGTTTAAAGTGTGCTGTTCAGCATTTTAGTCGCGAATGCCCGAAACAAAATAGCAGCACTCCCAAATGCTGTAACTGTGGCGATGCCCACATCACTAGCTCAAATGATTGCATTAAACGGCCTAAGCAGATCACAAAAGAAGATCATAACCAAATCATTTGGAAAAAGAGAGCAGAGGAATTCCAGGGGCTCAGCGGCAACAACGAAAACAAAAACTTACCAAACTCCGACAAGTCATATGCTAAAGCTGTAAATTCTAGCACTGAATCAAAAAAAGATAATATGAAGAAAACCTTCACCACTATAATAAGCGCCCTCCAAACTTTAGCAGATCAACTTGACGAATTTGAATTTCTTCTGACTTCCCCCCCCCCCCCCCCTCTACCGTCTCTGCATCAGGGCTCATCGCGTACTGAAAATTCTGTCATGGAACGCTAACACTCTGACCAAAACTAAACTGTATGAGCTGGAAAATTTCGTGCGAAATTACTCCCCCGACATCGTTCTTGTTCAAGAGACTAAATTTAGGACTGGTGTCCGTCATAACATTCCGAACTTCTCGTGTATTAGAACGGACCGCAGCATTGGAACTGACAGTGGCACTGCAGTTTATGTACGACGCAGTCTTGATTACCAAGTTGTCCCAATTCCTACCATTTCAATTGAAAACACGTGCATCAAACTAAGGATTGGAGAAAATGAATCACTCATTGTTGCATCAATTTATGCTCACCCGGTAAATAGCATTATTCACAGTGACCTTAAGTTAATATCCGATCTAAATTCAAATGTTGTCATGATGGGCGATTTTAATGCTCATCATGTTTCCTGGAATTGCACTAGTAACAACGCAAAGGGCAACTTCATACTTAACTATGCAGCTCAAAACGACTATCAAATCGTCACCCCCGACTCACACACCCACTTTAGCTCAGTAAACCCATCTGCAATAGACTTTGCAATAACTAGAAATAATAACTGGCCATACCTTATAGACAGTATTGATGACTTATCATCAGACCACAATCCGGTTCTCTTAATGCTTGGGCTAGACTATACATTACCAAAAAAAGACCATTACCTTCCCTACCACAAACTCGTTCAAAGTAAATAAGTTGCTGAAAAATTCGGTACCAGGAAATCCCGTCATCAACAGTGCTACCGAAATAGAGACCGAGATTAAAAATACGACAAGAGCCATTCAAACTGCAATTAGAGATTCAACAGCATACTTCCAAATCAAAAATGATCCAATGCGTCTCCCCCCATTTATCAGAAGACTAATCACCCAAAAGAACAGACTAAGGAAAGAAAGGAAATTATCACGCAATAACTCACTCAATCCACAAATTAATAGACTCCAAAATGAAATCAAAGCACTCATTCAGCATTTTAAAGATGATAGATGGGAAAACTTCATGAAAGCTCTAAAGCCAGAAAACAAACCCCTTTACAAGACAACTAACCTTTTTTAAAACAATAGACGCCCAATCAATCAAATCAAGATAAACAATAACTACATCACCGACGAACCAACCATTGCAGAGACTTTCGCTGACTGTATCAGCAAAAATTTTCAAGCCTTTCCTCCCCGATACTGAATTCGAAGAAAGAGTTAACGAAAAGATTTCTCACTTTGTTCTTGATCCGCCCGAGTCCATCCCTCCGCCCGTCATCTCTCCGCAAGAAGTTGCAAGTATCATTAAAGAACTAAAAAACAGAAAATCACCCCAGGCAACGACGGGATTACCAACCATGGAGGTAGTATCGAGGAGAGATGACACGGCGGCTAACATCAGAGGGATCGGGGTTACCATTTCCTGCCATGTGTCGCTCTTTCGCATCGGCACAAACAAACCGTGTGCTTAATGCTTTTCTGCGAGAATTTTTCAAATTTTCATTGCCTGTATCTTATTCCGATTTCATGCAATCTTCCAAATAAAGCGGAAAACAAATACATCATACTATTGGCAAGTTCTCATTTAAAAACGGTTAACATTAGGTGCAATTTTATGATAGAAAATGCTGGTTTTTGTAACGCATTTTTCGATACTCTGAGCTCTTGCCCTTCGATAATTTTGCCGGTTTTCTCATGTATTGTATTAATATTAAACTTTTTATACATTCTTATTCAGAGTTTGCGCTTCCATGTCTTCTCAAGCATTTTTTAAAAAGTTTTAATAAAGATCTTGAATGCTTTATTAATATATGTACACACACAGACACACATATATATATATATATATATTATTTATTTACTTACATGTACATTTGATCTGATATTTATGGTTATATAAGCAATGATATCACATTGTAATAGAAAGCTCATTAATGTAAATATTTCAAAGAGGACATTTAATTGTTGCGTAGCATTTTATTTAAAATAAAGTACATTTGTATTTCAAGAAATAAGTAGTTTAAAAAAGTAGTTGCAGAATTATGCATAAAAACTAGCGTCTATAATTCAAAGTATAATTTTTGGAATATCATTTTAAAAAGATAAAATTAAAATTGATATTTTTTAATGAAATTATAAATACTTTATTTCTGTTAAAAAACACTGAAATGATATAAATAATGACAAGCATTTGCTTAGTGATGTGACAAATAATTCTTGGAATTAAAAATTAAAATAATCTATTGGTACAAAAGTTAATATTCCTAATAATAAGAAGAGTTTCACACGGGGAGTAAGATCTTTAAAAAAATTCATCACAAAGAAAAATGCTGATCAGTGATTTAAATTTCTGAATGACTGAACACAAATGGGTACGCTGCAACTTGAAGCATTTACTGGAAAACTAGTAAACTCTAAAATAGTAAATAGTAGTGCTGATTCAATAAATCAATTTCAATGAAATATCATACAAATACTTTTGATCATATTAAGTATCATTACTATATTAATTTGAGCAGCTGAATAGCTACCAGTTTAATATATTGTTGTGTTTTTAAAAGTCAATATAAGCTACAACTTCCGACGTCGCACAATTGGGAAATTGGTGAATTTAGCCGGCCAAAATCATTTTTTGCCGAAAATTTGGTGAAAAGTTTATATTTCGTTATTTTATCATATTATTATGCTTTTATAATAATTTTCTGAAGAAAATGTTTATTTTTACTATATATAGGGTATGTGAAAATCATTGCAACATGTTAATCAAATAAAATAATAATAATTGCAACTTTAAATCAAATAAAATATGAGTGATTCTTTCGTGAATATTTTTGTGGTTCGTATTGTATTTTATCCAAGAATAAATATTTATCTTATAATACAGTGTCATAGCTCGCAACTCTTGCGTTTTTTTCGCGCCAGTATAAATCAACAGAAAAATGTACCTTTTTGTAATTCAAAATGTTCGTCGATTGAATTACTAAACTTTTTTTGTACAAAGTTAGTGGTAAGGGAAAAACATTAGAAGTTTCTAGCAATATAATCTAAATCAAACATTAAAAATTATTACCTTATGTTGAAATTTCTTTAAAAATTTCGGAGATATATGAGTTTTTATTTATTTTTTTACGAGTCCTTCAAAGTTCTGAAATCGAAATCAAATTACACAATATTGATATTTTAGCAAAAAAATTCAACCTTTACAAAGTACTTTGCACCTTTAGTTAATCAGAAAAACGAACACTGAAATAAGCAGTTATAAAATGGAAGTTGAAAGTACACATAATCAACCTACTGCTACAACCTAGTTCCATCTAGCCTGGCACGAAATCTGAGTTGAAAAGTTTATTGATTATTTGCGGCTATTATTTTCAAAATTATAATCTACACATTTTAAACATGCAGTTAAATTTAAAAAAAACATTTGTACTTATTGTAAATTGTAACAAATTTTTTATACAATATTGAAATTGGCAATACAATTTCGAAAATATATACTGTACATTTCATTTGCTTTATCAAACCTTAAATATATAAATACATAAACATAATGCTAACAAGAACGTATTCAAGCGAAATATAAATGTACTTGCCGGGTCTTTCGTAATCCATAATTCAACTACGTATTTATAGAACAATGCTTATAAGAGTCTAAATGTAAACGATTTAACATTTTTCACAAAGAAGGCATTCAGCATTTTAAAATATAGAACTTATGAAAGTAACAATGAGACATTTCAGACATTGGCAGACGATATGCACTAAAAATATTACTAGTCAGATAGTTAAAAAATTTAGTTTTATGTCTGCAGACGATAATTTGTGGAAATATTTACAGTTTAGCTATTGTAGAAAAAATTTTGAATGATAGGAAAATGAAAATGTTGTCATTTACAGAAATACATTTATCTGCGTCTGAACGCAATTCTTCCCGAATAGCAGTTAGTAGCAGCTATAAATCACAAAAATATTAACTACACATAAATTGATCTGCGTCTGAACGCAATTCTTTCCGAATAGCGGTTAGTAGCAGCTATAAATCACAAAAATATTAACTACACATCTTAATCTTTTAATTCGTGCAAAAGACATGATGTGGTTTCACCGACAAATGTAACTTATTCTTTATAGAATATTGAAAATAACATAAAAAAATTCTAAAAATATATGGCGCATTTCATGTAGCCCTATCATATCTTTTAAATAAATAAATATAAAAAACTTTATGTGAAATATAAACATTTTTACCTGACCTTTGTCAAACAGTAGTTCTATGATGTAAGTTAAAGTTTTTAATACAAAAATTAAATTCAAAAGAGTAGCTTCAAAATCGAAGTTGAAAGTACAAATGTTCAAATTACTGTGGCATGCAACTTTTAACCTGCCTAGCACTCGTTAGGTTGCACAGCGAAAAAAATTATAACTGTTTCTTAAACCCTCAACTATTTACCTTTTAAAATACTTACATCTTTATCATCTGAATTGCATTTTGAAAAATCGACTTTTGGCCAGCTAAATTGGAAAAATTCCCCACTGTGCGTCGTTCCGAGGAGTCTTGCCGATGTGCGGGTAATTACCCTCAGATGGAGTATCTTATTAATGAGCGGGTATTTTGGAGGGAATTTATAAGTAGATAGTATTAAATTTTAAATTTTATTTAATTTATTCGAGGTATTAAATTTTAAAATTTCAATAAAAAAAAATTTTTGCGGCATCAAACACTTGGTGCACCCAATGCAACAAAGCCATCAAAGCAGAAAAGAAAAGCATGTGTGCTGTACGCCATTGCACCATGGAGTAGTAGGGTATCAGCACTACAGATGTGGTCGAATGAGCTTGTCCGCATATCTACGGATCCCAACCGTTATAGAAATTTGTTGGAGAAAACGGAAATTACTCGCCCGAGAAATAATACCAAAAAAATAATTATTATAAAAACAAGGCAAAGTTCATAGAATTCTAAAATGAGATTTTTATGCTTGTTTTTATTTGTTATTTTCGTTCTGGCCAGCAATTAATTTTTCTGCCAATTTCTTGCTACAACAATTGGAATCAGAAAAAATGTTGATTTGCTAGCGTTTACGAAAATAAGACTCACAGCAAAAGTTATGATTTTTTCCCTTTGCTTTCAATTACTTATTTACACAAGATTGGTTTATTTCACTCCTTGTTTATTTGTTTTTCTTATTTTGGAAATATTTGAGATCTTCAAACATTTTTTTGTTTATTTATATATTACTTAATTACTTTATTTTATTTCTTTCTTCTTTTGGTGTTCTAACATGCGCAATTCGATTTTTTCCCCGTTATGCCTCGGAAAAGCAATTATCTTTCTTGAAAATGACTTTGGAAAATACTTTTCTGTGGTAGTTCAATTTTTCCATTCTCACATATATGCATTTTGTTTGTTTCCAGCATGCATATCCATAACAGTTGGGATCCGTGAAAAAGAATCTCTAATAATCACTTGAGTGATGAATGATCAAGAAATGTAAATTACACGATGATATTGTAAATGGAATCGTACTTCAAGGCACTGGGTCCCGCAAATAGGCGAAGTCGATAGCAAGCAAATAAATCATTCGGGAAGGACTGAACATTTATTTTTAAAAAGCCGCGCGACCGATTAGACATCCGTCGACGCATTACATCCTTAACCGATTAGTCGAAAGCAGCAGGTAAAGCGCAGGCAGCTCATTTCCCCCCTAGCCAATTAGAGTCCCTTTATAGAATTTCGTTCATAAAGCGTAGCTTCAATGAAGGGACTCTAAGCTAAATAGTCGGAATTGTACATTTGGGGAGGGGAAGACAAAATGTTTATGAGTCAAAAAAAAATTTTGCTCGTGATGATCATTTGAATTCTGTGATAGTTTGCGTACAATAAGCATTCTTTTTTTGTTTTATTTATTCATTTATCTCTGGAATTTTCTTGGGTCCCAACGGTTATAGTAAAGCATGATAAAAAATAAATGGTAAATATAAAGTGCCATTGATGTTGTTTTAGGTAAGAATTAATTCAATGCAGCCCACAATGATATGAAAAGTAGTTCGCTCTTTCCCAGTAAATTCCGTCTTGAAGCCTGTATTTTTTTATTTATTCTCTTACTAATCATCTAAGAGAGTCTTAGTCATTTAACGATGTAAAACTTCGTTTTCAGAAAGAAGCTTTAAAATTTAAATACGGAAAGGTCTTTAAAAAAAAAAAAAACCATAAAAGTGATACGGGAAGATCGTTTGTAAGATAAGACTATAAAAGTAACGACTTGGAAATATTCGGGAAAATGAGAATTTTACTTGGTTCCCTTTTTGTTCACTAGATGGCGAAGCAGAAGACTGCGTGTATTGGAGGGTATTTTTGCTTGTCCTGAAGGGTAAGAACTTGATTTCCAAACGGCAACACTGGTATATGCTCTCTTGAAAAACCTTTCCTTCTCTGAAGAAAGGTCGATGGGTATTTTTTAGGGCTCGACCGATGGCATTTTTTGGCCGATGGGCCGATGCCGATTGTTCCGAGGTCGGCTGATGGCCGATTGCCGATTATTTTCCTCTTCCATCGGCCGATGGAGGATGCCGATGGCCGATGGAAAAAATCATTTATTTATTTTAATGTTTATAAAAACATAAATGCATTATTCAAGCACCATAAAACTGTTACTGTTTGGAGGAAGTTTACATAATAATTAAAACTAAAAGAATCACTCGCGATTCTAGTAAAGTAATTGAACTATTTGGTGGTAAAAAAAAAATAGCTATATCAGTGGATTTTTAATTATTTTTTGTTATCCTTTCAAAAGAAGTCAACTACTATCGGATAGGATCGGGTCTCCTTCCCTTTCCTCCAACATTTTCTCTTTGTAGCACCTGCACTGCAAATGACAAGTGCAGCTGTCTTTATTTTCTTATTTTTGTTTTCATGGGGAGGAATGTAGATGTTATAATATAGGCTAACAAATAATGTGGGTTTGTATCTAACAAGATTGTCAACACCCCTCGGATTTTTTTCTTAATTTTTCCCCCGTTTTTGAAAGAAAAGCGGGAACGATTCTGTTTATTTTTTATTATAAAAATTATTTTAACTAAAAATAGCTCTTTTTATAAAATAAAAATAAAATATTAAAAAGTTTTGCTCGCAGTAACACCCCCCCCCCCCTCCACGTTCATAACCAAGAAATACTGAATATTACTTCAAGAACAGACGTGAGATTTTTCTGTCATTACCAATGAATGAAATGGCCGTCTTAAGAACCAATCTTATTAGTTTTTTTTCTTGTGAGTTGAAAATTACACTAAAATACCCGACATATTCTTTATATTTTTATGAGCACAATGTAAGGTCAACGAAATAAACCAATATTTTGCAACATGAAAAATATTTTGAGCACCAGTAGTTTTCTGTTGACAAATAATCTTCTTAAAAAGCACGTGATCAATTATAAAAATTAAGATATATTTTGAAAAAAAAAAATAATATAATATATATATATATATATATATATATATATATATATATATATATACATATATGTATACGTTGTCAATTTTTGAAAATAAAGAAATTGCAGCATTATTATTAAGATACTAGCTGACATGCCCGGCTTTGCGCTGAATAATATTGCATCATTCGCAGGCTAAGTGACGCATGTCCAAAATTCTGTTGTAAATATGTAAGGAAAAATTTTCTTTAAAAAATCATGTAGGAGATGGGCAACAGTTCTGAAAAACCTTATTTAAACAGTAAAAACATTTAAACGAACAGCCTAGAAAAATTCCTTTTAGACCAAAAATAACAGTTCATAAAAATCTACATTAAAATGCCAGCAACAGTTCAAAAAAATTGCCATAAAAGTAATTGCAACAGTAACTAAAATGCGCACATGCAGCGAGATAATTGTGCCAAAATGATATCGAGAGACCATAAAAATCGTAATTACAATATCTACCACAATACATTTAAAAATTCCCATCAAAGTAAGATCTGTATTCTGTTTTAAAATGTCCATCAGATGAAGCACAACTGTCCCTGAATATGTCTGCTACAATAAAGAAAAAATCCTTAAATCCCCACATTTGAATAAAGACAACTATTCCTAAACATCCCTAATAGAATAAGCACATTAGTCTCAAAAAATCTCCATTAGAATAAAGACGTCAGTGACTAAAAATACCCATAAGAATACTGACCTTCAAGAGCTACTGTTCCTAAAATTACCAACAGTCCATCTTAAATTAACCATCAAAATAAGGACAGTTCCTATAAATCCCGATTGCCAAATCGTCAAAGGATTTCCTGAAAATTCAATTGAATAGCACTTTCATAAAATTCGGATAAAAACGAAAGAAAGGGAAGCATTTTTCCAAAGGCAAATGCTTATATAAGTTAGAAAATGTTTGGTACTGAACCAATCCTGACGCGTGAAACTTAAGTTGATAGAAAGAAATAACTAAATTATGTCCAAATAGTGCCAAATAGACAGTAAAAAAAATTAAGTAAATGTTTATAAAATAAATCACTTGATTAAAATATGGAAAGAAAAATCAACCTCAAGATAAAGGAATTGAAAATCGTCTGCACTTTATAATCCACAAAATATGCATAAAAATGAAACGAATTCTTAGAATTTGTTTAGTTGATAAAGCGGACACTCTACCATGAGAAATAATATGTTTCATGAAATTGTTGAATTGGTACCATAATACTAAATCGCCAAAAAACAAAGAAGGATCAACCTCAAGGAGTAATTACAGATCGTCTGCAGTACGCTAAAAAATGCAATGAATTTTTAGAATTTGTTTCGCTCATAAAACGGCATGAATAACGATAAAACAGCATTTTTTCAATCTTGAGTTCACAAAAATCATCTAGTTGGCGACAAAAGTAGTATTTATTTTGGCGAAAACACGAAAATTGGGCATATAAATTCAAAGGTAAGCCTCGCTTTTAAGTTCGAAAGCTACTTTAAATGAAGATTGCGCTTGTTCTATTTGTTCTACGAACTTCAGAAGGAGATCATCTTGTGCAGTTTTTTACGGGCATCAATATGCTGCAAAAATCTAAAACGTGGGACGTTTCTTCGATGAGATATTCTTAAAATAAACAGTTTTGCTTAAAATTGGAATAAAAAAAGAACAAATTCGAATTTTAGGAAAAACGCTTCGAGGTGCACGAGGACCTGACCCAAGGTACCTGTAACCAAAATTTCGTACTTCTGGCCCGTTCCATCTCGCCGGGAGGCGATCGACAGACACACACACACACACACATACACACACACACAAACTTTTGGTTTTATTTATATAGATTATTCCACCCTGTCTCCCGAACTCGTTTTTTAAAAATTACGTTTTTGAAAATTGCAAGTCGAACTTGAACCACATAAAATTTTGATCAATAAACATTTATATACTGAAGAATTGATTCATATTTTTTATCAATATGTTCAATGTTGTAAACTAATAATAAAAGAACAAGAAATATTCGATACTGAGAGCAGATGCAACGAGATTGTTGTACAATAGCAGAAAAACTGTCAACTGTCGTAACACGTGGCATCAAAGCAAATATATATATATATATATATACTATATGCTTAAAAAACGAAGTTTACACGGGGAAAAATTAAAATAACTATCGTATAAAAAATTTTGATGTATTTTGAAAAAAATATGCATTGATCAATCTTTGAAAATAAAGAAATGCTAGCATTTTTATTAAGATATTATTAAATCCTGTCGCGCGAACTCGCATTTTGAGAATTAAATTTTCGAAAATTGCAAGTCGAACCTTGACAAATGAAATTTCGATCAATAAACATTCATACTGGAAAATCCCTTTCTTATTTTTGATCCTTTTTTTCTTATGTTGTAAACTAAAAATAAAATAATGAGAATAACCGCACACTAAAAGCAGATGCAACGAGATTGCTGCACAATTGCAAAAAAACTGTAACACGTGGCGTGGAGAGAAAAAAAAAACGGCTAAGAGAAAAAAGTTTAAGCGGGTAAAATTATTATCGTACTTTCATTGAGTTGACTCTTTGTATTGTTTACAATTTCGGAATAATAAGAAACAGGACAAACTAAAAGCAGATGGTATAAGATTATTGCACAATGACATCTAATGCACTAAGTCATTATTGAGCGAAAACGGACAAAATGAGGCAACTAACCTAGGACGAATAACAAATAGCACTCATAAGACGCCTCTATTACTTTTACTTTAAGGGGGGAAATATGTGAAAAAGTCTTCATATAAATCAATTCTACAACTATTCAATAATATACCCTGAAAATTTCAAAGCAAAATTCCAAGTCGTTTAAAAGTTATAAGCATTTGAGCGAGCGCCCCTTTCGGAGCAGTTGGCAGGTAGTCCCTCATGAATGACCTGAAGGGTATTAGAGAACGTTAGCAGATGTCCTTTTATTTTTTTTAACAATTGAGACCTTGGATAGAAATTTCTATAAGTATTAGTATCTACAGGGTGTTTCAAAATTGACCGGTATATTTGAAAAATCAATAAAAATTAAACGAGCAGTGATAGAAATACACCGTTTGTTGAAATATGCTTGGGACAACAGTAAATTTTGATTCAGACAAACTTATGAATTTAGTTACAATGTTTCCCACAAGAGGGCGCTGCAATCGATTTGAAAAATTTAGATTTTTCTAGTGTTGGAATTCCACCGTCTAGAACACCAGAAAAATCCTCTGTTCTAAGGAATAAACCATTTTTTTCATCGCACACGCTCACAGCAAGATTGGAAAACTCACAGAATGCATTTTTTTTTCTAAATTTTTCAAATCGATTGCAGCGTCCTCTGTTGTGGAACATTGTAACTAATTTCATAAGTTTGACTGAATCAAAATTTACTGTTGTCCCAAGCATATTTCAACAAACGGTGTATTTCTATCACTGCTAATTTAATTTTTATTGATTTTTCAAATATACCGGTCATTTTTGAAACACCCTGTATAAGTATTAAAAAAATTGATTCATTACTGCCTTAAATTTACCCCCCCTTCAATACCACTCTTCTCTTCCAACGCGTTTTTCTCGAAACTACTTTTTCGATTTGCGTACACTCTAGCTCGCAAAGTTTTTGATCAATCCTTATCAAATTTAGCACACATTTTCTTTATATATACTCGCTTTAGTTGAACTAGAATCATATACATCTCTTTATTTTTACTTTTTTTATTGTAAGAGAAGAACCTAAAAAAACGGTTAAAAATCGTATTTAATTTTCCCATTCTTAAAAAAAAAAAAAAATATATAGAAATTTTCGGGGTTTTTTTTGTGATGATTTTAGTTCAATTAGAAGAAACACTGATAACAAAAAGTTGATTTAAAAAAAAATTGATTTCAGATAAAAATTGTGCCCTCCAGGATGTACGCAAACTGCCGACCCGGGTGGCGACTTTTTAGTGTGCAGCAGCCGATATCTCACGGATTTTTCAAGAAAATGTTTGAAAATTTCAGTAAATGTTCCTCAATCTATCTATAAAATAACCTCAACATCTCAGTAAAATATATTTATTCTTTATATGTTAAAAAAAAATCATAAAAATTGCTCTTAATACGCCGTTATACACGTATTTCCCCCTTTAACATATTCTATTTCACTAGCATTCTGTTCAAAGAGAAATAATTTCAATAAGGGGGTTTTCGGGCAGCGATCGATTAAACTATTTTTCCGAATATTTTATCAAATACACTTTGTAGAATGACATTATTTTTGTGCTTTTTTTTAACTGATGTGCTGCCTGTTATTGTCTGGAAATAGAAATTTAGCTATGGAGGAAAAAAGTAAGTTCTCGTCAGAGAATGTTTTCAGGAAAGTTGTCCTTGCGAGAAACATCGGCTTTGCATCGGCTTTTAGATGTTTTTTAAGGCCGATGGGCCGATGTTTTTATAAAGTTAACATCGGCTGCCGATGCCGATGGCCGATGGCAACTTTGTTGAACAATCGGCGCCGATGCATCGGCGAGGCCGATGCATCGGTCGAGCCCTAATTTCTGGAGAAATTTTCAGATTTATGATTCGGAAAAACGTTTCCTTAAAAAATATGCTACATTTTTTAAACTGTCTGATTAATGTCAACAATTATTGATGTACGCTATTGCATCATGGAGAATACAGACATGACTATACACATGGTCGAATGAGTTCTGTCCGCATATCTACGGATCTCGAATTCTACAGCGATTTGTTTTAGAAAAGCGAATTACGATAGAAATAATACCAATTATAATAATAATAATAATTATAAAAACAAGGAAAAGTAAAGTTTTCCAAAATGAGATTATTAATGAATTTAAATTTTACCTATTCTTTTATTCATTTTTTATGCTTATAATTACTTGATATTTTCTTTCTAGCCAGTGTGAAATTCATTTTTCTACCAATGCCTTCCTATAACAGTTGGGATGAGAAGAAAATGTTGATGAGCGTGCGTTTACAAAACTAAGACTCACAGCAAAAGTTAGGTTTTTGTTGTTCTGGCATGTAGAATTCTATTTCTTACTCGTTATGACTCGGAAAAGTTATTAACTTTCTTGAAAATGCCTTAGTCTGGTATTTATATTTTTTCGTTCTCACGTGTATAAGGGTCATTCATAAATGTGGTTACGCTTCGAGGGGGGGGGGGGGCGTTCGTGAAATTATGACAAAGTGTGATAAGGGCAGGGGAGGGAGTAAAAACAAGTGAGACATCTCTGCGAATGCAACATAGCGTGACATGTGACAAAGGGGTGAAGGGGGTCAAATGTGTGGTAAAAAAGTGTGACATCATTTATGAACGGTCCCTATGCAATTCGTTGGTTTTCTGAAAACATATCTATAACAGTTGGGATCCGTGAAAATGAATCTGTAATAATCAACTGTGTGATGAATGATGAAATGACACAAAAAAATATAAATTACACGTTGATATTGCAAATGTAATCGTATTTCCAGTGCTTGGCATCGCAAAAAGTCGCAGTCGATAGCAACAAGTAAGTTTTTGCAAAGTGACTAAACATTCATTTTTAAATGAACTAGCATTGAACTATAAGGAAGGTGGAATGAGTGCTGACTGAAACTCTCTGTGTTACGGGCTCGAGCCGGTTTTAAAACTGGTTTCAGGCAGTTGACAGGAGCGAGGACGGCAAAAGACATCGTCTTCCGCACAGGAAGCACACTAACTAGAGGGATTGAAACGTCAATAAATTAAAATTATAATGCTAATAGAGGATTCTTTTTTACGACGAAGATTCTAAAAAAGAAATATTTTGTCCTAGTTTTTATCTTTTCATCCTAATGCAATTAGATTTTTAAAAAATATTCATTTATTCTTTTCTTTTTCATCCGGAATACAGGTGGCAAGAGCCAAAATGTATTTATTTTCCCAAAATGGAGCACGAAATATTTTTTAAAAATTATTTAAGATTTAAACTAGAATTTTGCATTGAAAGTTCTGGTATTTAAAATGCAGACCTCCTTTTTTTTTGTGAAAATCATTATAAATTACATGCTGGACTTTATGTTAGTTACCGCATAAAATTAATTATCATAATTAAATTATTCCATATTTATGCACGCAAAATAAAGAAATATATAGTTTGTTACGCAATAAGTAATTCAGGAATTTAGGTTTTTCACTTGAGCACCTAGGGCCTAATCTCACTTATATTATTTGGCTTGTATGAGGTTGGAAACGAATATTTTTGATAGAGGCGGTGATAGCGCTCGGCTGGGCCAATCAGATGCTAGCATCCCATTGGTCCTTCTAGTGTGGCGGTTACTAGGAGTCACGGTTGCAGTGGGGTGCTTAACTGCGCCGGCTAACCGAACGCAGTCTTCCCCCGCAACTGCAACCGGTAGTTTTCGAGCAAGCATGCCCGGGGGATGGCGTCCCATCACGTGAGCACTTAAATTAATTTACTATTCTTGTTTAAGGGGGTATAAAATAACAGATATTACGGGGAGAAAAAGATTTAAAAATATTTAGCAGAATTTAAAGAATTAAAATAAGAAAAAAGTTAAGGGAGAATAAACTAATTAAAAGGCGTAAAATATTTAAAAGTCGGGTTGAAGAGCGAGGCATGCCCTCGGCCTTCGCCTGTTGGTCGGATCAGTGTGATCATATTCTTCAATAAGTTGAAGTAGGGGGTTGCCAATCGTAGGAATTCTACTGTAAAGTCGGAGGCTAATTTTTTGAATAGACCGAATGAGGTGGGGTATGCCTAGTTCATAATGAACTGAGGCATTACGGACGTACCAGGGTGAATTTGTTATTAATTTAAGGGTTTTGTTTTGAGCGTCAGACCCATTTTTCGATCGAGCGTCCGAACTGGTCGGACGTGTTCTTCCCTCCAGCTCAGCTCCGAGGTGACTCGGAACTCTCTCTGCGGTCCCACCCGCCGTAGGTAGCCGGGCTCACTACGCCGCCTTTTGCGTAAGCACTAGCGTGGCTAGCGGGTCAGACCAACCGCGGCCAATTCCTCTCATGTTAGAGCCCTTTTTAGGGCTAAACCCCCGACTAACATGCCCAAGAATAAAGCCCTGGTAGGGCCGAACGGCAACCCTTCCCGTCAGCGAAAACTAAGCTCCGGCAGCTCTGCCTCCGACATTAACAATGAAACGCCGAGGAAAGGCAAGCGCATGGATGAACTCCTTGCGAGACATGGGATCGATATCAGCCCACTAACGAAAGATATTGATGAAGCTTCAATAGAGGACTACGACAAGTTCAAGGATCTGGCGGAGATCATCGAGAGCGCCATAGATGAAGCCAAGACTATTGGTATCAACACAATGACCACGTGGGAGCAAGTTCAAATGATAAGAACTTTTGATCTCCAAACAAAAGTGTGGCGCAAGCTGCACCTCCTAGCAGAGGAATGCAACATACCAACGGAAGACCCCAGTATCTCCGAGGAAGCAGAGCAGCTGCGACGTGAGAATGAGGCGCTAAAGGAAAAGATCCGCGAACTCGAAGAGGATAAGGAGCGACCCTCATTCGCCGACATAGTGCAGGCGGATCGCCCTCGGAAGGAGAAGCCAGCTAAAACACCAAAGGCACCCACCATCGCCCTGGCGAATCTTACTAATCCTTCAACGACCATCAAGGATATATGCGAAAAGACTAAGACACACTTCCAGGCATCAATACGTAGAAACGAAGTCTGGCTTCAATCAGACTCCAAAGAGGGGTTCGAGAAAGTTAAGAAATACATAGAAGACTCACAGCTCGAACACTGGACAAAACAACCAAAGGAAGAAATTCCCATCAAAAAAGTTGTACGAGGGCTACCTGCCGATTTTCCGGAAGAGGAAATCGCCGAGAATCTCCGGGGTAACAACATAGAACTCACGAAGGTCATTCAGTTCCACAGGAAGGAGCACAAACTCCCGTTATTCTTAGTTATAGCACCGAATGAAGAAAGGAATCAACACCTCACGGAAATCAGAACGATAGGCTTCTTCCGCGTCAGATGGGAGAAGGTCAAGAGTAATCGCACAACGACTACGCAATGCTTCAATTGCCAAACATTTAATCATTCTGCACTGTCATGCCATAAAAAGCCGGTATGCAGGTACTGCGCCGGTCAACACGATTCTAGGACCTGCCCAGACAAAGAACAGTCAAAGTGCTCCAACTGCGACGGTCCCCACCAAGCATCAGACTGGAACTGCCCCAGGCGCCCGAAGCCTAGGATTGCCGCCATGCCACCAGCCCAGATGCCTAAGCCAACGAAAAGCTCCCCTGCCGCTCCCAGTACCAGGTCGGTTCTAGCGCAAGTCATGAACAGCCTTCGGCTCCTTTGCGCAAGTCTCCCCGCCGAGTAACCGGTCGGTTGTCGTCGGCTCCTTCCCGCTCCCTCTCCCTCCTTCCCTAGCCTGTCTTCCTGCTCGTCTCGCTCATATTACCCCCTCACACCCTCTACCGTTCCTGAGCTCCTCAACGTCATGGACCATCCACACCGGGAAAGAGCGCCATTCGGCGCTGCCCAACCAAATCACAAATACGGCACAAATGCCGTTAATGGAGGTTTGACTTGCGGCGCCCGCCCAAACTGGGCAGGCGTATATTAATTTTGGTCTCAGATATGCCTTGTAGATCAGTAATTTGTTATCGATGGATAACACTGAGCGTCGATTTATTAATGGCATTAAAGCCATTTTTGTCTGAGTATAATCTCTTTTCAGTATCTGGGAGTGTTCCATAAAGCTCAGCTTATAGTCAATCCACACTCCCAGATACTTATACTTTTTCCCCCAGGAGATGGCGCTGCCGTGCATACATATTCTTTCCGTTGGGAAGTTATAACTGTTGAATGGGATGGCGAGGCCTTTATCAGGGTTTATTTGTATTTTCCACTTTAGTAGCCAGCACTCCAGTGAATTTATGTGCGTTTGAATTGTTTCAATGGCTGTGTTAATATTTTCGCCGTGAGCCAGCTGTATCATCGGCAAAAGTGAATAGCTCAGTGTTGTAGAGTCGTGGGATGTCGCTCGTGTAAATATTGTATAACAGAGGCCCGAGTAGGCTACCCTGCGGAACAGAACTTTGGATGGGCCTCTGTGTGGATATTGTTTATTTGACACGAACGACAAATTGCCTGTAACTAAAAAAGTAAACTATTGTTGCAAATAATTCTGCAGTTGTTATCCAGTAAAATAAAATAAAGGCAACTTGTTTGTATATCAGACCAAGTCAGATAAACCGATGCATAAGATGTCTAACCGTCCTCGCTTCTGTCAAACGGTGGGGAGAAATCGGCTCGCGTTTTCACACTCAGCAGTCATTCCACCTTCAGTGTAGTTCAATGTGAACTAGCGACACGACCGGTTAGACATCCGTCGGCGAAGTACAGCCTTAGCCTAAAGTCGAAAGCAGCAGGTAAAGTTCCGGCAGCTCATTTCGTTCCCTGCCAATTAGTCGGAATTATAAGTTTCGGGAGGAGAAAACAAAATGTTTATGAACCAAAAATTAAGTTTTGAGAGTGAGGATCATGGGAATGCTGCCATAGTTTGTTTTCGATAAGCCACTTTGTTTTGCCTCATTTATTCACTTCCTTCTAGCACATTCACGGATCCCAACCGTTATACCAAAGCATGGTAAGAGAAAAGCATGATAACTAATAAAGTGTCATTGACGTTGTTTAAGGTAAGAAATAAATTTATACTTTTAATTCAAATGAAAATTCACAATCATATGAAAAGAAGCTCGGTTTTTTCCAGTAAAATTCTTCTTACAGTCGGTATTTTTTTTAAATTATTCTCTTACAAATGATCTAGGAGAGTCTAAGTAAGTCATTTAACGCTGTAAAATTCAGTTTTTAGAAAGAAGCTTTAAAATTTGAATACGGTGAAATCGTTCGCAAAGTGAGACTATTAAAGTGATGACTTAGGACGCCGCAAGACGAAGCGGAAAATAGGCTGCGGGTATCGGACGTTAAAATCTTATTTCCAAACGGCAAAACAGTATATGTGCTAGGGTGCGAAGTCAACAGTTTCTCCCTTTCCTACCGAGCCAGCTCCAAGCGTGCGAATCGCTAGGATGAGTCATCCGAGTGATCCCATGGTTCTTTTCAAGTTCCAAACTGCGCGAGGAAGACACACGATCTAGCTGGCGTGGTGTGTGGCGATGATTCAATCTGAAACACTTTATTAGTTCTTTTTAAAGAGGATGAAAAAATAGTTAATGTTTTATTAGACGAAATTTATACAAAACTATCTATTCAGGTAAACTAATACGAGTCGCGGAAAATGACATGACGACCGCCACAACTATTCAGACATTCATGATAACGTCAGTTTATTCAAAATATAAAGATGTGCTTTCTCTATATCCTGTGCACAACTTTACAGAAGACATGTTATTCACTGTCACAAACCATATTATATCTGTTGCAGGAATGTGGTCTAGCTGTGCTGTCGTTAATCTCCGACAACAATAGGATTTATAGGAACATGTTTACAAAGCTGCGTGGAGGGGAAATTAAACCTTATAGAGTGAGATCCCAGTCGCTCCAGACTTACGTGATTTTAGGAATGATGAAATATTTAGAATCGGTAGTATAACATAATTTTAGAAAGGAATGGATACTCGCTAAGCTGAAAGTGGGACCGTTTTACAAGTAGCAGTTATCAAAGGTGGATAAAAAACCATTCCAACTTACGTCATTTTAGGAAGGCTGAATTTTATATAGAATAATAAGTATAATATTTTAAAATGTTTTCCAATGAGCCAGACAAATCTGACGAGCCAAACATCCTCCCAGACTCGTTAAATGTTCCGCTGTTCGAGGAAGCGTGAGCATTTTTCGCGTACCTATTAAAATCGCCACCGCTAGCGGTAAATGCGCCTATATGGCAACGCGCTCTTGTTTAAGATTTTAATTGGCTTTACGCTTTTACTTGTCATTTATCGCTCTCAGTGGCGCTTTCAACAGGTACGCCAAAAATGCTCACGCTTCCTCGAACAGCGGAACTTTGAACGAGTCTGGGCGGATGTTTCGCCCGTCAGATTTGTCTGGCTCATTGGAAAACCTTTTAATATATTATACTTATTATTCTGTATAAAATTCAGCCTTCCTAAAATGACGTATGGTTTTTTCCCACCTTGGATACCTGCAACCTGTAAAGTTTATGTTATACTACCTATTCCAAAAATTTAATCTTTCCTAAAATCACGTAACTCTGGGATGAGTGGGATCTTGGACTATTATATTAACAATCCTTATTCGCCAAAAAAAAAATTATTCTTGTGTGATGCAGTTCATTTAAAGCAGTTAGAAATAATTGGCTTAATCGAACCAAAAATGAGCAAACCATATATTATCCTGATCCTTACAATGGAAATGGTATTCTAAATACTTTTTTGAGATATTTAACCCCTCCCCTCTCGCTCCCGTCAGAATTACGGGCTGGAGTGTTCAAAAGTAGCGCCCCAAAACATTTTAAAAAAAATCCATTTCTCAATCCCAAAAATTATTTTTTTTTTCTTCTACATATTAGATTATAGTATCAAACTATTTATAGTAGAATTAGAGATTAAACACTTTTTCAGATGTATTTCTTGAAAAGAATAGGAGCTTCTGTTTTTGTTCTCTTGAAAATTATCCGACCGTTAAGGGGTTAAAAGAAATTTATGAGAAAGAGAAAAATAATATTGCTAAAATAGCTCCAAAACTATCACATAAACTCTTCTATCCAAATTCAATAGGAAGACAAAATGTTAAGTATGCCCTAACTTTGTTTCATGGCACCAATTCTGTTGCTTTAGAGTTAAATTTAAATTTAGGTGAACATGTAATAGAAACCAAAACATTTATTAATCTGATATCTAATTGGTGGAAAGTTGTAAATATTAAACATCCTTCCTATTTAAACGAATAATTCTCAACTCCCATTTCTCCTCTTGAAGATGACAATTTTTTATTTTGAGAAACATTTAATATATGGCTGACAACATGGGATAAATTGTTACAAATGAAAGCAGATGAAAGAAAATATGCTTGGTCTACCTGGGAGGGGTTGCATGTTAACGAAAGACACCTTTTTTTGTTTTAAGGTTTACAACAAATTGACTGACCGTGTGAAATATTTATTTGACTCTTCTGATCCAAGCTGTGTATTATTAGGTAAATTTCAGACAGAATATCTGGAATCTGGGTTTGGACAATACCGACAAATGAGCGAGACAAACTACAATGTCTCTTGTATTCAAATTATGGAAGCAGAAAGGAAATTGAGAATACTAAGCTTAATATGTTTACATTTGGAAAAAAAATGTCCAGTTTAATTTAAAGAATTTTAATTGTGGAGAATGAACTGCTAATTCTGAAGCGGAAATGCCAGAGCACTTCTATGGTGTATTTAACTGCAATATTGATGATAAAGTTAACAATGATGAAATGTAACTTTTACTTTATACTAGCTGTACCCGGCCTCACGTTGCTGTGGCTCAGTAAGGTTCGATGGAAAAGCAAAAGAAAAAGCACATATATGTTTCATTT
Organism: Octonoba sinensis; assembly: GCA_038502835.1. Taxonomy (NCBI): domain Eukaryota; kingdom Metazoa; phylum Arthropoda; class Arachnida; order Araneae; family Uloboridae; genus Octonoba; species Octonoba sinensis. The sequence continues at coordinate 105,556,717 of CM076606.1, read as the reverse complement.
GACAATGCTTGTTGTTTCATTGTCTGAAAATATAGATTGTCTGGTTTACCCATTCTAGAACACGCAATTTATAACTGTACACATGAGAAAATCTAAACTGCTCAATTTGATTGATTGGTCATGAGCTTTTTTTTTTTTTTTTTTTCACAATGCTTGCGGGCAATTTTTTTTTTTTTTTTTTTTGTTCCATTGTCGGTGAAGATTTTGATATTGTCTGGCTGAGCACATTGAAAAATTAAAGCATAAGCCTTATCCAAACAGAAGAAACACAAACACAAAAATTCTAAATTAAAAAATTGCCGTTCAAAATAAATAATCTGTGTTTTAAAGTTCCCTTAATCGTAAAGTTCAAAAATAATTAAAAAATACTTCAAAATTTTAACATCAGAATGAAAATAGCTAAATGAAACTGTTAACATTCAAAATAAGTAATCTTTGTTTTAAAGTTCCATTTAATCTTTGAGTGCAAAAATACTAACAAATACTTCAATACAAACGGAAAAAACAATAAAATAATTTTTGGAGAAAATAGAACCGATATAAACTATAAATTGCGCTGAAAAGTAAAAAATAACATTATTCTTTAAACAACTTCGATACGACTTTTAAATATAATTTTTGAAGTCGGTGCAAAATTATGACAGTCTAATTATAATTACATCGTGCATTATTTTACACTGAAACTGTTGCAAACTCTAAGCTATTTATATTTGTAATTGGTTCATAGTTACAAAAGGAATCATGCATCAAAATCCATTATAATTTTGCACCGACCTCAAAAATTATATTTAAAAGTCGTATCGAAGTTGTTTAAAGAATAATGTTATTTTTTACTTTTCAGCGCAATTTGTAGTTTGAAGTCGGTTCTTTTTTTTCCAAAAATTATTTTATTTTATTATTTTTAGTGTAAATACATTTTTATATAAATACTCTATTTTTAAGACATACATATCAAAGGGGAAACATTTGAGGAAATGACACTAAAAACTAACCGTTTGTAAGTTAAATTTCGCTTTAAAACCGATTTTAAAGGGTCACTGGAGCAAGCAAACTGATTGGCTTTAATTTCTTCTTCAGAGAAGCCTTCAGTCTATTTCTTGTTATAATTGCTTTTAATGTAACGATGAGTTTCATTTTTATTAACAACTTTCCCAACAAAGACAAATCGAGCCTAGCCTTTCCAATTAAAATGAAAAAATACATATTTTTCACCCACAACGTTTTTTCTAAAAAAAAAACAGGTGTAGTCAAACTGATGCGCGATATTTGCGTTAGACGACCCTCTATCGATCAAAGAAAAAATAATTAAAATCGGTTCATTTAGTCAAAAGTTATGGATTAAAAAGCAAAAAAATTACCACATTTCAGTCCCTTACTTTTTTTTCTAATTATCGAATAATGTCAAACCAAGGTATGGGACCTATGGGAAACCACCCTCGATAGATTTTAAAAAAATTCATGAAAATCGGTTCATCCGGTAAGAAGTCATGAGTGGACAAAAAAAAAAAAAAAAAAATGACATACATACAATATGAGTGTATAACCTCCTTTCTTTGTGAAGTCGGTTAAAAATATTTTAAATCAAAATGAAAATAGCTGAATTAAACTGTTGCTATTCAAAATAAGTAGTCTTTGTTTTAAAGTTCCCCTTAATCTTCGAGTGCAAAAATACTAACAAATACTTCAATACAAACAGAAAAAATTATTAAATCAAAAATAGCTGTTCCCTGCCAATAGTTGCAGTGGCTCATTCTCCTTAATAAAACATTAAAAACCGAAATATTTAAATCAAAGTTGAAATAAATTAAAAGCGATATATTAAAACACATGTTCTGATAAAATTTCAAAGCAATCGTAGTATTTACGGAGATTTGAGGTTAGGAACCAAGGCTGAACTTGATCGTAACCGTAAACTGGATCACGTTCAGCCTTGTATGAACAAACAAACACTTACATTTTTATTTACATAGCTTATGTTACCCGGTGTTGAGGAAACTGCTAATTATTATATTTGGATCAAGCTAAGCCTTAAGAAATCGAACTAAAAAGCTTATAACTGGCGTTCTTTTTGACTTAGAAACTTCGAACAAATTCCATTTTATGCAGAAAAATCAGCGCTTTCGATCGATATATTATATTAATATGTGCAAGGTTTTCTTCACCCCCATAATGGGAAATTAATGTAGAAATTTTGCCTTAAATTGGAATAAAAAAGGAACTATCTGTCGGATTTTTTTTTCTAATGTGTCTATAAACCATCCGCTTGAATCACTCTGTTAACTGGCAAAATTTCAAACCAATCGGTCAAGTACTTTCGGAGATTTGGGGCTTGCACAAACGAACACTTACATTTTTATTTATATAGATAGCTGGTTATGTAGGCTCTAAATTGTCCCATAAGGTGTCTTGTTGAGTTTGCATTTCTATGCTAATATCTGACAAAACATTGAAATTGGAGAGCACGGATATTAATCAACTTTTGTTGCTGACCGATAAAGGCAGACTTAAATTTCCCAAAAAATTATTGAAAGATGTATCAGTATATGCTTTAGATTCTTCGGAAACTGATAAGTAAAGAGTACGGGAATTTATTTTTTAAATTTCCTGAACCTTGAAATTGAATAGATAAGCTTACAATAGAAAAAAATGGAAATTATGTTGATGGATTTTTAAATTTAATGTAATTGTGGAACTTATGTCTTAAGTCATGTTGAGTATTGTGTGTCAGGAATGTCCAATATATTTATTAATGATTATACAAAGGCAAAAAATGATTGTAATTCTACTAAAAATAAAAGGAAATTATCTATTTTGACTAATTACTCAGCGTAATTGAAATGTAACGCCAATTTTTACTTGTAGCAGCAAAATTTACTGATAGAAAATTTTAAATCTTACATGTTCGAAAATATAAGATGCAAGTGTGAATATTTTTGATGTGGCTTAATTTTTTGTAACGATGAATTTTTTTTCAATTGTTTTGTTTTTAATTTTAACGCTACAGAATAGTGTTGGTTGAAACTGTCAAACTCAAATACCTAACGCTTGACATTAGAAAAATTATAAAAAGAAGGGTGATTACATGTCAAACAATTTTGTAGACTGTGAATTATTATAGTTTTTGTATCTGCTATTTAGTCTGATTATTATTAGATTCAAGAATTTTATTCTCCAACTTGATATGTTTGTAAATAGAGAAATTGAAATGCTATATGTGTTATGTATATTTTTTAAAAATGAAACATCATTTGAAAATTGTGAACAAATTTTCATTGTGAGTAAATTCAATTAATACTAGAAATTTTACAATTTACTTTAAACTAGACTCAGTATTTCCTATTGCAATTTGCTCTCATTAAAGTTATGTTTGAATTTTTAAGATTATTTGACTCGATTAATGATTAAAATTAACTTTAAAATTGCTACATTGCAATGCAAATTTTAAAATCATAGTTTTCTTTCAAAATGTTTTAAAAATGTAAAAGTTCTGAAAAATTCTAAATTTGGTCATGTAGAACACTTTAAATCTCAAAAGAATTATTTTTAAAATTACTACTACAAAATTTAAGAATAAAATGAATTTTATATTTTGAAAATAGATTTATAATTATTTAATATAAATTTAGATCTTTTATGATTCTTATTTATAGTTTAAATGAATGCTTACATTAAAAACCTTGATTCATTACATATGCTGAAAATATAAAAGAAAGTTGATAATTATATCCATAGATACTTATTTATTGCCTTCGTAAGGATAATTTTTAAAAAGAGGGCTTTTTAACTTTTAAATTATTTCTGCTTTACTGAATAATTACTGTTGAAAATGACTTCCAAAAATAAAAGCTACCAAGTAAGTACTGTAAGTTTTAACTAAAGTCCTTCAGCAACCTAATAAGATTAAAACATTTAAGTATATTTTTCTGTTTAAAAAAAATATATGTGTTTAATTTTCTGTATTGTAAATGTGCTTAAATTTAGTACAAGCAGCAAGGTTAGACAATTTGATTGCGCTTGGAATTTTGTGTTAGATTGGAAGGAACTGCTGACTTCGGGACCGTTCATTAATGATGTCACGCTTTTTCCCATATATTTGACCCACTCCCCCTCTTCGTCACAATATGTCACACTTCAGCGGAATAAAAAAAAAAGAACTGGCCATTGGAGGAGTAAAAAGTAAATTTTTGAATGGTTAGAACGGATTATTACGTAACGACTAACGAAACACACAACTTGAAGAATTTACTTTTCTACCAGTAGAAAAAGTTGTACTACGTGTATAAGTAGAAACTCATCGTGCGAAGGTTAACTTCCTTTTTCATGCACATCAGCCGAGCGTCCGAACTGGTCGGACGTGTTTTCTCTCCTGCTCAGCTCCGAGGTGACTCGGAACACTCTCTGCGGTCCCACCCGCCGTAGGTAGCCGGGCTCACTACGCCGCCTTTTGCGTAAGCACTAGCGGGGCTAGCGGGTCTGACCAACCGCGGCCAATTTTCTCTCATGTTAGAGCCCTTTTCAGGGCTAAATCCCCGTCTAACATGCCCAAGAACAAAGCCCTGGTAGGGCCATTTGGCAATCCATCCCGGCAGCGAAAGCTAAGCTCTGGCAGCTCTGCCTCCGACATTAGCAACGAAACCCCGAGGAAAGGCAAGCGCATGGACGACCTCCTTGCAAGACACGGAATCGATATCATCCCACTGACGAAAGAGATTGAAAAAGCTTCAACAGAGGACTACGACAAGTTCAAGACTCTGGCGGAGATCATCGAGAGCGCCATAGATGAAGCAAAGACCATTGGTATCAACATGATGACCACGTGGGAACAAGTTCAAATGATAAGAACTTATGAGCTCCAAACGAAGCTGTGCCGCAAGATGCACCGCTTAGCAGAGGAATGCAACACGCAAACGGAAGACCCCAATATCACAGAGGAAACAGAACAACTACGTCGCGAGAATGAGGCGCTAAAGGAAAAGATCCGTGAACTCGAAGAGGCTAAGGCGCGACCCACATTCGCCGATATAGTGCAGTCGGAACGCCCACGGAAGGAGAAGCCAGCCAAAGCACCGAAGGCACCTACCATCGCCCTGGCGAACCTAACCAACCCGTCGACTACAATCAAGGACATTTGCGAAAAGACCAAGACACACCTACAGGCATCAATACGCAGAAACGAAGTCTGGCTCCAATCGGACTCCAAAGAGGGGTTCGAAAAAGTCAAGAAGTACGTAGAAGACTCACAGCTCGAACACTGGACTAAGCTGACAAAGGAAGAAATCCCCATCAAAAAAGTAGTTCGAGGACTACCTGCGGACTTTCCGGAAGAGGAAATCGCCGAGTCACTCCGGGATAACAACATAGAAGTAACTAAGATCATCCAATTCAGCAGGAAGGAGCAGAAACTCCCGTTATTCCTAGTTATTGCACCAAATGTAGAAAGGAATCAGCACCTCACTGAAATCAGGACGATAGGCCTCTTCCGCGTCAGATGGGAGAAGGTCAAGAGTAATCGCACAACGACTACGCAATGCTTCAATTGCCAAACATTCAATCATTCCGCACTGTCATGCCATAAAAAGCCGGTATGCAGGTACTGCGCCGGCCAACACGATTCTAGGACCTGTACAGACAAGGAACAGTTAAAATGCTCAAACTGCAACGGTCCCCACCAAGCATCCGACTGGAACTGCCCCAGGCGACCGCAGCCGAGGAATGCCGCCAAGCCCCCAGCCCAGATGCCCAAGCCAACGAAAAGCTCTCCTGCCGCTCCCAGCACCAGGTCTGTCCTAGCGCAAGTCATGAACAGCCTCCGGCTCCTGTGCGCAAGTCTCCCCGCCGAGTAACCGGTCGGTTGTCGTCGGCTCCTTCCCGCTCCCTTCTCCCTCCTTCCCTAGCCTGTCTCCCTGCTCGTCTCGTTCATATCGCCCCCTCACACCATCTACCATCCCTGAGTTCTTCAACGTCATGGATCGTCCACACCGGGAAAGAGCGCCTTCGGCGCTGGCCCAACAAAATCACCGATACTCACCGATACTCTAAGGTTAACTTTTGGAATCTATTAGATCGTGAATAACCTTTCCTCTGAAGAAAGGTCGAATCTTATACTCGATAGTCCGGAATTCTATTCCTTCATTTCCTGTCATTCGCGTTTGGTACCTCGAGGTGAACGGTCGCTTCGCGACGATGGGGAAAAGAGGCAGGGATAAACCCGCGGCTGGAGTCGCGAAGAGGAGTGCGCCGGAGACTGGTGCCGGTGGAGCCCTTATTAGGGCTAGCGGGTCCGCTACTGCGGCATCCGTTACTCCCACCCCCGGCCTCCCGGCTGGCGTGATCATCCCGGCAAGGTGGGCTAGCTGTCTTTCGCTGCCCCAATCCGCTACGACCTCCGCGTCCACCAGAGCAAACTCGGTTTGCACTTCTATTCCCGATCCCCCCGAGGAATCGGAACTAACTAGCGAAGATGACATGGTTGTCGACGAGCTCTCCTCGCGGGAAATTGCAGACATCCTTTCCATTGCTGAACATATCCTGCAAGAAAATCTCCTCTCCACAGTTGAAAATCAAGACTTTCTTGACGCCTACTCGCTGCTCGGACAGGAAAATGTAACGGACTCTCAAGTGGCTATCACCCTAGTTAAGATATTGGGTAAGATCACTCCTCTTTCACACTTTGTCAGTAGGTACGCTGATCTCTACTCAGACATCTTTGAAACTCCTTCAAAAACTAGCAAAACTCCCCCCCCCCCCCCGTTCAATCCTGTGCCTACTGACACTAATAATAAATTCATGCCCCTTAATGAGCAACTACTTACTGGTACTAATACTAACGCAAGTCCAGTGAATAACATACCACCCATAGTAATTACCCCACCTACCCACTATACTGAGTTCCTGGAAAAAATCCACAGCTTCACCCCTGACTTTAAGATTAAAATCTCTAGAAGTAATGAATGTTTCATTCTGATCCCCAATATTCAAGACCGCACTAACGTGCTAAATTACTTTAGGGATAACAAGGTTGAATACTATATTAAGACTAAGCCTGCTGAAAATTTAAAGAAATACGTCATTCGTGGTCTGCCTGCTAGTGTAGCCACTGACTCCATCCAAACTGAATTAACTTCCTTCAACTTTGATGTCCGTAAAGTTTCTCAAATGACAGGAAAAAATAAGAGACCCTTTCCCCTATTCCAAGTACAACTCATAGACAAACCTGCTAACGATTCCATTCTCCAACTTAGTAACTTGTTATATACCTCCATCAAAATTGAACCTTACAAAAACAAAAGGCCCTTCATTCAATGTTTCAATTGCCAGGGATTTGGGCATCTCGTCACTAACTGTTTTAAGAAAGCTAAATGCACTATTTGTGCTGGTGAACCCCCCCCGTAAAGAATGCCCCAACTCCAAGGACCCCACCAAACTAAAATGCACTAACTGTGGCGAAAGCCACACCTCCTCTTATCGCGGATGCAAAGCCTTCCCTAGAATTAAAATCAATCTGGATAAAAATAAATCCATTAATAGGAAGACTTTCGATTCTAAACCCTTAGACCCGTCCCGTACCTTTGCCAATGTCTTGAACCCTCCAACTCCCAATTCTCAGTCAGGCAATAACTCTCACAAGGAATTAATGGAACTTCTCAACCTTATCAAGGAAATCCATTCTCTCTTTAATATCAAGGACCTTTTACAAAAATTTAGAAAAATTTTGCCTGAGCTTAAAAAGCAATCTGGTACTATTGAAAAGCTGCTCCTCTTAGGGCAAGCCTTTATGGACTAGTTCGTTACCTATCCCCCCTCTTTTTATTTTCTTATATTTAATATAATAATTAAAAAAAAAAAAAAGTTTTTTCTTTTTCCCGGCTATTCTTATTAGCCAACTAACATGATCTTTTGATCGTCAGGAGTGATCTAACGACGTTACTTTGGCGTTTACAGCCGATAGTCCACTGAACCAATGACAAGACGGGGAGGTAGGGGGCCCCGCCCCAGGTACTCCCAAGGCTCTCGCCACAATTATACTGTGCATGCCATTTCCTGTGAATGGTATCGGTCCGGTAGAACTGCTTCCAATGATTTTATTCCGATCGGAATCAGAACTATTTCCATGTTCTTATTCCGGTTGGAAGCAGACTCAGCGGCTCTAATCGTCGTTTTAGTACTCTTTCCTTATTAGTTCCGCGCGATACTTTACTTTAGTTCTTTTGAGGATATTATTTCTCAGATTTATTTTGTTCAATTTTCTGGGAAGACATTATATCTGTCATTTAGTTTTACAATGCACTTAAGAGTGCTTTGATTTTAATTTGTTTTAAAATGAACTTTCAAATTGAAAGGGCTGGATTTATTCAGTGGCGGATCCAGAGGGGGGGGGGGGCACGGGGGCCCGTGGCCCCTCCAGACGCTTTAGGTAAGGACTAGAAAGAATTGACTTTCTTTTCTTCCTTTACGCTAAAAACGAGGAAAAAGAAACTATTTTGCAGATGGAGCGATAAAACTTCTATTCTATGTGACTTCTATTCTTTCAATTCTATGTGACAAACTGAGATAACCGGGTAATTGCTAAGACAGAAAGAAGCAGACACCTGCAAAATCACTTAGACAGTTGATTTATGCTTACGTTAAATCTTCAATAGACTTGAAGAAGACTCCATTTGACCCCCCCCCCCCCCTAAATTTTCGCGAAAAAGAAGTTATTGGTGATTTTGCGAGCTGAAAATTTCGCGAATTATATATGAACAAAACCAAAAGTTTTAAAAAAGTGCTCAAGAAAATAGGTGCTTTCACAGTATATATTCCTTTATTATATATGTCCAGTTTTTAAAAAAAATGTGTTTTTTTGTATTTAATTAGGGAATAATTAATTAAAATTTTATTGATAATTTAAATTTAATAAATCAATTAAGTTTAATTAAATAATTGATTAAATTATATTTGGAAATTAAAACAGATCACAGTTTCTGGAGTTGTGTCCCCCCCCCCTCTATTTTGTTTTTAAGCTGAAACCACGCACATCAGCCACATTGTGCCCCCCCCCCCCAGAATTTTTTTTCTGGATCCGCCACTGGATTTATTTAACTACTTAAAGTAACTCCTTGTTTATTTTAATAAGTTGCAGAATGCTATTTGTTTCAGGAAAATAGCATTTCTTTATATAGGTACTGAAAATTAAACTATGATGATCTTTTTTTTTGGGGGGGGGGGAGGGATCTGAAAATGTCTTAGCCGTAAAAGAAAAATATTTCTTTTACGAGTAGTTACGTGTTTTTAATTCTTTAATAATTAAAAAATTACAACATAGATTTTTCTTTCTTTTTAAAATATACTAAAAAAATCAGTTTTCATATTTTGTGCAATAAAATATAAATTATCTAAATTTTGCATATATGGTTCAAATGTGAATTAATTATTATCATCATCATTATTATTATTATTATAAACGGCAAACCCATTTAATATTTTTAAATTGCATTTGATACAGCAGAAATTTCAGATGATACTATAGCCCTCCCACCAAAATCCTCTGATGGTTAAAAGGAAAATTCTCCTCTCAATAATAATAATAACCAATATATATATATACTGAATTATTTTTATTGTTTCTGTTCATTCTTTCTTTGCTTTTCTTTTCTTACATTTTTCTCCCCCTTCAATCATTTAAACATTTTTTTTTCTATATTTTGTGCAACAAAATATAAATTCAATAACTTCTAAATAACCAAAAGGTTTTTAAAAAAATAATTTGGGGAATCAGAAGTAAAAATGTTTAGTTTTAAAGCTAAGCTTAAAATTCTAAAGATTTTTTTAAAATGTACAAAAGAACACTATGTACCCTAGTTCTAAGTAATATGTGTACATGTAAGGAGCAAACCTCCTCTATAGTGCCTCCGCCCCAGGCGAAACGTTTAGTTGCGATTCGATCGAGAGGGGGGGGGGGGGACAAGCCGGGCCCATGCCCCGTGTGGCACATCTGGGGGATTGGCAAATTCACCTGTGATGCACCAATAAAAAGAAAGAAAAGAAAATAATATTGAATTAAGAAAATTTAACTTTTGTAAAGAGAGATTTTAAATCCTAGTTCGACGCTCCGATTTGATGATTGAACGCCCGTTTCGGTAATGATTATAACCGATTAATAGAATTATTTATTTGTATAAAATGTTGGAAACTAAAATTGGAAAACATTGAATGTTGCGCTACATGCGGGCGAACATGTTTTTAAAAGCATGAAATTAATTTGCCTCATATTTCGGAATTTGCTGTTTAATCTTTTGATGAGGCGGTAGCAGAATGTTTCATTTGTATAAAAATAATGATGAATGGTGAATGACTATCGTGAATCATATATGAGTACTTCGGGTTCATTTTCAATTAATTAGAATGGCATTTTCTCATTTATTATTTGTGTTGCAGTCAAAATACTTCCTGCAAACAGAATTGTACTTGAATATATTCTATTGTTGCAAAAAATTTGGGTATTTAATTTGTATAAATTTATACACCCACACTGATTCGTAACTTCAACGCATTGATCTTTTCGTTTTTAATTTCAAGTAAAAGTTTTCAAGAATTGATTTAATAAATTTCTGACTTAATTCAGTAATGAACTTTATTGCTTTATATTGTTTTACTCAATTATATGTCTGTTCAAGCTATTTCGTATGTTTAATAGGTCATGAATTTTTATGATTCATATTCATGAATGGGAATTCTATTGTTGAACTTTTCGTTACTTACGCTATCTAGAGTTGCAATTTCATTAAGTTGAGCCCCCCAGATATGGTGGCTTCTTTTGTGTACGCATTTCCTTTATAATGCTTTCTTTGTGATAAAGCTTTCGTAAATAACAACTGCTTACAAGAAATATACATTTGTTATTATTGTCAAATATATTAGATTTAAAGCGTGTCATAGCCTTAAAAAAAAAATACCATTATAAAGACGTCAGGATTTAGAATGAGCTCTATGTATCAGTAAAAATTAAATTTCTTCTAGTTTGAATTCATACAATATTTTGTATACTGAATGTTTAGTAATCGCTAATCGCAGAGATACTGGATGCTGCATGCAAATCAACACGAATAGAGTGGGGGGGGGGGGGGGGTAAAGAAAATCACAACTTTAAATACAGAAATACGATTTTTGAACATCATTATGAATTTATCATAAAACATATTCCAAAAAGAATTGCACAGAATATACTCAAAAAAAAAGAAAAAAAGTGAAAGTTTATTGTTAAAATTACAGAAAAAAGTGAAGTAATTTTTGCTTATTCAAAAAAGCGCTTTATTCTGAATGAAATAAACGCTAAAATATTAATGGTATACAGTAAAACTCTGTTTCCTAAGTGAAGTTTAAGCGAGCACCGAGCACCATTGCTATTCATGGGCGAATGAAGGGAATGCAATTTCTTGACGCTATAACAGAGTTGACACTATAAACGATGTTACTAACTATAACTGAGATCAACTGTATATTATAAACGCAAACATACACGCACATATATGTAAATGCATATCTATGCATGTGCATATACATCCGTCTTGCCAATGTGCAGGAAATTACCTAAAAATCGGGCTTTGGGAGGGTATTTATAAATTGAGGGTACTCGAGGGTATTGTAAAAATTTTAAGAAAAAAATTTTGTAAGAAAAAAGGAGATTTTTGTTCTAATTAACGGCAGCGGACACTTGATGCGTCCGATGCACCAAACAAAGCAGAAAGAAAAAGCCGACAAGCATTTGTGTCACTCGTAGAGCCAGACACTCTTGACTCCAGCCAACGGCATCGAGTGAGAAAGATCCAAAGACTGGATATTCCACAACCTAGATCAGAAGTAGTAGAAGAAATAAAAACAATGGGGTTGTTGACTATTTTTCAAAAATATTTTTTCTCGAAAGAGCGTGGTTGAAGACGAGGGGTGCGACACTTTTTTTTTAATTTATGAGTATTTACAACATATTTGAGAACGGAAAATTGCGCTGCTTTTTATAGAATTGCGAGCTGCGCTAAATTAAGAGTAAATATTTAATTCCTTCTTTAAGCAACATGAATCACACCTCATTACCGTGTATTACTTACCATGCTTTTTGCTGTAACGGTTGGGAGCCAAGAAAATGCTGGCGGGAAACGAATAAATGCGGCAAAAAGAAAGTGCGTTATCGAACTCAAACTTTACAGAATTCACATGATTCTCACGAGCGATCAACTACCCTCGAGCTAGTTGTCTAAAAGTTTTAACGTATTTTTTGACTTTTGGACATTTTGACTTGTTGTCCCAAACTCTGTGACAAGTTGCGATCTCACCTGCCGAACGGGTCAATGAGTTCCCTTTTTTTTCAGATCACCTCACACTTCATACTAGTTGGCAAGGGGTGGGCTAAGGATTTATAGTCGCCAGATGTTTAACTAACTGGTCACGTCATTAAATCTTTGTTTATAAAATGAATGTTTAACTAATAGGTCAGGTTGGAAAACTTGACCTATTAGCTTGCCATCGCCTCCACTCATTTGCGTAACAAATGCTTAAATTTCGATGCCATTTAGGATATCGTCGGTACGTTTGTAGCATTTAATCAATCATCTAACCAGTGACTATCTGAAAAGCATTTTTACGGATCCCAACCGCTATAAATTAACCATTCATATCCAAATAAATAAGTGAAGAAAACAAGAGACCAACTTAACTTTTGCTGTGAGTTATTTTCGTAAACGCGCGTCAAAAAAATTCGTAGATCCCATTTGTTATCACAAGTTATTGAAAGAAAGAAATAATTACACATATGCGAGGACGAGAATGACAAATAACAACAATCATAATAATTAAATTGTTTCTCATTATTAATCTTCGTTCTTTCTATCTCGTTACTATTTACTGGTTTTTATTGTAATAATTACTAGTATTATCAAGTCCCACTTACATAACGCATGCGTTTATCGCTTTTTTTCTTGTACAAATTGCTATAACGATTGGGATCCGTAGATTTGCAAACGAAGCACGATCGTTCATGTGTATAGTTCTTTAGTTCTTGTACCGTAAAACTCTTCTAAAATTTGAAGAAAAAGAAAAGATTTTCAAAATTGAACTAATTTTGTATTTGAAAATAGCGTTATAAAGGTAGACAGATAATTTAAGTGAATTTGAACCTCGGGGAGTTTGAAGTTACATTTTTTCTCACAAGGTGGCGATACATACAAAAATTTGTCGGGCGTTTTGAATCGGGGTGGAGGGTAAAGTGATTTTGGATCGACAGCACTGATATTCATATATACTGAGAAATACTTTGGTTCTACAACCCCCTCCCCCCCCCCCCAAAAAAAAAGGAATTAATAGCAATTAAAAAAACGGAGGGAAGTTTGTCTTTTTTAGGTCCGATGGAATTAGTTCCTGGAACTAGTTCCGATGATTCAAAGGAATGAAAGGACTAGTTCCTTAAAATGAGCTAAAACTTCCATCCCTAACACTCCCCGCTATTCGTATAAATTTCGTTCCAGGAGGCAGTACGAATGACGAATTATTTTTTCACATAAGGTGCAATACAACGCAAATTGGATGAATCCGTTCCGGACCCACAGATGGTTTTCTTATTTAAACCTATGAAAAACAAATGTACATTATTCTACATTAAATTATACATAAATAAATATACTGCACTTTGCTTGTACTGCACTTTGCTTGTACTGAGGTGATCTTATGGCATAAGTGGAATGTTGAGAGGAGGAAGAGAAATGGTTGGAAGAGGAGTCTCTTTTCACGAATACATCAGGTAGCACTCCTTGGGTGTTTTCTCCCTTTCTACTATTCTTCCTTTTTTCTGTCTTTTTGCGCTAGAAGAATCTTTGACTTCTTTCTCTAAAAACCTGTTGTCTGCCTAAAAGAGTCAATAACATTGTCGTTGAACAAGTTAATGCTATTGACCATAACAGTGTTGGGAGGCTATTTTTCCACCACTCTCTGTGTTTTCTCGCAGGGTTATCACAGCTCTTTAATTTATGCAAAGGAAATACGTTCCTTACTACTTTTTCCCCCATTGCAGTAGAAAGTTCTTCAACGACTTCCTCTTGCTGCCTCCTTAGAAAGTTAAAATTGTCAGTAAAATCTCAAAAAGAATTAAAATTTTTAAAAAAATTTCAAAACGCCGAACAAATTATTTCCAAACGAGTTCAAAATGAACATAATTTCTGGATTTTTTTCTTAAAAAAAGCCAAACTGGCAACCCAGCTAGCCCAGGGGCTTCTGCTATCCAACGTTCTAAATACATTGTTCAATAAATAGCGCCCATGCAATCTATTGCTGCTAAGAAATTAAAAGACAGATTTTTGTTTTTTTTTTTTTTTAAATTCTTGTTTTGTACTAATGTTTTTAAAAATGATTTTAAATAGTTTGTACGTATAGTACCCCTGGCGGCGTACGAATCGCGATACAAGTACGAATGGCGAGTTGAATTTCACTTGAACAAGCTGGACGGATAGCGAAACGGACGAATGGCAGGAATCCACTGAATTATGATTCATCGAATGTTTTCGGTAGTTGAGTGAGGTCAGAGTCCCCTATACTGAGAATGTGGAACTCGCACCACTTGAAATTTTATATCGACGCTGGAAGGGAATTTCAGCATTACATGAGTATGGAGTACTCTGGGTTGCACATTGCCAATGTGCGGGAAATTACCCGAAACTCGGGTATTTTCGAGAGTATTTATAAAATAATGGTACTTTCTGGTAATTTTGATACATAATGGTTTTTAATATGTAATTTTTCTGGAGAACGTTTCAGATTTATGATTCGGAAAAACGTTTCCCTTTTAAAAAAAAAAAAAAGAAGCTACATTTTTTAAACTGTCTAATTAATGTGAACAATTATTGCTGGCCGCTATTGCATCATGGAGTATACACCCATGACTATACACATGGTCGAATGAGCTCTGTCCGCATATATACGGATCCCGACAGCAATTTGTTTTAGAAAAAGCAAATTACGAGAGATATAATACCAATAATAATTATTATTATAAAAACAACTAAAAGTACGAAGTATTCCGAAATGAGATTAGAAATAAAATCAATTTAAATTTTACCAGTTCATTTATTCATTTTTTATGCTTATAAGTATTTGTTATTTTCGTTCACAAAAATTTTTTACTATTGCTTTCCAATAACATTCGGGATGAGAAAAAAATGTTGATGAGCATGCGTTTGCAAAACTAAGACTCACAGCTAAAGTTAAGTGTTTGGTGTTCCAGCATGTGTAATTCTATTTTTTACCCGGGTTTTGACTCTTAAAAGTTATTAGCTTCCTTGAAAATGCCTTTGTATGGTATTTATATTTTTTCGTTCTCACGTGTATGCAATTCGTTGGTTTTCTGAAAACATATCTATAACAGTTGGGATCCGTGAAAATGAATCTGTGATAATCAACTGTGTGATAAATGATGAAAAGCTGCAAAAAAATAAACTTTCACGATGATATTGTAAATGTAATCGTATTTCAAGCGCTTTTTAAGCCCATATTTTCTCAGAACACAATTGTTTTCGTTGCGGTTAATAGGGGTTTTAGCTTAAGGGTCTCAAAGAGCAGAAAAATTTAATCTGAATAACTTATCATTCGATAGACTAACTGATCAGTTGATAAGTGTGCTTCTTGCACAGCAATTGCAGCAGCTAAAATGGCAGCAAACTAGAAAAGAAACAATCATACAATAGGAAGAGTTACGAATAAGAATTGATAAAGTTTTAAAAATATTGCTTATATCGTGGTTATGTTATAACGCGGGTGCCAAACATGTCCCCCGACACCTGCGTCTTAAAGGGGTTTTACTATACGTACGAACTATTTAAAATCATTAGTACAAAACAAGAATTAAAAAATAAACAAACAAAAATCTGTCTTTTAATTCTTTGGCAGCAATAGATTGCATGGGCGCTATTTATTGAACAATGTATTTAGAACGTTGGATAGCAGAACCCCTTGTAATTTAAATTAAATACAGTAATTGGCACGCTTGGGACCTACGTATTTTGGAACACGACCAAAAGTGGTAATTTAAGGTATAGGTTGTTGAACATAAATTTTAATAAAGAATAGAAAAAGGAGAAATATAGGACACATTTAAAATACAGGACAATATAGGACTTTTTTCCCTCTGTTTTCCAAAATATAGGACATCTGCAACCACTGCTACTATCTAAATGTCAAAACCTTCAGGTCTAGTTCAGCGATTATCAACCTTTTTAGAACTGTGGATCCCCTTATGAGAGCCAAATTTGGTTGTGGCCCCCCTCGTGTAAACTTTTATATTTCATTATGAAATTGCTTCTTCCAGTTTTGATAGTTGGTTTAATTTGCAGTATATAAGATATTCAAATCAACCGTTGATCTAATAGATATAACAGCATTCAACTGATATATCATCGAGTATAGTAAGCACATTCATGTTTTCAGAAAAGAATACAATCAGTCGTATATTATAGACTTGTAATAGATTTGACCAGAATAATGTGTAATATTTTACCATTGGTTGGAATGTGGAATATTTTATCGGTTTGAAATGATTGGTTCGTGGTCTCTTTTCGGAGGTTTATGGCTCCCCTATTTTACTATTTTTCCCTGTGGCCCCCATATTTTTTCTGTGCCCCCAAGGGGGCCATATGGCTCCCGTTGAGAAACCCTGGTCTAGTTAACAGCATATGATTTGACAATAAATATGAAAAATGGTTCACTGAACTTAAGTGATCTAGAAATATTACTTTAGAAAATATAAAATGGGCAAAAATAAATCATTACTCACAGAAATTAACTGTTAGTTCTGTAAAGTTGAAAAATGCAAACAAAAAGAAACGGTAGCATTAAAAAGATGTTTAATAATAGTTAATCGGTAATAGCTTTCTTTTTTTTTACTTCTGCTGCATCTATTACGTTTTTTATATCATGCAAAAAAAAACTTTAATGTGTAATAATTATATTTTAATACTTAATAAAGGTATTTAAAAAAGATCATGTTCTGTTCTGATTGTTTTGCGAAGCATGAAGATAATTTCCCTCATAAATGAATTATAGAAAAAAATACTACTGTTACACTATCTCAAGATAGATGGCACCACTAGTTGAAAATAACAGTAGCATGTAGAGGTAGAAATGTATATATTTCTGACAAGAACCCGACATGTAACGTTTCATGCCCAATGCACTTTCAATTTTCCTGCCCCCCGTGAATGGTAATATATATATATATAAGAAGCGAGATTTCAGATCAAATTACCGATGAAATTTTCGCCTTCAACCATCATTCAGCAAACGAACGATTTTTAAGGAATCATGTTGCGACATTTAATGCATTTTTGATATTATAAGATTATATAAAAAGTCTATCATTTTGAATGCTTAGAAAGGCAATTTAACTTCATGTATTAATATTATTATTATTTTTTGTTTATATGCAAAATTAAAAAACCATATTGCGTTTAAATATATACTGAGGGAAAATGTGTGGTTTTATTTCTTTTTTCATTTAAACTTAATTTTTGTTACAGATCCATACAAAGGATTTTCGATCATCTAATGTTTAAGAATTTGAAGCAGCAAACATAAGATTATGCTCTTAATTTAAAGAAAGCCCTCAGAAGAGTTGGAGCAAGTCTTTTTGCATGGATCAACTTCTGAATAGCTGTATGACAGCGAGATTCGGTCCTATTGTTATTTTGACAATTTCTTTGTCGGTGCTTTTCAGTTTATACATTCAGGGATGGATTGGGACCCTAAAATGGCGGTGGACCAGCGTACCAAAGGGCGGCAACTTTTACTTAAAAAATTACTAAAAAAAGTTATAACAATGATAATAGCGGTAATAATGAAATTAAAAACAACAAACACACACACACTCATATATATAGGATGGTATCTGCGTGACACATGAGGTTTCAATGCCTCCTTTATCTCTTAATTCAAATTTTAGAAAACATAAAAAACATTTTTCCTTTATTTAGCTCATTTTTTTCCTGTTATAAATCTAAAGCAGGCGCTAATGAAAGGATCATAAGGCAGTCCAGTTTTTTACTGTAACATACCGATACATGTTTTATGCTTTAATATCTTACTTTGAATGATCGTTCACACTAAAACTATCTTTAAAAAATGTTCACTTTTTTATGTTATTTCATATATTTTATTAATTTACAAAAGACATTCTTAGAATAAGCTTTAAAAATTCAATTCTGCCTTTTGTAAGTTTTAATCAAGTATTTCTTTTAAGATCAAATAATTTCAGTATTGCATTAAATTAATATTAGTTTCATTAATTAATTGTTTAATTAATAAATAAAATAATTGCATTAATTATTAAATAAATTATTAATTTAAGCTTTAAGAAAACGCCCAAAATGGAGCATAAGTTCTCTAACATGTTAGAAAAAAATTGAAAAACTAGTTTGCCCCTCTTGTCCAAAAGTCCCCCCCCCCCCCCCTGGAGTCAGAGTCTGGCTACAGGCCTGTCCTAATATCAGTCAATCAATCATAGAAGAACAACCACTACTTCAGGCTTTTAAACAAAACTTCTTGGCATAACTTAGCTTGTTTTGCATGAAATGCTTTTACTGCAGTCTTATTCGAAATTTTGTTTTATCTGGAAAATAGGGGCGACAATTCTAATTAAATGCGCAAAGCAGACTTTTGCTTTGAAGTTTCTTATGCTTTATATGTAAAAATAATATCACCTGCCATTCTCACTCAGATACAGTAGGTTTTTTTTAAGCAGCAACACAAATACTTTAATTGCTACGTTTTACTTTTTATCACATTTTCAAAAAAAAAAAAAAACAACGAAATATTATTAGGATATAAGGATTGTTTTTACATTACTGAAGCAGAACTGCTGACCTCTTTTCCTAAAATACTGGTGGTGAGGGGAGAAGGAGAGGGACTGTAACACCCCCTGCATTACAGCAATAGCGACCCCCCCCCCCCTAATAATAAGCAGCCAGCAACGTCTATGGGTCACTAATTAACAATCCCGAATTTTCATTTCAGTCAAACTAATTGGTTCATATATATTTCAAGAAACAAAAATATCAAAAAAATATTTCAAGATCCTGGGGCAAACACACACACACACATTTTTTGCAGTGCAGCATTTAATTTATAAGTAAACAATCCATATAATGTGAGTTATCTTGTTTGATATTCTGACATTTATCCACAAATCTCAAGCATCTCACATCCCATATTACCCTGTTATTAATATTATTATTATTTCAGTTTTTCTAAAGTTTCAAGTAGGCATATCTTTGGTTCAGAAAATAATCCCTATTCAGAAGCAAAAGTAGATGCATTGTCTTAGTTTTAAAGTTTAGATTTAGTTCCGTGAATGAAAATGCAAAAATATCATTCAATATAATAAAAACATTTAATATGTGGTTAACATTGTGCCATTGTGTTTGTTGTGAAAATATTTTTTATGAGGTCGACGAGGACGAGAGCGGGGACGAGTATACGGAGACGGATTAGTAATATATTAACAGCACTGTTTATATTTCATATAACAATTGAAGTATTAACCATTTAAAATTGATATATTAAAAATAATCAGTGAATGGTTCAAATACTGAATTTAGAAAAGTCAGTCAAACAGTTTTCTTATAAAAATATCTCACTGTGAAAATTGAAATTCATTGCAGAAAAGTCAGTCAAACAGTTTTCTTATAAAAATATCTCACTGGGAAAATTGAAATTCATTGCAGTCAATATGCAGCAATATATTTAGATGAAATAATTTTCTGAATAAATATAACTAACCCGTATTTACTAAATAGTTTTGAAATATTAACATAAAATCTTTAAAAAATTATTTTAAAGGCAACTTAATTAATAAGGGTGATTAGATTGAAACCGTTAATTCTAGCATATTACTTGATCTGAATTACAAATATTTAAAAAATAAAAAAATTAAAGAAAGAAAATAAATATTCATTAACTTAAATTTTGATAAGTTATATTAAGGGACGTTCATAAATGATGTCACACTAACTTTTTTCTCACATATTTGACCCCCCCTCCCCCCTTTGTCACAATATGTCACACTTCAGCTGACCCCCCTCCCCCTTTGTCACACGTCACACTATTATGTTGCATAATGCACGATGTTACATTTCTTGTTACTCCCTCCCCTCCTCTTGTCACACTTTGTCGGAATTTCACGAACACCCCCCCCCCCTCCCCCAGTCGAAGCGTGACATCATTTATGAATGATCCTTTATGAAAAAACTTATATTTACAACATAAACGATACATATTGAAATGTGAAGTGAATAAATACCATTTAAAATATGATCCTATTTAATGTTATGATGAATAATCATGTAACAGAAAAATGAAGAAACTCATTATGTAAGAATGAAGTAAGAAGCCCAAGAAATTAATTAATCAATTAATTGATTGAAACATGCTATTTATTGCATGCAATTCAAAGAATCTTTCTTCTGTGCTTTAGTACATACGGTATTTTGGCATGATACATTTTTAAAATGTAAAATACTAAGAAACTCGAAGAACGTGATACTAGAAATTGCACGATATGCAATCGCCCGTCTAATATGTTGTTGGGTTTTTATGAAGTAAACAGATTCGGGTATTTTATACTAATCTCATAGTGTTGTAGTGCTAAAACGTTTTTCTTTCCGAACCGCAAGACTGAAGAAACAAAATTTTAAAACTCTAACATTGTTCTCATTATGCTTTGTATATCAATAAATACTGGCAAAGAAATTCTTCAAGAACAAAAAAAAAAAAAAAAGAATCATATGTAAAATAATTGTTGTGAAACATTAAATTTCCATAATTTATTTAAAAAATAATAATAATAACAAATTTCAGGCAAATTTTAAATTTTTGATAAAAATCATGACTTTTTAAATGATATAAATCATTGATTTAAAACACTTGATTTAAAGCACCAAACCCTGTAATTTTAATTGTGTGAAATGAAAATATATACATTAGCTTATTTATAAGACAGTTGCAATAAAAAATTATGTGTCACTTTTTGGTTATCAATATAAATGAATAAAAATAGAAACAATAGTTAAATTGTATTAAAATTAGATACACAATCTTGAAATAAAAATAGCTGAAATCAGATATAAACTGAGTCAAATTAGTCTGTTTCGGTGCGAAATTCGGACCTTGAAACAAAATAAAAACAAATAAGTCTCAAAATAAAGTACCGGAGTAGAGTTCCACCTAATAGAAAAGTTATCGACGACACCGTATCCTTGTTAAGGCATATAAGAAAATTTTAAAATTAAATTTAATTTAATTTTGGAACAATAACTATTTTTTTAATTAGTTATTACTAATGGAAGTGTCATGTCACTTCCCACATTCAAAAAATATTACAAACGTTCAAATAATTTATTTCAATCAGTTTTTTCTACTTGAGGCTCTATGCTTCTGTAGAGGATAGAATAGAAAAAAAAATTCATAAGTAACACAAAAATATTTTCCTATACTAATAAAAAGTGTTTTTTAAAGTAGTATAGGAAAGCAATATTTTTTTACTATCAATTTTTACTATAGAACTTAATTTATTCGTTCTCAAATGTGTGCTCTATAAGTGGACTCTTCAGTGGACGTTATTTGATGGCTTGATTGCAAAAACACGCTGATTAATAATGTGAGTTGATCGCCAGCGCAGCAGAAGCAACAGATTTTGGCCTACGGAGAGACGGGAAACTTAGTGCCGATTTCGGCCTGAGAAGGGAATCGCTTCTCCGTTAGCTCACGCATGGAAAAATTCAGCGCGCGCATCTGGGCTCAATGCGTTATCGAGGTGAGGAGCAGAGTACCTCCATGGTTACTCCCTACACGCTAGTCACTTAAACAGTTGCAAATATATGTATGAAATAGAGAATATATATATAAAAGAATTGGTGGGTATGTGAAAAAACAACAATTAAATATAAAAGGCTGAACGTGGGAAATAACAAATATAAACATTCAAAAATGAAAAATAGCCTGCCTCTTCATCAGTGGGAGGGAGCAGGAAGCATATATAACGAAATATTGTCATTGCAGCACATATTGTCATAATCACGGACATGTCCTAACCGGAGATCTCAATTTCATTGAGAATCCAAATATAAGACAACTACTATCCCTCGGCGCAAAGTTCAGATTAAATAGAAAGTTAAATTTCAATAAAGCTTTAATAAATTTCACAAACAATATTAATGATTTCATATTAAAAACCGCATATAAATATACCACTCCCTTCGAAGCCTTTTCTGAATGGAAACATAACATACTACTTGATTTTATATATTTTTTAAAAACCCATCTTAATAGTGATGAGTTTGAATATCAAAAAATCAGTAACAAAGACTTAAGCTATATAAAAAATATACAAAAATCATTCATATTTGTACCTGTGGATAAAGCTGCCAACAACTATGCAAGTATATGCAAACAATTTTATAAAGAAAAAATTATGACCGAATTGAATAACACATCTTTTTACAAACCTGTAGACGCAGAATTCAGTTCTATTTACAAGAATTTCGCTGCTTTTGCAAAGGAATGCAAATCTCTATTCGAAAAAATTTTTTCTGTTCCTAGGGAATTAAAAATTCTTTTTCTCTTTTTGACTCCAAAATTCCATAAAACACCAATCAGCTTCAGATTTATCTGTTGCACTATTGGTAGTGTGAATAGCTTTTTCAATATACATTTACAAAAACTATTAAAACAAATTTACGATTTTCTAAAAAACAAATTTCATAACACCAGCTATTTTTGGTCAATCAACAACAGCTCGGATGTTATAAAAGCCTTAATCGCTTCCCCTCCTACACTCTTATACTCTTATGATTTTGAAAATTTATTTAACAATATTCCAATTCATCTGCTGGTGCATGCAATAGACAAATTATTTGATTTTTTTCACCTAGAATCTGAAATTAACTTGAATAAGGATTTTACACTTAATCTATGCAGTTTTTGCTTCAAAAATAATTTTTTAAAATTCCACAACTTGATTTATAAGCAGATAAAGGGTATAGGAATGGGAACCAATTACTCTAGCACTGCCGCAAACCTTTTTTTATTCTACTACGAATTTAAATATGTGGTGCAATATAACAATAGAATACGTGCATTCAGATATATTGATGACATTCTGGTTATCAAT
The DNA here is from genome assembly GCA_038502835.1 of Octonoba sinensis. Lineage (NCBI taxonomy): Eukaryota > Metazoa > Arthropoda > Arachnida > Araneae > Uloboridae > Octonoba > Octonoba sinensis. The sequence goes on along the minus strand of CM076606.1, from coordinate 105,533,541 downwards.
TTTAATATTGCTGAGGAGTTGGAAAAAATTTATCCCAATTGTCTAAATTTAAAATCTACTAATAATAATACATACAGAACTAACTTTTTGGATTTATCATTGAACATTAGAAACAGTAATTTAATTATTGACATATATGACAAACGTAAGGACTTCAATTTCCATACCATCACTATGCCCCACTGGCATAGTAATTTGCATAAAAAAGTTTTTATAAATATTATCACAGGTCAACTTTACAGGTATTTTAAAATCTGCAATAACAAATATAACTTGGATAAAAATGTTTTCACCTTCTCTGCAATCCTTTTTTACTTTAATAATTATCCACTGAATTTTATTAATTTTTATATTAAGTCGTTTAAAACTTTGGCGTAGCGTTTTGCAGTTGCTATATAACCATAACGGAACCTCATTGACACACACGGGATGAAGATTCCTGGCTAAAGTCCATCAGTTGGAACGCCAGTTTTTGGATGCTGTGTTGGTCTGTGAGCGAGATTGGAAAGTCAAGGTCAGCCACATGGACACGGACGGACTTAGCCATCACATGGCGTATCTCTTTCTCGGCTAGTTGTTGATGTCTTCCTTTTCTGGTCCTGCCCTGGGAGGTGAGTAGATTTAGAAGCTATATTTTAATCGTATTGCTTTGCAGGTCTGGGAGGGGAAATTTCGGCTAATGTTTTTTTCTATTTTTACATTTTAACTCAGTTAGTATCACGTAAACTCGAAACTTATTTTAATAATAATAAAAAAAAATTTTTTGTTCTTTTTATAACTGGATAAATTTTTATAATTGGATAAATTATTTTGATTATTCAAATTATTTTGATTATTCACTTGGCTTGCAACTCCCAGTCTTATATTTTTTGTTATAAAATTTTTTTTTCTCACATGCTATGCTGGGACTTCTCAGAAACCTGCAATGACAATATTTCGTTATATATGCTTCCTGCTCCCTCCCACTGATGAAGAGGCAGGCTATTTTTCATTTTTGCATGTTTATATTTGTAATTTCCCACGTTCAGCCTTTTATATTTAATTGTTGTTTTTTCACATACCCACCAATTTTTTTATATATATATTCTCTATTTCATACACACACACACACATACATATATATATATATCGCACCCCGGCAAGAAAAGTGACAAAATTCGAAAACGAAACACTTTTGCAAAACGGGATTTATTACTTCTGCAGCTTCCATATCTTCTATCAAAAACGAAAAGTGATAATACAAGTTTGTAATAATATACAGAGCTATCAGTCACTTTTCGATTGAAGAATGGAAATTTTACCCCCCCCCCCCCGTTTTGCAAAAGTTTTTTGAATTGCTGCACTTTTCTTGCTGGGGTGCGATATACTATTACGTAAGTGAAAATACCTTTTTTTCCCCTCTTTTATGAATTACCGCAAAAAACCGAGACTGATTACAATCGGCTTTACAAATTGTTAATCTACATAAATAAACAAAAGGAGTACCCAAACGAGAAAACCACGTGACGAGTTATGATATCACAAATGTGTAACATTTTTTTTTTTATTTTCTGAAGTTGTGAATGACCTCTATGTTGAAGAGCTTAGGAAAGCTGGGGTGTTAGCCGTCGCAACTTGGCCGTCGCAAATCGCGGACACGAAAATTGCCATCAAGGATGGGCGTTACCTCATAGCGCGGTTTCTCATTCAGATACCCGTAGCACGCTGTTCAAATCATACATATATATAGGTTCCAATATAATTGCATAAAATAAACTGGTGGTAAAGAGTTTGTAATTAATTCTCTTCGTATCGATGAAATTTAGTCGCAGATTAACGTTTGTTTGCACGTATTGGTCTGTGATCTCTTTTATTCATTTAAGCACGTGATGTCGTCCCCCCCCCCCATAAAACTCCTCAAAATTGTACTAGACAGGTATCGGCTGTTAAATAGAATCTCAGAATTCATTTCCAATTGCTGACAAAAACAGTGATACAATTATTGTTTTCTCTTGGGGGGGGGGGGGGGGGTCCTATATTGTACATCAGTTTCTTGTTATACTAGGGGATTTTTTTAGGGAAAAGTTGTAATTATTTTTCTTTAAATTTTCAAAACTTTTCCGAATTTTGTAAATTTTAACCGGAAAATGGAGCTTATCGGGAAAATAATATTTTAAATACATATGTTTACTGTCCTAAGGGATCATTCATAAATGATGTCACGCTTCTAAGGGGCAAGGGGGTTCGTGCAGTTGTGACAAAGTGTGACAAGGGGAGGGGAGGGGGTAAGAAGAAACAAGAAGTGTGACATCATGCAACATAGCGTGACATGTGACAAAGGGGGGAGGGGATCCGCTTAAGTGTGACATATTGTGACAAAGGGGGTCAAATATATGGGAAAAAAGCGTGACATTATTTATGAACGACCCCTCATGACAATTCAAAAGAGCAATTAATAAAAAAAAGTAATAATAATTAAAAAATGCTTTTAGCTGTATTTTAGTTTTTATTTAAACTTAGATGTTTTACAATAATTATGTTTTCATTTCTTATTATGAAGTATCGTACAACATTGGAAACAAATGTGCTAGTAAATTTTATAGCTTTGTCACCCGTTACTAACGCCTGCAGAAAGGGGTATGCCATTTTCTTTCGGATCTTAGAAGGGGTTCGCAAGGGAAAAAAAGGTTATAAAACATCACTTTTACATTCATAATCGAATTTGCTTCCGTAGATTTCACTTCATCTACTTTTACTGCGTTATTTTTTCTTCTCTTCTGTTTTATGTATTTTTGGCCATAGGCGTAACCAGGGGGGGGGGGGGTTAAACCCCCTCCATTGGGTATTTACTTATTTAGGCACACAAAAAAATTTCTGGCTACGGCCTTGCAAAGCCCATAATTTTTTTTCCTAAGAAAATTAAACACGTATGATTATGATTTTATTTCCTCTTTCTCTGAAGGGTTGCGATCATGACCAAAGTATGCAGCTTATAATAAAGAGGACTTTTCATCTGGTTATAATCAACCCCCTTATTACCTTGGGGGGGGGGGGGGTTACAGCGCGAAAGGTGGCTTCAATCACCGTACCACACACAGATAAACAGAGATCCTTTCAATCACTCCAGAGGGTTTTCTTTCCTTCTTGATGTCTTTTTTACCGAAAGGCAGTAATTTGGGAACACAATCGCACAAGTTTCCTGAAAAATATTCTCCTCTGTGATGGAGGTTTGTTTTCTGATAAACTGGTGTTTTAGGCGCTGGGGTTTGAAAATGAAGGACCCCTAGCCAACAATTGTCCTAATGGGTTAAACCCTCAAGCCAGGAAGGGATGCTCATCAAGAAACTTAAAGAGCAGTTTGTATTTATTTATGACTTCCTGTCCAAAAACCCATTTTGGTAAAATCTTTTTTGTAGATGAGTCGATTAGAAAACTGATGAACTGTATTTGCATTGCATTCTCATTTACAGATGTTGTCTCATCTCTTAAATGTTAAATGTTTTTTTTTTCTTATTATGGTCCATCACTGATTGCATTACGACTCTGGAAATCATCCGTTCAACGTTTCTAATCTCACTGCTACCGTTCAATGCTGCATTTTAATTTACAATCAAGTATTATTTATATTTTAGCTAAATTTTTAATTATTTTCGAGACATAATAATGTTTGCACTTCAACGATGGACACGTTCGTCATCCAAAAAGAAAAGAAATTTTGATTCAGACGCTTACACTTCTGAGGTATGTTTTGATACACATTTAACAAAATTTTTAGAAATTTCTTGTGGGGATGAGCATTTTTTTCTCTAAAATTCCACTATTTTCCAGTGTTAATATAATGAATGCTTGGACGTAGAAGATTGCTTAGCGCAAAGAATTTAATTTTCTATTGCGTTTGATTTAAAAAATAAACTAATAGATCTAGTAATGAATGTTTAATGTTTTTGTGAATCAAGGCCGTATCCAGAGGGGAAGGGGGACCCACGGGCCGCCCCCCCCCCCCAGAAATGTTTTGCAATGTATCATATATTCCTCGCTGAGACTTTGCTTAACATAAGTGTGTCGAAGTCTGCCCCCCCCCCCCCCCGAAAAAATATTCTGGATACTGCCTTGGCTCCGGAGATGCTTCAAAACCAAACCCTTTATATATACATATATATAGATATATATGACTAGAAATGATGTTAATATGAATTTTTTTACGTATATGATAGCTTTTTGATGTATATATAGTAGATGTATGTTTAGATCTTTGGTGAAGTTAAAGGAGTGGGTGTTTGGGGCTTCTGCAACTTAAATGTTTGTAACTGGTCTTACATCTATAATGCTTAGGCTAACTCTGGAGGCAAGGGTTCGATGGCTCTCCCCAGGAAACTTTTTGAAATCTTCCTAGCAGAGCAATTTCGGGATACTTTGGTGATGTTAGAGGAAACAGAAAGGAGTATGGTTACTTCCCCCCCCCCCCCACCAATTTTTTTCAAAATCAAGTCTCATATCTTTTAAGTTACTTTTGGTGTCGCTCGTGATAGTGTTCAATGTCCTTTCCCTGAAAGGGTTTCTGAAAGTAAACTGTCTTAAAAGCGTAATCTCCCTTTTTCTTCTTTTTTTAAAACTTGTGATCTGAATTTTTTGCCGGGGGGGGTGGGGAATTGACATGATCCGAGGGGGAGCTCCCCCCCCCCCGGGAAATGCCTGAAATAAACACGTAGTATATCTTTAGAGACAAGTATTTATGACAAGTAAATATTCAACACTTTTACACTTCTTATTGGTGTTTAGTCTGAACATTTTTAGGGTGACCCCCCCCTTTCACCAACTCTAGTTACGCCTATGTTTTTGGCAGTGATATTAATAATGTTGTTGTTGTTGTTGCTACTGATCCCCCTGGCATAGAAAAGCCTACTACCAGGTTCAGAAGATCAACAATCCACTGGCTTAGGGTGATATGCAGCTTGATTTTAGAGCAACAAACCGCGACGGCTGAAAACTGCGACTTGACCCCAAATTTTGAACCAGATCCCAGATGAGAGACCGTCACCTAGGATGGGCACCTCCAGAGGTAGCGTTTCACTTGGAGGACTTAGGAGCCACGACCTACTTAACGTGCACCAGCTCCCTTTAGCACACACGGCTCATAAGCATCAGCCGCAAGAGGTTGTCAAACTCCAAAACACTGACCTAAGTCGATGTTGCTTCACTTTCGGTGCTCTGCGGGAACCGAGCTTCTACCGACTGGTCCACTGCGGGACGAAATTAACTTTTAACGCTACATTATGCAGGTAACCGACAGTATGTGCATGCTGTTCCAGAACCCATCTGACTGCTCTTTACCTTCCTTGGCGCCCTGGCGATCAAAAATTGCGGAATCACAACCAATACTAGCCAGAAAAATCGGTTTTGCCACTTTCTTTGTTAGTTCAGCGAAAGCTATTGTCTACTCCAGCGATTCCCAAACTGTGGTACGCGTACCACTAGTGGTACACTGGTAAGTAAGCAAGTGGTACAATGGTGGTTTTACACTGGTAAAAAAATTGCGTACCACTAGTGGTACGCAAGGCCTCTCCACGTGGCAAAAAAAAAAGAATAGGTTAAAATATAAAAACTCAGGATTGAAGATCAAATTTTCCCGATTACAGTTCAGAGAATTTCAGCTCAAAGTTAAAAATGAATGTATTGCCAAGAAAAGCATTGGTGTTTTAAATTCATTTCACAACCACTTGTATTTGTGAAACTGCTTTTTCCAATATGATATTTATTAAAATTAAATATAGAACCAAATTAAATGTTAACCCAATTTGAGGTTAAAACGAACTTCTACTGAACCAGATATCACTTCACTTGTATCTGCCATGCAGCCGCTACCTTCTCATTATTATTATTATTATTATTTTTTTTTTTTTTTCATTTTTTGCATGATAGGTATTTTGTACTTGTATTTGTAAACTGTTTTGAAAGTACGTTTTAAAAATATATTTTATACACTCTATGTATACTTTTCTCCACCAGACCCCTACCTGTTAGCCGAGGCCTTAGGATTGCTTACGCACGGGGAGAGGTAGTGGGGTATACGGATTTTGCATGCACATATCCCCAAGTATACATGGCGGTTTTCAGTGGGTATCGAGCGCGCGACCTTCCAGGAGGAAGTCCGATGTGCTAACCACTAGGCTACCACGGCCCCACTCTATATATACTACTTTAATAAACTCTTTTATCTGCATCAACCATAAAAAATGGTGTGATTGAAATAGCCTAGTCGTCCTAGCATTTTTCTATTATCTATTAGTGTCTATTCTATGTAATAAAGTTACATTATCAGTAATACGCAAATGGTTTGCAAGAAAAAGGATGCTACGAGGAAAAAAAAGATTGGGAAGGGCTGGTCTACTCCATGTCTTGATCATTTGTCTAATACAGCGGTTCCCAAACTGTGGTACGCGCGCAGGCCAAAAAATGAAGAGCTAAAGGGACCGGGAAGCATTGCGTTACTTTCTGTTCTGACAGTGCTCGGGCAAATGACAGCGAAATGCGGAGGAGTTTTTCCCAAAATGAAATATATTTTATATATTTCATATACTATTTTATCTTATATACAGATTTATTTTTATAAACACTTTTCTCTGCCTTGACTATAAAAAATTGTATAATTTATTTTACCTAGTTGCCCTTGTATTTTTCTATAATCTATTAGTATTCTGTTGCACACAATAAGGCTAATTCGCGGTGGTACGCAAATGGTTTGCAAGAAAAATGGTGGTACGCGAAAAAAAAAGATTGGGAACCGCTGGTCTAATATATTGTCTACTCATTCTAAACATTCTGGTTCTTTCTAAGCTATTTAGTGTTCTATCGCATAGTGCATGAAACTTTTTTAAATGCGACTAATTGTTGTTTCCGAAAATGGAAAGTCTTAGTAGAGAGGCTATGGTGGAAAATATTCCCAAAAGCTGCACTTCATGATAAAATCATGAAATGAATGTAGATAATTCATTAAGAAATTTTTTTTGGAGGGGGCCACACTAAAAAATTTTACTAAAACCCAATATGGCTGACATTTTTTGTCAGCAAATCCAGCATAGCGGTTCTTTTTCATTTTTTGAAAAATACTTCTGTTTCTTTCACCGAAGATTATACTATGCTTCCTAAAGTTAAAAAGTTCATCAAAACAGCTTAAAATCTCCTAATCTTATTAATAACAATAAAGGCATTTTTTTTAATAAAAATTTTGAAAATAATTAATTTTTTTTTTTTTTTTTTTTGGGGGGGGGTGTTTGAGTAATGTTTTATTACGGATTTTAAATAATTCTTTTTCTTTCAGATGGGGCTGCAGTATTGGTCCTCAACCATTGCATACAAATCTTCAGAGATTGGTACCAACTCTTTCAGCGGCACCGCAATGAGTGTGGTAATATTGCCGCAATTTTTTTGACGCTCAGTTTCCCCTAACTGGCGGGACCTGAGCTCTCGTTGATGCAAACAGCACCAGGAATTTAACTAAGCTGAGAGTATCCATGCCAAACGGATGAGGGATCTATAACATGCCGCATAGTCATACGACATGGGCGCAGGCGATTTTCTACATCTTGGAAATCCACCGACTTGGGCCAGGTTTGAACCTACGAAGTTTGCGCCTTACAACTACGCCACCCTGTCGACATTTTAAAGCATTATATTCAAGAAAAACAGATCAATAACAGTAGAAACTGGGTAATTCGAACTCTCCTTAAATCTGTATTGTGAATGATTCGAACATCTTTTTTCTGATTTAATGGGGGAGGGGAGGATTTATTAAAAATAACAATAAAAAATCATTAAAAAGCTAATTAATATTCTAAAATTAAAATTCACATTTATTGAATCTGTATTTAAAAATGAATACAGCACTAATTAGTAGAAACAAAAGTAGTTCTCTATCGCCGTTCTTGAACACTTAAAGACAATAAATACGCAACGCAACTGCCTTCGATCGCTGCTGCCTTTGAGCAGATTCTTCAAATTTCCCTGCAACAGGAGAGATCAAGCTCCGAAACGACTCCACTTCCGAAGCCCAAACAATCCCTGCAGTTACAAGATTTATCTAAAGGGGGTAACTAATATAAACATTATTTTTGACAAGCTCGGGGAGGGATAATGCCCCACCTGTGTTTAGAATACAAACGCCAAAGCCATCCCAACCGTGGGATCATTTCCAAGCCCGAATGCCAGTCACAGAGAACTCATCTGCAATGTATAGGGTCAGGTGGAGTAAAATGGGTCACTTTTTAGCTATTTTCATATTTAAAGTTTCATAGCAACAAAACCAGAAACATTTCTCATTTCTTTTCGATTGCATCTTGACATTGAACTCCTTTAGACAATTTTTATGTCATTTTAATATTTATTTTTTAATTATGAAATAGTTTAACTGAGCTTATAAATTTGTGACCGGATTTACTCCATCGTGGGGTAAAATGGGTCATAATGCAAAATAATTGCTGAAAACGGTTATTTATTACTTTGAAATTGAAAAAAAAAAGTAAGTAACAAATTTAGCAACATTTTGAATTATAATTACATTGAAATGTTAAAATAATATTGTTCTAGATTGTTATATATTGGTTCACATAACACTTCAACAACATCACTTCTCTCTACCACATCAACATGATCTTTTTTAGGAAAAATATTCAAAAAAGATTTTGTAAATGTAATTTCAATAAAATAAACAACATAAATTTAGGAACTTTCTGCAGTGAAGTGCAACAGAGCAAATTTTAAAACAATAATAGAATAGAACTAGCTAAGCCTAACCATGACCCATTTTACCCCATCCAAGAAAATCTGGTGTAAAAAATTCAATATTTATTTTTTTCTTACATGCTCGGCTGTAATTGTTCTCCAAAGTTTCTTTGTGCGGAAATCCTTTAAATTTGCGTTGTTATTTGATAAAATATACAGATTTTCATAAGTTGGTAAACCATGCGTTTAGCACACTATCATCCAAAAATTACAAAAATATTTTTTTTTGTGTTGCTATATTTAAGAACCTAACTTTTTTTAGAAGGAAAAATGTTGACAACACATTGAAATATAACATAAAAAATATTGATTTAAAAATATCAATTTCAAGTTCTATTATTTTGAGTTTTTTATCAAGTGACCCATTTTACCCCATCCTACCCTATAGAATTCAAAGTATAACAAAGTATACACACACACAAAATATCCTATATCTCAAGTGAAGGGAGAGGGAAAAAACATTTATCCCGTCCCCTGACCTGCTCAGAATAATCTCGCGCCATAATCTTGAGGAGTATTTCATGAATCCAAACACGTTTCAATTCAATCTATCAATACATTGAAATTTCACTAATTTCGTCGAACATTAAAGCATTTAATTCCATAACATTTTTAACTCCGTAGAGATCAGATTTTAAGTTTGCAGCGGATAAATTACATATTTAATAAATAAAACAACTGGTATAAATAGTAACTACCAGTATTAAATTATAGCTAACTTTATATTAATACCTAATCGTTGCAATCGATATGATTGCAGAAGCATTCCTCTTGCATGAGATGTGCTCTGGGTGAAAGCTTAGAACTGCGTGAGTCTGAGCTTGTGATGTATTATTTATGAAATAAATTTATTCAAACAATATACGAGCGCATGGTATATAATATTGATTGCACACATAAGGGAGGGTACCATGTAAGTTCATTGGCAAAATTTTTGTTTGGTTCTAAAATGTGCGGGCAACTTACCTCAATGTCATACAGTATGTCAAGTCCAGTTTACCTCCCCTGCGCCCCAACTTTTCCTCTTTTTTTTCTTTTCTGACGTGGACCCCTTTTAGGTCGCAATAGACCCCTGGGAGCCCGAACGGGCCTCTTTTGGCAATCACTGGTCTACACTACACAAACGAGTCTCCACATAACTTTTTTCCGTACAAAAACGGTAAACATACTAGATTTCTGAAATGAATTTCCTTGGGGAAATGACAATAAACGAGTTGACAATTTATGGCCATCAGGAACGTCATTTCAAAATTTTCCATTCAATGCATATTATAAGTAAACAAGAAGTGTCGTCTAGAACTATACGAGCCTACTTTCCCGTATACACCCAACTTCAGATTCATAATCTAGCTACCTTTCTCTCTCTCTCTTTCTCGTTCAGTTTTAGTTCTTAATTGCTTCAAATCAGAGGCGTAGCTAGGGTTTTCAGCGCCCGGGGACAACTGAAGATTTTGCACCCCCCGTCCGCGCTTCTGGGGGCCTAAGGGCGCCCCTGGAAGGAAAATTTAAAAAATTATGCTTCTTAAATGATAATAGCTCTAAAAAGCTGTCCTTTTAACTTGCATTTCTATTAGCGACCATTCACTTTTAAGGGCAAAATTATTTGTCTTTTTCATCTTTCTCAAGTGACCTTTCCTGGGCTCTCTGCTGTTCTTTCATCGCTGCTGCTCGAGGAAAATGCCCCTAGAGAGCATCACGGGTCCGTTCCCTACAAAATATCCCAACTCCAACTGAAGTTGTTTCCCTGCCTTTGTCAAACATATACATGCCTCTTCAGTTCAAATAATTTTCTTTTCGTATTTAAAATTAAAATAAATACAAATTGGCGCCCTCTTTACGCTGCTCCCGGTGACAGCTGTCCCTTCTTGCCCCCCCCCCCCCCTCCCTTAGCTACGCCTCTGGTTGTGAAGTGACTTAACAAATAAAGATTAGTTGAACAATTATGTAATTAAGTAAATGATTAATGCAACAATTTCAATACTATATCAATACTAATAACTAATATTGCGTTGTATAGTATAGCTGACTTCAGTTAACTTCAACAGATGGATTATCATATAAGAGTAGCGACTTTTTTTTGCGACTCTTTTTGCTGGTCTCATCTAAAGCAATTACACTAGTTAAATATTTAGAATAAAATCCTAAAATATTAAGTGAAAAAGGTCAAAGATTAGGATTTTGTAAAAAAAAAAAAAAAAAAATATACAATCAAGAGGAGATACATTTTCAAATATTACAATTAAGTACAATAAATGAGAAATTAAAAATAAATACTTAAAACGCGTACATTACATGCAGTTCAGAGTTATCAAGATTATTTTTAAAACTTGTAACTGATAATACATGCGTGCCAACCACCTAAGCAAGATGGTGCTTACTAATCGGTACGAAGTCCCCTAAAAAAGACAACCCCACAAAAAGGCTAAAACTCAATGAAAGCACCTGTCCAGGGGACCACCTGTCCTTTGACACCCCCTGTCCAGCGGGTGTCAAAAATTTCATTAAAAAAATTTAATGGCGCAGTCTACGCCATGAACTTTCTTCGTGGACACTCCTGGATAAGAGCAATTTTTCTTTAAATTTCCATTTAAACATTTTTATTTAGATGATATACTCCTTGACAGCAAAAAACAATGAGTATTCTCAGTCGGGGAGGGGGAGGACCGTCCGCTTAATTTTTTCTTTTACACGATCGTCGCTCCACTTTTCAAAAGCCCCATCCCCCACCACTATTTCATTACAATAACTTATGCTCTTATCTGTAAGCCTCCCCCCTCCCACCTCTTTTTTCTTTTTTTCTGGACTACACTGAATATTCTCAATTTTTAATACCAAGGCTTTGCAACCGGCATTTCTTTCGGATTCTCTGATTTTTTGTAACCTGATTTTCCTTAAATCCTTTGTTAAATTAATGGTGGGTCGCGACCCATAGTTTGAGAAATACTGGTCTAATATATTGTCTACTCATTCTAAACATTCTGGTTCTTTCTAAGTGATTTAGTGTTCTGTCACATAGTGCATGAAACTTTTTAAAATGTAACTAATTGTTGTTTCCGAAAAATGGAAATTCTTAGTAGAGGGGCTATGGTGGAAAATATTCCCAGAAACGGCACTTGTTGATAAAATCATGAAATGCATGTAGATAATTCGTTAAGAAATTTTTTTGGAGGGGGCCACATTCCAAAATTTCCCTAAACCCCAATATGGCTGACATGTTTGGTCAGAAAATCCAGCATAGCGTTTCTTTTTTATTTTTTGAAAAAAATGCTTCTGTTTCATTCTTTGAAGATTCTACTATGCTTCCTAAAGTTAAAAAGTTCATCAAAACAGCTTAAAATCTCCTAATCTTATTAATAGCAATAAAATCATTGCTTTTTTTAATTAAAATTTTGGAAATCTTTAATTTTTTGGGGATTTGTTTGAGAAATGTTTTATTACGTATCTTAAAAGCATTATATTCAAGAACAATTTCCATAACAGTAGAAACTCGGCAATCCGAAACCCTTAAATCTGTATTTTTAGTAATCCGAACATTTTTTTTTTCCTTTGCTGATTTACTGGCGGAAAAAAAATAATAAAAACAACAATAAAAAACCATTAAAAAGCTAATTATCATTCTAAAATTAAAATTCGCATTTGTTGAATCTGTATTTATAAATGACTACAGCACTAATTAGTAGAAACAAAAGTAGTCCTCTATCGCTGTTCTTGAACACCTAAAGACAATAAATACGCAACTGCCTTTGATCGCTACGATTTTGAGCAGATTCTTCAAATTGCCCTGAAACAGGAGAGAACAAGCTCCGAGACGATCCTACTTCCGGACAGGGCCGCCGCTAGACTGAGGCGGTGAGGCACCCGCCTCAGGGCGCGTCGTTCTTAGGGGCGCATTGGCCATAAATATTGACTGCAGCTTTATAAGTAACAAACAATAGTTTTTATCTCAAAAAAAAATTAAAAACCGATATTACTTTTGCTTTTAATGCGGTTTTTGGCATCTGGGTAGTTAAGAACCAATGCTACTGTGTATTTTTATGCGGTTTTTGTCCTTTGGACATTTAAAAACCGATATGACTTTCTTTTTATGCGGTTTTTGGCCTCTGGACAATTAAGAAACGATTTTTCTCAACCTTGTATAAATAGGCTTTCTATATGAAGAATGCCACATCTTCTGAATGTTCTAGCAATGATTTTTCTATGTAATTAAACTATACCGTAATTGAACAGTAGAATTAGTTAACTCTCCAACATCAATAGCCGCCCCAGTTATACTTCAAAGCTAGTGGTAGTCAAATCTATTTGATGACGAGCAAACCGCAATTTATTGCTTTTTCTCTTTTTATTCACCCTTATTCAGTCCATTCTGATCAGCTATTGTTTTCCTTCAGCTTTTTGAAAGTTAAAATATGTATAATTAAAATTTGTATCGATCATTTTGAATCTCTATTCCTTCATAATATATAGTAGGGGCGGGAAAAAGTTTTTTGCCTCAGGGCGCCATTCGTGGTAGCGCCGGCCCTGCTTCTGGAGCCCAGACAACCCTGCAGTTACCATATTTATCTAAAGGGGGTAACTAATATCAACATTTTTTTTGACAAGCCTCGGAGAGGGATAATGTCCCACCAGAGTTCAGAATACGAACGCCAAAACCATCCTAAACCGTGGGATCATTCCAAGCCCGAATGCACTGTATTGCAAGCCACAGAGAGCTCATCTGCAATGTATATAGAATTCAAAATACAACAAAGTATACACACACACACACAAAATATCCTATATCTCAAGCGAAGGGAGAGGGAGAAAACATTTATCCCGTCCCCTGCCTGCTCAGAATAATCTCGCGCCATAATCTTGAGGAGTATTTCATGAATTCAAACACGTTTCAAATCAATCTATCAATACATTGAAATTTTCACTCCTTTCGTCGAACATTATAGCATTTAATTCCATAACATTTTTAATTCCGTAGAGATCAGGTTTTAAGTTTGCAGCGGATAAATTACATATTTGATAAATAAAACAAGAAGTTCCGTCTAGAACTATACGAGCCTACTTTCCCGTATACACCGAATTCAAATTTATAATCTAGCTATCTCTCTCTCTCTGTCTTTCTCGTTTAGCTTTAGTTCTTAATTGCTTCAAATATACCTTTTTCAACGGTTAATACATATTCATTCAATCATTATTTATTAAGTCATTCATGTATTTATTAACTCATTTATTCATTCATTCTTTTGCTTATTCATTTAATCATTCAATAATTAAAAAATATTCTTGAAAATCCCGATCAAAAAATTTCATAGGAAAATAGGCTCGTTAGTTCTTTATGAACTTTCTATTTGTACATGTTCTACGTCATAAGAGCTTTCCGATAAAGTTTGTTCCAAGCAAATCGGTCCGTTAGATCAGAAATTATATAGGATTGAAATTTCCACGTAGGCGGAATGTTAATTTTTTTTGAACTGTTCAAAATTGAACAAAAAATTGTTCAAATCAAAAAGTAAAATATGGAAATGAGATGTCCTCGCCGAGATCTTTCCAATGCAAAAAGAATTTTTCCAATCGGACAATTCGGTCAAAAGTTATTAGGGGGGGACAGACCGACAGACCGACAGACGGACCGACACACTTTTTTCCCATCTCAAAACCCTACTTTCAAATTTTTTATTTTTCAATCTTTATTTAATTACTTAACTTATTTTTGACTTTTCTTGATTTCTAACGATATTTTCACGATACATTAAGCCTTCTTTCATGATTTATTATTATTTTTTTTTTTTTACTTTTACGGGAAAGTAGGCTAAAAACGGGTATAAATACTGTAAAGGCCCTTATTTTCGCGAGCCCGTCGTAATCGCGAAAATTTAAGCCTCGTGAAATACTTTTTTTTTTTCCGACTCAAATAATAATAAAAAATCAGAAATATTTCTCTTACCCAAAATTTAATGATTTATTGCACAGTTACAAGCTTTTTCTTGACAACTTTCTTTCTTATAACTATTTTTTGAATATAATATACAACTATTTCTCGAATATAAAACAATAAAATTAATTAAAGGCAGCTCATTCCCTTACAATATTTATTTTTTATTCACTTACAATATTCGGACAAAAGGAAGTTTCTTAAAATGTTTTATGCAAACGAAATACTTTTGGAATTTTTCAACTTTTGGTTCTGTTCATATAAAATTCGCGAAATTTCCAGCTCGCGAAATTACCAATATATTCATTTTCGAGAAAATTACGGCCCACGAAAATAATGGCCTTTACAGTAGCTACCAGTACGAATATATTTCTAACCTAATATTAATTCCTAATCGTTTGAAACGAACGTTCAGCATAAGCATTCGTCTTTCATGACATGTGCTCCGGGTGCGAGCTTAGAACTGCGTGAGTCTGAGCTTGTGATGTATTATTTATGAAATAAATTTATTTAAACAATATATGAGCGGATGGTATATAATATTTATTGCATACGTAAGGGGAGTTACCATGTAAGTTCATTGGCAAAATTTTTGTTTGGTTCCAAAATGTGCGGGTGCGGGCAACTTATTTCAATGTCATACAGTATGTCAAGTCCAGTTTACCTCCCCTGCGCCCCCACTTTTCCTCTTTTTTTTTTCTTTTCTGACGTGGACCCCTTTTAGGTCGCAGTAGACCCCTGGGAGCCCGAACGGGCCCCTTTTGGCAATCACTGGTCTACACTATACAAACGAGTCTAGACATAACTTTTTTCCGTACAAAAAGCGGTAAACATGTTAGATTTCTGAAATGAAGTTCTTGGGAAAATGACAATAAACGAGTTGACAATTTATGGCCATCAGGAACGTCATTTCAAAATTTTCCATTCAATGCATATTATAAGTAAACAAGAAGTGTCGTCTAGAACTATACGAGCCTACTTTCCCGTATACACCCAACTTCAGATTCATAATCTAGCTACCTTTCTCTCTCTCTCTTTCTCTTTCAGTTTTAGTTCTTAATTGCTTCAAATCAGAGGCGTAGCTAGGGTTTTCAGCGCCCGGAGATAACTGAAGATTTTGCACCCCCCTTCCGCGCTTCTGGGGGCCTAAGGGCGCCCCTGGAAGGAAAATTTAAAAAATTATGCTTCTTAAATGATAATAGCTCTAAAAAGCAGTCCTTTTAACTTGCATTTCTATTAGCGACCATTCACTTTTAAGGGCAAAATTATTTGTCTTTTTCATCTTTCTCAAGTGACCTTTCCTAGGCTCTCTGCTGTTTTTTCATCGCTGCTGCTCGAGGAAAACGCCCCTAGAGAGGCATCACGGGTCCCTACAAAAGATCCCAACTCCAACTGAAGTTGTTTCTCTGCCTTTGTCAAACATATACATGCCTCTTCAGTTCAAATAATTTTCTTTTCGTATTTAAAATTAAAATAAATACAAATTGGCGCCCTCTTTACGCTGCTCCCGGTGACAGCTGTCCCTTCTTGCCCCCCCCCCCCCTCCCTTAGCTACGCTTCTGGTTGTGAAGTGACTTAACAAATAAAGATTAGTTGAACAATTATGTAATTAAGTAAATGATTAATGCAACAATTTCAATACTATATCAATACTAATAACTAATATTCCGTTGTATAGTATAGCTGACTTCAGTTAACTTCAACAGATGGATTATCATATAAGAGTAGCGACTTTTTTTTGCTGGTCTCATCTAAAGCAATTACACTAGTTAAATATGTAGAATAAAATCCTAAAATATTAAGTAAAAAAGGTCAAAAATTAGGATTTTGTAAAAAAAAAAAAAAACGCTTCAATAAAATAAACAATCAAGAGGAGATACATTTTCAAATATTACAATTAAGTACAATAAATGAGAAATTAAAAATAAATACTTAAAACGCGTACATTACATGCAGTTCAGAGTTATCAAGATTATTTTTAAAACTTTTAACTGATAATACATGCGTGCCAACCACCTAAGCAAGATGGTGCATACTAATCGGTACAAAGTCCCCTAAAAAAGACAACCCCACAAAAAGGCTAAAACTCGATGAAAGCACCTGTCCAGGGGACCATCTGTCCTTTGACACCCCCTGTCCAGCGGGTGTCAAAAATTTCATTAAAAAAATTTAATGGCGCAGTCTACGCCATGAACTTTCTTCGTGGACACTCCTGGATAAGAGCAATTTTTCTTTAAATTTCCATTTAAACATTTTTATTTAGATGATATACTCCTTGACAGCAAAAAACAATGAGTATTCTCAGTCGGGGAGGGGGAGGACCGTCTGCTTAATTTTTTCTTTTACACGATCGTCCCTCCACTTTTCAAAAGCCCCATCCCCCACCACTATTTCATTACAATAACTTATGCTCTTATCTGTAAGCCTCCCCCCTCCCACCTCTTTTTTCTTTTTTTCTGGACTACACTGAATATTCTCAATTTTTAATACCAAGGCTTGGCAACCGGCATTTCTTTCGGATTCTCTGATTTTCTGTAACCTGATTTTCCTTAAATCCTTTCTTAAATTAATGGTGGTTCGCGACCCATAGTTTGGGTAATACTGGTCTAATATATTGTCTAGTCATTCTAAATATTCTGGTTCTTTCTAAGTGATTTAGTGTTCTGTCACATAGTGCATGAAACTTTTTTAAATGTAACTAATTGTTGTTTCCGAAAAATGGAAATTCTTAGTAGAGGGGCTATGGTGGAAAATATTCCCAGAAACGGCACTTGATGATAAAATCATGAAATGCATGTAGATAATTCGTTAAGAAATTTTTTTGGAGGGGGCCACATTCCAAAATTTCCCTAAAACCCAATATGGCTGGCATGTTTGGTCAGAAAATCCAGCATAGCGGCTCTTTTTTATTTTTTGAAAAAATGGTTCTGTTTCTTTCTTTGAAGATTCTACTATGCTTCCTAAAGTTTAAAAGTTCATCAAAACAGCTTAAAATCTCCTAATTTTATTAATAACAATAAAAACATTGTTTTTTTTTAAATTAAAATTTTGAAAAGCTTTAATTTTTGGGGAGTGTGTTTGAGTAATGTTTTATTACGTATTTTAAAGCATTATATTCAAGAAAAACTTCCATGACAGTAGAAACTCGGTAATCCGAAACCTTTAAATCTGCATTTTTAGTAATCCGAACATCTTTTTTTTTTTTTTTTGATTTACTTTAGGAAAAAAATTAATAATAATAACAATAAAAAAAACCATTAAAAAGCTAATTAATATTCTAATTCCCCCTGTCTGCTCAGAATTCGTTTTCGCGCCATAATCTCGAGGAGTATTTCATGAATACAAACACGCTTCCAATCAATCTATCAATAAATTGAAATTTTCACTCCTTTCGTCGAACTGTATAACATTTAATTACATAACGTTTTTAATTCGGCAGAGATCAGGTTTTTTAGTTTGCAGCGGCTAAATTACATATTTGATAAATGAAAAAAAAAAAACTGGTATAAATAGCTACCAGTACGAAATTATTTCTAACTTTATATTAATATCGAATCGTTTAAACGGAAATTTGCGTATAAACACTCTCTTCATGTTTTCTAAATGAGAGCTTAGAACTGCGTGAGTCTGAGCTTGTGTTGTTTAATATGAAATAAATATATATAATTATTATATAACCGGATGGTTCATATGTTTATTGCATAATAAGCACCATGTAAGTTCGTTGGCAAAATTTTAGTTTGGTTCTAAAATGTGAGGACAACTTACTTCTATTCCGTGCAAAAGTAGATTTCTGAAATGAAATACTTGGGAAAATGACGTTAAACGATCGCCATCAGGTACGTCATTACAAAATTTTCCAAAATGTATAACATTCAATGCATATTATGAGTTTTCTTTTTTTTTTCTAATGGGCTGCTGTTGACTTCTGCGAATTGCAGACCTAGTGCGTTCCAAAGATATTGGTACCATCTCTTTCAGCGGCACCACGATGAGTATGGTACCGCATGAGAATTTTGATGTCCGGTTTCTCCACCTGAAAGGGCGAGCACCCTCTGTTGATGCGAAATTGCACTAGGAATTTAATTTATCCGAGAGCATCCAAGCCAAATGTCTACTCGAGGGATCTTTTACATGGCGCATAACCATACGACATGGGCGCAGACGATTTTCTGCATTTTGAAATTCCACCCAATCCACCCACGCTGCCCGGCTTGATCCTATGAGCTGGGACGTACGAGCTCCGCGCCTTATCATGACGCCATCATGTCGGCTGCATATTATAAGTAAAAACAACAAAAAATATATAAACATGAGAATAAATACAATGTATTGAGAGAAGTAAGCGTGGGGGGGGGGGGGGAGCAAGTGACCCCACCTGATCTCATCACTGATTCATGGTTCATGACCCCCTAATTTTTATATTTTATCCTGTGGTCCACTAAACTTTTTCTGTGCCCCCACCCAGGGGGCCATATTGCTCTCGTTGAGAAACCCTGGTTTAAGCAATATTTCCTAACCTAGGTTTGTAAGATATATACATTTAGGGGCCTACCCCCTCAAAGAGAAAGTATTAGTTGGGCCACTAGGTGACATGATTTTTAGTTAAGGGGTTTGTCGGTTTATCCCCCAAATTCCCCTCGGTTATGCCCCTAATTAGTGGTCACTTAGAGCAGCGGTTTCCAAACTGTGCTACGCGTACCACTAGTGGTACGCGAAGCCTCTCTAGGTGGTACGCGTACGGGCAAGAAATCGATCTATAATCTATTGATCTTCTATTCTATACAATAAATTTATATAGCAGTGGTACGCAAAATGGTTCGCAAGAAAAATGGTGTTACGCGAAGAAAAAAGATTGGGAACCGCTGGCTTAGAGTATTTGAATTCACGGTCCCCACGTTGACACATTTATGAGGTTCGCAATTTAAAATGTGAATCACTTTAAATATTACATTTTCTGATATGAAAATACTTAAAAATATGATATTTTAAAGAAAAAACGTGAAAGAAATTGTATTACATTGGCAAGTGGGGAAAAAAATGCAAAGTTCATAACCCTGGCAAATCCTTAGTACGTGACAATGGCATGATGAACGAATTGTTAGCGTTACCATATCAAGTCCTTGTCCCTTGGAAAAAGCAAGTTTGAATGAGGAAAGGTTATAATTTCGTTAAGAAAAAGAGAAAAGAAAAAGAAAGAAAAAATTCTATTTCATTTAAAAATGATATAACGGAAGATACATGTTCGTTAACAATTTCTTATGCGCTGCAAACTAGAAATTAATTTTAAAAAGTTGGAAGCAGGTACTACTGACAATATCGAACTACTGATGATAGAATTGATTCTGCAGAGCATACAGCAAAAAAAATATTCTTGTAGCCGAAACTTGTTTTTTTTTTTTTTAAAAGTAAAACTAGTTTTAGAAGATCAGTTAAATAAAAAACATAAAAATGAACGAAAGAAGGAAAATATCAAAATAATGATTTTCTTTTTTACAGAGCATACAGCAAAAAAAAAAAAAAATCTTGCTGTTGAAACTTGTTTTTCTTTCTTTTTTTTCTTTTGAATTTAAAACCAGTTTTAGGAGATGAGTTAAATAGGAACGTAGAAATGAACGAAAAAAAAAGAAAATATCAAAATAAGGATTTTCTCTAATAACAGTTTAAGACAGAAAATAGGATATGGTCTGTAATCGACCGCTTTTTTTCTGAATGTATAATTGATGAAACCGAAAAAAAAGCACAATGCATGCAACGAAAAATTTAAATTCTACAACTTGCAACTATGTATTTCATCAAATGTCTTACATGCTCTTCAAGAGAAATGCAGCACTTAGAATTCCCGGCTGTTAAATGTCTGCGATTTCACAGCATCACGTGACGTAGGATCGCAAGACCTATGACGTATTGTGAAACATCCATTGCTGAGAATGAAAATATTTACCTTCGACCAGAAAAGGAAGTAAATGGAAAAAATCAATGTTATTAAAGCGCAGCATTGCAAAATTATTGCGGGTTTCGGAGCTATGCAGCTATACAAGGATCCCCAAATACAATGCGGAAACAGTTTCAAGCTCCAGACGCGAAGCAGTTTGACAGAGAAGCCATTGCTGCACAGCAACAATACCCTCTCATTCTATTATTATTACGTTTCGTTTTGCATCCGAGAGACTTATTAGAGTCAGCGGCGGACTGGCTATGCGGGCCCCCAGGCAAATGCCCGGTGGGCCGGTAGCAAAATATCTCTTTTTATAAAGTATACAGCTTTTACAATGTTAATAGAAAAAGGGGACCCAAGACTTTGCCGTAACCCGGGCATATCGAATATGCTCAGACAATGGTACGGGACCTATGAGAAACCACCCTCGGTCGATTAAAAAAAAAATCATGAAAATCGGTTCATCCGGTGAAGAGTTATGTTAAAAAACTGGAAAAGAAGTTATAAGCGACAAACAAAAAAAAAAAAAAAAAAAAAAAAACGACATACATACAATATGAATGTATAACCTCCTTCTTTTATGAAGTCGGTGAAGTCGGTTAATAAAGCTGAAGAGTTTATTTGATTGAACGCGTTAATCTCAGGAACTACTGGTCCGATTTGAAAAATTCTTTCAGTGTTAGTAGCCCATTTATCGAGGAAGGCTATAGGCTATATATCATCACGCTAAGACCAATTGGAGCGGAGTTCCGAAAATTGCGTAAAATAGTCCTTTTCTATCGGAAGAAATTATTGAATCCTTTCGAGCTTGATACCATTGAAAAGCGCGTAAAAAACTACTTCTAGAAGAGTTTCGTCCTGCGTGCTAAAATTGGTAGCCTCTAAATTAACTAGAAAAGAAGTTATAAGCGTTTTTCTCTGTAGTTTGAAATTATTTTTTCACGGTAACTAACTTTAATTTTACTTGAACTAAGATGATGACCGTTTTATTTTATTTGCATTGTTGCATCGTTTCAACAATTGTTACAGTTGCCGTGTGAACAAACAAATCAATGCAGTTGCCATTGTTAAACAAATCAAAAATAATCAACGTTTCTAGCATTTTGATGAGGCACCGCTGTATTTGCAATCTCCGTTAAATTAATGCACGCGAATTTAATCCTTCTTTATTATTTTTAAACAATAGGATAGTTGTTTGCTTTTGTAATTAGATTGTCGTTAGATTAGTTACATTTTTGTGTGCTTTTTAAGTGCAGTACATTGTTCTTAAGCTAGTTACAATTTGTGTAGTTTGTTATTGTTCTTTATTCTCAGAAAACGACTGTAGTGTATAGTTGCGTCTAAATGCTGTGCTTTTTAACCATAGCTGACAAATATTTAGCGCCCAGAAATTGGCCCCCAAAAGTGGGCGTTTGATCGCTCACTTTAGAAACAAAATGTTTTATAGCGCCATAATGTTCCGATTTTTAAGCCATCGTCGCCTGAACTCCATTTAATTCTGTGTAGGACTTCTACTGCCAAAAGTACGCCTTTTAAAATATTTTTTTGATCAGGCCATCAGTTCTCACACGTACACATCAAAGTTTCCACGCGAACGAAGTCGCGGGAACAGCTAGTACTTAATAAATAAAAAAAAACTGGTATAAAAAGCTACCAGTACGAAATTATTTTTAACTTTATATTAATATCTTATCGTTTCAATCGATTTTATTGCGCAAGCATTCCATTTCATGACCTCTGGGTAAGAGCTTGGAACTGCGTGAGTCTGAGCTTGTGTTGTATTACTTAAGAAATAAATACATTGTAAATTGACCACCTGTCTTAAGTTCACCACTAAAGTGCTGCACCGCAAGTGTTCAACTTGCACAGGTTTCACTGTATATTTAAATAATATATATGCGGGTGGTTCATATGTTTATTGCATACATAAGTACCGTGTAAGTTCATTGGCAAAATTTTTGTTTGGTTCTAAAATGTGCGGGCAACTTACTTCAATGTCATACAGTACGTGAAGCCCTGTTTACCTCTCCTGCGCCCCACTTTTCCATTTTTTTTTTTTTTTTTGCTTTTCTGACGTGGACCCCGTTTAGGTCGAACGGGCCCCTTTAGGCAATCACTGGTCTACACTATACAAACGAGTCTCCACATAACTTTTTTCCGTACAAAAAGCGGGAAATATGTTAGATTTGAATGAAAATATTTGGGTAAATGACACTAAGCGAGTTGACGATTTATCGCTATCGGGAACGTCGTTTCAAAATTTTCCATTCAGTGCATACTATAAGTAAACAAGAAGTGTCGTCTAGAACTATACGAGCCTACTTTCCCGTATACACCCAACTTCAGATTCATAATCTAGCTACCTTTCTCTCTCTCTTTCTCGTTTTGCTTTAGTTCTTAACTGCTTCAAATATACCTTTTTCAACGGATAATACACACTCATTCATGTATTTATTCATTCATTTACTTATTTTTTCCTTCATTCGCTCATTTATTCACTCATTTATTTTTTTTAATCATTTATTTACTCATTCGTTCATTCATTCTTTCACTTATTCATTAATTCAAAAATATTCTTGAGAATCCTGATCAAAAAATTTCATAAAAAAACAGTCTCGTCGAACTTTCTATTTACACATGTTCTACGTTATAAAAGCTTTCCGATAAAGTTTGTTCCAAACAAATCGGTCCGTTAGATCAGGATTCATATAGGATTGAAATTTCCCCGTAGGCAATAGGTTAATTTTTTTTTTTTTTGAACTGTTCAAAAATCAACAAAAATTGTTCAAATCAAAAAATTATTCATGCCGAGAGCTTCTTTCAATAAGCTTGTTCATAAAAACTCGAATCTTATGCCCAAAGTTTACATAATTTGCTCCATTTTTGTCCATAGACGCTAAGGTTAAAAGTTTTGAACTGTTCAAAATAGAACATAAAATTGTTCAAATCAAAAAGTAAAATATGGAAATGAAATGTTTTCGCCGAGATCATTCGAATGAAAGAAAAAATCTTTCGAATCGGACAATTCGTTCGAAAGTTATTAAGGGGGGGGGGGGGGACACACAGAACAACAGACACACATTTTCCCCATCTAAAAACCCTACTTTCAATTTTTTTAATTTTCAATTTTTATTTAATTACTTCACTTATTTTTGACTTTTCTTGACTTTTAAAGATATTTTCACTACACATTAAGCCTTCTTTCACACTTTATTAATTTTTTTAAAAACTTTATACAGGAAAGTAGGTTGAAAAGGAAACAAAAGCAATAAAAAGGCTTAATGCATCATAAAAATATCGTTAAAAATAAAGAAAAGTAAAAAATAAGTGAAGAAATTCAATAAAGATTGAAAAATAAAGAATTAGAAAGTAGGCTTTTGAAATGTGGAGAATATATCTGGGGTCGGTCGGTTTCTCTTCCCCGTATAACTTTTAAAGGAATTGTCCAATTATAAAAGGGTTTTTTTTTTTTTTCATTTGAAAGATCTCGGCGAGGACATCTTATATCCTCATTTTATTTTTCGTGCAATTTTGAACAGTTCAAAAAATCTTAACATTAACGCCTATGGAGGAAAACGAAGCAAATTATGTTACTCTTGGCAAAAGATCCAAGTTCCTTTGAACAAGTTTATTGGAAGGAGATCTCGGCGTTAAATTTTTTTTATTTGAACAATTTGTGTTCTATTTTGAACAGTTCAAAATAATAATAATAATAATAATAATAATAAAATCATTAGCGTCTACGGGGAAATATAAATTCTGTGTAAATCCTGATCTCAGAGATGGATTTTCTTGGAATGAACTTTATCAGAACATGTGCAGATACCAAGTTCATCCACAACCAAGCAAGCCTCGTTCCCCATGAAACGTTTGGATTTTGGTTTTTTAAGCTTATTTCTGAATAAATGCATGAATAAATGAATGAGTGAAAGAATGAATGAATGAGTGAAAGAATGAATGAATGAATGAGTGAAAGAAAGAGTGAATGAATGAGTGAAAGAGAATGAATGAATGAGTGAAAGAGAATGAATGAATGAGTGACAGAAAGAATGAATGAATGAGTGAAAGAATGAATCACTGAATGAGTGAATCAATAGGTATTAACCGTTGAAAAGGGTTTATTTGAAGCAAGAAGGAATTAATGCTAAACGAGAAAAAGAGATAGCTAGATTATTAATTTGAATCTCGTGTATACGGGAAAGTAGGCTCGTATAGTAAAAGACGGAACTTCTTGTTCTTGTAGTACATTAAGAATATTTCCCCTTTACGGTGGAAGTAGTGTTAAATGCACATCGTACCTGACTATACAACTGGTGTAGGTAGTCCTACAACATTCAAAAAGGAATCATTCAGAAATGATGTCACGCTCCGAGGTTCGTGAAGTTGTGACAAGGGGAGGGGATTTGGTAACAAGAAGTGTGACATCATGCTTTTGCAACGTAGCGTGACATGTATAAGGGGGGGGGGCGGTGGTCCGTTGAAGTGTGACATTTTGTGACAAAGGGGGATCATATATGGGGAATATATGAGGGAAAATATAATATATGGGGAAAAAGCGGGACATCATTTATGGACGGTCCCAAAGATAATATGATCATGTCAATGAACACCTGATGATTCTACGCACACATCATGTCTACGGAAGTGACAAAAACCATTTTTATTCCCTGTAAAACATCGTAAATAAGTATTACAAGCATGAAATCAGAGATGGAAGTTCTTTACATCTGGCACTACTTAAAACTAAAAATAAATATTTGAATTACTTAAGTTTTACTATTGTCCATATGTGAAAGTAATGATCTTTACAAACTATGAAACTTATTGTTAAATACTGAGAAAAAGGGCATTAACCCTTTGCGGTGGTAAGTAAGGATTACGAACATGAAACCAGAAATGCAAGTTCTTTACATCTAACACTACTCGGAACTAAAAATAAATATTTGAATTACTTAAATTCTACCGTTGTCCATATGGGTATAGGTCATCTGTACTGCTGGATGGTCGGGGCGTCCGAACTGCACTGCTGTGATCTTATCTCTATGTCCGTGCTGCACTGGCATGCCTCCGAAAAAAAATGTCCGAATTGCACCGGAAGTTTCCCCCTTCATTGTTTTAAAATACCCGGAAACGCCCGCCGTATGACTTACGTACAGCCTCTTTTGGCCACTTTTTCGTAAAAGTTAAAAAAATAATAAGAAGCCTGAAGGATATCTTAAATGCATTGTAAAAATATTGCTCAAAAATCAGAAATAAGTTAAGTAAATAAGTATTGAAATTAATTTTTGAAAGAAAAAGCTAACCCACTTTAAAGCAGAACAGTTGTGAATATTAGGTCTGCACATTTAAATAATTAAATATATTTCAGAAAGTTCCTAAAACAGAAATATTAACTTCCACAACTTTTCAAAAAGTTGAATAAAACTGTTTGGAACAAGATAAAAGCTGGCGGATGATCTGGCCATTCACGGGCACTCCAATCATCCAAACAGCGCGAGAACACTCCAAAATCCGTTCGTGAATGTCGAACTCCCCTTCCACTTGGATGGCATCGCGCCGAGCGTTGGATATCCAACCGCGCCAAAATCCAGCACTCCGCTCCGAAGTTCCACCGCTCCATCGCCTCGTGAATGTGGGAACCCGTTTGGAACGGAACCACATGGAGTCGAATTTCGGCATTCACAATCGCGCCAGCCATCCAAAATTATTCATTCTGCTTACAGCAGCCGTTGAAGAAAGTGGCATTGAAAAATGGCTCCGTCTGCGGAGTTTTTCTTCGGGATAATCCGTTGAATAAATTAATTCACATGTAATAAAAGAGTTTCCATGCTTGTGGATAAATAAATAAAATAAAATAAAAATAAAAATTAATTAAATAAAATAATTTCTATTTAAATTGATTTTTTTTCTGGGTCCAGGAAACAGGTAGAGCAAAAAATGCCGCCCTTAAATTGCAATAATAAATAATAAGTAAAGACTTTTCAAAAGCTTAAAAGTTGCTAAGACAAGAAGCTAATATGAGAAACATATTTTGATATTTTGAAAAACTATTTTTTTACATCTAAAGCTCCGAATTTTCTTCACACGATATAATTTTATTAGTTAATTAGAACACGAGCTATAGCTTTCTTAGTTAGATTCTTTAACGCTTTCCTTAACTCAAATTATTATTCAGCAATTCTCTCAACTCCTTGTGAATAGACAACTTTATATATACTCGTATTTTTTCTTTTTGTTTCTTATAAAATATTTGTTTTGCAATGCAATAATTTGCACACTTTACTTTCTTGTACGAATTAAAGGAAATATCAGGTATGAATGAATTTTTTCGTTTTTTTTTTTTTTTTTTTTGTGATGTCTGTACTAAAAAAATAAAAACAAAATATAGTTTAAAACAATTGGAAAATATTACGCTTTTGTAGCAATATGTACTAAAAAGTTTAAAATAATCTTTGAATGGAATATGTTCACGTAGCAATGGGATGTCCCACATCTACGTATAACAATTAAGCAATTTTTTGAATGAATTTAAAGGAACTTTAATATAATTCTTGATCAAGCTGCTAATTTTAATATTGCTTGTCTATTTACATTTTGATAGTGATTCTACATTAACGAGTAGCGGTTAGAAGTTTTAAAACTACTATCAAGCACCCCAGCCTTTTTTCTTTTTTTTAATATTAAAATTAATAATTTGGTAAAGGATTTTATTCTGGTTGTTTGAAGTTCATTCTTAAAAAATAAGTTATGCTTAGTTGTGGGACATCCCATCGCTTCTTAACGTGTTTCTTTATAACTACATATTATGAAATGAAAAAATGACGTTACATACATACAAATATCTAATCTTATATGTACACATCAGTAGAGTATATGTTCCAGTTAAAGTTGTCTCTTGAAGAAGTATATATATATATATATATATATTTCAAAGATTAATTTTAACTTTTCAGTTCATATTGCTACATAAACGTATTTTTTCCTGGTTTTTCTAAACTATAATTTTATTTGGAGTACTATGTTATTTGTATTCTTTTGGTTTGTTTGACGTTTTTATGGTCTCAGATCAACAGACCACTATGTGACACGTAAATCAAAAATTGGATACATCGGATTGCCGAACTGTTTGCGAATGAGCGAACGCATAATTTGAGCTTCTGAAGCTTGTTTATGGTTTCATTTTTGCAAAAAATAAAATGATTTTCGCCAATATACAAAACATTTAGACCAAAAATGAGTTTGGATCTAATTAAAAACAAAAACGTGTGTATGTGTTTCTATTTAGGAGCCACTGCATAGGCCCCTTTTTAAAAATTCTTTTTTTTATATACATGAAGATTTGAACTTGTAAATCTTTTTATATTTTAACAATAACGAACTACGGTAAGGCTTAATTTGGCGCGGTGCGGTGGTGCGAATCTGCCGTGAATGCTTTCTGAATTGTTCACCAATCCAAATAGATGAGCTCCAAATGGCTTCGCTCCACATGGCTCGCTCGTGAATGGCCTGCTTTATTCATGCTGGAGCGAAGGAACAGGTGTTTCCACCTCCCTACGGACACAGCAGTGCAGATCGACCATTGATAAAAATATCGGGGAGTGCAGTTCACCCCTTTTTTGATTGACAGGTATTATGGGGAGTGCAGTTGACCCTCGTCCGTCCATATGTGACCGTACTGATCTTTACAAACTATGAAACTTATTGTTTAATGCTGAGAAAATGGCATTAACCCTTTGCGGTGCGTGCTAAATAAGGACCCCACTACATTCCCAACGTCACCAAAAATAGTCTAAGGGACTGTTATAAATAATGTCACTCTTTTTTCTCATATATTTGACCCCCTCCCCCCCCCCTTTGTCACAAAATGTCACACTTCAACATACTCCCCCCCTCCACATTGTCACATGCCGCGCAATGTTGCATAAGCATGATGTCACACTTCTTGTTACCCCCTACCCTCCCTTTGTCACAATTTTATGAACCCCCTCCCCCCTCGAAGCGTGACATCATTTATGAATGATCCCTAAGATTGCGATTCCGGGACATCATTTTAAGCAAATTTCTGGAAGGTAATTTTCCGCCCCTCTTTACTCAACTTTACCAAAGATAGCATAAAATTGCGTTTTCAGGCCATCATTTCAAAGAAATTCTGGAGCCGTGCCTTTTATTCCACCCCTTTCCCCTAAGATCATGAAATATAGCCTAAAATTGCGATTTTAGGATTTCAATTTCAAAACTTTTCAGAGGAGACATTTCTTTTCTTAACTTGTTTGGTGTAAAACTATCAAAGAAAATTACTTAGAACTTTTGCCTCTTATAATTCACAATCCCCCCCCCCCCCTCTGGACACCTTTTATCCCATCCCTTAAATTGCGAGATTCACAAAGGGGGCGCTGAAAAATATTTCAGTCCTTAAGGGTCAGACAGCTTTTTAAAAGGTTAAGGGAAAATCAATGGTTTTCATAACATTCATTTAACTACCAGGCATAATATGTGACCTGACTTTAATTTATACATAAAAGATGCCAAATAGTTACTGTGTGATATCAGTTTGGTTCTCATAATTCACCTAAGTCTCTCTTTAAGTAGAGAGATCAGCTGATCACAAGGATGTACAGTAAAACCCCGTCATACCGTGCCTCTAAAATGCCTATTACTTTTACTAAGTACTAGATATGTAAATCCCACAGCAACGAGTTTTTTTTTTTTGACATTTTTCTAATTTTTTTTTTTTCCATACCAGCAATAAATAGCCACAGCGAGAATAGACCAGAGACAAGGTTAGGAGGCCGCGTGAAGGGCTGGGTCAAGTTGGGGGTTGGGCAGGGGGTTGTTTTTGGTGGTTAGCGAGTCGTAGTCGAGATAGCATGCGTGAGCGGGGTAAGGATACTTGTGGTTAAGGTTTCTGCAGTGCGCTTGTTTTCTAATTTCTTCATTTTGGTGGCTTGGGAAGCTGTTGTAGAGCTTAGTTGCAGTCTTGATGATCAGGCGGGAAATGGAGTCGGTTTTGAGTTCTCTGTGTATAGACTTCCCTTTTTCGAACCATCGGGCACCTGAGATTTTCCTCAACGTTTTGTTCTGTAGCCTTTGTATACCTAAAATAGTAGTTTTTGCGGCGTGTAACCAAACAGGGATGCCGTAAAGTATTGTGCGTTTTATTATTTGATTATAAATAAGCAGCTTGTTTTTCAACGAAAGTTTACTATGATACCGTATTAGGGATCCTGATGTTCAATCCAGATTTTTATTTATAAGAATTGATATTAATCCTTCGACTGGTTGTAACGTCAAAATTCTGAAAAATGTTATTTTATCCCAAATTACTCGTGCTTGGGCTCAGAAAACTGTGGATTAACTTCATTCCTTTATTCTGCAGGATGACAATGAGTGAAGAACTATGCCATACTATTTTAAACCAACACTAATCCTATTTGTGCTTTAAATTAACGTGAAATTATATTTCTAATACTGTTTCCCAGCACAAAGTTAAATTATTATTAACTAATCCTATAACAGTAAACAGTTGTACGATACAGCCTATAAAAGCAAGCAATACCACCCGTAGAAAAATTCCATTTTGATTCATATTTTTAATATAAAGGGTACACGTTCATACATAACTTTTACATTATACAAGCACTTTTATAAAAGATTCAATTAAAAAAAAACACGTAAGAAACAAAAAATGAAATCTATAATAAATTTGTTTAAGTGCTGCTATAATTCACGGAAATTCAATCCATATAACCGTAGTTGAGAAGTCCCAGGATGTTGTCGGCTTCATTGTCGATCACTTCTATCCATTTGCTGTTCTCCAGGGGGCCTCCTTCACCCCCATATTCATCGGGAAGGGCAGAGGGGTGGATGTAATCTAGAAGGGGGGTCAGGTCATTGCCATGCAGGATGATCTACGAATCACAAAATGTCCATTAGTCATCTTATAATAAATATGAAAATTGTTTTAAGTTACACGATTTTATCTACTTCGGCATGATTTGTTTAAAATTCAAAACATCGTTGCATTATCTATATAAATAAAACCGAAAGTTTGTGTTTGTGTGTGTGTCTGTCTGTCGATCGCCTCCTGGCGAGATGGAACGGACCAGAAGTGCGAAATTTTGGTTACAGGTACCTAGGGTCAGGTCCTCGTGCACCTCGAAGCGTTTTTCCTAAAATTCGAATTTGTTCTTTCTTTATTCTAATTTTAAGCAAAACTGTTAATTTTAGGAATATCTCATCGAAGCAACGTCACACCTTTTCGATTTTTGCAGCATACTGATGCCCGTAAAAAACTGCACAAGGTGATCTCTTTCTGAGGTTCGTAGAACAAATAGAACACGAGCAATATTCATTTAAAGTAGTTTTCGAACTTTAAAGCAAGGCTTACCTATGAATTTATCTGCTCAATTTGCGTGTTTTCGCCAAAATAAATACTACTTTTGTCGCCAATTAGATGATTTTTGTTAACTCAAGATTGAAAAAATGCTGTTTTATCGTTATTCATGCCGTTTTATGAGCGAAACAAATTCTAAAAATTCATTGCATTTTTTAGCGTACTGCAGGCGATTTGTAATTACTCCTTGAGGTTGATCCTTCTTTGTTTTTTGGCGATTTAGTATCATGGTACCAGTTCAACAATTTCATGAAACATATTATTTCTCATGGTAGATTGTCTGCTTTATCAGCGAAACAAATTCTAAGAATTCGTTTCATTTTTATGCATATTTTGTGGATTATAAAGTGCAGACGATTTTCAATTACTTTATCTTGAGGTTGATTTTTCTTTCCATATTTTACTCAAGTGATTTATTTATAAAACCATTTACTTAATTTTTTTTACTGTCTATTTGGCACTATTTGGACATAATTTAGTTATTTCTTTCTATCAACTTAAATTTCACGCGTCAGGATTGGTTCAGTACCAAACATTTTCTAACTTATATAAGCATTTGCCTTTGGAAAAATGCTTCCCTTTCTTTCGTTTTTATCCGAATTTTATGAAAGTGCTATTCAATTGAATTTTCAGGAAATCCTTTGACGATTTTGCAATCGGGATTTATAGGAACTGTCCTTATTTTGATGGTTAATTTAAGATGGACTGTTGGTAATTTTAGGAACAGTAGCTCTTGAAGGTCAGTATTCTTATGGGTATTTTTAGTCACTGACGTCTTTATTCTAATGGAGATTTTTTGAGACTAATGTCCTTATTCTATTAGGGATGTTTAGGAATAGTTGTCTTTATTCAAATGTGGGGATTTAAGGATTTTTTCTTTATTGTAGCAGACATATTCAGGGACAGTTGTGCTTCATCTGATGGACATTTTAAAACATAATACAGATCTTACTTTGATGGGAATTTTTAAATGTATTGTGGTAGATATTGTAATTACGATTTTTATGGTCTCTCGATATCATTTTGGCACAATTATCTCGCTGCATTTGCGCATTTTAGTTACTGTTGCAATTACTTTAATGGCAATTTTTTTGAACTGTTGTTGGCATTTTAATGTAGATTTTTATGAACTGTTATTTTTGGTCTAAAAGGAATTTTTCTACGCTGTTCGTTTGAACGTTTTTACTGTTTAAATAAGGTTTTTCAGGCCTGTTGCCCATCTCCTACATGATTTTTTAAAGAAAATTTTTCCTTACATATTTACAACAGAATTTTGGACATGCGTCACTTAACCTGCGAATGATGCAATATTATTCCGCGCAAAGCCGGGCATGTCAGCTAGTCTATACTAATATTATAAAGCTGTAGAGTTTGTTTGTTTGAACGCGCTAATCTCAAGAACTACTGGTCCGATTTGAAAAATTCCTTTAGCGTTAGATAGATCATTTATCGAGGAAGGCTATGACCAATTAGAGCGGAGTTCCGAAAATTGCATAAAATAGTCCTTTTCTATCGGAAGAAATTATCGCATCCTTTCGAGCTTGATACCATTGCAAAGCCCGTAAAAAACTATCCTAGAAAGAGTTTTGTCCTGCGTGCTAAAATTAGAAGCCTCTAAATTAACTAGAAAAGAAGTTATAAGCGTATTTCTCTGTAGTTTGAAATTATTTTTTCACGATAACTAACTTTAATTTTATTTGACCCAGATGATGACCGTTTTATTTTATTTGCATTGTTGCATCGGTTCTACAATTGTTACAGTTGCCGTGTGAACAAACAAATCAATGCAGTTGCCATTGTTAAACAAATCAAAAAAATAATAATCAACGTTTCTAGCATTTTGATGAGGCATCGCTGCATTTGATAAATATAATTTAAGATAGACCGTGCAACGCCGGGCTTCGCAGCTAGTCCAAACATAAAGCTATCGTTGCCATTCGACAAATAGTAAGTATGATGCAGTTGAACTCGCTTAATACGAAATGCCAAAAATTCGCAAATTTGTTCGTATTAGCCGTTATTCGCAACAACCGTGGATACGTAAAATTGTCTTAAAAAAAACTATTAGAAATGCATGTTTATATTTCAAAAATAATTACTACTATTTATAATTCAAAGTAAAAACAATAGTGAAAACAAATGATTTTTTTTACTAATACATACTTACATACTTTTAAATCTTACTAATATATTGAGAAAAAGTAAACTTACCTTTTAAAATTTAACAATTTTAGAAAAAATCTTTATGGTTAATTGTTTTTTTTTAGGTACACTAAATTTTATCATATGCGTACTTGGTGGTTTACAATGACTCAAAATAACCAACAATTTCTTTTAAAAAAAAATTAATTATATAGCAATGGAGAAAATTTTTCGTAAATAGGTCAGAAATTTTGTTCGTCTTAGCCGAAATGTGTTTTTAGCCTTCGTAATATACTTGAGATGTTAAGTGTAATTAAATAATAAACCAAACTAGATGAACAAAATGTTCGTTTTAGCCGTGATTTCGTATTAACCGTGTTCGTATTAAGAAAGTTCAACTGTAATTTCCTCAGAGCCAAAATTATCGATTTTTTTTCCTAATTAACGTCATAATAAATTATAAAATGGATGGAATATTGTATTGTCATCGAAGATAAGCTTGTGTATAAAGTTTGAAGATAATTTATGCAGTAATTGAGTTCGAAAACCGCGTAACAAACTTCCATGGCAAATCAAGTTAAATAGATAGAATGACCGAATCCAAACGAAGCTATCGTTGCCATTCGACAAATAATAATTCTGATAGTTCCCTCAGATCCAAAATTATTAATTTTTCCCCCAATTAACCTTATAATCTATATATATAAAAATGAATGTATGTGTGTTTGTTCTTTATGCATTACTACACCATTCATCCGATCGCCATGAAACTTTGGTAAGTTGTTGAGTATACTCCTGCGAAGGTTTCTAGACCCGTTAGAAAAAAAAATCCGACAGGTAGTTCCTTTTTTATTCCACTTTTACTCAAATTTCTATATAAACTCCAATATGGGGGTGGTAAAAACCTTGCACATATCAATATAATATATCGATCGAAAGCGCTGATTTTTATGCACAAGATGAAATTTGTTCGAAGTTTCCAAGTCAACAAGAACGCCAGTTATAAGCTTTTTAGTTCGATTTCTTAAGGCTTACCTGGATCCAGAAATAATAATTAGCAGTTTCCTCAACTCTGAAATCTATTTTTATAATGAAATTAGTGTTTGTTTAATTTCAATATAAAACTTATTTTTCAAAATAGAGAGACATGAGTTTAATTTTCAACGGAAAAACTATAAAAAAACATACCTTCGATTGAACGTTTTTCTCAAATTAGCAATAGGTTTTAAATTCGAGATTGAACTTGATAAAAGTATTGTTTCCCCGATTTAACGATTTCCTTGATTTAGCAATATCATTTAAATAAATATCGCCAGAATAGGAATACGTTTGGTTTATACTAGATTTCAAATAACGTGGCGAATATGACAAGCTACAATGTGACTTTTTAATGAGTCATTGGCGATAAATCGGAACACACTAACGAAATTGCGCATACATTTTTTAGGTACGGTTAAAATTCAGCACGAGCAGCCCCTTGCCGGTACCACTAGGTTTCAATATGAAATTTTTCAAAATAGTTCAGTTTAATAAAGACAAAACAATAATAAGGCATATTTTCGATTTAAAGTTTTGCTCAAATTAGCAATAGTTTTTAAATTCGAGATTGAACTTGATAAAAGTTCCGTCTCCCCGATTTTACGATTTCCTTGATTTAGCAATAGCATTTAAATAAATACCGCCTCGAAAATTTTACGGACGTATAGTTTATTCTAGACTTCAAATAACATGGCGAATGACGACACGCTTTAATTTGACTTTTTAAATTAGGCGTTGGTGATAAACCGGCGATAAGGAATAGTAACAAAATTGTGCATGCGTTTTTTAGGTATGGTGTACGGTATCATTTTATATAAATATTATCACCTACTATTCCTGTTGGACCAATGCTAGAAGCTCGAACATAACATTACAATATAATGAAGGAATTAATTTTATATATACTAATAACATATTACAAGAGAGATAAGCAAAAGATCACATATACGGAAACACAAATTTAAACAAAAAAAAATGGAACAACAACGATGTTGCCAAAACATATAAAATGAAAACGATGCAGTTTATGAACGAACAGTTCAAATCACGGAGCACAACTCTGTGGCTAAAATAAATTCAACACTCCTCCTCGTTTTCATAAACTTTGCAATTCTTTCTGAGTACCGCATGTCTGTTAGGTGACAAAGGTTTAGTTAGCAAATCAGCAATCATCAGATCAGTAGGACAGTATTCACATTCAATGAGATGTTTATCCACACAGTCCTTAACAAAATGGTATTTTATGTCTATGTGTTTGGTACGATTAGAGTACTTCCCACTCTTAATCAAACATAAGCAACTCTGATTGTCCTCGTAGATTGTTGTCGCACTGTTAACATCTTGATACATGTCTTTCAATAAACGTCGCAACCACAGAGCTTCTTGACATGCTTCAGACAAGGCTACATACTCAGCTTCTGTAGAAGACAGTGAAACACATGTTTGCTTCCTACAACACCAGCTGATGACACCCCCATTTAAGAAGAATACATATCCACTATTGGACTTTCTCGTTTTACGATCTTCAGCCCAATTTGCATCAGCGTACCCATATAGTGCAGAATTTTTCTGAATCCTTACATTACTAAGCTTAAGTTTCATATTGGCAGTAGATCTCAAATATTTCACAATTCGTTTTAATTGTGTCCAGTCTTCTTGGTTTGGAGAAGAAACCTTTTGTGCAAGAATACTTACACTTGCTGAAATATCAGGCCTGGTATTAACTGATACATATAATAAGGATCCAACCAGTTTTCGGTATTTAGTGTTGTCTTTCAACAGGTCTGTATATTCTGACTTCCCATAATTTTGATCCATTGGTGTTGTCACTGGTTTGGCATCTGAGAGTCCTACATCAAGCGCAATTTTCTTGATATAATTTGATTGACATAGCTCAAAGTTCCCATATGGATCCTTTTTAACTTCAATTCCAAGATACTGTTGAATAGGACCAAGATTTTTTATTTCAAGTTTCTTAGATAAAATATTTTCAACTGCACATATTTCATCCTCTGATTTTCCAGCAACTAAGATATCGTCTACATATATCAAAATATAACACCAACTGTCACATGATCTTCGGGAATAAAGACAAGGATCTGTTTCACATTGTTTGAAATTTGCACTGACAATAACATTATGCACTGAATCATTCCAGACTCTAGCTGCTTGTTTTAGGCCATAGATACTCTTCTTTAATAAGCACACCTGTGATGTATCACCTTTAATAAAACCCGGAGGTTGTTTCATGTAAATTGTTTCAGTTAGTTTACCATTCAAAAATGCTGTTTTTACATCTAAGTGATGAACTACTAGTTTTTCTTCGGCTGCAACTGATAATAAGGTGCGTAGAGTTGTTTGACGCACAACTGGAGCAAAGATCTCATAATAGTCTTCCCCGTACCGCTGGGAAAATCCCTGGGCAACAAGCCGTGCTTTGAACTGCTGGATGCCTCCGCTTGTGTTCCGTTTAACTTTAAACACCCACTTACTCCCAACTGCCTTTCGATCTTCCGGAAGTTTACACAGTTCCCAGGTTTCGTTTTTCTCTAATGATGTTAGCTCCTCCTGCATTGCCTGAAGCCAGTTTTCTTTAAATTCACTAGAAATTGCTTCATTTTAGGTTTTGGGTTCATTGACGTCTTTTGCAGTATGCATTTCCTCTATTAATCTTTTCGGAGCCATGCCTTTAGTTGATCTATGAGAAACACGAATCTGAGGTTCATCAACTGATTCACTTATCTCCTCCTGAACCTCGATTCCTAGAGTTGAAATTATGACACTTGAATCCACATCTTCATCATTTTTGAAATTTTCATACCTTTCACATGCATCTACACTGAATCTGACATCTCGACTGATAACCACTTTCTTTGAAAATGAATTGTAGCAACGATAAGCTTTTGATTCTTCATCATACCCAAGAAATATCATTTCTATTCCTGTATTATCTAGCTTTCGACGATTTTGGGCTGGTACATGAACAAAACATTTGGAGCCAAAAATTTGAAAGTTCTTCACTTTAGGTTTTTCCTTATTCCACAATTCATATGGAGTTAACTTCTTTGCTCGAGTAAGAATTCTATTTTGAATGAAATTAGCAGTCACCACAGCTTCACCCCAAAATTGATTTGGTAAGCCTGCATCAATAAGCATGCAACGTGCCATTTCCACCAATGTTCTGTTCTTCCTTTTTGCTACACCATTTCGTTGAGGAGAAAACACAGCGGTTAACTGAGTTTGAATTCCTTTATCAGCTAAATACTTTCTTAAGTGTGTACTTAGATACTCACCTCCACGATCAGATCGAATAATTTTGATCTTTCTTCCAAATTTGTTTCTCACAAGTGCTATATAACGTTTTAAAGTATCAGGAACTTCAGATTTATTTGCCAATAAATATACGTGAGTATACCTAGAGAAATCGTCAATAAAAGTCACTACATACCGTTTACCACTTGGTGTCATTGTTTGCATTGGTTCACAAACATCTGTGTGAATCAAGTCCAAAGGACCAGTTGACTTGCTAGTGAATTCTTTAGGAAATGGTAAGCGTGTGAGTTTTCCTTTCATGCATGTATCACAGGACATTCTGATACCACAGTCAACTATATTCAAGTCAGCTAAAAGTCCTTCAGCATGCATTTTCTTTATTGCTTCTGGATCGCGATGTCCCATTTTTCGGTGCCACGCATGTATGCAATCCTCCTTATGTTCAATCACTGTGTTAACTTTATGTGGTTGACATAATTTGAATAAGTTCCCAACAGTGCTAATAAATCCTATTTGTTTTCCGTTCTTGAGAATTTCACAACAATCTTTATTAAAAGTCACTAAAATATTGCTCAAAGTTAGCTGTCGAACAGAAACTAAATTTCCAATAACCTTTGGAGCATAAAGCACACCAGAAACAACAACTTCTGTAATTGAACCTTCTCGATCCTTAAATAGCAATTTTCCACTACCAATGACAACAACTTCAACTAATTCCCCATTTGCAACTTCAATTTTATCAACATATGAACTATCTAAAGATGTGAAAAACTTTTTATTATTAGTTACATGCCGAGTAGCCCCAGAGTCCAAAATCCAACTTTCAGATCGAATTCCAACAGTAAACAAACTATCTTTATGTTCAACTGTACTAACTTTATTTGGATGACTTTCTTTCCACTTTAAATACTTTTTGCATTCACTTTTCGCATGCCCATACTTTTTGCAAAAATAACATTTCATGGAAGTTTTCCGAGCATCTTTGCTTAGGTTTACCTTCAACATTCTTTCAGAGGAACTAGGAGTTTCTACTGCATGTTGCCTACGTTCATATTCCGCAATAACCTTCTGCTGAACAATGGCAAAAGTCAGTTCACTTTCAGAACGTGTTTCTAATGCAGTAATTAAAGGATCATAACTTCTAGGCAAACTACTTAAAAGCATCGCCACACTCCAATTGTCAGATAAAGACTCCTCGCCAATGTCTCTAAGCTTTAAAAACAACTCTTGCATGTGAGTAACATGTTGGCGAATATTACCGCCTTCTTCAAGTTTCAAAGAACAAATCACTCTCATGAGGTGAACTTTATTTGTTAATGTATTTCTCTCATGATATTCCTTAAGAGTGTTCCACATGTCCTTGGCTGTCGTCTTACCCCGGATATGAATAAGTTGATCATCCTCGACTGTAAGACCAATATAAGATTGTGCTTTATTATCAGCAGCTTCCCAATCAGTTATTAATTTTGTGCTCGATTCACCACTTGAAATTGGTCTTTCATCTTCAATAACTCTCTTGAATATATTTTCCTTCATTAAAAGTAGCTGAACTTTATATTTCCAGTTTGAATAGTTTTGATTATTCAATTTGACGATATCACTTCGGAATTCCGCCATATCGTTACTTCCACTTTACGTAACGCTAATACAACCGGAAAACAAAACTACTTAAAGATTATAATGTTTTAAATATAATGCGTATCCTGGGCCGTAACCTGTTGGACCAATGCTAGAAGCTCGAACATAACATTACAATATAATGAAGGAATTAATTTTATATATACTAATAACATATTACAAGAGAGATAAGCAAAAGATCACATATACGGAAACACGAATTTAAACAAAAAAAAAAAAAAAATGGAACAACAACGATGTTGCCAAAACATATAAAATGAAAACGATGCAGTTTATGAACGAACAGTTCAAATCACGGAGCACAACTCTGCAGCTAAAATAAATTCAACAATTTCATCTCTATGGTACCGCTAGCGAAGCTTCATTTCATCATAAAACTTATCTTTCGGTTAGCGAGACAACAGTTCACCATGGCTGGGAAATAAAATAAATATGATACTGCAATTTCATTCTTACAATCAATCTAAGATCATCGCCAAGACTAAGACTCATTCCAGATGAAAAGCAACGCAACAAATGACGCCGTGCTGCAATTTGGCAGTTTTAATTACCCTCTGGTGACAAATCCGACCCTGCTGATGGAATTGTTCCCAAGTTTTCTTAATTGATCCTTCTACATGTTATATTACTTTTTCAAGCATTGCATTGGCAATGTCTAATGTTTTTTTTTTTTTTTTTTTTTTTTTTTTGACAAATAGACACACGATGTTTTTCAAGCAATGCAGGCTTTATACCGCAGGAGATTTTTTTTATACTCTTAGCAAGAACAGCGCCGTAGGCGACGTTTTTAAAATTCAGCCCGGGCAACGCCGTGCGGGCACCGCTAGTAAATTATAAAATGGATGGAATATTGTATTGTCATCGGGGAAGATAACCTTGTGTGCACAGTTTGAAGATAATTTATGCAGTAATAGTGTCCAAAAACCGTGTAACAAACTTCCGTGACAAATCAGGTTAAATAAAACCGTGTAACAAACTTCCGTGACAAATCAGGTTAAATAAAACCGTGTAACAAACTTCCGTGACAAATCAGGTTAAATAAAACCGTGTAACAAACTTCCGTGACAAATCAGGTTAAATAAAACCGTGTAAAAAACGTCCGTGACAAATCAGGTTAAATAAAACCGTGTAACAAACTTCCGTGACAAATCAGGTTAAATAAAACCGTGTAAAAAACTTCCGTGACAAATCAGGTTAAATAAAACCGTGTAAAAAAACAAAAGGTTATTTAGTTTGAGAATCTGAAATTTAGTTATCAGATTGGTTAGTTTGTTGGCTGAGCTTAGTCAAGGAATTAATTATCCTAAGATCTGATACAGTTCTACCATCAACCAAAAGCAAGCCGGCTGGCAGAATGCCAAGAATAATCCATTCTTGTTCAAGGAAGGAACTTTTGGTGTAAGGAAGGCGCCTGTTTTGTTCTCGTTCAGGTTTGGTTAGCATACTTGATTTCTTCCGAACTGATGCTATGTGGCAGTTCATAAATTTAGTTGCTTTCAACAAACAGAGAAGCAAACATTCTGATTCGCGTACTAAATAAACGCACCTGCAAAACGAACTCCCCTAAAACTCGAGTGGATTCGTCGTTTTCTGCCACGCGCAGATGCGTCCAAATGTCAAAATTCCACGGTCAAACTGTATACATACGCAAAAAGTGCCAGTGAAAAATTTAATGGCATATAAGTTTGATGATTAAAATCGCCAAATTGGCGAAATTTTTCTTGGCCCTTTTTGGTCGCCGTTAAAATGGACAAAGGATAAGTACCATAAAAGCATACACAAACATATAAATGCATCCCTCCCCCCCCCCCCCCCCCAAATGGCGAGCCTGCCTCAGCATTTTTTTCTGAATTACCAAAGATCTTAAGCCTCCTTAACTCCAACTCATTTAGCTAATAAATGATCCCTATAGCAGAACATCTTGCAAGAAGAGAGATGTGAGAAGGGTTAAATGATTTCATTTGTTAAAATAGACGTCAAGGAAAACAGGTTTGCCTCCTCAATGGCGTACAGTGGATGACTATCTTTCTTTACTAACGTAAGATTTCCTCCTCTGTGCAGTTTGTCCTCTTCAAGGAAAAAGGAACCCTCCTAAGGTCAGGCTTCTTCTCGTGAGACTCACACTGTATTTCAATGGCGTGAACATAAACTGGGGGTGGGGGAGAGGACGCTTTATTTTAATAGCTGCCACATTTAAAACAGTTTTTATTTCTACAGATGTATGTGGGACCAAAAAAATGTCTCGCTGGAGAAGTAGATAATAATGTACTGCAAATTATGAGTCACGATATACTGGTTGGTCCCCTGGTAACTGTTGGTGAGTCGGGACACTCTAATTATCTATTTAGTCTACAGAGGATTTCTTTCAACTAACTATATTTTCTAAAATCTCTGGGGGGGGAAAGATTATAAAGCAAGGTGAAATCCCAAATAATTCAGGATTTTAATTTGGGCCTAAAATGATGGCACCACGAGCGAAAATTTTGACGGATTTCAATTCCAGTTTTTTGCTATTTAAACATCAAAACATGCTTCAACTCATTTTCTGAAATGATAAATTTTGAAGATTTTTTAGGGAAATTTACCTTACTATATTTAATGACAGTTAACTGTGTGTTTACTATATTTCAACTATTTTTGCAGGGTAAAAAGTACCAAGCTTAGTTTAAACGTTCGAAAGGTGAGAACCAACGGACTTCTCGTGTGGTGTTTTTGTTTCAATTTTTACAATAGAGAAGTTTTAGATCTTTTGTTTTTATTTTTATTTGATGGAATAGCGTCTATAGTCATCATCTCTGCAAATAAATTTGTTCTGCGATAAGTATTTATTTTTGAAATAATTTTAAAGTTCAAGCGCAGTAAGCGAAGCAAGAACAATTTTCTGCTCACTCGCAGGGACTTATTTACCATTAGGCACGTGAGGGCCTAATAGTAAATAAGGGCCCCTACTTTGAAGGAGCCCCCTAATTTTGGTTTTCTAATTTTTACTATTTTTTTTTAATTTGAAATTTTTTAGAAAAATATTTAAAAATAGCATCTTTCAAAAACAAACTGTTAGTGTTCTGTTGCTTCACAGAAAATTTATATTATTAAATTATTTTAAACCCATAAGGAATTTTCACTTTGGGGGCACCCTAGTTTTGGTCTGAGAATTTGAAATTTAAAAAACAAAATCTATTTTGCACTTTGGGGGCCCTCAGATTTCATTTAAACACTTTGTAATTTAAAAAAAAAAATCAGTTTGCACTTTGGGGGCTCCCAAATGTTAGTCTGACTCTTTGACATTTGAAAAACAAATTAGTTTTTGCGCTTTGGGGCCCCCAAAATTTTATGTTTAAAATTTTCTTTGTTGCGTGGGGTCCCCCAAACATGAGTTGTGCCTACAGTACAGTAGTGATTCAAAATGTAAATCGGGCCCTGCGCACGTGTGCAATATAAACGTCACACAACACTTACAATAGGAGCGACAACTACAGGGTTTGAGTTCCAGGGATGTCCGCCAAAGAGAACTCGTAGAACAAGTAAAATTTCAAAAGTACCCCCAAAAATGTGCCATTGAAAATAGTTCCATTACTTCACATGACATGGATTCTTAATTTTAGTTACTGTGCAAGAATGTTTATTACTATTTTTGTTTTCTTATGCTTGCTAGATGGCAGCACGAGCGCTTGTAATTTGTAAGTTGACCACTTTTGTCAGGAACGGAATGAGCCCTCCCTATAGGGGCCGTTTATAACCACTGACCTCGTTTATAACAGATGTCACGCTTTTTTCCCATATAGTTGACCCCCTCCCCCCTTTGTCACATGTCGCGCTATGTTGTATAATGCATGATGTCACACTTCTTGTCGCCGAAGATGAATGATTTCAAGTGAAAAATTAAGTGATATTTTGTGAGTTTCTATTGTTATTTTATTGTTTTTGCAAAGGTATTAACCTAAAAAATTACAATAACCAACTTTTACCGCTTTTGAGTCCTGCATGACATAAGTAGGCAGACACATTTACAGTTTGCTATTTAGGTATGCTAACTGTACTTCTTTGTTAATTTTTCAACTAATTATATAAAATACGGTTGTAGTAATCGCTTTATGACAAAATGAATAAGTTCCTCTCTTTTGCGGGTGTATTTCAAACTTAAATTTGTTAGGAAAAACTCGTTCGGATTCCCTGGAATTTCGGATTTTCGGGGTTCAGATTTTAGAGGTTTCACTGCAGCTACAAATAAGTAAGTGCATAGTGCAAGAAATCATACAAAAAAAAATCCCCCCTCTATTTGATAGAGTCTATAAGTCGACCACTGAAGTGCTGCACCGCAAGTGATCAGCTTGCACAGGGAGGAAATGACGTGGGAATGGATTTCTGAAAAATGGGTCGCAACGCTCAACTCTATTTGATAGAGTCTATAAGTTGACCACTGAAGTGCTGCACCGCAAGTGATCAGCTTGCACAGGGAGGAAATGACGAGGGAATGGATTTCTGAAAAATGGGTCGCAACGCTCAAACACTTGAAAGCTCGTGATCTCATCTGAAAAAGTCATAAGTCGTAATTTACTAAAATAGAGGAATAGAATCTGTATCAGAAATACTTACCCTCTTTTTGAGTTTTTGTGTCAGCAGTGGCCGGACAATGGACCAAGCTAAGTTAAACAATTTGTTCTCACTCAGAATGTGGAATCCTTTGTATCGGGCTGGGAAACAATACTGAAAACAATTGAAAAAAAAATGGTAAAATATTCGCGATTAGTGCCACGTATTACAAAGATAACTCATTCTTTGTTTCACACATTTTATTACATAATAATAATAATAACAATAATGATGATGATAGTAATAATAATAGTAGTAGTAGTAGTAGTGATGATGATGATGATAACAATAATAATAGTAGTAATAATAATAATAATATATTTTTATTATTATTATTATAGTAATTATAATAATAGTAGTAGTAGTAGTAATAGTAGGGATGATGATGATGATGATAACAATAATAATAGTAGTAATAAATATTTTTTTTATTATAGCAATAATAATAATAATAATAAATCGAGATAACTTCTCAATTTATTTGTCAGACACCGTTAGAATTAAACATAGGGAGATTTTCAAAAAATAAAATCGATATCTGTACTAGGCCAGAGGTTCCCAAACTTTTCAAGTCGTTGCACCTTTGGAAGAAATAGGCTTTTTTCACGGCACCATAGTCTCATAATACATATCCGTTTTACAAACATTTTTGTAACATCAAGAGCGCCTCGTGCACCCTCCATTCTTCGCTATGAACTCTGCGAGAAGGATTCCTCGCAGGGTTCGAAATTAGGATGCAAAAGTTAGGCGTTATTGGCACCTAGCTTCTTTGTTTTAGTTGCCAAAAATGTTCTGCTAGGCGTAACTTTAAAATAATTCAAACTGCTTGGGCGGAGATAACAACTGGTAACAATGAAGACAGTTGTGACGTTGTTAAAAAATATCGCAAAGCATTGCAACCTTACTGAGAAAATTAATGATAAGTTAGAAAAAATTTTACTCAAGTTTATGAAACAATATAAACCTCTATTTTCATCAGTGCCTAATAAAATAAAGTTAACTGGCTTAACT
Organism: Octonoba sinensis; assembly: GCA_038502835.1. Classification (NCBI taxonomy): domain Eukaryota; kingdom Metazoa; phylum Arthropoda; class Arachnida; order Araneae; family Uloboridae; genus Octonoba; species Octonoba sinensis. The sequence continues at coordinate 105,488,838 of CM076606.1, read as the reverse complement.
CAACTGTTATTTACAGTCTAGTTAGTTACTTCAATTGTAAGTAAAAATTCACAATTCCATATTTAATTGTGAAGAAGTTACGGCAGTCTTCATAGGTATCGCAAAAACTCAAAATACAAAAGATTAGATGAAATATGTATACCAAACTACAACTGTATGAAGTCATGCTAGATTTTAAAAATAAATAACTAAAAAATGACGACTTAGTGAAAAATTGCGGTTGTCAAACTAACATTTTTTTTGAAAGTTTAGGCGTCAAAAATGACGACTGGATGTAAAATCGCGGTCGTCAAACGGGAATGTTTAGTTGCAAAATACGACTAACGACCGCTAATTTCGAAACCTGGTTCCTCGACACCCACTTTGGGAACTGCTGTACTAGACATTAATTTTGTTATTAGTTCGTTAGTTCCTAGATGGTGTTACTTAAATCATTAGAGTTCAATACAGCTTTCAAAGGTTTCATCTATTACTTACACCAGTAACATCACTATAAAATCGTCCTTTACTATTATAATACTATACTTCCCTTACTATGAGTACTATAATATCGTCCTTTGATTATTTTTCCTGGTTCTATTTTATACATAAACAAAAAGTGTTCTAGTAACTTTCAAAATCTCTCTTTTTTTTTTTTTTTTGTGTGTGTGTGAAACACGATGCATATTTATCATAACACAGTAAAACCTCTCAATAAGGGACACTAAGAGGACTAGAAATTTTGTCCCTTAAACGGAGGTGTCCCTTCCTTGGAGGTTCATAAATTGATGCATACACATATAGTTCATTAACTAAGTGGAACTTTTGAATACTAAACATGTGTTACCATTTAAGATTAAATACTGAAAATGTCTCATGCATATAAAATATGAGTCGAAATTATTGAGATTTCAATTTTTTCATTGAAAAAGTAAAATTTTATCATAAATGCCGTATTGGCAAAGTTTTATAATTTACAGAAATTTATTGGAAGTAATATATTAGATGGGTTTGTTTTAAAGTACGTAATTTGGGCAATACAGTATAAATTAAGTTTAATGAACTTTTTACAATCCTTGCATAAAAAACTTGTTGGTAGCCGGGTACAGGCTGTCAGGTATTCCATAGTACAAAAGAGGGAAAAGCCTTTAAAAGTAGGTTTTCTCAAGCACTTTAAAATACACTTGTTTCTTTGTTCATACTTCTAGGACTCTTACCAACTTTCAGAAGTTAATTTAAAAAAAAAAAAAGAACTTCAGCTTCCAGCAAATTTTTCTTCTCCATATAACTTAAATTTTGAAAATTTTTCTCTAAGAATTTCCCTTAAATAGAGTGTCCCTTATTCAGAGGCAAAGACATTGCAGTCCCTATTGAAAGGGACTGGGATCAGAAAAGTTTCCCTTAATTAGAGGTTTCCCTTTTTCAGAGGTGTCCCTTATAGGAGGCACCACTGCATAAGGATTCTTTTTCTTTTTTTTTTTTTTTGTCTAATACACTTTAAAGAATTGTTTAATAAAAGTATTTTCTCTCAGTCACGAAAGAAAAGCATTAATACGACTTTTTTTAAAATGAATTATGAAACATTTGAAGCATATCACAATTATTTGTACAAACATTTCCCCAGATGATTCCCATTGATTCCCAAAAATTGTTAATTTTGTTAAAAAACATTTTCGGTAATTATTTTGTTATGAAGCACTGATGAAAATAATTAATTGGAACAACTTCTTTTATGATAACTTTTTTACTGAATGAATAACAAAATTTGTATTATTTCTGAAAATTATTGTCACTGATTTGTTAACTTACTTGGGTAGATTTGACTAATAACAAAATATTTGCAGGAGTGCAATACTTTAGTTGTGCCCATGTCAGGTTTCGTGCATCAAATATCATGCGATATCCGGTCACCTGCGTCGCTACGAACTTATTGGAGTGGATCAAAACAGCACTGATAGCCCGAAACAGGTCCTCGTACGTGTCTTCATCTGGATTCCAATTGCCTGTGAGGATATGAGAAAATTTGTGCATTAATTCAGTGTTTCCCAAAGTGGTATACATACGACCAGCAGGTGGGGGCCTCCTCGTGGTGTGGTCTGGGTGGTCTGGGTCACGCTAAATCCCCACCGATCTGTTCCGGCGGATGTTAGGCCTTCTTTGTAGAGAGTCTGTGGCACCGGGACAGTATAGCAGGTGGGAAACACTCGCCAGTCCGGTCCCTATGCCCGGTTTTAGTTGTTCAGCTGTCTGTCGTCCTTATTCACCAGCAGATTTGAACCTTCGAACTGCAGATGAAAGGCATCCTCAACCAATCAGATCGGCGGTCAGAGTGTTTGACCGAGGCTCAAATCGGCTGGAGAATAAGGCCGTGAGAGTTTGCGGAAGGTTTGAAGGAGGAGCGCTGTGCTCCGTGACCTTTGGGGTAATCTGTAAAGGCCTGCTATAGACCAGGGGTCATCCCAACCCTATGCCCGCGGACACCATGGCACCCGACGATCGGTCTAGGTGCGCCCGCTGCTTGTGCCCAACGATAAAATATTTCAGTTTTCCATTTTAAACGAGAGGACATTTAGAATCGAGAGTATATGAATAAAGGGCCATGTAAACTATGAATAACCCTGTAATGATGAATGACAGTGAATATCATAAAATCAAAATATAAATTACGACTTACAGATGAACACCTTGACGATTGCTTGAGAGCCGGAATTTCATCATATTCTCCCAATTATGAAGCGCTGTCCAGTGAAATGCAATGCCAAAGATCACATTGACTGTATTTTATATATTTTATAAATAATTTTTAGACTTCATACGTTTTGCAAGCAATTTAGTAAGCATTTATTTTACTCAAGAATATAAATACTAATTGTATTCATATGTTAAATTAATCTTTAAAATTATTTCTTTTTTGTGCATTATATGTAGTGTATTATTAACTATGTCCACCAACTATAAATTTATCTTGAAAAAATAAATGACCGCCATTCGACCGATATTCTGGTATGCGCTCTTAGGTACCAAAAGGTTGGGGACCCTGCTATGGACAGTAGGACCTAGTTGCGTTGCGTACCCCCAGCAGGGGTGCAAGAGTAGCTTATAGTGGAGGAGCAATTTGGCAAATTTTGACTTTCCTGCGGGTTTTGAAATACAATTATGGGATTTAGTTTTCCAGAACCAGAAAGGTATTGGAAAACGAAATTTGACATCCTCACTCCCAAACACAGCCGGGGCGGGGGGGGGGGGGAGAGTTAAAATTTGTGTCTTCATTATCTACATGGGGACACTAAAAATTTGTCAGAATTTTTCATTAAAAAAATGGCGGAAATTTACTGCTACGAAAAGTGTTGCTTATTATTACCATATTTTGTGTTTTGAAATTCTTTCAGTTCTGCCGGGATCGAATACGCGACCCTATGGGCTTGATCAGCATGATCTACCCTCATGCCACTGGCCAGCAGCCTTAGACACCATTTAAACGTGCTAGCGGTCCCCAATTTCTAATAGAAGCAGCAAGGAGTTGAACTTATCATCATTTAAACTAAAAACTGTGAACCATCAGAAAAATTCAGTAAACTTTAAAACTATATTGATTTAACGTTTACAGATTTTTTTTTTAAGGGGCGGGTACCATGAGACCATTTTTTTTTCTCTATGGTGTTTAAATTTACAATTTTTGTCTCATGTCATGTTCCATCACTTCATAAGAAATTTAATATTAAAAAAACTGGATTTTTAAAATACAATTTAAACAATTTAATTTTTTTAAAGAAAATTATCAATTTTTAAAAATGCATCCCCTTTTTTAAAAATCAGTCTCAATTTTTTTATTGATTCATTACTCAAAAAGCAAAACTTTTATGCTTTGATTTTTTTTATAAGTCAAATACTTTTTGAGAAAAAAAATAAAAACTGAAATAACGCAAAAAAAAAAAAAAAAAAAAAAAAACAACGAAAAATTCAAAAAATCTTCGAAAAGAATTTATTTAAAAAAAAAGTACTTAAGTTATCATAAAAGTAGAGCATAAAGTTGTCATATATAGTTTCAGGAACATGTGGGGAAAAAATCCACATTATAGATACAAATTTAAAAAAGCCTTTGCAATTTGATTCAGATGAAATGCACAAAAAACAAAGTGAGAGAAAACAGCATATTAAGTCACAATGAAAGTGTTTTTTTTTTTTTTGCTTATTTTATGAAAAAAATAAATATGTGGCTTATATATAGCACAGTTACGGTTTCGGATTGAAAAGGTGGAACCTCACACCGTAATAAAACCAATGATGAATAAATAAATATTGCTTCAATTTTTCTGAAACTTTCAGGGAATATTTTTAAAAAATTATTTTACTGCTTAAGCCAATAAAAAAAAAATTTGGTGTTCTTCAACAATTTTGGGTACTGCTTTTTAAGTGTAACTCTTAAAATACTACCCACGGAATATCCATCGAAATTCACATCTTAAGCTTAGTGTAGCAGGGTATCTGCAAAATATCCGGAAATTGTTTTGCAGATTCTTTATACCGACCATTTCAGGTCACAGACATTTTCGAGTTCGTTGGCTTTTCTCAAAGGACGATAGAGTATTACAATACAAAGAAGGAATTTACAGGAATACACCCACGACACAGGACGGGAATGGAACCCATCGCCTCTTCACAGCGGGCCAGTCGCTGACATCGCTCAGCCACTGAGGCCCGTTTTGCAGATTAGCATATCATTGTTTAGTGGATGGACATGTTGCTATTTTCGAAGATATCCAGAGCGCTGACCGTATGATGGTGTTTTAATCTCTTTTGCTTCCTTTTGACACTAGCCCTTATAAAATCGATTTCTTTTACACTAAGTGCTTCAATTGTCTTGATAAAATGTACAAATTACGCAACGGGATATCTGAATAGATCTGCCTTATCATACAAACTAGATCTTTCGGGTTATCCCTAAGACAGCTTTCATGTCATTCAAATTAAATCTTTTAGGAAATCAGTAAAAAAAACTGTCAATGGACTTACCGATTTTCATGACCAGGACAACGCATCCGTTGCGGTCTCTGTAAGGTAAGAATCCGAGGAAATTCCTGAGTATGAGTTTTGTGACGCAGTCTTTCTGACTGGTGTCGTAAATGAAACGGTAGTCTTTCCGGAAGCGCCAATAATTCTGCAACAGCTTGAAGGCTTTCTTGACGTTGAACTTGCGGGAACGCAGGAAGGACAGAAGGAAAAGGTCGTCAGTTGGGGTCACGAGATTGACTTCCTCTGAGGGCGAAAGAACATTGAAGTCAAATAATGCCCAAAAGTATTATTAAATAAAATAATGAACTAAAACACGCTGATAATCGTTAGTGAAACGCAAGGAATTTGAAAACTGATGAGTAAAGGTTAAGTTAAATTATCTCTTGAAGGTTTTTTTTTAAGATGAAGACATTCTGTCCTAAAAAGACTTGATATGTGTAATCTCAAGCAGAGGAGAGTTAGAGGAGATGATTCAGTTGTTCATCAAAGGTGTTCATGGGCTACATTTTTGCAGAATTCAGAACCAGATGCCATTGTTTTAAGCTTCTCAAATCCCTGAAAAATCTTGTTACTTGCAATGAGATAAATGATTTTAAAAGGGTTTATGTGGGGGTTGATAAATTGTCTAGAGGATCAGCTTGGCTTTTCTCCACCAAACCGCTACCTGTTATCCGAGGCCGTAGGATTGCTTGCGCACGGGGCGAGGTAGTGGGGTCCAGGGATTTTACATGCACGTATCCCCAAGTGTACATGGTGGGTCTTCAGCGTGTATCGAGCGCGCGACCTTCCAGGTGGAAGTCCGACGCTCTGTGACCACTAGGCTACCACTGCCTGGATCAGCCTGGCTTTTCTCCACCAGGCCGAGAACCAGTTGCTCGTCGTCACTTTTGTAATTGTAAATAGGATGGGATTTTGAGCACAAATTTTATGACTGAGCTAGACACAATGAGTTCCGGCCAATTTTCCACATACATCGGTCGATTTAAATTTAGATTAGAGATTGACAGAATTAAATCGGCTCACCTCGAGAAAGAGATTGAAAATTTCAAAACCGATCGGTGTCTGTAGAAAAACAAACGCAGTTTTTACACAGTATGGGATTTTGAGCACAAATGTTACGACTGAGCTAGACACAACGGGTTTTGGCCTGTTTTCCAGATACATCGGTTGATTTAAATATAGATTAGGGATTAAAAGAAAAAATCGGCTCAATCGAGAAAGATATTGAAAAGTTCAAGACCAATCAGTGTCTCTAGAAAAACAAACGCAGTTTTTTCAGAGTATAACAAAAAAGCTTAAGAGCACTAACAATTTCAGTGCCTGAGAGACCCGAAGCATTGTATTTGTTTTTCACTTCATTAGAGAAAGCTTTCCCTAATAAAAGAAGTTCCGATAAATTTGAAGCCAGAAACAGGTACTAATTAATTTCCTAGAGGCCCAAGCTAATAATGTTTTAACGCATGCAAACATGATTTATGCACGTGTGCATTTATAACGTATGCAACCATGAATCATCAAACAATTGCAGCAACTTGTTATTTCAAGCATGCTGTAGAGCTTCTTCATTAGGGCGAAAATTGCCAACATAAAATATCGAAATTGCTAAGTAGCGAGGGAACGTGGAAACAGGTACTAATTAATTTCCTAGAGGCCCAAGCTAATAATGTTTTAACGCATGCAAACATGATTTATGCACGTATGCATTTATAACGTATGCAACCATGAATCATCAAACAATTGCAGCAAATTGTTATTTCAAGCATGCTGTAGAGCTTCTTCATTAGGGCGAAAATTGCCAACATAAAATATCGAAATTGCTAAGTAGCGAGGGAACGTGGAAACAGGTACTAATTAATTTCCTAGAGGCCCAAGCTAATAATGTTTTAACGCATGCAAACATGATTTATGCACGTATGCATTTATAACGTATGCAACCATGAATCATCAAACAATTGCATCAAATTATTATTTCAAGCATGCTGTAGAGCTTCTTCATTAGGGCGAAAATTGCCAACATAAAATATCGAAATTGCTAACTAGCGAGGGAACGTGGAAACAGGTACTAATTAATTTCCTAGAGGCAAAAGCTAATAATGTTTTAAAGCATGCAAACATGATTTATGCACGTATGCATTTATAACTTATGCAACCATGAATCATCAAACAATTGCAGCAAATTGTTATTTCAAGCATGCTGTAGAGCTTCTTCATTAGGGCGAAAATTGCCAACATAAAATATCGAAATTGCTAAGTAGCGAGGGAACGTGGAAACAGGTACTAATTAATTTCCTAGAGGCCCAAGCTAATAATGTTCTAACGCATGCAAACATGATTTATGCACGTATGCATTTATAACGTATGCAACCATGAATCATCAAACAATTGCAGCAAATTGTTATTTCAAGCATGCTGTAGAGCTTCTTCATTAGGGCGAAAATTGCCAACATAAAATATCGAAATTGCTAAGTAGCGAGGGAACGTGGAAACAGGTACTAATTAATTTCCTAGAGGCCCAAGCTAATAATGTTTTAACGCATGCAAACATGATTTATGCACGTATGCATTTATAACGTATACAACCATGAATCATCAAACAATTGCATCAAATTATTATTTCAAGCATGCTGTAGAGCTTCTTCATTAGGGCGAAAATTGCCAGCATAAAATATCGAAATTGCTAACTAGCGAGGGAACGTGGAAACAGGTATCTGATGATTGTACTTGGCAGTTGTAAATGGCTCTTTGACCCTGTGTGAGGAGAAAGATTGGGGAGTAGAGGCCCTATTTAGAGTGCATATACTATCTTTATTTTAGAAAAGTGATAAGGTACTAAGTAATGATCGAGCAAACAGCATCACTCTACTCTGTCATGTGAGAAAATTTCTTTACCAGAAATGAAGCGAAGTCAGATGGAGGGGGGAAGGGGAACACTTGGTATTTATACCATAAGGCTCGAATTAGAATTAAAGAATGAAAACAAGTTTCGGGAGACGAAAGCTTCCAATTCAACACCAAGGAACTGGAAAAGAGTGAAAAGGGCCCCACGTAAACAGTACAAAACTGGTTTTACGATAGCAGGAAATATCACTTTAATCCAGGGTAAGTGTTCTTAAAATTAAAACATCAATCTTTGTAAGCATGGGTATGCTCAGTGAGCCTTGGGATACCACTCACTTTCAATGCATTTTCTGAGCTCTTCCAAAGCTTGCGTCCTCACATCGTCCGTCTCTTTCAGCAGCGTCCTAGCCTCCTCGATCATGGCAGGAGTCAAGTAGTCCATCATGTAGGGGAGGAGCTCGTCTGATCCTTCCTCCTTCTTACTCTCCGAGCTCTTCTCCAGAGGATGGATGCTCTGCTTCAGTTTCTCGATTACTTTAGCTGGTGAGGACATCATGATAGGAGGAGCTCTTGGCTGTGGATAGACGGATTACAATCCTGCGGGAAAGAAAAGAAGAACATCATTTCTATAAGAGGCAGAGCAAAATACGAAAAATGACATCTTCACATCAGTCGTGACATCCACAAAATAATTAGAGAAATGATCAAAAATGCTTTGTGCTAAAATATGAGTACAAGGAATAACAACGTAAATGAAGCACAAAGTGTCAAAACAAAACAAAAAGCTATTTTGAGGCTACAATGCAACCTTCTCAACAGTGTTAAAAAAAAGCAAGAGAAAAGTCCGCAACACACAACAAGAAAGTTGTGAGTGAACACAAGAAAGTTGTGAGTGAACATAAGAGAGTTGGGAGTGAATACAAGAAAATTGTAAGTGAACACAACAAGAAAGTTGTGAGTAAAAGTTGTGAGTGAACACATAAAAAAAGTTGTGAGTGAACACAACAAGGAAGTTCTGAGTAAACACAACAAGGAAATTGTGAGTAAAAGTTGCGTAAAAGCTGTGATTGAACACAACAAGAAAGTTGTGAGTGAACAAAACAAGAAAGTTGTGAGTGAACACAAGTAAGTTGTGAGTAAACACAACAAGAAAGTTGGGAGTTTAAAGTTGTGAGTGAACCCCCGTTCACTCACAAGTTTCTTGTTGTGCGTTGAGCACTTTTCTTTTGATTTTCTTGCTCTGATGAAGAAACTCCGTTGCAGCCTCGAAATATCTATTTGCTTTATTGTTTGTTTACAGTTTGTGCTTTAGTTTCCGTTGTTATTTCCTTGTACTCATCCACAAAATCAGTTTTTGTCACCTCTGTGGTGACAAACCAGTGGCACACAGGATCCCCTTCAAAAGGAATTAAAGAAATTGAAGAGCCTCGGGGAACAACGATCATAGTCACAAATCTGTAAATTCTCAAAATTACGTTTTCAAAGTTTCAGCATCTGTATTTTGATAATTTTTGCTCGTCAGAAGTGCCATAAAGGGGCAGGTCGTCTGCATATTTCACACCTAAATGATACTGCAAGTGCATTCTGTTTGTAATAAACTACCTGTAGGCATTGAAGACTCAATTTGGCATATCTCTAAATTCTCAGAATTAGTTTTTAAAGTTTCAACTTCTAGATTTTGTCCCCCCCCCCTCCCCTCCTCTTAACTTCCTACTTACGTTGCCTAAAAACTATAAATGAAGCATAACTGCAAAACCGAGAGAGCATAATTAAAAAAAACGCTAAGAACTTAAAACTAGAAGTAAAAACGATTGAAAATTTATTCCAACGTCCTTACTACTCTACATGATTGTCATGCTATCTTTGACTAGTGCGAAAACAATGAATTTTGCAAGTGCTGTGGCAGCGCTGTTGCCATCCTCGTAGGCTACGGCTGTGGTCGAATTGGAAAAGGTTGAAGGAGATTACGAGCGTTCGTGCTGCCATCTAGCAAGCATTGTAATAACAAAAATAATTTTTGAAAAAAAAAAATAGAACCGACTTCAGATTATAAATTGCGCTGAAAAGGGAAAAATAAATAAATTCTTTAAACAACACGATGTGACTTTTACACATAGTTTTAGAAGTGGGTGCAAAATTAGGATAGACAAAATCTTTTGTAATCATGAATCAATTACAAATATAAATGGCCCAGAATCAGCAGCAGTTCCAATATGAAGTGGCTCATAGTGTAATGGTAACTAGGCTCATAATTTTGCACCGACTTCTAAAACTTTGTTTAAAAGTCACAGCGATGTTGTTTAAAGAATTTATATCTTTTTCACTTTTTAGCGCAATTTATAATCTGAAGTCGGTTCTATTTTTTTTTCCAAAAATTATTTTATTTTATTCTTTTTAGTGTAAATACATTTTTTATATAAATACTCTATTTTTAAAAAATCCATATCAAAGGGCAAACCTTCTTTGAATGAATGACACTAAAAACTAATTATTTGTATGAAAAATTCCGTTTTGAAGTCGATTTTAGCAAACAAATTGATTGGATTTAATTTTTGCCTCAGAGAAGCCTTCAGTCAAAATCTTACTGTAATTGCATTTATTATTATAGAACAATGGCAACAAAAACTTTTTCAACAATGAGTTTTACATTTATTAATAGTTTTCCCAACAAAGAAAAATCAATTCAAGCCTTTCCAATTAAAATAAAAAATACTTATTTTTCACTCGTAACGTTTTTTCTAAAAAACAAAAGTAGTCAAATGGATGTGCAATATTTGAGTTAGATGGCCCTCTATCTATTAAAGAAAAAGTCATCAAATTCGGTTCATTTAGTCAAAAGTTATGGATGAAAAACTTAAAAGATGACCCTATTTCTGCCCATAACTTTTGTTCTAATTATCGAATATGGTCAAACGAAGATACGGGAACTATGGGAAACCACCCTCGATTGTTTAAAAAAAATCATGAAAATCGGTTCATCCGGTGAGAAGTTATGAGTGGACAAGCGAAAAAAAAAAAAAAAAAAACGACATACATACAATATGAATGTATAACCTTCTGCCTTTGTGAAGTCGGTTAAAAATAGTAATAAACATTTTTGCGCAATAACTTGAAATAAGAATTATGTCATGTCAATGAAAATAGCAATTTTCAAAGGCACACTTTTATTGCACTTTTGAAGTTTTGCTGCCTCCGGTAATATTTTTCAAATATATTGCGTAGCATTAAAAAATTTTTTAATAAGATAAATAAGTCGTGCTGCCATCTATGGAGTAGGGTTCGAAAGATCCTTCTTTCATTCTTGGAAGAAAAAAAAAAAAAGCTTACAAAAATATTTTTTAATTATTGAATGAGCAAAGTTTTAAGACCTAAATTTATTTTAAATAAAAGCAAATGCAGATGTTTGTCTTTTCAATGAAGGTTAAACTTGGTGTTTTGAGATATTTAAATGAAATTTTTTATAAACATCCTACATATGACCAATATATATATATAATACACACACACACAAAAAAAATGAATCCAACCTGTACAACAACAATTATTATCTCTTAATTTAATATGTAAATCATATTCTCAAAGGATTTCATTCATTTATATTTCTTAATTAAGAAATATTAGTTTTGGTACTTTTCTTCTAAGAAGCGAGGAATTCGAATAAATCAGCAAAATCCCGATGAGAAGTTAGGTTGAACTGATTTAACTTCTGAAAGCACGAGTTTTATTCTGAAAAACTAGTAATGTAAATGACCCGGTAGTGGACACTGCTCTAGTAGTGAACACTTAAATCCTTAAGCTCCTAAAATAAGCGAATGTAACATTGAACTTGAATGAAATTATCAGAATCTATAGCGAACGATTCCTAGTGCTGGTTAATAGAACTAAAGTTGGCGTGGAGCATTTATGCAAGTACATGGATCATAATATTTAATAGCTGCCTCCACAACGGTCACATTTGCTGCTCTTTACTAAAGCCGATCCATAAGAAGGTTAGGGATTTGGGGAAAATATACGGGGAAAAAGCGTGACATCATTTATGAATGGTCCCTTAATCATTTTTAAAATTATTTCTGCAAGTTAACAGCATAAAATAGATGATATTATTTTCTGTCCACTACTAATGCAAATACGTGTCCTATAAATGTCCACTATAGATACAAATGAAGCGTTTAGTAAATGTGACGTAAAAATCCTAATTTTTCATCAAATGACATTTTATATGTAATTAATTTTTAGAGAAATATTTGGCGATTAAGCTAAATATATTGATGTAAGTCCCTTGAAAAAATTTTGCCACGTAAAAGAGTACGAACATTTTCTTAACTGTTCACTACCGGGTCATTTACCTAACTGTAATTTATTGTTTGCAATTTCAGGGTTGTAGGGGTGACTAGGTAGTAGGGGGTGCGGTAAAAATTGCATTTGTGTAAACGGATGTCAGACGGGCTTTAGAAGTAAAATAACGCACGAGCATGGGCAAATTTTCCGATAACTTTCGCCCGTGTTAGACACGGGCAAGTGCGTTAAGAGCTTAATGTCTTGCCATCTAAAAACAAGCTGGTTAACCCCCGAACTAGCCAAGGGGTTAATGTTGAGCCATCTAAAAACAAGCTGGTTAACCCCCAAACTAGCCGTCCCCGAAACCTGAGTTTGAAGCCGTATTGCCAGTCCTAGTATGGCAACGCATGTGCATGAAAGGCTTCCTAGCTGAATTTGTGACCGTGAATACTCGTTTAGAATTTGAATTATTATGAATGAAGCAATCAAAAACCAAGATCCCGGTTTTAATTTATTACTATATTTTGTAATTAGATTAATAAAAAGTGAATTCCATGAACTAGCCTTTTTTGGATACATTAATAATGAATCAAATGAAAATAATACCAAACAAATAAATTAAATTTTCTTTCATAAAAAATAAGATAACTGTACTAATTCTGAAGAAAAATATTGATAATGGTACGTGCTATCACAAAACTTACTAAGACAATTTAATTTATTGTTACTAATCGACTCGTGAATTCTGCACTAATTTGAGAGAAAGAACATTATGAAGAAAAAGGTAAACGGGTGTTGGTACAAAAGAAGACATGTAAAAGAACACTAATTTTTATATATTCAAAATAATCACAATAGTAATGAATTATTTTTATTATTAGTATACGTAGCGTTAAAATACAATAACGAAACACCTCCAATACGTAAAATATAGTTATTGTTGATTGGTTAGGCTTTACACATTCAGGATATAAATGAATGTGTAGAGCCTAATGATTGAATAAGCTTACCACACAGACGCAGCTAAAACCGTCTAATTTTCTACACCATATGTGCTCAACGTGGGCGATAACGCCCCCTTGTGGGCGTTTGAGACTTTCAGGGCGGCAGTAAAAGACCTAGAGAAAACTAGGGGGCGTTGAGATGACACGGAGTGGCGTGGGCATATTAATTAAATATTGTCTAAAATAGATTAAACACGCTGATTATGTACTACTTAACAAAAGTATTAGGCTTATGGTCGATTGTTCAACGATTTCTGATAGCATTCCTATCTTCATATTTAGCTGAACGTGGCTATAGTGCTATAGCAACAGTTTTAACCAAAAAGAGAAATCGGCTCCATCTTACTGAACGTGGCGACTTGCGATTGTTTTTAAGTGAAATCGAGCCTGATATTGGCAAACTAATTCAAATGCATCAAATTCAACCTTCTCATCAGTTAAGTTACGAATTCGATGTCTGAAAATTTTAATAAAAATACTTTTCAATTAAGCGTGCATTTTGATTGTTCTCATTAAAATAGTCTTACTTAAAAACAGAAATAGGATAGGGTCGTATCCTATCTACGAATAAAATGCATAATATTGCACATTTAAAAATATATTCGTGGGACTAGCTATTTCAGATTCGCAAGTAAAAAATGGGGGGGGGGGGCGTTTTGGGGAAAAAAATATTCGGGGTGGTAAGTGGCCGGTAAGCAAAAATAGGTTGACAACCTATGTTCTACACAATAAAAACAGAAGTGTTTGTTTACTTGATTACCGATTTCTCTAGCATGCACAGCCCAGTTTGGCACCCGTTAACCCTCCGTTAGGCCCGAGAATCTGTCAGATGCATAAATGAAATAGCGATACAGGTAGATAGGTGCTAATTTTTTTATTACTTCAGTAACAATCCATTATTTTTGATAGGCAAGTAATATGCTAGTTTCAGTAACAAATACTGCATCCTATGTCAATATATTAGCACCTATCTACCTGTATCGCTATTTTATTTATGCATCTGACAGATGCCTAACGGAAGATTAAAAGTCCTCTTCTTAGATGTTTTTTACATCTCAAATTCAAGAAAAGTATTTCATTTTTACACCGTGGGACTATTTTACGTCATTAACCGGCACGATAAGCTTTAAAATGAGTGGTAAATTATCAAATTTGATTAGACACTGGGTAAAAGGCCCCCCGGGGCCTAACGGCCCATTACAAATTTACGATATGATGATGATGATCAAATTTGATTAATAAAAATTGTTCTTAACTCTTTTCTTCTCATTATTATTATTATTATTGTCATTCATTTACTACATTTATTTTTATTTTATTTCATTTCATTTATTTATAGAAATCATATTTTTTTGAACATTTTAATTTTTAAAAACATGCCTAAATGAAAAAGAAAAGTAGTTTGCCTTTCAAACATAATTAATTAGAATGTCTAGAAATTATTTATAAGATATGGCGGTCCGACAGAAAAACAGACCAGAGAATATATGTCGCCTCAGAGTAACAGTAAGACATCTAAATAATTTTCCTATAAAAGCAATTATGTTTTTCAAAACACCACTAAAGATGTAATCAAAAGTTAGGGGAGTTCCCAAAATTTCAGTAAAATCCCTGCAACTACAACCTTAGATATTTAGAATTGAAAAAACAGCAAATTTTAAAAAACAATTTTATAGGAAATTCTGGTTTTACTCATATCCTACTGTTGCTCTGAGGCGACGATATATAGATTTGCATAAAATTGAAGACATCAAACATAGTAGAAGTAAACACACCCAAGGCAAGTAATATTTTGAACAAATTCATTATATAAATATTTAAAATATTTTTTTAATGCGATGTTTAATTAAAAAGTACCTCATATGGTTTCAGAACACCAATCATTAGCAAAAATGTTTTGGCTTGTGCTTCTTAAATGGACGAATTAGAGTACGAAAGATTTAACAGAAAGGCATACCTCTCACACCTACAGCCAAATAATGAAAAAAGCGCGAAACGAACATTAAACATTTGATATTCTCGCACGTGTTCGGTAATTAGAGATGATTATAGATTATGCAACCTTCAGGAAAAAAATTATTAAAGGTTTTCCTACTCAAAAATGTCGGTTAATGGGCTCTACTTGCTCAAAGAGAATGTTGAAAATACGAATAACTGAATTTTAAAAACGTTCGTTGAAGTTCATTTTTATGAAATATAAATTCATTGGTGGTTTTTTTTTTTTTTTTTTCGTATCTTTTTTAACCCTTTCTAAGGCGGTGGGAAGTATGTTTTTTACCAAATTCATCAAATTATAGATGTTTATAGTAAGCTATTTTACCCCTTCTGATTGGTAGAATCTTGCCAAAGACTCTGGGAAATATATTTACCACCACATGCATCAATATTCAAATATTATAACTATCCCCCCTCAAAGAGGGTGTGGAAAAAATCATGCTAATCTTATTTACTGTCCTATATGAATTTCTCTTTTTAAACAAAACAAAATATGAAAAATATTTTAACACACCGATACTACAAAAAATGGCCCTTTGAAAGGTTAATAAGAGCAAAATTTTCAAATGGTTGTTTCAAAATAAATGAAAATTTTTCAGAAACGATAAATTAAGGGATAAAATTTCGAAGAAAAATAATAAATTTTAATAAAAATTGTTCTTACTCTTTTCTTCTTCTTCTTATTATTATTAATATTGTCATTCATTTACTACATTTATTTTTATGTTATTTTATTTCATTTATTTATATAAATCATACTTTTGTGAACATTTTAAATTTTAAAAACTTGCCTAAATGGAAAAGAAAAGTTGTTGCTTTTGAAACGTAATTAGAAATTATTTTTGTTTTCAGTTCTTAATAATTTACACATCATCAGATACAGAATTATACAGGGGCTAGTTTGATGTATTTTTCTGTTTGTTTTTCACTTTACAATTTTACATAATAACATAGGATTCCTTTAAATTTAAAAGAATTGCAATTATCCTGTTTTGATATCGTTTCCTTTAATATTATTTCATTCCCAATAATTCATGTCTCCATCTTTTATAATTTTGCTTTTCAATGCGTTAACTTTCGCTTTAAGAACATCGATAACTTAAACTTGCCTAATTGCGACAACTTAGAAATTGTAAGAATTAATTGTAAGAATTGTAAGAATAATGTAAGAATTACTTTTTAATAATAAGAATAACACTGTTTTTGCAATAGTATCTAATCACAAGCCTTATTGCAGCAAATTAGCTAACCAGTCGCATTAGTTACTCGATTGCTTCACATATGGTGCAACTGAAACAATGCTCTCTTAAAAGAGTTTTACTAGAGTGATCTATAAAAAAATCTGCTTAGACTGATCAGAAACACCCAGCCCACCCCTCAAGAGTGAAGGCGCACCCCTAAAACGCTTCGGAGCTCCCCCCTGGAAAAATTATGTCCCCTCCCCCCCAAAAAAACTAAAACTTCCCCCAAAACAACCTTTGGGATTGTTCATAAATGATGTCATACGTCGAGGGAGGAGGGGGGCTCGTGAAATTGTGACAAAGTGTGACAAGGGGAGGGGAGGGGGTAACAAGAAGTGTGACATCATGCATTATGCAACATAGCGTGACATGTGACAAAGGGGGAGGGGTCCGTTGAAGTGTGACATTTTGGGACAAAGGGGGGAGGGTCAAATATGAGGGAAAAAAGGTTGACCTCATTTATGAACGGTCCCTTTCCCACCAATTTCAATTGCAAGACATTTTCAAAATTGCAGACATGTGTTTCGAGATTACAAGGAACCCATTTTTCATTGCAAAAGGAAATGTATCAAGGAAAATGATGTTTGGCCATTCATACTAGCTTTAACTGGAACAGCTATATATCTGTGATTTTTTGCGACATTTGTGCTTAAATAACCCTTTTTCCTTTTCAATCGCTCTTATTAAAGTCTATATAATGCAGTCATCAAAAATTAGCAAAAGATTGATGAAATTTGGTGCACTTTTAAAAATCACTAAAATTTCAATCTGTCACTAGTTGCCTAAAATAAGTTAGCCAGTTGTCCAAAACTGATTGTAAAAAAGAAAAGTCGTAAAAAACTTGATTACGTATGTAAAATTGTAAAAACTGACTGATTTTCGCAAAAAATTACGAAAAAAATCTGTAAAAATTTTGCGTTAGTCGACACCATGCCACCATTTTTGGTGTTCAGTTAAGGTAAAGTTGAAAATTATTCCTTTTTTGGTGTATGTTAAGTTCTTTCAAGTGTCTGTATCAAAAAATATCGACAGCAGAATGTTTTTTTAGCGTATGATGTTCGTTAACTAATTATTGCATCAAAAGTTCATTACGATTTCTCATTGATCCTATTTTTATAGAAATGAGCACTCTTAATGAAATTTTGATACGCAACGGAGTTAAAAATTTTCATGCGCTAAGAAACGTTATACTGTCTATATTTTTTAGACAGACACATAAAAAAATTTCAAAATACATCAAAAATATATAATTTTCAACTTACACAAACTGAACACCAAAAATCGTGTTCAGTAACACTAAAAATAGTAGTAACTAAAATTTTGCTCCAACGCAAAATTTTTAGAGTAGAAGTTGGTAGGTTTGCTAGGATCTTTCCCCCTTTCTTTTTTGTGCGCGTGTGTATGTGTGCAAGACGTTTTTTACATTGAGTTGGAAGTGCAATTTCTCTTATTTCTGCTTCTGTATAGTGCAATTTCTCTTATTTCTGCTTTTGTATAGGGCAATTTCTCTTATTGCTGCTTCTATATAGTGCAATTTCTCTTATTGCTGCTTCTATATAGTGCAATTTCTCTTATTTCTTCTCCTATAAAGTGCAATTTCTCTTATTTCTGCTCCTATAAAGTGCAATTTCTCTTATTTCTGCTCCTATATAGTGCAATTTCTCTTATTTCTGCTCCTATATAGTGCAATTTCTCTTATTTCTAGCCCTCTAATATGGTGCAATTTCTCTTTTTCCTGCTTCTGTATAGTGCAATTTCTCTTATTTCTGCTCTTATAAAATGCATTTTTTTCTTATTTCTGCTTCTATATAGTGCAATTTCTCTTATTTCTGCTTCTGTATAGTGCAATTTCTCTTATTTCTGCTTTTGTATAGTGCAATTTCTCTTATTTCTGCTCCTATATAGTGCAATTTCTCTTATTTCTGCTTTTGTATAGTGCAATTTCTCTTATTTCTGCTCCTATATAGTGCAATTTCTCTTATTTCTGCTCCTATATAGTGCAATTTCTCTTATTTCTGCTCCTATATAGTGCAATTTCTCTTATTTCTGCTCCTATATAGTGCAATTTCTCTTATTTCTGGCCCTCTAATATAGTGCACTTTCTCTCATTTCTGCTTCCATACAGGGCAATTTCCCTTATTGCTGCTTTTGTATAGTGCAATTTCTCTTATTTCTGCTTCTATATAGTGCAATTTCGCTTATTTCTGCTTCTATATAGTGCAATTAATCTTATTTCTGCTTCTAAATAGTGCAATTTCTCTTATTTCTGCTTTTATATAGTGCAATTTCTCTTGTTTCTGCTTCTATACAGTGCAATTTCGCTTATTTCTGCTTCTATATAGTGCACTTTCTCTTATTTCTGCTTCTATTATATTGGAATTTCTTTTATTTTTGCTTCTATTATAGTGGAATTTCTCTTATTTTTGTTTCTATATAGTGCTATTTTACTTATTGCTGCTTCTATAAAGTGCAATTTCTTTTATTTCTGCTTCCATAAAGTGCAATTTCTCTTATTTATGGTTCTATATACATATAGTGCACTTTCTCTCATTTCTGCTTCCATACAGGGCAATTTCCCTTATTGCTGCTTCTATATAGTGCAATTTCTCTTATTTCTGCTTCTATCTAGTGCAATTTCGCTTATTTCTGCTTCTATATACATATAGTGCACTTTCTCTTATTTCTGCTTCTATATACATATAGTGCACTTTCTCTCATTTCTGCTTCCATACAGGGCAATTTCCCTTATTGCTGCTTCTATATAGTGCAATTTCTCTTATTTCTGCTTCTATATAGTGCAATTTCGCTTATTTCTGCTTCTATATAGTGCACTTTCTCTTATTTCTGCTTCTATTATATTGGAATTTCTTTTATTTTTGCTTCTATTATAGTGGAATTCCTCTTATTTTTGTTTCTATATAGTGCTATTTCTCTTATTTCTGCTTCTATAAAGTGCAATTTCTTTTATTTCTGCTTCCATACAGGGCAATTTCTCTTATTTCTGCTTCTATATAGTGCAATTTCTCTTATTCCTGGGCTTCTATACTAGAAGCTCTGTTTGCGAAATTTCTTGGAATGTTTCCGCCTTCCTTTCCTCGCCTCTGTCTCATTAAGCACGTACGTGAAAAGGACTCGTTAATAGATTCGGCTGCAGGAAATAGTTACTTTTCAATTGCGGTTACGCCTTGATGAGTTGCAGAAGCGCCACGCGTGCAAAACAGCTTAACAACGTCATATTCGGAACGTCAGCATGATATGTATTTTTCTTCTTTTTCCCGAATTGCGTTGGTAATTTTTGGAAAATATCAAAAATTATTAATTATTTTGGTTCTGGAGAAAGAGCCCAGAGCAACAAGAATTGGCTCGAAACTAAAGCAGAGCCGGAGCAAAGAAACTTGCTGTGCTATACAGCTCTGATTCTTTTTAATTATATATAAAAATTAACTAAAAAAAAGATATTAATAATATGATCTGATAAAATTATTCAAAGCATGGAGTGAAGCAGGAGGAAAGAAATTTGCTGTGCTCCACTCCTCCAAATTTCTTTTAATTATAAAAAAATAATTAGCTAAAAAAGAGATCAGTGAAATGATCTATTAATATTATTCAAAGCATGGAGCGGAGAAGGAGCAACGATTTTTTTAAAATTATATAAAAAAATAATTAGCAAAAGAAAAATAGATCAATAATATAATCAACTAAAATTATTCAAACCATGGGGGGAGCCGGAGGAAAGAAATTTGCTCTGCTCCACTGCTCCATTTTTTTAAACTGTATATAAAAAAATAATTAGCTAAAAAAGAGATTAATAAAATAATCTATTGAAATATTTCAAAGCATCTGGTGCAGCCAGAGCAAAGAAATTTGATGTGCTACACCGCTCCAATTATTTTTAATTATAAAAAAAATAATAAGCTAAAAAAGGATCAAGAATATAATATATTAATATAATTCAAAGCATGGAGCGGAGAAGGAGCAACGATTTTTTTAATTATGTAAAAAAGTAATTAGCAAAAGAAAAAGAGTTCAATAATATAATCAATTAACAATCATTCAAACCGTGGAGCGGAGCCGGAGCAAAGAAGAAGTTCGCAGTGCTCCACTGCTTCGATTTTTTTTTTTTAATTTTTTAAATAAAAAAACTTAGTTAAAAAAGAGAGATCAGAAATATAATTCATTAAAATTATTCAAAGCATGGAACGGGGCCAGAGCAAGCCTTTCGAAGTCGCAACGGAGCAACTCAAAATGGTGGTTGCTCCAAATCATGCTAATTATTATTAAAAACATTTAGAATGAACTAAATCGTTGACGGGTCGCACGCAACCCATTTCATGAGTACTTCACTGTTAGTATGCCAGAATGTTTCCGAAGCTCTGGAATTTCACAATTTATTATGTATAAGATAGTTTTATAAAATTACTGGTGGAAAAGTGTGCGAAACCTGTTTGAAGTAAATTTTTGTTTGCAATTTTCATTCTATGAAATTTATACAATGAAACACTAACATGTTAATGAGAGCAATTTGTAACAGGGAGAATGTAGATCGTTGATGTAACTACAGAGATTGTAATCTCATTTAATTAACAAAAAGAAACAAAAACAGAGACGGAGAAAATTGTGGAATTTTTTAACGGAAACTGAATGAGATGTACTTGGCTGAATTACGAATTTTTTTAAATGTAATCATCAGTACATATATTTTTTTACATTTAAATGCGAACAATTCAATGAAGTCGGTTTGTAGTTGAGGGAATAAGCAAAAAAAAAAAAAAAGAAAAAAACGGAGAAGGAACAAATTCCGGAACTGCTTTCTGAAAATAATGAATTAATTTCATTGAATTACGATTTTATTTATTTACTTATTTATTTCGAAGGTTTGACGGTGATGCTTTGCATAATTTTTACCTCTTGACAACGAGGTCATACGCCTAGACTCTATCATATTAATTTGGAAATGAATTGGTCAGTTATTGTGTCTCGCCAATGCTGGGGTTTTTTTTTTTTTTTTTTTTTTGAGAAATAAATGAATAAATAAGTAAGCAAATTTAATAAAATAAGAAGTAAAAAGCACATTCTGCTAAAAAATATCTTTTTAATTAAGTTTTTTTTTCTTTTTTAATGACTTTGAACCGATAAATAAAGAAATGTTATGAATCCCAGGACGGGCACAGCTCAACCCTAAAAATTCCTACTCAACTCCGATGATCTGATATACGAAGACGGAAAGACATATTTCTGTTTGAAGTTAATGTTAAAAAACTCATTTTGCTTGAGCACGAGATTATAACAAGTTTAATAATTAATTTAATAACTAGTTATTAAAAAGCAAATTCGATGGGAGGAAATGAAATGAATGTTAATATTTTTAATTTAAATTTAAACGAATAGTTGTATCTTCGTTTTTTTTTTTTTTTAGTAAGTTGTTTAAACATCCCACAACCTTTCAAATAAGTAGAAATTGGTATTCTACATGTTATTTTGAAAGGAAAAAAAGATTAATTAATTTTAAAAACTAAATTTGACGGGCCGGATACCCGGATTTTTCGTGTCGAGGCCGGATTGAATTCCTGAGTATTAAAAAAACCTGCCAGATTCTGGATATCCAATGCTTTTTGAACAGACCAGTCCAGTTCGCCCCCTCCCCTTCGTTTGTGCGCCCCTTTACACATTCCCACGCACTTGCATATAAACCGGTGTAAAAATACATCGATAGATGCAACTATACGTACCACATGCTTTCACATAAATGTACACGAAAGTACACATATATACATACACTCACGCACACACATTTACAATCACTCACGCACACACACATACATACACTCACGCACACTCATATATATACACTCACGCACACACTTGGACATACACTGACGCGCACACGTATACATACACTCACGCACACACTTATACATACACTCACGCACACACATGGACATACACTCACACACACATATGCATAATATCAATTAGGGCGGAGCGTAAAAACATTTTTGGAAATTGTTTTTGCGTGAGGGATGAAAAGTTGTGGGGTGGTATGAGGAACATACTCACTAACTTTTAATGAAGTTATAACGCGTCTTTGAAACTCTGGAACTGAAGACTCATTTAGCTACACGAAACTGGTGTTTCGTTAATAACATTTACTGCTCATTGTTCATAATTATTATTTTCAAGCATCTAAGTTTTCCAAATGCATGTTTAAGTATTTCAAAAATTAATGTTCTAGCAAAAATTTATCATTTATTATTAAAATTGTGATTTTTTCTATTTTTGCCAGATTTTGGTAATTTAGAATAAACGTGTAGCCGAAAGATGAGTATTGATTAGTTTATAATTTAAACATAACTTTTCATGTCATTACACAACTTTTCCACACTTTTGCTTAGGGAAAATCGGAAACGTGAAAATTAAATGTTACGTCAAAATTTACTTCATTTTCGGATAATTTACCCCTGAAAGTGGAACCGGAAGATGTTTATGGATTAATTTAACATTTTTATTTATGTTTCTCATACATTCCGCTAAATATTCGTCATTATCCTAAAAATAAAATTAAAATTATGAAAATTCACAAAATTGTGGAATTTTACCTTAATTGTTACGTTTTTTGACCCAAAACTGGAACCGGAAAATATTAATTGATTAAGTTGAAATTTAGTCTGTATGTTCCTCATGCCACCCCACAACTTTTCAGCCCTCACGCAAAAACAATTTCCAAAAAGGTTTTTTACGCTCCGCCCTAATATACATACACTCACACACACAGTTGTCCTATCTATAAAATATTTCATTATCGAAAATTTTTATCTGCATATCGCATATGGACCTTCTAATTGTGGTAGTAAAGATATCTTTTTATCATCTCCATAAACGCTAACGCTACGCATAATTGAGAGACCAACCACCTGCCGATGATTCAGCCATCCGAATCTGTCCTATCTGGGTCATGGACATTTCAGAGTCAATATCCCTCCGTGACCATGCCGAAAATAAGAGGGAAAGGGGCTCCGAAAGCGGTCCTCCACCCCTCCATCGTTCCAACCACCCCAAAAATCCTTGGAAAAGGACAAGTGAAAGTGAAAATCGGGTGAACGGGAGGCAAAGACCCCGCTCCGGCGTTCTCTGACCCCTCTGCGAGGGGCAAACGACCCGATAATGACCCCTGGCGTCCCGCTTTTCAACCCTTGCCTGAATTGGGGCCCCTGATAGGTGAAATGGGGCCGCGCGCAGTTCTAGGTTACGGTCGTGAGCAGCTCAGGGTCAGCGGGTTGCATCGCGTTCTTTTTTGGTGTCCTGCCCCGGTCCTTGAAACCGAATAGAACGTGGGGCATTACCCGGAGCATTTTTTTCTCTACTGATGCTGCAGACGATGAAGTTGTGTCCTTCAGAGATTCTACGCAAGGGTTAAGGTCTGATAGTGAACTTTTAAACGAAAAGTGATGATAGTGTGTCATAGCCAGGGCCCTACTATGACCTTTAGAGACTTTAATTACGACCTATATTTCTTACCCCAGTCCCCTCCACCTTTGCATGTACCACTGGCGTAGATAAGGGGGGTTGGGGACAACACCCCCTCCCTTCTGAAATGGTAAAGATTATGTAGAATTTGACCTATATTTCCTGTAAAACAACGAAATTACCTCACTTTGGAGGGGGCGGGTTCTTCAGGGGAAAAAACCCGCCCCCTCCAAATCCGGGTATGCTACGCCACTAGCATGTACTATATCGCGGGGTGGTCCAATTTGAGAACCCCTTGAAACATAATTTAGTGAGTATGAAGATATCCGCACGTTGTGCTAGCAACAATAACTCAGGAGTAACACAAAGAGGACAATATAATTTATAATACAAGAAGGCGTGACATTTTGCCTGGTTGTAATGAAACTTAAATGCTAATTTTTTTTTTGCAAGTATCTGTTATAATTGTTAAAAGCTATAATTGTAAATATAGTGTTAAGTAGTAAATCACGAAGTGGCTTCGTGATTTGTGGAAGAAATTAAAAGTTCAAGGCAACAACGGTGCAATCAAAACATTCAAAAAAAAAAAAAAAAGTTCAAAAAGAATTTAAATAGTTTTCTAAATATCTTTGATTATTAAGCTGTTTTTGACAACACTTCGAAATGCTAATGAGTTAATATCATGCTAGAAATGCGTTTATGGAAGAATTTATAACATATATATAAACATGATGAAATCACGTTATAGCTAACACCAAGTGGCTAGGAAACTACTTCGTTGTAACGCAAATTTCGTTGTATCGGTATTCGCTGCAACGAAATTTTACTGCATTTATGTGTGATGTCATATTCACTGAAAATGATGCATGTAAATTAAAAATTAGGAATTAAAGGAGAAGAGAATTACCCATTTTATACAACAGTGACCGCTGTTTAATTCTGAATAGTATTAAACGTATCAGTAAGCATTATAAAAGTGAAAGGGAACTAAATTAATTCTATTATAATAATAATAGTAGTAGTAGCTTTTAAATTACAATTTTTTATGATAATAATATTAATAATGTATCATACAGAATATTTCTATTGTAAAAATGTATAAAATAAACTGCAATGAATAGAAAATTCGGGGAACTGCGCAAAAAAATTAATGAATTCAAGAAACTTTAAAATTTGTAATTATGTTAATATCCAATCATCCTTTGACTAGAAAACGTTTCAACTGATGAATTAGTTTTGCAAAGAATAAAATTTGCAAAGAAACCAAAATGAATATCTATTTTTTCTAAATAGGCACCTAGCAGCCTTTCATGGGCATCAGTAAAGAAAGAGAAGAACAATTTTTTCTGTTATTTTCAGACTTTTAGTTTATTTTATTTATTTGTTTGTTTTATTCATTTATTTTTATTTTTATTTTATTTACTTATTTATGTTTTGCTTAATCCTTGCTCAAATTACATTATTTAAACAATGTAATGTTTGAAGGGAGAAAAGGAAAAATAAATTCTCACAAAAAAATTACTAAATTATATTTTATAACAAAATTATCAATATACTAGAATTAGACATTGAAATTAGGAGTTTTATTAACTATGACCATTGGCCAGTAATAGCTACAAAAGTAGGTTAAAATTACAACAATTTACTCACGACTTTGTTATTAAAATTTTGTGTGAAATCAAATTAAGGCACAAAAAGTTTTTATAAGCTGTTTTTCTGTGAAAATATTCTGCCTCTTACTTCTTGGTTCTATTTTCCTTTTGCTCCAAATTAGTGGGAAATATAGAAATAATTAGTCAATAGATGGCGCCATATAATTTTGATACTGGTCTGAAATATTGCTACAGGTGACTAAGTGGACATCTTTGGGAAACATTAAAATGGAAAACTTTAATAAGACCTACTTTCTTGTGTTTTTGGGATACAGAAGTTATTTACAAGCACTCTTCCTACCCCCTTGTGAGAAAAAACTTCTTCTCAATAAACAATTTGGCTGTCACTAGATGCATATTTAGACGCCCGTTTTTCTTTTGCGTTGCGTCAGTTACTATTATTTTTTGTATGCATAAATAATTAGCCTAACACCAAAGAATAACACGAGTGTACATCTTTTAAGCATGCATTACTTTTCCATTTAAATAAAAATGTCCTTGTCACAAGCTTATAATTCACAGATTTTTGAATTTGTTTCGTAGTTTCCAGTGCATATGTCTATTTCATGTTGCGTCAGTTATTGTAATGTTTTTTTAATATTTTCTCACTACGAGTAGAATAACGGGGTTTCAAATAAGGTTATACATGAATGCATTAATGCAGCTGTATAAAACAGTAAAATAAACTATTTTATGCTTAATACTTTATTTATTATAATTATTTAAAGTTAACTTTTTACTTCCAAATGTTGCGTCAGTCACCGTGGAATGCACCAACATTTAACAAAAAGAGTCTATATTTAGCGACCGTGAAAATAATTACAGGAAGACAGGTCAATTTCAAGAGTAACCATTACATACTGAAATAATCTTGATTAATTATTACCAACGACGATTTATCGATAAATACACAATATATGCCAAAAATTAATAAATATACAAAGTAGCTGTGCGCCCAGTAGCAGAATTTTCTGTATCAATCTTCAGCACAAGTTTCAGAGGTCTAAATTTTTCTGCGGCACCAAATGATGTGGAACCAAATTTACAAATCTGGTTCATTACAAAATATCAAACGATGCATTTTTAAACAGTTGACATATACAGCATTAATGCAGACAATAAATAAATCTTATAATTATTCAATCTATAAACAAATTGATAAAATCTAAAATTGAACATGCAATTAATGCAAGATGAGAGAAAACGAAGTAAAAGCAATACAACACAGTTCAATATTTCAAAAACTTTAAGATGTATATCACTGATTGATATCTTTAAGTTTGTGTTCTTTCGTTACGACCAATTAGAAGAAAAGGGCGGTTATTTATCCTGGGAAGAAAAAAAGACATTTAAAAACCGGAAAACCTTCCTTTTTCCGGTCGCATAAAAATGAAATTTTCTAAGGTGGCTAATTAATCTGCACGGTTCAAGATAAATCTGCAGCGCTCGCTGCCATGCCGCGCGATTTCTGCTACCGGGGCAGTGCGTATCTTGCACAGTCTAATTGCATTTTAAAATATTTTAGCATTAACCGGAAATATTCTCTTGAGAATATAATCTGAGAACTAGAAGTTTTAACTACTACTGAAATTTATAGAATAAAGCAGAATATTTGTGTTTTTTCCGAAATTTATTGGAAAATATTGTAGGTAAACTATATAATGAAATAATAGTTATTCATTATGCTCAAAATACGAATGTAAAATTGCTTTTGGCTTTAGTCTTTTGTAATGGTACATTCATTTGAGAAATTAATTTGTATTCGTTAAGGGAACTTTTCAACTGAGTGAATCTAAGTTTTTTAATAAATTGTGAAAAAACTTTAAAAGCAGAATGTAAGTAACAAAAAAACTTCCTTTTATTTTTGCTAACATTAAATTTAACAAGGCATTTATATATATCTTCACATAGTTCATAATGATTTTCACTTTTGAGCAATTACATATAAATATATTATACAGACAATATCAGCAATAAAATGTTGACTGTTTCAACATAAGATGGCAGCACGAGCCTTTGTATATATAGATAGAATTACGATGGCAACCTGTGGGTTTTTCTTATAAAAATGGGGAAAAAAATAAATTTGTAAATTCAATTATTCTTATTACAAAGGGCTCACAATAATTTGTTCCTTGATAAATGAGTGCATGAATGAATCTTAAATTTCAGCTGAAGGGAGGGAGTGTACTTAAGATGGTGTAAAAAGAAAACACCCCTTTATCGTAGAAAATGAAAAAAAAACTTGTTTTTGCTTTGAAATAGCCATTATATTCATCAATTTCGTCTATTGCGTAGTGAGTTAAACAGCTAAAGTGCGGATTTCTTTTTTTCTAAATTTGAAGAACGTTTGATAAGTGTCGTAGCCTACGAGGATGGCAACAGCGCTGGAGTGTCTTCCTTTAACAAGATATTACTAGTGCTGCCATCTAGTGAAGTAGTATGGCATTATATTGTGAAATTTGTTTGAATCTGAAAGTTAATTTAGCTATTTTTTGACATTGAGTGAACTGAAATCGCTCTCCTTAACGCGAAAGCAAGAACATTTGATTCTGTTCATATTAAGACTCCAGTTTTTGCGTTAATAATATAAAAGCAAAATTGAGAAAACAGTTTGTCGCCAGCATCTTTATCACCTACTCCATTGCACTAATAATCTTTCCGATAAATTACAGAAAGAACTTTTTAAGTAGAATAGAATTCCATATGCATAAACACCAGTTATGATATAGGGTTTCAAAAACGTTATAGGACCTGAGGATAATTATTTATAAGATGCAGCAGCAGCAAAATTCATTCTAAAATAATTACATTGTAACTATCTTTTTCTTTTCACGTTTATGTATAAAATGTTCATTATAGTGTCTTTAACCTCTTAACCGTCATGCCCAAGATTTTATTTATCTCGGGCATGACGATATAACCGTCATTGCCCGAGGCGTCATGCCCGTCATGTCAGACATTCTCGGGCAAAGCACTGGTGCTCCAAAATGTCACACCCGAGATTATCGCGGGCCCGGCAGTGGCTACAAAACCTTAAAATTTTTATGCATGTAATTCAAAACATCAATTTTTAACTAAAAATATATAGTATTTTGTGCTAAACATTTGATTTTTGCAATAAAAAACCCAAATCATCAAAATAATTTGACAGTTAAAAGGTTAAAATTGCTAATAACATAAAACAGTAAATATTAATAATTAAATTCAAAATGAGAATCGAATAATAAGCAGTTTCAGTTTTATATTGAATCAGTAGATCCTAGATGGCGCCATAGTATTTAAAACATATAGTATAATTTTATTCAATAATATTTAGTTGCTGTATTTCCTTTAGTTAGTGAAACAACTATGCAAAAATCAAAAAAATTTTCTCCCTATTTTTTACTAACTCAGTTGCTTAATGACTCGAGTATGATTTTTAATAATACATATTCCCGTCTTTTATTTATATAATTGGGGCTTTAGAGTTTAAATACACTAGATGGCGGCACTAAATATTTTCTTAATCATATTCATTTTCGCAAGTGCTGCTATTCCGTTGATTCCGAGAAAATTCTCCGACGAAATCTTTTTTAAAATGCTTATAAAAGATGTTTTTTGTTTTTATTTTATTATCAGATTTAGCAATTGGTCTGTTTCTGCGTTCATTTCGAAGTTTGACTCCAAAAAAGCAACAGACTTAAAACTCTGTTGCTTATGACGATGACTCGTACTGTTGAATAATGAAACAAAAGTAAGAGTTATTCAACATACAATTCAAAGTTGTAAGTTTTAAAGTACCAAAAAGCAAAACAGGCGGTTTTAAATAATCCAAATAGGTTTAACATTTAATTTTTAAAATAACCAAAGATCAAAATGTTCTTAAAGTAACAATAAAGTTGCCAAATATGATTTCACAATAAAATGTACATGACTCTTCCATTTTAAGTAACACCTACCCTAAGAGCAATATGCAATAAGTTTTGTTCAAAACATTACTGGATTGCATACAAAATTGCATAATAATGACACCAATTAATTTTATTAATTTATTTTTCAAATAAAAATTTTAAAAAATTTCTTTTTTTTTCCCCATGTTGCTTTTGCTACTGGTAAAATTGTAGTTAGGGATCTTTCATAAATGATGTCACGCTTGGAGGGGGGAGGGGGGTTCGTGAAATTGTGAAAAACTGAAAACTGTGACAAGGGGAGGGGGAGCGGGTAACAAGAAGTGTGACATCATGCTTATGCAACATAGCGTGACATGTGACAAAGGGGGGGGGGAGGAGTATATTGAAGTGTGACACTTTGTGACAAAGGGTGAGGGGGTCAAATATATGGGGGAAAAAGCGTGCCATCATTTATGAACGGTCCCTAAATTCTTATATATTTAATTCATAATGACATACTAAGATTATTCTTTGAGTTGACTATTTACATTTAATTATTAAAAGCACATTTTCAACCGCGATGCCCGGTCCTTATTAATCAACGCAAGTTTAATATTTTCGGATGAGGCACTTATTCATATACTTTTTAACTGTGCATTATATAAAACTCAATAAAAAAAATGCTAGAGTAAAAAGAAATACTGGTTATTAAATTAAAGCTCTGTTGTTTCAGAGAACATAATTATTTCTACAAAAAATACACACGTATATACTAACTTTATATTAATCCAGTTATTCTTACACCTCATCCTATTTTGAAGAAAATTATTCTTTTGAGAATGAATCTTAGGGGTCATTCATAAATGATGTCACACTTTTTTTTTTCAATGTATTTCCTTTTAAATTTAAGCTTTTAACTCGAAATTGAAATAAACCTTAAGGGACCGTCCATAAATGAAGTCACTCTTTTTTCCCATATATTTGACCCCTCCCCCCCTTTGTCACAAAATGTCACACTTCAACGGATCCCCCTACCCCCTTTGTCTCATGTCAGGCTATGTTGCATCAGCATGATGTCACACTTCTTTTTACACCCTCCCCTTGTCACACTTTGTCACAATTTCACGAACCCTCCTACCCCTCGAAGCGTGATATCATTTATGAACGATCCCTACCAGCAACAACGTTTTAGATACAAAATGAAAACGATGAGAATACGAAAAATAAATAAATAAATAAGTAAATAAATAAATAAACAAAAAAGTAAATGAAAATAAATTTCTCAAAAATACTTAATCTTCCGATTCTGAATGTCTTTTTTTAAAAAACCAAAATGTAGGATGTCACACTTCTCGCTATCCCCCATCCCTCCCTTCCCCTTGTCATAAGTTCTCGAATCCACCTCGCCCTCTCCAAGTGTGACAGCCTTTGTGAATGGCCCTGTACCTTGTAGCATTCGTATAACTTTTAAAAATTACTTTGTTATTATCAAATAGTGCTGAACCTTTTTCTATTTTTTGAAAGCAGATTCTGCGGCACATCAGAATTATAGGGATCATTATTCATAAATGATGTCACGCTTCAACGGGGGGTTTTGTGCAATTGGGACAAATTGTGACAAGAGGAAGGGAGGGGGTAACAAGAAGTGTGACATTATGCTTAGGCAACATAGCGTAATATGTGACAAAGGGGGTGTAAGTGTGACCTTTTGTGACAAAGGGGGGTCAAATAAATGGGGAAAAGGCGTGACATCATTTATGAGCTGCCCTATACTACCAAATATTCTACACGCATGATTTCTGAATATAATAATAACAGTTGCTACAGCAATATATTGATGTGAACCTACTAAGATAAGGGAAATAATTTGTTACTTATATTGAAATCTGGAAAATGAAAGCAGTTTTCTTTTTTTTTTTGACTATTCACATAAATTTTTGAAATTATAAAATATAAACTAATGAAAATTAAATTGATTGTCATCCATGACTTTCCCCTTAAAAATTAATAAATAATACATATGGTTTTAAGCAAAATTTTCGATCCTAGTATGGTTATACATCTGTAAGTAAGGACTAAACCCGCAGGAGAAAATTAAATTCTGGCTGCTCCGCTGGGCATGGCTGCCAGCCCTGGGTGACACACGTAGCATATTTTTTACATTCCTGAAGATTAAAAAATTTTTGATTCTGGTCCTTTGATTCATGAAAAACTTAAATACTCGGTCGAACATACTTGAAAAATACTGGTGTGAACATTTATTTCACATTAATGCATGAACATTTATATTATATTATAATATTATTGAAACACGTACATGTAATTTTTATTAAAAACTTACGAAATAACATTGAATTTCGCAATGTATATCGTTGGTGTAAGAATAATAGTTTAAATATATTTCGCTCTAACATAATAACAGTAATTTTCATTCACTATTTTACAACTTCGCAACAAGAAATTTTTATTTTCACTTTTGATGTTCTCAAATTTTTATTTTTAGTTTGGCTCAAAATTAAGTAGAGTACTTGCTACCTACTTTCACGACCCCCCCCCCCCCTCCACACACACACAGTCCCTATTAAGTATTAAACAAGGTAATCTTTTTAAGTGTGACTATATCAGACCTTCTTGCGATTTAAGGAAATTATACCTTTTTTTAACCCTATAATTTAATTAAATATTTTACTAATTAGAACTTGAGCAAATTTTAATATGTTTTATTATTTTCGCAAGAAATGTCGGATAAAATTGCCTCATACATCGTTCTGCCAAAACTGAATGATAACTCCCCATGCATAGAAAAAATCGAGGACTCGAAGAGGCCCAACAAAGGTTGCCAAGGTTGCCGGTAGCTACCAAGGACATCCCGGGGTTCAATACCACTTGTCGCGTGGCGGTCGGGTCCATAGACTGAATCGGGTAAGCCCAGCGGCTCGGAAGAGTCCAAAATCGAACCGAGGCCCCGCCCTGCTAGCGAAAGGGGGGATCGAACGGAACCGTTTTCGACTCGGCGACCGCGAAATCCTGACTGCTGACCTTGAAAATCCCGCGGCGACCTTCATACCAGGTAGACGTGTGCTTCTGGGAGCATCCGCTTCCGCCTCGGCTCGCGCACGTGACGTAAGGCGCTATGGGCGTTTCCCGTGGGTTGTGTGGGGGGACATGCTTTGAGGGATTTGAGGCGGAGTTCGAGGGACGGAACAGGTGGTTTTGAGAGAGAGCGCATGCGGGGAGGTTTGTGTGGGAAGTGATCTGCTGGAAGCGGAAGTGTTCTGCAGATGTTTTGATGCAGGGGGAGAAAGGGATGCTTGATAGGGGTGTTAGATAATCCACTTCCATTTCTGCAACTTTCGGATTGAAAGGGAGTGACACAGATTCTCTTGAGGGGAATTTTTCCAAGGATGAATGATGAATCCACGTAGCAGGCGCTTAGGAAAGGGGGAGCTCAGTGGGCTTAAGCGCCCCCCCCCCCCTCCCGGGTTAGAAATCAGGAAATTTTAATTTTAACGCCAAATGAGATAAAGTGCTACTGTTTGTTTTACATTAATGACATTTTTTAAATGTATAGTTAAATCAACGATACTGCATAAGGATTTCGGTTATTTTGTGAAAACTAGGAATTTATTTTAATGATCTATAAAAACATTCATTTTTTGGTGATTTTTGTGATTAAAATTAATAATAATGAGTGAAAACTAAAAACTTTTAATTTAATTGGTTTTTCTGGGAAATGATCTTGAGCATTTGGAAATGAAATTATTTCGTTGTGCTCCGCTTTCTTTTTTTCCTTTTCTTTCTTTCTCTCTCTCCCTCCCTCCCTCATGTTTTTTTCTTTCTATTTTTTTCCTTGAATTTCATCCAAAAACTTAAAAATAAACAAATGATACTTTTTTTTCTCCCAAATTTCTTTTTCAGTTTGTTGCATATTGACTAGTTGATGGTAGCCAGTGGCGGATTTTAGAAGGGCACGTGCCCCTTCCAAAGGAGTAGAAAAAATATGTAATCAGCACAGTGAATAATATCTACTTATTTTTCTGTACTTTGAAGTAGATAAAATGGTTTTGAGATATAATTTTAAAAACATAAAAACACTCATGATAATTTAATTATGATAAGTTTTCTGAGGGTGAACCACTTGTTACTCCCTGGTACACCCTCGACGCCCCCTGATGGTTGCTAACTGTTTTAATTATTTCGTTCCCTCAATCTATATAAATAAAACCAAAAGTTTGTGTGTGTGTGTGTGTGTCTGTCTGTCGATCGCCTCCTGGCGAGATGGAACGGTCCAGAAGTACGAAATTTTGGTTACAGGTACCTTGGGTCGGGTCCTCGTGCACCTCGAAGCGTTTTTCCGAAAATTCGAATTTGTTCTTCTTTTATTCCAATTTAAGCAAAACTGTTAATTTTAGGACTATCTCATCGAAGAAACGTCCCACGTTTCAGATTTTTGCAGCATATTGATGCCCGTAAAAAACCGCACAAGATAATCTCTTTCTAAAGTTCGTAGAACAAATAGAACACGCCCAATATTCATTTAAAGTAGTTTTCGAACTTTAAAGCAAGGCTTACCTCTGAATTTATCTGCTCAATTTGCGTGTTTTCGCCAAAATAAATAGTACTTTTGTCGCCAACTAGATGATTTTTGTAAACGTAAGATTGAAAAAATGCTGTTTTATCGTTATTTATGCCGTTTTATGAGCGAAATAAATTCTAAAATTCATTTTATATTTTAGCGTACTGCAGACGATTTGTAATTACTCCTTGAGGTTGATCCTTCTTTGTTTTTTGGCGATTTGCATGAAATCTTATGGTAGAGTGTCCGCTTTATCAGCGAACAAATTCTGAAAATTCATTTCATTTTTATGGATATTTTGTGGATTATTGATTGCATGCGATTTTTAGTGTTGATTTTTCTTTCTTTTTTGACGATTTAATATTTATTTCTCCGATAGAAACTATGTTGGAAGGTCTTCGACATCGCTTATTTTTGATGAAATTTAAAATTTCGCCAAGAAGTGATAACTTTTTAGTCGCTTCCTTCCAGTTAATTGTTCTCAATTTATTATTTTGCGCTTCATAACTTTTCCAAACCGCGCCCAATAATCCTTATCAGTAATATTGTTCTCATTTAATTCAATACGTGATTTACACTGTAGGATCATGGCGTATTTCAAAATGCTTCCATTACTACAGTGCAATTTGGCGATCTGCTTCATGTTAACTTCTTTACGTAGCGGTTTTGATCGATTCCATATTTTACTCAAGTGATTTATTTTCTAACATTTATTTAATTGTTTGCAATGTCTATTTGGCGACATTTGGACATAATTCAGATAATTCTTTCGACCAAGTTAATTTTCACAAGTTACTATTAGATTAATACAGAATATTTTCTAACTTAAATGAGCATGCTTATTTGCCTTTGGAAGTAATGCTTTTCTTTCTTCTGTTTTTATCCGAATTTTATAAAAAAAAAAAGTGCTATTTAATTGAATGTTCAGGAAATGACGATTTTGCAACCGGGATTTTTAGGAAATTGTGTCCTTATTTTGATGAGGAACTTAAGCTGGCCTTGGTAATTTTAGGAACTGAAACTCTTAAAGGGCTGTAGGCTGATGGGTATTTTTAGTTACTGACGTCTTTATTGTAATGGAGATTTTTTTGGACTAATGTCCTAATTTTTTAGGGGTGTTTAGGAATAGTTGTCTTTATTCAAGGGAGGACTTTAAGGAATGTTTTCTTTATTGTAGCAGATATATTCAGAGTTGTTATGTTGTTCTTCATCTGATGGGCATTTGTAAAGAGAATACTGCCCTTATTCTGATAAAAATTTTTTAGATGTAGCGTTGTCTATATTGGAATTGCGATTTTTGCGGACACCTGATACCATTTTGGAACAATTATCCTGATGCATATGTGCATTTTAGTTCCTGTTGCCCTTACTCTGATTTCAAATTGATGAACTGTTTTTGGCCTTTTAATGTGGATTTTTATGAACGGTTATTTTTGGTCTAGAAGGAATTTTTCGAGGCTGTTGTTTTTAATGCAATTGTGATTTTTAATGAGTTTACTGTTCAGATGGGATTTTTAAAGACTGTTACCCATCATTTACTTGGGTTTTTTAAGAAAATTTTTCCTTATATATTTACAACAAGATTTTAGACATGTGTCACTTCACCTGAGAATGATGCAATATTATCCCGCGCAACACCGGGCATGTCAGCTAGTATATAATATTTATGACTTTTAAAAAATATTTCACATGTTCCTCTTAATAAATTTTAAAAACTTACTAACTTACTAAAATTACTTACTAAATAAACGTAACTAACTTACTAAAATTAATCGGAGCACGAAGCGATGAAAAGCCGGACTACAACCTGAAATTCGATTTTTAATAATTATATACAAATTATAGCGGCGCACTGGCGAGGAAAGGAGGATGAAGAGGACTATCCCCCCCCCCCCCCAAAAAAAAAAAGTATCAGATTTCGTCATCCGACTGATTGTCAAAAATCCGGATTCGGATCCGCGCACTGCACGATAGATCCGGTTATCCCGCATATCAGATTTAATTTTCAAAATTTAATTAATTAGCCAGTTTTGAAAATATATGTAAGTTACAAACGAACTACTTATAGAATGCTAAAAATTATGCTTAAAATTTACAGGTTTCAAATATCAGAACCGGATATCCCGTACCAATCCGCAATCACCAAATAGGCAATATCCGGCAAAATCAATGTCCGATGCATACAAAATTCTAAGGTATTGCTTAAAACATTGGTCAGAAAGACAGCAATTTAAAAAAAAAATGTTTATGTAATATCTAAATTGTTTTTTTTTTTTTTTTAATTTTCTTTTTAACCAAATCAAATATTACACAAGCAGTTTTAGAGAGTAACCAAATAGGAAAAAACTACATGTATGTTAGAAAATGTGACTGTGGAAGAGGTTGCAGAATAATATTAATTTTAGAAAGGAAAACTGATCGTATATCAATTACTGAAAAGTTGAATAAAAGCTTTGAAAATAAAAGGTAAAAATAATAATAGCTGAAGTATCGTTCTTATCAAAATTGTGAAATTCATCTCCACGAAACATTCTAGATTCTGTAATGAAGATAATGTAAATTCTAAATAACTTGATAAAAATAATATTAATGATACGTAAAAATTTTTAGTGTTATGTATATTACAGAAAATTGTACTCTAAAAAAACTGCTTTTATTGTTAAAATTACATAATATGTTGTGTCTTTCAGGTGTATTTGTTTGTTGTCACGAACTGAAAATAAATTTTATTTATTTATTTTTTTAACACGCATTCGTATTTATTTATTGCCCGTTTAATTAATTTTTCTCTAGGTTCTTTTTCATCCTCCATGTGATTTAAAAAAATCCAGATTATACAATGCTAAATTATCATTGTATAATCTGGAGTTTATTCCAGATTGTAAAAACTAAACTTTCCGAAAAGCCAACATTAGCTACAGCTTCGATAATCTCAGAGTAATCAATCCTTTACTCAAACTTTTTGCTTTTTTCTTTTTTTTTTTCGAGTTTTTTTCGTTATCGTCTGCCAGCATATTTTTTTCTCGCTGCGTCAAAGAATAATCACGCAAAAAGGCGATGAGGGGGGAAAAATTAAAAGCTTATCTTAAAAACAAAAGTCATTGCACCCAGGGGTTATCGTCGGCCAAGGGCAATCGCAAGGGTCATCGTTCCCATCAGAGGTCACCTCAATGACTATTCGAGGACGCTACCTGCCAATTGAAGGACGAACTCGGCAGAACAGGAGGTCAGCCTGTAGCGGTAAGATATCTGCCCGGAGGTTTTTTGACCTGTACTCTCACTTTTTGGGAGCGATGAGTGGCAACGGCAGTAAATACGAGAGCGCACCGCCGATATTTTGTTTACAGGTGAAAGACCGGTGAATGACACAGGTGGAAGGGCTCACTCAGATCACATGCGAGGACGCGTGCGTTTGAGGGTGGCCACGTGATCAACTGCGAATCGTAAACAAATCAGCAGAAGAGACTGAAAAATAATAATTAAAAGCGCCATAATAATGATTTTCAGTTTGTAATGCATACTTTTTGGGGGTCATTCCTACATTACGTCACGCTTTGAGGGGCGAGAGGGTTCGAGAAATTGTGACAAGGGGCCGTTCATAAATGACGTCACGCTTTTCCCTAATATATTTGACCCCCTGCACCCCCTTTGTCACGCGTCACGCTATGTTGCATAATGCATGATGTCACACTTCTTATTACCCCCTCCCCTCCCCTTGTCACAATTCCACGAAACCCCCTGCCCCCCTCAAAGCGTGACGTCATTTATGAATGATCCCCAAGGGGAGGGGAGGGGAGGGAGTAACAGGAGGTGTGACATAATTTTGGTTTCTATAAAAACATTTAAAATCAACAAATTAAATTTATTTTTGATGTCATTTTCATTTTCAAAAATTGATTTTAAAGTTTCATTGATCATTTTGTATCGTAAACTCCCATGCTGATTATTTACTTCTTGTTGAAAGTGAAATGAAATTTTCTTGGATTTACACTTTTAATCATTTACACTTTTAAGATAAAATTGCGTGGGACATTTTTTCAGGATTAGAACAATTAATATATTTTACTGTTCTGAACGAATTATCTTTAGTGTTGTGAACCTTAACCTTATTTTATACAAATTAAGAACACAAGTAATCATTGTTATTGTTATTAACATAAATGTCATTAAAAGGTCAAAAATAAAATTAGAAACATGATCTATAACGCAGTACTTTGTTCCTGAACTGCAAGTATATATGCTTATGAAAAAAAAAGCGTGACATGTGACAAAGGGGGGTAGGGGGTTTGATGTGACATCATTTATGAACGGTTCCTTTGAGATTCTTTTAATTTATTTACTTTAAGTGAAGGCAGATAAAAAAAAAATATCTAGAATCTGTGTCATAATTTAAAATAATGCATATTAATGACGCGTTAAATCCAGAGAAGTGGTACAGTAATTTCAACAATAAAATGGATTGATTTTAGAAAAAAATTTACGGTTACATAAACAGTACTGTAATATGTTTATGTATAATTAAATGTACATTATCATTAATATTATTTACCTATTTTATTATTAGTTATATTTTGGAATTTGCATTTTATCAAGCTGATCCAAGAAGGACATTTCGGAATCTAGACTGTTCCTTTGAGAGGAGTATTGAAAAAACAAAAACTGCTTGCAGAACTGCATTTTCTTTTATTAGTCTTAAAATAATAACAATAAATAATGAAAAATGAGAAAAAATAAAATGCATTCATTGCGTTCCACCAAGTGCTTTTACGTATGACGATTGCTCCCCCCCCCCCCCCCCCCAATACACACATAAAAAAGCAGAAGAAAAACTAGCAGTGCTGCTTTCCTCTGAGCATCAAGCGCACCACTGAGAAAGAGCATCCAAGAATAAAAATAAATCAAAATAAAGCAGAAGAAAAGAGCGCTCGAAATGTGACGTAAGTCTGTCGTAACTCGTCGATGAATCACCAGGAGGAACACTGCCTCTGGTTGA
This sequence comes from Octonoba sinensis, assembly GCA_038502835.1. Classification (NCBI taxonomy): domain Eukaryota; kingdom Metazoa; phylum Arthropoda; class Arachnida; order Araneae; family Uloboridae; genus Octonoba; species Octonoba sinensis. Next base: position 105,449,933 of record CM076606.1, on the reverse strand, counting down.
AAAGGGGAAACCACTGCACGCAGTGCTGTTACACTTTGACCCGCGCTTTCTCCCTTGTTCTATTATCGTCTGCCGCTCGACTGCGCACGCAAGGAGGACACAGACCTTCGAAAGCGAAAGTGGTCGAGTTCATTCTCGGTTCGCCTTCGAATTAGGGACGTGAGCAGCTTCTCGTGGCCTCTCCTCCCTGCCAGAGCGTTGGAATCGCCCACTTTCGCCTGATGTGAGGTTGTTGTCACAGTTGCTATGACAACTGCTGCGAATGACTTCGTGAAGAAATGAGTGCCCTGGGAGATATTGCGCAAGAAGTTGCCAAGTGAACTGTGCATTTTTGTGGCGAAGGATGACACATAAAAGAATGGATGAAGATGTGAGAAAAAATAAAGTCTAATAATTAGAATGACTCTTTTGTAAAGCATATAGGAAATTTTTGGTAGCTCGCTATCACTATATATCTGAATTTTCTGGATTTCTGGCTTGCTAAAAAACGTCCATTCATCGATTCACTATCAAATCGAGAAATAATTGATAAACAGTAAAAAATGCATATAAATTTAGAAACTTTAAAAGAGACATTAAAAACCTTAAAGGTACATCATTTATTGCATTTATGTAGAGGAGTACAGTGATTCTGTTTATTCTAATGCATTACTATGTACATATACTTTTCTCTACCAGACCCCTACCTGTTAGCCGAGGCCTTAGGATTGCTTACGCACGGGGAGAAGTAGTGGGGTCTACGGATTTTACATGCACATACCCCAAGTATACATGGTGGTCTTCAGTGGGTATCGAACGCGCGACCTTCCAGGTGGAAGTCCGACGTGCTAACCACTAGGCTACCACGGCCCTACTATGTACATATACTGACACAGGCCGATACCACCCCTCCGCATTTAGGGGGGTCAGTTGCCCCCTTGCTTGGAATGTATTTACATGTATGTACATGTATTTTGTTGCTTTTTTAATGTAATATACAGTGCAATGCCGCTATTCGTACGCAATTCGCTCCAGGAGGCTGTTATCGAATGGCGAGTTATTTTTTCACTTAAGATACAATGTAAATTGGATTAATCCATTCCAGACCCACATGGTTGCTTAAAAGAAAACAGTGAAAAACAAATGAAATGATGTACATGAAATTATATATAAATAAAAATTTGACTGCACTTTGCTTGTACTGAGGTGAGCTGATGGCCTAAGTAAAATGTTGGGAGGAGGAAGAGAAACGGTTGGGAGAGGAGTCCCCTTCCATAAAAACATCAGGTAACATCCCTTCAGGTGTTTTCTCCCTTTCTGCTGTTCTTTCTTTTTGCACTAGAAGAATCTTGGGTTTCCTTCTCTAAAAACCTGTCCAATGTTGTCTGCCTTTGACGATTGTTCAGAATTTTTCTAAAATGGTCAATAATATTGTCGTCGAAGAAGTTAATGCTGTTGACCATAGCAGTGCTGCTGGGATGCCATTTTTTCACCACTCTCTGTGTTTTATCGCAGGGGTAACACAACTCTTTAATTTTTTCAAAGGAAATGCTTTTCTTACTACTTTCCTCCTTTGAAGAAGAAAGTTCTTCAACCACTTCCTCTTGCTGCCTCCTTAGAAATTTAAAATTGTCAGTAAAATCTCAAAAAGTGTTAAAACTTTTTTAAAAAATCCAAAACACCAAACAAATTATTTCCAGACAAGCATAATTTCTCGATTTTTTTCTTAAAAAAAGGCCAGAATGGAAACCCAGCTGGCCCCTGTTGCCGTACGAATAGCGGGACATGTACGAATGGTGAATTGAGTTTTACTTGAACAAGTTGAACGAATAGCGGGCCAATCCCAGGTGAAGGTCTCTCTCTTCTGGGAGCTGGTTCAAACAAATAAGAGACCTTTCAGAGGGGCGGAAATCGGACTCCTGCCTATAAGGGCCCCGTTAGACTCAGGAGCAGCTGACCCATTCTTCCTCGCCACATTTATATTAGAATATTGTTTTTCAAAGTATTTACATTATTTACATTTATGATGTTGGTTGCTTTACGACACTCACTCATTGCAAACTCGTTCACCGCATCTAACTCATTCGTTTTAAATGGCATACTTAGAACTGAACTGACAAGCTGAACATTTAAGCTCCAATAATTCGTTTATGATTAAATAACAATTTGTTTCTAATTTATCTTACAGATGGCAAGCGTGAAATCATTTGCGCTTTTACAGGCTGTTTCTAGCGCTATCTATGAAAGAATTAGTGAACTGATCTTGGTGCGGCTACAATTGCACTAATAATGAGGTTTTTAAAATCAAATTTCTCTCTAGTGTTAGATTAACTGTTATAGTTTATATATATATATATATAAACATATGTGGTATTCACAAATCAGTACTGTACAAAAATCGTGACTACCATGCGTGAACACTTACTATTCGGTAATAGGTAAGGCTGAGGTAGAATGTAAAAGAGTTTATTAATCTTTATAAAAATTAAACATTTTAAAAATTTTTCTTTCTCTTCTCATCCCTATTTTGATGAAATCAAACCAAACTTTACACATGCACAAAATAAAGAAAGGTTTCGACTAAGAAACTCAGACAGTGTAAGACTTGTAACAACTAACGATACAAAGTCGAATTTTATTTATCAGTTTTCCTTTTTCTCTTACCACTAGTAATATTTATTTTTCTGTATATATTATATAACAAAATCAGCGAGCGTATTGGGAGACACTCAAGATCTTCGCATCCAAGCAATTTCAGAATATATACGAGAAAATGCTACGAATTTCTTTACAAATCTGCATCCTCATTTAAACCCTAATATTAGTAATCAAGTAGATTACATTAAAAATATCATTTCAAGAAAAAACCCCTCAAATACAATGATTCTAGGGTACAACTCAGTACCTGACAAAAAAATTACGACTGCTCGCAGGGCAAATGACGTCATTGCGTTCCAACCACCGTAAGGTGCTCATTGGTCGCTTGTCGGCCTCTCATTGGACGAAAGGATTCATCCGCTAATCCGATTCTCTTGTCTGTTGACAAGCTTCTGTACTTTCTTAATTTGTTTTTTTTAACATGTTTTTATAACTTGTTATATTATATGGCTCACTCGTTGAGACCTGAACAATCTAATTAAATTTTCTTCAAAATTTAATTAATTTAAAAACTTATTTTAAATATTGAGACTTGGCAAAAGTTTTACCACACTGACACCGACCCCCGCAATTCGAAGAAGTGGGAGACACTTTCCTCAAATGCCAATAATGTATGTCTCTCTTGGTTGCTTCTTGAGAGACGAACAAGAAGTTCCGTCTAGAACTATACGAGCCTACTTTCCCGTATACACCGAATTCAAATTTATAATCTAGCTATCTCTCTCTCTTTCTCGTTTAGCTTTAGTTCTTAATTGCTTCAAATATGCCTTTTTCAACGGTTAATACAGATTCGTTCAATCATTCATTTATTCATGTATTTATTCACTGATTTATTCATTCATTATTTTGCTTATTCATTTAATCTTTCATTAATTCAAAAATATTGTTGAAAATCCCGATCAAAAAATATAAGAAAATAGGCTCGTTAGTTCTGGATGAACTTTTTATCTGTACAATGTTCTACGTCATAAGAGCTTTCCGATAAAGTTTGTTCCAAGCAAATCGGCCCGTTAGATCAGGATTTACATAGGATTGAAATTTCCCCGGAGGCACTATGTTAATTTTTTTTTTTTTTTTTTGAACTGTTCAAAAATGAACAAAAATTGTTCAAATCAATATTTCACGCGAAGAACTTCTTACAGTGAGCTTGTTCATTGGAACTTGGATCTTGTACCCAGAGTTTACATAATTTGCTTCATTTTCGCCCATAGGCGCTAATGTTAAAATTTTTTGAATTGTTCAAATCAAAAAGTAAAATATGGAAATGAGATGTCCTCGCTGAGATCTTTCGAATGCAAAAAGAATTTTTCGAATCGGACAATTCGTTCAAAAGTTATTAGGGGGGGGGGGGGGCGGACAGACCGACAGACCGACCAGACACACTTTTTCCCCATCTCAAAACCCTACTTTCAAATTTTTTATTTTTCAATCTTTATTTAATTACTTAATTTATTTTTGACTTTTCTTGATTTCTAACGATATTTTCAAGATACATTAGCCTTCTTTCATGCTTTCTTATTATTTTTTTTACTTTTACGGGAAAGTAGGCTAAAAAAAGTAAGATTGCTATGAATTTTTGCTGTAACAAGCATTGCGCACCAACTAGCAGGGCCCGATTAAGACAGTCGGGGGCCCAAGGCACAACGTTATTTTGGTGCCCTTCTACGGTACGAAAAGTAAAAATACTGAGTATAATGTATAAAATTAAATAAGTTAGGAGATTATTCTATTAATACTGGGTTCATACCCAATTGGCAAGGGGGTAAAAAGCACCTACTGAGACGACATCCTACTAATCTGCATTCTATTGATCTTATTCAATATGCTTTTGTGTTATTCATTAAATAAGCAAACTTTTTGAATACACATATTGCATTTTCAAATTTTACTGTTTATAATATTAAATAACTAAAAAAAGTCGAGATGCCTCAGCAAATAAAGGATATTATTTATCATGATAGTCAATGAAGATATTGATCTGATTGTGCACAGTTTACCTTGTTTAAGCAAATACTTTTAGCTCGCCATTTAAATGAGTTAAGATCTTTATATTTTGTAAAAAATTATCTTTTATCAGATATTTTCAGAAATCGTTCTTATAATTTGGGGGCCCAAGGCCGTGGCCTAGTTGGCCTGTGCGGTAATCAGGCACTGCGAACTAGGGTAGAGCAGAACATAGAAACGTGCACAAAAGAATCGTCGCAGGGGGCAGATATTTATTAAACACACTAGGGTGTACGCGAAAATTATTTCAATTTTTATTAAATTCGTATGCTGTCCCAAAGCACTTAACTATGGGATGCCGTATGAAAACCGATTTTATGCAAACTTTGCACTAAAAATTATGAATAAAAAAATAGGCTAAGAATTGATTTTGCAGTGAAAAGTGCCTTAACACTCCACCAAGTTGTTACCTCGAACACTCGGTCAAATTGCTGAAAAGCTTATAAACCTTCCTAATTGATTTCAAATTTAAGCACATTTCCACAAACATGTGAATTGTTCACTTGTTTTGGGGAGCTTGCGGCACCAGAAGAAATGAATGAGTTTCGATTTTAAAAAAATAGTGTAAACCTATAATGAACACAACATACCAGCCACACGCTAAAAAAAATTTCGAAAAAAAAAAAAAAAAAAGAATCCTATATTTAAATAAAAGTATCAATTTTAAAGTATTTCGCTTGGGCCACCGGAAAATGCAAATGGATATGTTGCAGAAACTGCGAAACTTCCTTCTGTGCCTTCCATATTGATTCTCTCGTTAAAATTTTCTAACGACGCCGCTCCCTTGGAGAGATTGGAGCCCAAAGATAATCAGCATCTGCTCCCATTGAGGTGAACTTGTATACTAATTTTGCTTGAATATATAATGTATAATAAAGAGCTCGTTGATGAGTGTGTGTGTTGTAATGTTCGCTATAGAAAGCTACACCAATTGAGGGATTTGAAGGGAATTTGGGACAAAATTGAATCATTTCCTCAGAAAGGTAAAACTGAGAGTGTCGCTCGGAAATTTAAATTAACGTTTTTTTTTCTTTCTTCTCTTTTTACCCTCATTTTCTTTCTTTCTCTTTTATTTTTTTAATGATTTGTTTCGACAATTAATACAAAAAAGAAAGGAAAGGAAGAAAGAAAAAAATATCCTTTTTGGAACTTTTGTGTTGTTTTGAAAGGAGTAAAAACTACGTCAGATAAGGGACCGTTCATAAATGATGTCACACTTTTTTTCAATATATTTGACCTCCTCCCCCCTTTGTCACTAAGTGTCACACTTCAACATAACCCCTTCCCCCCTTTGTCACTAAGTGTCACACTTCAACATAACCCCTTCCCCCCTTTGTCACATGTCACGCTATATTACATTGGCGTAAAATAAGTTTGCTGATTTAAACTGTTTTAATAGAAATCAAAATGCACGATGTCTCACTTCTTGTTACCCCCACCCCTCCCCTAATCACAAGCTGTCACTTTCTTGAACCCTTCCCCCTTGACATCATTTATGAATGACCCCTAAGAAATAGAACTTATTCGAACATTCTGGAATAAATAGAACATCAGTTATAGCCCAGAACCTTTTTTCTAACGTGGATCAAGTTAATCCCTTTCAAGTAAAGATTCTGAAAGAATGAATTCCATTGTAAAACTAACCCACAGGTTAAAATTTAATTTATACGTAATTGTTAATTTTTTGCGCCAAGGTTTCATAATGTTTAACATGTACGGGGGCTGAACGGATTTATTTTCTCAATATATTGTTACAAAAGCCACTTAGATAAATTTCTGGACGAGGGAAATTCTCAAGTTACCGAATGAAACTCAGAATTTTACCGAAAAACGAAAAATGCGATGGCAGATTAAATGTATTTAACTAAAACATAGTCAATTAAAAGTTGACTTATTAACATACATAATAATATGTGCTGTTATTGTTAACTCTATGTTATCAATTATTAATGCATGGAAAAAAATCGACTGTAATACCGTTTCCAAATTTACCGAATGGTCAGAGAAAATTTTCCAAAACATGAAACTTTTGGGAGTTTCTCCAATAGGAACGCCCTTTTGATTGTAGCTGGCAATAATTCAGCTAGCACTAAGATGAAAGAATGTTTTCACTGTTCATTATGAACAATAATCGTAATGAATGTTTCAATTTAATGAATGTTTCACTAATCGTGAGCATTGTTGAAAATAGTGAGGGCGTAAGAGTGCATGTTCTTATACTCGTCGTGCCTGTATTTCAGTTAACCCTTCACAGTAAAAAATTCTAGTTCAACCTTTCACCAAAAAACTGAGGAAAATGGTGAAATTAAGCTGCAACCAACATTCGGAACTAAAGTTTAACCATTATAAGGATTCCTAGTTTCACATTCATAGTGAGACTAGTTGAAACTACACCATTATAATGGTTCCTAGCTTCGCATTCATGCTGAGACTAGTTGCAGCTACACCACTATAATGGTTCCCAGTTTGACATTCATGCTGAGACTAGTTGAAACTGCACCATTGTAATGGTTCTTAGTTTGACATTCATGCTGAGACTAGTTGAAAGTGCACCATTATAAGGGTTCTTAGTTTGACATTCATGCTGAGACTAGTTGCAGCTACACCACTATAATGGTTCTTGTTTGACATTCATGCTGAGACTAGCCGAAACTGCACCAATATAATGGTTACTAGTTTCACATTCATGGTGAGACTAGTTGAAACTGCACCGTTATAATGGCTCCTAGTTTGACATTCATGCTGAGACTAGTTGAACTACGCCATTATAAGGGTTCTTAGTTTGACATTCATGCTGAGACTAGTTGCAGCTACACCACTATAATGGTTCTTAGTTTGACATTCATGCTGAGACTAGCCGAAACTGCACCAATATAATGGTTACTAGTTTCACATTCATGGTGAGACTAGTTGAAACTGCACCGTTATAATGGTTCCCAGTTTGACATTCATGGTGAGACTAGCTGAAACTACGCCATTATAATGGTTCCTAGTTTGACATTCATGGTGATTCTAGTTAAAACTGCACCGTTATAATAGTTCCTAGTTTCATATTCATGGTGAGACTAGTTGAAACTGCACAAATATCATGGTTCCTAGTTTCACATTCATGGGGAGACTAGTTGAAACTGCACCATTATAAGGGTTCTTAGTTTGACATTCATGCTGAGACTAGTTGAAACTGCACCATTACAATGGTTTTTAGTTTCACATTCATGGTGAGACTAGTTGAAACTATGCCATTATAATGGTTCAACTTAGTACCAAATGTTGGTTGCAGCTAAATTTCCCCATTTTTCATTTTTTGGGTGAAAGGCTGAACTAGAATTTTTTTAGGGTTTCCTCTATTTCAAGTAACGATATTTTGGTTTAAAAAAAAAAACTGCAAAATTTATTTTAATATTTTTCTCATTGGCACACATATGAGAACTCAAAATGATTACAGATCGTTAATTTATGTCTAATTACACTGTGCAACAAATTTGAACTTTTTTTTTGTCCTTTAGATGAAACTATGTGATTCTATATAAACCAAAGGTGCTTGATTCAAATACCCAAGCCAAAATAGCCATTACGTACCGTTTTTGCTGGAGACCCACTTCTCATATTTATACAATTTGGTGATAGAAGAATAACTGCGGCTTTCTTATTGAAAACACAAGCACTAAAATGATTTTTTTGGCCGTTTCCTCTTGTGGGCATCTGTTGGTGTGCCCTGATAACAGATTAGCAATAAGCAATACGTATACTTCCATTGTATCGACCGATAAAACGCTTTTCAAACACAGATGTCCTGATGAAACCTTTCCCCATGCTCATCATTAATTGCGCCAAGGTCTTGAGAAAAGAAGTCCATATGGGAGTCCAAAAAGTGTAGTTTTAATGAAATATAGCAACCTAATAATACAAAAGCATTTTTGCATGTCACCACCAAGATTTTCGTAGTTTTCAGCTTTCCCATTTCAAGGAAATGTAAGCACACTGATTTAAAGGCCAGTCAAGCGGATTTTTCGGCTTCTGACTGTTTGTTTTCATAGTCTTCCTCATAAAAGACTTCCTTAAGTTGTGGGCCAATAAAAATCATTTTTTAAAAAAAACTTTTGCCTCACTTATACGCAGAGGCACAGCTAGGGTTTTCAGCGCACAGGAACAACTGAAGATTTTTCGCCCCCCCCCCCCCCCTCGTGCCACTGGCGGCCTAAAGGCGCCCCTAAAGGAATTTTTTTTTAAAAATATTCTTCCTAAATGATAAATAGCTCTAAAAAACAGCCCTTTTAACTTTCATTTTTATTAGCGACCATTCACTTTTAAGGGAAAAATGTGACACTTTGGCTTTGCAAAATTATTTGTTTGATTTCCCACGCTACATTGGTCATTCCCGATATGATATGGTGATCCCAATTTTTTCATCGAACATATTCGCACCTCTTCAAATCAAATAATTTTCTTTTCGCACTTAAAAATAAAATAAATTTGCATTAATTTGGCGCCCCTTGACGCTGCGCCCGGGGACAGCTGTCCCTTCTTGCCCCCCCCCCCCCCCTCTAGCTACGCCTCTGCTTATACGTTTGAATTTGTTCCTGAGATGCAAGAAAGACACTTCTTCTCTGTTCAGAGCTTTTACAAATACTTCGATAAACCAAGTTTAATGTGCAATTGAGGGAAAAAGGCACATTTTAGATTTAGAAGTGGCTCATTTGATATGTTTTTGCCTCTCATAATTTCGAAATTTCTTTTGTGTTGGCAGAATATGCACAGGAACGAATAGGAAAACAGTACTTAGATGAAGGAGCACTGATAAACAAGCGTCACTCTGCTGAATTGTGCTCATGTCTTAATGATTGAAATAGCACATTCAAATCACAGCAGTATACAGTCGAACTCGTTTATAACGAGCACAAAGAGACCGTAACATTTACTCGTTAAATCCAAGTGCTCGTTAAATCCGAGAGCTAATAAACGGGTCCTTAAGACAGGCGTGCAACTAGAAGGGGGGGGGGGTTAAATGATTGAGTTTACTTAAAATTTAATTAATACTTACTTTAATTATATTAATTTAATTAAATACTTTTCTTAATTTAATGACAATTATTCCTCCCCCAACCAGGAAAATATCTCTAGTTGCACTACAGTCTTACCTACGAAATTTTTCCTACGAAAGTATTAAACCGGGGAGAAGAAAAAAAAAAGATAAGATAGAAAGATGAGAAAAAGATTGCAAGACAGAAAAATATTGCTCGCTAAAACCGGGTCTTGCTCGTTAAAAGCGACTTCTGTTCCATAGACGTAATATTGATCCAACCAAATATTCTCGCTTCCCTCGTTAAATCCAAATTCTCGTTAAATCCGAGCTCGTTATAAACGAGTTCGACTGTACTACTTTTTCTTTCTCCGCAAAATAGTCTACAAAATGCTTTTGTCGTTTTGCAAAAGACTCGAAACTTCGAGAAGAAGATAAAGCTTTTGTTGCCAGAAATGTTGCTAAAGTAACCCAAGTTCATTAGAAAGGTCTCTAGAATGGCAACGATATCACTGTCACTGAGAAAAATTTAATTTTTAATAAACCAAGTCGATAAATTACGAAAATATGCTCATTTATCCAGAAAATACGTAAAAAGCTAAAATGTGGAATTTTGGGAAAATAGTACGTGATAGGCAAAAAATAATTGCAGATTCGTAATTTTCAGCCAAAAATACATAAGAAACAGACATTTTCATCCAAAGGACATTTTTCGTGTTGCACAGTGTTATTTGTCATTAATCAATCAATTGTATACTCATTTTGAATTTTGCAATTCACAGAATTTACCTACAAATCCTTTAATATTTATTTTTAAAATATAGTCAGTGTATCAGGATAAAACAAATTTATAAATAGAAAATACTGCTATTGTCATTGAGGTAATGACCGTACATGCATTTTCACATAACTCTAAGACTCTAAATTTACAAATAGAAACTACTGCTACTGTCATTGATGTAGTGACCATACATGAGTTTTCACATTACACTAAGACACTCACATTACAGCAGTAATTTAGAACTAGAAATTACTGCTGTTGTCATTGATGTAATGACCTCACATCACTAAAGTTTCATAACCCTCATAAGGCTAGTTAAAAAAAGTAGGAAGGATAACTTTCGAAGAAAGATTTTTTACTTTTTACTTCCTTGTGCAAAGTATATATATGCAACCTTTTAACAATATTGAAATTATCAATATTGACACCGTCAATGCATTTTCAAGGTTGACAATGCGATAACAAGATTGTGACAATAAATTTTGCTAACTGGGATTTTATCACCATTTCTCAAATAGTAGAAAATTTTATTTTTCTTATTTTCTCATAATTCGGTGTCGAGTGGGTTAAATTTGTGTTCTGTTTAGCTAACAGAAAAGTACTTGTTATGCGGCACTTCAGCCTTCAAAGCAAAGTCGAGTGAAAAAAAGTCTTTTAACCCTAATTCTCATAAAGTAGCATATATGCTACTTTATGAGAATAAGGGCTAAACTGTAAAAAATATCTCCTGAAATTAACGGAAGAAGTACGGCAGCAGAGTTGCAGGAAACATTCCGTTTCTGATAATATTTTCCCGTGACTTGACAAGAGTTCCATTTTTTTTTTATCCGTTGATCCTTTTAAATACAACAACCGTAAAACGGGAAAGTTCCGTTCTCGTACTTTCAGAAACGTGATATTTCCGTTTTTGGAAGGAAAAACCATGTTTTGACGGAAATTTTCCGTTAAAATCAGTCAAAAAACAATCAGGGTTTTTTTTTAACAGTGTAGCAGATAACAATGCAACATACGCGCTGACGTCACTTAACAAATAGAAAGTAGCGGAAACCCCTGGTAGCATATTTTATGAGAATAAGGGTTAATACTAATATAGTAACAAGAGCAGAGAAAAAACTCACGATTAGAGAAAAGAATCTAAATCGGGGTCAGAAGAATCAGGCAAATGTCATGAGTACGACATCAAAGTCAACGGAGGTCATTAGAGGACAGCGATTATGTATTATGTAGTGTCCCGATTGCGATGTCTCGTTCACAGTGGTCAAGGTCAATTAGTCCGCCGATTTTTTGTAGTTTGCTTTTTCTTGACGACACCGAATTGAGTGTTTTAAACTTTCTCTGTAACCATGGTTTCGTTATGCATAGTGATATAATTCAGATCATTCAAGCATTCAACAACAGACATGTTCGAGATTCCTTTTTTCTTTTTAATATATTTATTAAATCGTTTCCATAAAGTGAGGTGGTTCTCACCTTATGGAAACGATTTTGATAGTTAAGTTTTATTTAATAAATGGAAGTATTTTTTGTGGCAATTTGCTTCTATCTCAGGTCCGTAATTTCAAAATTTTCCAGGGGGGGGGGGGAGGGAGATGGAGTTTATAAACTTCAATGTATATTACATTTAAAGACAAGCCGACAGGGTGGCGTAGTGGTAAGGCGCACATTCGTACGTCCAAGTTCACAGGATCAAACCTGGCCCAAGTCGGTTGATTTTCATGATGCAGAAAATCGTCTGCGCTCATATCTTATGATTATGCGGAGTGTGAAAGATCCCTTGAGTAGACATTTGGCTTGGATGCTCTCGGCTAAATGAAATTCCTAGTTCAATCTGCATCAATTAGAGCTCAGGTGGCACCATCTAGGGGAAACTGAGCGTCAAAATTCTCAGAGTAGTAATGGCATCCGCCGACAGTAGTGCTACTTGAAAGAATAGATGCCGATTTCCGGGGAATGCACTAGGAGTGCAAAACTGTTAGTTACCATATGCAGACCCGATGGAATAAATAAATGAACATTAGAAAACAACAAAATAGATGTACATACATCTAAATACACTATATTTCCAAAGCCAGGAGAGGAGGCAATTGAACCCCCTAAATGACAGGCCTGTTCTATCTCATAGAACAGGCCCGTCTTTGAACAGGCCATGATTCATAGCTTTGGCTCGAATTTTCCATGAAAGTAAACTTTTTCTTAGTACTGGTCATGTCAATTTTACTCCATTCTTTGTAAACCTTTTTCCGAAGACCGTACCGTTATAGATGAAAATTAGCGGTCGCCACTCTTCATGCAAAATGTGCCAAGGGACCATTCATAAATGATGTCACGCTTTTTTCCCACATATTGGACACCCTTCCCCCTTTGTCGCAAAATGTCACACTTCAACGGACCCCCCTCCCCTCCCCTTCTCACACCTTATTACAATTTCACGAACCCTCCCCCCCCCTCGAAGCGTGACATCATTTATGAATGATCCCCAATGATTTCATTAGAGCCTGTTTGATGCACAAATATGACCCAAAGGATGACGGAAATTTAAGATCTCTGCAAATGCAGTAGTTCGTTTGCTGTAAATAATTTATTCTTTTGGACCCTAACCATCGCTGTTGCGGAACAATCATGTAAATATACACGAGCACTTTTAATGTAGCAAAAGCATAAAATAAACTGAGTTAAATAACTAGCCATAGTGTCATAATACGTAAAATTCATATACAAACATTTCAGTCTTTTTATATCATTACATACCTCTTTTTTTCTTTTTTGTATCTCTAAATTGTCATGTGAAGTGTTTTGCTCATTTCTTCAAAAATCTAATTTTCCGCTTTTTTTTAATGATTACAAGACAACTATTGGGTCTACAGACATTATTTTGAGTTTAAATGAAAGCCAATTAAATTTGCTATAATTATATTTTAATGAATATTCTTGTAGAATGAGAGATTGTCAATTTTTGGCTAGAAATATTATCAAAGCTCAAATTAACATTTTTTTTAAAGAAAAAAATGACCTAGTTTTGACATGCAGTATCTAAGAAACTAATTGTGTAAGTAATAATTTTTTCAGCCTCTAATCGCCCCATATTTGCAAGGAAAACAAAGTAAATGTCGTAATAGAAATATAATTTCACGTTAAATTAAAGCACAAATGAGCATTAAAACGCAGACATATGTTTCAGGATTGCTTGGAATCCCTTTTTCAATGCGACAGGGAGCTTCTAGATGCAAAACAACAAAAACAAAGCTTATATAGCCTAAGAATTAACTGTAAACCAATGAGAATAAAGGCAGTGTGAAGTGGAAGTAGAAGTAGCAGGAAAGGCACAAATAAGAGAGCAACAAACGAATGCAGTTGAAAGTACACTGTTTACTTGCACAAAGTTAAATTATTATTAAAGTAAAAGTCTTCCAATAAATAATAAAGACGCCTGACTTAATGTAAGTAATAATTTTTTCAGCCTCTAATCGTCCCATATTTGCAAGGAAAAAAAGTGGAAGTCGGCCAATAAATAATAAAGAAGCCTGACTTAATGTAAGTAATAATTTTTTCAGCCTCTAATCGCCCAATATTTGCAACGAAAAAAAAAAGTGAAAGTCGTCCAATAACTTGAGCGCACATCGACGTGTTTACTATTTCTGTTACTATAAATTGTTTACTCTTTTTCAATGGTAGACTGTCGTTGGGGGTTTACTTTTCGCAGGGAGGGTTATTGATTTTGCCGGGTGTCGGATGTGGGGTATACCTTTTCTGACGTGTCTGTACCGGTTATCGGGCTATAATGCTCGAAGCCTTTAAAAATGTACACATTTTTAAACATCCCAACGTCTCCAAGTGCGTCATGAGTTCTTAACTTACCTATATTTTCTAAACTTGGCAATTAACTTTAAAAAATTAAGTTTGATATGCCGGATAATAAGATCTTTCGTGCAGTGCCCAGGTCGGATTCCGGTTACTTAAAAAATCAGCTGAATACCGGATATCTGATGTTTTCTGGCGGGGGGACCGGTCCCATTCGTTTACCCCCCCCCCCCCCCGCAGGTACGCCCTGTGTGTGTTTGCGTGCGTATAGTTTTAGTGCACCTTGGGAGGGAAGGGGACTATTAGCCCCCTTAAACCACTGATGCTTCTTCTTAGTGCTAACTGAAACAATGACGCCATATCCAAGAATATTTTCACTTCAAAGCACCTTTCACCCTATTTTTGTTCCAAGCGAGACTCCAAAGAGACACCAAATGGGGTGCTTCGACAAGATTTCCGTTCGACTTACCGAGGAGCTCCTAGTAACATACATAAATATTAATACCAGGTCAGCGGCAATCCAGGCCATTATCAGACCGGGTTATCGCTGGCGAAAGATTCGGCCCAAAACGTTCGAATTGGGGGTAGACTGCCGGGTCGGGAGGCTTTAAAAGGGTTCTCTTTCCGCAGTTCTGACCCCAAGTGACCCCATTCGTCGCTACGCTGAGCGCTGTCACCTAGATGTGAGCGCTAAGCTTCCTTTGTGTTGGCTAGTCCCCTTCGAATCTAGGTAAGTGGGGTTGTATTTGAGCTGGGATGAATTCGAACGATCTGATTCGATTGTGACCCGATTTGGGGGTCGGTGAATGCGACAGAGAATTTTCCGCATGGCCCGAATGTTGCTAATGCACAAGAGAGAAATATGAGGCTCTGGTACGTCCCAAAAGTAGGCGAATCGAACAAAGAATCGAAATCAGATTTTTTTTAAAATCAGGGTATTAGTTCAACTACAGAAAACTAAAGGTTACAATGGGCCACTGGCGTAGATAAGTTGGGTGTTTCGAGGATAACCCCCATCCCCTGAAATGGTGAAGATTGTCTAGAATTTAACCAATTTTTCTTATAAAACCATGAAATTAGCTCACTTGTGCCGAAGAACCCATTCCCCCCCTGAAATCCGAGTCTAGCTACGCTACTGCAATGTAACTTTGGATTGCAGCAAAAAGGCGATTATGATCAATATTTGTTTCATTTTGGAGAATTGTGTTTAGGAAGACTGAGTACTGTGTGGAGCATTTTCCCCAACAAAAGTCATGCAATTTAACCCCTTAGGAGTCTGGTAATTTTAAAGAAAACGGTCATAAAATTTCCTATTTTTTTATCCCTGAAAATTATATAAAAATATGCGTATGAACAATATATACATTCATTTTTAATTTTTGATTTGTTTTTATTTTAAAATTTTAAACACTCCAGCCCGTCATTTTCACGGGAGCGAGAAATAGAAGGCGAAACCTCAGCCCGTCATTTTCACGGGAGCTAGAAATAGAAGGCGAAACCTCAGCCCGTCATTTTCACGGGAGCGAGAAATAGAAGGCGAAACCTCAGCCCGTCATTTTCATGGGAGCGAGAAATAGAAGGCGAAACCTCAGCCCGTCATTTTCACGGGAGCGAGAAATAGAAGGCGAAACCTCAGCCCGTCATTTTCACGGGAGCGAGCGGCAAGAGGTTAAGCAAGTGAATGAGTGTAAATGCATTAATAATAATGGCAATTTTTCCATGTAAGCAACGAAGCTAATAGCATAAAATCATATTGCAGGGGTTCCCATCCCCCTCAGAGCAATGGCATTCCCCTAAAAATCACGGAACCCACCCCCCAAAACGATGACCCCGAACTCGGGAAACAGTTGGCCCAGGCCCCCCCCAAACCCCTCCCCCAATTTCATTGGCGCTGCCGGCGCCATGCTGCAATGTCTGGTGATCACCCCTACATATTGGACCATGCCCGTCACTTGGGTGATCGATCGGGGGGGGGGGGGAGGGGGGGGGGTCAGTTGCTCCCTCCGCCTGACTTGTAGAAAAGCAACGCATGTGTTTATATTCTGTTGTTTTTCACCGGTAATATGCATTACCCTTTGCTCCCTCTCCCCCATCCTCCTGGGAAATTTTGTTGTTGTTATTTCCACTTGATTATCCAAGCTCTCCTTTGCAGGGCGACCAGGAATTAAGGCAGTAAGGAGTGCGATCCGTTTATAGATGAGCACAACAACGGTGGAAGTACGACTTAGCTCATTATGTATTTAAATGACACCAGATGGCACCACCACAAATACGCTGCCTTTCTTTTTGACCTAAGACTGAAGGGAAGGGAAATTCTCCAACCTCCGGCACCCTATCGGAACTTCAGGGATCACGGATTTTACATGTACGTATCCCCAAGTGTACAACAAGGTGGAGATACAGTGGGTCGGGTATAGTACACCCAATCTTCTGGTTGGAAGCCCGAAATTGTAACCACTAGGCTACCACGGCCCTGTATTAGAAAATCGTCAAAACAAAAAACTATTTAAAACCTACTTTCAACATGAGATTTAATGTCATTTCACCTGAGCATTATTCGTATGTTAATTTCGAAGCTGAAAAAGTCGCTAAATATCTTCCCCATAAATAAATCATCAGTCTCTTAAAAAAAAAACAAACCCCGAAGTGTTCATTTTAGATGTATGTCATTGTGAATTTTAGCCGAAATTACCCCCTTCATTAAAATTATACATCCGCGCTTGCGAATAAGTAGAAAAGGAAATAGATTATAAATATCTAATTATCGGTGCTGTAGTCAAAGGGGGCGAAGTCGCCAAAACGATTTATTTTAACGCCAACGACCCTCCACTTTTTAAAAATTTTCTCTGTCGCACCTTTTTTGGCTTCAATAACTTTCGCATGTATAAGCGTCTCTCCGCCTTTTTCCTCACAGCCCTCTCTCTCTCTACTGAATTATATAAACATTTGACTACACTAATTTTCAGTTTGTTGTAGTCTGACTACAGCACCTAATTGGTATTATTCTTATTAGATTTAGGCGGAAATGTATTAAAATGACAATGCGTTTTAATCATTTTGAATTACGCAATTTGAAAGTTATTGAATTAATAATTTATAGTGCTGCCATCTGCTGGCGATTCTTTAAATTAAGAGACGCATACTTATGCAAAGCAAGATATTAGGGACCGTTCATAAATGATGTCACACTTGTTTTCAATATATGTGACCCCCATCCCCCTTTGTCACTAAGTGTCACACTTCAACCCCCTCTCTCACATGTCACGCTATATTACATTACCATAAAACAGGTTTAATTTGCTGATCTTAAGTGTTTTTATAGAAATCAAAATGTACGATGTCACGCTTTTTGTTACCGCCTCCCCTCGTCACACTTTCATGAACCCCAACCCCCCTTGAAGCGTGACATCATTTATGAATGACCCCTTACGATCGTATACTCTTATTAAAGTTAATCTAAAATTCAAGATCATATTACGTTATCGGGAATAAATCAGATTTGAAAATTTCTGTGATGATTTTCCCAACATTTTAAGAAACTAACTCACATGTTCTGATGAAATAAAAGTTAAAAAGTTAATGGGAGAAGTATGTACTCTAGACATATTCATCTTTAAATTAAAATTGTAATACATTTTTTAAAAGTGATCCTATATTTTAATAGAAAGAAAAAGAAAAAAAAATCCTGGGCCGAAATTCTTATGTATTTGCTGCAAAACAAGAAATTCTCCTATAAACTCCCAATTTTTTATGTACACTTCATAAACCCCCATTGTACCTTTCCCGCACTATGCAAAATCGGAAGTACAAGTTTTTTTCAGCCCGCTCTAATCTATAGATATTTAAAATAAACCATTTATTTGTAAATAGTATATTCATGAACCAAGATCTCCATCTGTGCAAAAAATCTGATTGCATCACTGATCCACATGTGGTCAGGACGTGGATTAGACTGCAATTAAAAAACCAACGTTTCAGAGAAAAATGTTTAGGTGGTATGTTATATCAGTATTCAGTAGTGTCACCGGGGGGGGGGGGGGGGTAGAGGTGGCGGTCTGCTTCAGGTGACACACATTTGGGGGACACATCAAATGGGTGTCAAAAATGAATTAAATCTTTTATAAAAAGTGTATGTATGTTAATTTTTCATTTCTTTTCCTACTACATTTTAAATATAATAAAACTTATTACTAGCATGTGGGAATGACAAAAATTTTTTTTTGTTGTTTGCATTCATTTTTCTTTTAGAATAAAACATTCTTTTCAATGTAGTCAGCATGTTTGAAGCCAGGGTTTCGTAACTGCTTGATTTTCTCCTTCCCCGGAAGTTTTGTGTGTGCGCTGGGGAGGAATGGCTTCACAAATTACCACAAGTTGAAACACCACTGGTTACATATCATCGAAAAGGCCGTATCTTGTAAAATAATAGCCTGAAAATTATTAAAAAACACAGTGGATCTTTTGTTAATTTAAACATCTTTATTTCGAGGTTTTCCTTAATTTGAAGTTTTTTCTAGGTCCCTCGAACTCTATTTAAATTGATGTTAAAATTTTTGGATAATTCAACTTCCTTAATTCGAAGTTCACTGTACGAGATAATTATGCAAAAGTTCGCTCAAATACTTTCTCTGATAAAATTTTGATCCTACATCTTTAAATGCAGTATGAGTAAATGGTTTTTGTAAAATTTCCGCTTTGCCTTCTATTGCAAAAGAGCTGCCATGCCTCTAAAGGCAATTGTCCAAGAGCCGAATTTTGTCATTACATGCTACACCAAAAGACAAACAAAGGTAAATGATGCTGATTTTCCTCCACTAAACTTTATTGAAGATTTTATTAGAAGCTAAAAAATAAATTCATGAAAGCAGTCTAAACGCTTTGTTAAAGAATAGCAAACGTAGCATTTCTACGAATTTTTTTAAATGCAACTTCTCTGCATATTTTGTAAAAGTAGTATGTTATGTATAACTTCTTATTTTTGTATGCCTTTGACAGCGTATTCTCTTTGTGTAAAAAATTAATTTTATTATGATTACACGTACAAAATTTGATAATTTATTCGTACATACCTTGAAGTTTTTCAAAGAGTATGTTTACATAATAGGAATGGAAATGGTTACTAACAAAATAACCTATTTAGGCATTTAGTTGACCCTAAAACTAAGGTAAAAGTATTTAACTTTTGTAATTTGAAGTCTTGGAAAACTCAAAGTTTTGCTGTGGTCTCTTCAGCTTTGACCAATTGATGACTCTTAGCAATTCTGCAAATGCAACTTAAGGTTATATAATTAGTGGGAACGTTCAGATGCTTGTTTATACAAAATATAAACATTCAGACAAAAACCAAGTACTAGAAAAATATGATTTTAATATCAGAATAGTTTCACGATAGTAAGTAGATAATATCATGATTTCAGTTGAGTGCTAATCATGCTAAATTGCACAAAGATGTTTCAGGCTTCTCCTCTTTCTTGTTCCTCGAGAATCCTCTTCATTTTTGCGAGGGCGGTAAGACGAGCGTCTCTCCACTTGCGACGCTCTGCTATTTTCTCGAGAGGGGATGTCTTGCATATTTCTTCGTGAATACGTTCCGCTGCTTGGCCCTCCATTTTCGGGTTAGGTCCAAAAGTATTGGAGACTTTGTATATTCCTTCTCCATACCTCGTACAATAGTCGAGCATACCTGTATAAAGAAACAACTCATGTTGTTAGATAGAATTAATTTATTGCAA
Organism: Octonoba sinensis; assembly: GCA_038502835.1. NCBI lineage: Eukaryota > Metazoa > Arthropoda > Arachnida > Araneae > Uloboridae > Octonoba > Octonoba sinensis. The sequence goes on along the minus strand of CM076606.1, from coordinate 105,429,961 downwards.
CGCTATGAGATACACTAATATACACACATGGGCAAAAGTAAAATTTCAAAGGAAAGAAGTTATATTTTTTTTTCTGTAACTATCTGAAAATATGCATTGTTCAAAAATTACACTAATGTATCACAGGCATAAATTATTTAGCCTTTTTTTCATAATAATGAGATTAACTTTTTAACTGTCATGGCCGACTTCATCTCGGGCACAGCAGTCTTCTAAATGTCACGCCCGAGTGATACACAGGGTTTTTTTTTTGAGCGCATTGTATTGTTATACCCGAATACATATCGGGACAGGTTTATTTTGGCTTCATCTCTTTTCCAAACCCGACTCTACCTCAGGAAAAAGTTAATTTGAGCTGAATTGAGCTACAAGACCGCAAAGTTTGTTGATCAAAAAAGGATGCAAATGGGAAAAAGATAAGGAAGGAAACACGATTCTGATGTATTGATTGTGGAGGTGGTTTGGCTTGGAAAAATGTTTCCAGTTATACCACACAACACTGAATTACTAAACTACTAATAGGCATTCACTTTTATTTATTTATTTTAAAAATAATAATTAATTTAATTATTTTTGATAATTTTTAAAAATAATGCTCCCACTCAGAGCAAACTTTACCACTGCCACGCTGAGCAGCAGCCGCCTCAAACGAATACGTAGTGGCTACAAAACCTTAAAATTTTGATGCATGTAATTCAAAATATCAATTTTTAACCCCTTAATTGGTTCCTAAAAAAAGCATATTTTTTTATTGCATTAATTAAAGTCTTAACTTGGTATAAAAGGAAAATGAAAGAATTTTTCAAAGATTTCATAAATAATGAATTTAGGAACTTTTTTATTTTATAACTTTAAAACACAAATGCCCGTTAACGACTCTCTTTCAATCTATTAAAAATAAGGGCAACTCAAAACAAGAAAGGCGGAAATTTCAACGCCTGTACGCTGTACGGGCAAACCAGTTAAAGGGTTAACTACTAATTATATTTTACTAGCTGCGACGCCTGGCGTTGCACGGTCTATCTTAAATTATATTTCGAAAATACAGCGATGCCTCATTAAAATGCTAGAAATGTTGATTATTATTATATTTGATTTGTTTAACAATGGCAACTGCATTAATTTATTTGTTCACATAGCAACTGAAACAATTGTTGAAAGGATGCAATAATGCAAATAAAATAAAACGCTCATGATCTGGGTCAAATAAGATTAATTACCGTGAAAAAATAATTTCAAACTACAGAGAAAAACGCTTATAACTTCTTTTATAGTTAATTTAGAGGCTTCGAGTTTTAGCACATAGCGAAAAACTCTTCCTGAAGTAGTTTTTTACGCGCATTTCAATGGCATCAAGCTCGAAAGGATGCGACAATTTCTTCCGATAGAAAGGACTATTTTATGCAATTTTCGGCTCTCTGCTCCTATTGGTCTTAGCATGATGATATATAGCCTATAGCCATCCTCAATAAATGGGCTATCTAACAATGAAATAATTTTTCAAATCGTCCCAGTAGTTCCTGAGATTAGCGCGTTCAAGCAAACAAACTCTTCAGCTTTATAATATTAGTATTGATTTTGTACTAAACACTTGATTTTTGCAATAAAAGAAACCAACAATTTATGTACCCAAATCATTAAAATAACTTGACAATTAAAAGGTTAACATTGGTAATAACATTTAATAATTAATGTTAGAACTCAAGCTGAACATTTCTAAAACTCTCAAATCCTTAACAAAAATTACTACAGTAATTTTTGGTAAATAGCCTGCATTGTTGTACAATCTGCAGGAAGGAAAATTCCCCATTAAAAAAAAAAAAATCAAGCTTGGAGATTGACCCGCATCCAGAACCAAAAACAATTACATAAACAAATATCACTCTCTAAGGTACACTGTTTATAAGGAAACACTTTAAAATTACAAAACACTTTTAACATTTAAAATTATACTTTTAAAAAGGTTACATTTGCCATCTTTGTTTATACATGGTTATTCTGTTTATACATTTTGTTTATACAGCAACCTTTACTCTCGGCCTACCCTCCTATTGTGATTTAATTGGTGGGGATGAAAAGGCTCCCGTGACAGCTAGATTGCTTATGTTTGTCCTTTTCCCTGGTCTTCATTCATTTGTGCATGACGTTTTATTTAAGAGCAATATAAGAAACAACTTAAGATTAGCTCTCTTTTTCAGGAATTGACTACACAACTCTCATAATAGTAGAACAACTTTCTGTAATTGTGAAGCGTCAAGAATTATTTTGGTCTTCATTCATTTGTGCATTACATTTTATTTAAGAGCAATATAAGAAACAACTTAAGATTAGCTCTCTTTTTCAGGAATCGACTACACAACTCTCATAATAGTAGAACAACTTTCTGTAATTGTGAAGCGTCAAGAATTATTTTGGTCTTAATTCATTTGTGCGTTACATTTTATTTAAGAGCAATATAAGAAACAACTTCAGATTAGCTCTCTTTTTCAGGAATCAACTACACAACTCTCATAATAGTAGAACAACTTTCTGTAATTGTGAAGCGTCAAGAATTATTTTGGTCTTCATTCATTTGTGCATTACATTTTATTTAAGAGCAATATAAGAAACAACTTAAGATTAGCTCTCTTTTTCAGGAATCGACTACAGAACTCTCATAATAGTAGAACAACTTTCTGTAACTGTGAAGCGCCAAGAATTATTTTGGTCTTCATTCATTTGGGCATTACATTTTATTTAAGAGCAATATAAGAAACAACTTAAGATTAGCTCTCTTTTTCAGGAATCGACTACACAACTCTCATAATAGTAGAACAACTTTCTGTAATTGTGAAGCGTCAAGAATTATTTTGGTCTTCATTCATTTGTGCGTTACATTTTATTTAAGAGCAATATAAGAAACAACTTAAGATTAGCTCTCTTTTTCAGGAATCAACTACACAACTCTCATAATAGTAGAACAACTTTCTGTAACTGTGAAGCGCCAAGAATTATTTTGGTCTTCATTCATTTGTGCGTTACATTTTATTTAAGAGCAATATAAGAAACAACTTAAGATTAGCTCTCTTTTTCAGGAATCGACTACACAACTCTCATAATAGTAGAACAACTTTCTGTAACTGTGAAGCGCCAAGAATTATTTTGGTCTTCATTCATTTGTGCATTACATTTTATTTAAGAGCAATATAAGAAACAACTTAAGATTAGCTCTCTTTTTCAGGAATCGACTACACAACTCTCATAATAGTAGAACAACTTTCTGTAACTGTGAAGCGTCAAGAATTATTTTGGTCTTCATTCATTTGTGCATTACATTTTATTTAAGAGCAATATAAGAAACAACTTAAGATTAGCTCTCTTTTTCAGGAATCGACTACACAACTCTCATAATAGTAGAACAACTTTCTGTAACTGTGAAGCGCCAAGAATTATTTTGGTCTTCATTCATTTGTGCATTACATTTTATTTAAGAGCAATATAAGAAACAACTTAAGATTAGCTCTCTTTTTCAGGAATCGACTACACAACTCTCATAATAGTAGAACAACTTTCTGTAACTGTGAAGCGCCAAGAATTATTTTGGTCTTCATTCATTTGTGCATTACATTTTATTTAAGAGCAATATGAGAAACAACTTAAGATTAGCTCTCTTTTTCAGGAATCAACTACACAACTCTCATAATAGTAGAACAACTTTCTGTAATTGTGAAGCGTCAAGAATTATTTTGGTCTTCATTCATTTGTGCATTACATTTTATTTAAGAGCAATATAAGAAACAACTTAAGATTAGCTCTCTTTTTCAGGAATCAACTACACAACTCTCATAATAGTAGAACAACTTTCTGTAACTGTGAAGCGCCAAGAATTATTTTGGTCTTCATTCATTTGTGCGTTACATTTTATTTAAGAGCAATATAAGAAACAACTTAAGATTAGCTCTCTTTTTCAGGAATCGACTACACAACTCTCATAATAGTAGAACAACTTTCTGTAACTGTGAAGCGCCAAGAATTATTTTGGTCTTCATTCATTTGTGCGTTACATTTTATTTAAGAGCAATATAAGAAACAACTTAAGATTAGCTCTCTTTTTCAGGAATCGACTACACAACTCTCATAATAGTAGAACAACTTTCTGTAACTGTGAAGCGCCAAGAATTATTTTGGTCTTCATTCATTTGTGCATTACATTTTATTTAAGAGCAATATAAGAAACAACTTAAGATTAGCTCTCTTTTTCAGGAATCGACTACACAACTCTCATAATAGTAGAACAACTTTCTGTAACTGTGAAGCGTCAAGAATTATTTTGGTCTTCATTCATTTGTGCATTACATTTTATTTAAGAGCAATATAAGAAACAACTTAAGATTAGCTCTCTTTTTCAGGAATCGACTACACAACTCTCATAATAGTAGAACAACTTTCTGTAACTGTGAAGCGCCAAGAATTATTTTGGTCTTCATTCATTTGTGCATTACATTTTATTTAAGAGCAATATAAGAAACAACTTAAGATTAGCTCTCTTTTTCAGGAATCGACTACACAACTCTCATAATAGTAGAACAACTTTCTGTAACTGTGAAGCGCCAAGAATTATTTTGGTCTTCATTCATTTGTGCATTACATTTTATTTAAGAGCAATATGAGAAACAACTTAAGATTAGCTCTCTTTTTCAGGAATCAACTACACAACTCTCATAATAGTAGAACAACTTTCTGTAATTGTGAAGCGTCAAGAATTATTTTGGTCTTCATTCATTTGTGCATTACATTTTATTTAAGAGCAATATAAGAAACAACTTAAGATTAGCTCTCTTTTTCAGGAATCAACTACACAACTCTCATAATAGTAGAACAACTTTCTGTAACTGTGAAGCGCCAAGAATTATTTTGGTCGTTATTAGCAAAGGAAAGAGTCAACATGATTGATACCAGGGCCATTGGATTGATACAACTTCACTGACAAGGAGAGGCCTCCAACAAAGTCCTCCTTCTCGCACAAGCCCCCTTTTACTTGGGACACACGCATACAAAACAATGCAGGCACCTGAAACCTAAGCTTATTTGTCCATAAAGTTCTTTTACTCCTAGCGCACAATCCCCAATCCGCTTGCATGGGGGAAGTTAAGAGAGATGGGTAAAATTGGATCGTCGTTTCAGAACCTATCCAATAAATCCATCTATAGTTGAAAAATTTTCACCCATGCATACACAGAAAAAAACCAGTGATTTTAGAACAGTAACTCATTTAAACCTAGTATTATTCTCAATGCCATACTTTATATACTATAGAATACATTTTTTTCTTTGAGAAATTGCCTCTAAATTTTGCAGTGTCTCATGAGCAAAAGTGATAATAAAATGTTCGGTGTTCGATATAAAATTCCCAGAGTCCTAAATATGGCAGTACCTTCCATCGCGGTTCGTTGATTTAAATTAGCTTCAATCAAATCAAGATTTAAACCTAGTGACTTTTTTTAAAAAAATTATTGATTTAAATCATTAAAAACAAAATTCTAAAAATCGATCTTAGTGTTAGGAGATGTTGCTTTAAACATATAATGTGTTGCATTACAACCTCTATTTCAAGCAACTTTCATAGATCCCTTTGTGTTTATTATATATTTCATGACTTTAAACTAATTATTATTTAAATTTTGCAATATTCTTCTTACTCTTCAGGTGTCTTAACATCAAAGCATAATTCATTGATTAATTCATAGTAATCATGATCCACTTAAAGTGTTTTAATTTTAATAATAGTATTTTAGTTCTACTTAATGAATATCATGACCACACAATAAATAATTCAGTATGATAAAATTTAAAACAAAGATGTTTAGAGTTGAATATGTATCCTTAAAGATGTTTCATCCATGTACCATAACAACAGTTTTTTTTTTTCACTTGTGAAATATTTCTTCATCGTAGAAATTTTCAATAATGATCTCTTATTAAAAAAAAGTTTCAGGTTTTAGCAATGGATGGAGTGAACATATGATTTTACCAAATGGGTAAATTAAAAACTATTTCTAGTTGTTAAGTTATAAAATTTAAAAAGGAATCAAGTGCACTCAATGTAAAATTAAGTGCACACATTTTTTTTTTTTTTTTTTTTTCAGCTTTCAACAGCAAAAGAATTCATATTATATTTGCTCACTTTTTACCATTGTAGTTGAGTGTATTAAGATTCCTAGCAGGGCTAAATGTCATTTAACTCATGCATTTGTATTAAAAATTTGTTCTTTTTTATTATCATTAACAAATATCTACTGCAATCAAAATAGCTTAAAATGTGTTTTAGCATAATGTTTAACATGTCATATTATTTTTATAAGTGTAACCTAATAAATATCCAGTCTTTAAGGTATGTTTAAAAACATATAAAAAAATCCGATTAAATTTAAAAACTCTGATTTGAATTTAAAAAAATCTGATTTAAATAAACAAACCCACGAACCTTGCCTTTCATTCTGCGGGGGTAATCACTACGTTGCAGGGTTGGCAAGTTTTTGCCATAGGTGGAAAAACCTGGTAAAAACTGCCCTGGCAAAAATAGGTTTTTGCCACAAGCAGGGAAAATAGCCTTTTGCTTCCATTGATTTTTTTTTTCTGCAAATTAAACTACAACGGCAGATAACAGAAATTTAAGTTTCGAATTAATGTTATTCATACTTAATTTGAGCACCGAGTTAAATGAGTGCAACATATGTATTATAGTACCAAAAATATATAATTAATGAAAAAATACTCAATTTTATAAAAAATTAATCTATACACAAAATTTATTGTAAAAAAATAAATAGAAAATTAAATGCACTGTTCATTTTGTTTTTATCAAGTTACTTTTTCAGGTTTTTTTGACCAATTTTAAAGTGGGGTGCAATGCTTGGAGTTGGGTAGGGGGAAGGGACATTTTACTTTTATAGTGATGTCATGATCTAGGTATTTGTTTGACAATGCCATAGATGAATTTCAGAACTTGAATAGAAAAGTCAGAAAAATGAATGACTGAAAGTGATGAGAGTTACTATTTGTTCTTTTTAACCAATTTTACAAAGGAGAAGGTTATAAATTCATACCGTATGTATGTTGTTTTTTTTTTTTTTTGCTTGTTTGCCCACCCATAACTTCTCACTGGATGAATCAATTTTCATGATTTTTTTTAAAAATTGATTGAAGGTGGTTTCCCCATAGATCCTGTATTTTTTCTTGACCACATTGGCTAATTAGAAAAAAAGTTATAGGCAGAAATGCAGTCATTTTTTTGTTTTTTTCAAAGATAACTTTTGACTAAATGAACCGATTTTGATGGTTTTTCCTTTAACCGATAGAGGATTATTTAACTCAAACATCGCACATCAATTTGACTACATTTGTTTAATAGAATTTATCATACAAATGATTAGTTTTTAGGGCCATTCACGCAAAGAAGGTTTGCCATTTGATATGGATTTTTTAGAATTAAAATATTTGTATAAAAAATGTATTTACACTATAAAGAATAAAATAAAATAGTTTTTGGAAAAATAAAACCGACTTCAAATTATAAATTGCGTTAAAAACACTAAAAATAAAGTTTTACTTTAAACAAAACAGATACAACTTTTAAATATAATTTTTGAAGTTGGTGCAAAATTATGATAGGTTTTGATTCATGATTACTTTTGTAATCATGAATCAATTACAACTATAAATGGCCCAGAGTCTGCAAAAGTTTCAATGTAAAGTAACATATGTAGTAATGATAATTATACAATTTAGCGCCAGCTTCAAAAATTATGTTCAAAAGTTGTTTCAATGTTTAAAGAATTTATTTATTTTTCACTTTTTAGTGCAAGTTATAATTTGAAGTCTCTATTCTTGCCCAAAAAATATTTTATTTTTTTTGCAAATGCAAAAGGTAGAAAATAAATAAAGTTACTTTATAAGACATGATAGAAGTTTTTTTTACTGTATAATTTTGAATTAATTTTAATTATTTCTTAATTTGCAACTTTTTTCATTAAATAGTTGTTTTAATTGTAATATTTATTAATTAGCAAAATAAAAATATTCAGTAATACCCAAAAATTATTTCAATTATTTCTACAATTTAAAACTTATTATATAGTAGACCTTAGTGCTCATTATTTAAGACAATTAGTATTTTTGCGCTGTTTTCTTTTCAGTTTTTGCCCCCGCCCTGGCAAAAATACCAACCCTGCTATAAGATAATAATAGAGGTCAATTTTTAATAATTTATTGGTTCAATTTTTTTTTTCATGACATGGAAGTCTATATCAGTGTTGCATAACTGCAAAAATGTACTGAGAAACTTGAATTGAAAAACAACAAACTTATTCATTGTATACACTCGTCCCTCTCTTCCTTAGAAAAGTAACGTAAAAATATCATTTAGTTTAACTCTCTAACCCAGGGATGCACAAACTTTTTTGGGTGAAGGGCCAAAAAATTAGAAAGTATCAGGTTGGGGGCCAAAGTAACGTAAAATGTTTTATTCATAAAAATACAGGATGCATTTCAGTTTTTATTTAGAGGTAATATGTACAAATTACATGTAATAATAATTACTGTACTTGGGGAACAGATTATTAAGTAAAAGTTTTTAAAAATTAATGTAAATGAATTCAAACAAAATGAGGTATAAGAGTTCTAAGCTATTAATTGCACAATATTTATATATATCAATGAAGTGATTGGTCAAATGGCAAAAAAGAGGAATATTAAAACTTTTTACAAAAATGTGTGTGTGCAAATTATGAAAATGAAACAAATGGAAAATAAAAAGGTAATTTAAACTTAGAAAAACACAGCATTATTCTCTAAATTATAACTTTCTTTATAATTTAGATAATTTTTCTTTGACATTTTATAATGCAAAATTTAAAATATATATTAAGTGTTAAAATGAGAAATTAATTAAAAGTGCAAATATAAATACAGAAGAAATAAGCACATATATTAAATAGCAAAATCCAAATGCTGTGAGTCTGTACATTACGTTAAACCCAGGGGCCATAGTTTGTGCATCACTACTCTAACCTTTGCCCTTTATGTTGTAAAATATCCAATTTTAATAACTTATTGCAGTAAAGCAGGATTGCTTATTAATACAAAAAACATATTATTTAACAATTACAATTTCTCTATTAACATGATACATGTGCCAGCAATTTTTTTGTTTAACTTCTTGAGTTCCTACAGTTGTTTTTTATTTATAATACTTTGCACAAGGGTTAACGATCTACTTTTTAAAACTACAATAGCCTGCATTTTCCTATTGTGAAATTTCCTATCAATTTCATTAGCTTCTTTTTGCAGATGATATTACAATCTTAAAATGTCCTTTTTATGTACTTAAAAAAAAAAAAAAAAATTGCCCCCTTCCTGACCCCTTTATATGATGAGCCTGATTATGCACCATCTTTTCCAATTGAATATTTTCTTTCCAAAATAGGCCATTTGTTAATAAATTTAATAAATATTATAAAAGGATGACTTGTTAGTAGTTCTCATCAATTTTCAGAAAATTCTTATATTTTTCTTAATTCTTATATAGACATTTCTTCGCATGTGGCTTCAGAGGGTCGGACGAATATGGTGGTTTTAAACTACATACTTAGTCTTACTACAGACCAAACCTCAACTTCAAATTATCTATTTATAATAACATAAACTATATATTTGATTAAAAATACACCACTTCAACATGAAAAATTTTTACCTTCAGCATTTAAGTGACATGTCTCCAAAGGCCCAATGAATGCATACCGTAAGCCAAGTCCTTCACACATTGAGGTGTCCACATCTTCTAAAGACATAATACCATCCTGAAATGAAAACATTCGACTGTTAACGATGCCAGGGAAAAAATGCATTTCGCATTTCATTATTTATAGTGCAACAAAATTCTTAAGCGTACAGTTTACTTTGGTAATTTTATGGAGAAATATGCTATTATTCTATTAAAAAATGTTGTTTCCTGAATGAATTTAATTTGAAAACGTAAATTAATAAATAATTAATCATGGTAAAATGGGCAAAAACTAAAACATTTTCAGCATAGACATGTTTCTCCTGCTACAGCACAATCTCATATTTATCCAGAACATAAAAGACAAAGCCAATTTTTATTTACAAATACAGTAAAACCTGCCACATCCAATGTGGCGAACGACCGGTCCGGATATGAAAAAATCCGGATATCAAGACCATTTCAAAATATGTAGCTGTAAACAGGACCGAGATTATGCTGAACCACATAGACGTTAAAAATAATTAATTTTGACGTGCTTCTTTTGTATACTTCATGTACACTAACAGGCAATAAATAAATTCAAATTCAAATTCTTTCGCCCGTCGCACAGTTCGAAAGAAATACTACTTTGACTTTTGCTTACTCAAAAATATTTGTTCCGTTAGCCGTCCGGATATGGGGAGGTCCGGATATGACAGGTCCGGATGTGGCAGGTTTTACTGTACATACATAAATGAGGTCAACAAGGATTCAAGGAAAGAAAGTTTTACTGAACCTGTGCATATTACTATACTTATTTGCAGGGGCGGACTGGGAAGAAAATTCGGCCCTTGGGGGGGGGGGGGGGGGCACTGCCAAGGAACGGAAAATGAAAGCTAATCAGCTACTATGCAGCCCCTTAAAAAGTTTTGAAATTTACACAGTGCCAAGGAGTTTTAATAGCATTTAAAAAAGAATTTTGGCTTTCAAAATTGCAGTAATTTACATGAAAAGAGGTAGAGTTGAAGAATGAACATGAAAAATTAAGTACCCATCATATTTGTTTATTGAGTGTGTTACAATCAGTATGTTAACATCAAGTAAAAATTAGTTCTAGTTATGAAAAAGTTAAAAGAAATGTTTATTGTTCTGGTTTCCAGTACTATAAATATAACATACAAATAGTAACAGGATTTAAAAAAAAAAAAATATATATATATATAATAAAATAAAAATAAATAAATAAAAATAAACTCACTCACAATCAAATATACATTGCACTATTTGCTTAAAAAGTATTCTCCCTTTGAAGGCCATTTAGAATTTTAAAAGGGGTCTCTTATTCGCAACATCATCTATTAGACTTTCCATGTCAAGCTTTACTAATATGTCTTTTTCATACAACATTTACAAAAATGATTCCAATTTGTCTCGAGTTAAATTGCCTCTTAATCTGTTCTTAATATACTTTAAAATAGGAAAATTCCGCAATCGGCCAAGACAACTGGCCGCAAGAGATTCTCTGGGCCGGCTTGAGGATTTCTCAGGGCCGTATTTTGTAGATTGTATTGATTAAAAATATTGTCAGTAAATATGTAGATATGTATTTGAATAATATTAAATGTCTACAAGACAGATTTATTTTTATTATTCATCATAGAAGGGCAATAATACGTAATATGTTAATTAGCTGTTAATAGCTGCCGCCTTTTAGGGCATTGCTCAGTGAGGCTGCCTTAGCTTTCCCTGACGGCACTGCACAAAATAATAATTAAATAAGACCCCTCAACTTTGTGGACCTTAAAAGTTTGCACACCATGCGGCCGCCTAAGTTTTCTACATGGACGAGCCAGCCCTGAGAATTTCTCAAACCCCCAAAAAGAGAAGTCGCCCATATAGACAACTTAGGCGGCAGCCAAAAGCGCAGAACTGATGTATTTTATTTATTTATTTTCAAAATAAAAAAAATAAAATATAATCAATTTGTACCTCAGGCAGCCATTTAGGTTGTCTTTAGGTACCAGCTGGCGATGAAAAATTCTCTCTCCCCCCCCCCCCCCACATGTGGCCCAACGGCCAAACCCTGGAGATTTTGACCCATTGCTGCATTGCACTCTCTGAAGCCCAGATTACGTCAAAGTTCTGGTCCCCATTTTTTAAATTAACATTGTAAACGCTGTATACTTTATTTCTAAAAAAAAAAAGATAGGTAGATACTGTGCGACCGGCCCACTGGGCATTTGCCCGAATGCCCACATAGTCAATCCACTGCTGCTTATTTTAATACTTTTTATTTGAAGATTAAGTTTGGCTAAAATTATTATAATTTCATGTGGACATTATTGTTAAAATGTATGCACAATTTTGTGGAACAATTATGAAATTATCTTGAATAACTTTAAAAGTAATGCAAATGCATACATGCAGTGGCATACACAGAATTTTTTCAAGGGGGTTTTCATAATTTTCTGAAACTACTAAAAGAAATTCGACTACGTAACAAAGCACTATTATTTCCCTAATTTAGACAGCTAGATAATTTTGACTTGAGCTCAAGGGGGGGGGGGGGGGGTTTAAACCCCCTTGCATACACCACTGCATGCATGCCATTTTAAAACCCAAAGCACTCTGTCAAACATAATTAATTCTACACTTACTGTCACATTAACTTTTTTTTTCTTTCCTTTTTTGAGGTGTTGCCTTCTTGATCATGGGTGGGATTAATGGGGAGCATTGACCCAAAGTAATTTTGAGATTGCTTTTATTCTTGTTTTCTAAAATTAATTTCAAAATACTTCCCCCCCCCCATATGAATCCCAAATTTGCCCATGCTCTTGATTGAAGGTAGGTTATTTTACTTATACATAGAAGCACTCTGCGTTTTTTTTCTTTTTATATAATGAAATCTAGTTGGAATTGATTAAAAAACAACACAAAAAATTAGACTTGTTTTGACAAGAAAGATGGTCTTGTTTTGCATAAAAGATATCTTCTTCTTCAAAACAATTATTTTAAAGTATGAAAGGGATCATTTGAAATAATTTTTAGCAGAAGCCAAGTGGGTAAATATTGTTATATTTGATGTTATACAGAAGAAGGCTTGTTTATCTATGGTTGTTATTTCACAAATTAGCACTCTAAGCAGGGCTTGAAATTTTGATGTAAAATTTAGGCGTCATTGACACCTAGCTTTTTTGTTTTAGTTGCTAAAAATGTTCTGCTAGGCATAATTTAAAAATGCAGTGAAAACTGTGTAAGTTGACCACTTGCGGTTCTGCAATTTAGCGGTCAACTTATAGAGGGTGGAGTTTTTTTTTTTTTTTTTTTGTCATTTCTTACATTATGCATTTATTCATTTGTAACTAATTAAAATATAGCTTCATGTATTAACGTTACATTAAAAGAGTAATTAGCTATCTTTTTCATATTTCTCTAGAATATCATTAGAGAAATGTAACCTGAATGTCTTGCAAAGTAACCTATACAACTTTAAAAGCAAAGAACTTAGTTAAAATAAAGATAAACATATTATTAATTATGAAATTTACTTATATGACAGTAAAGATTTCCTGAAAATACATAATTTTTCAAAATGGCTGCAACAGATAGAAGAAAAATTATTTTAAAAAATATGAAAAATTAATTTAAAACAATTTAAAAGAAATTCCTGTAAAACATTCAAAGATTGAATATTTCCAAATAACACTGAACAATTAATATATAAAGAGAACATGAATAAAGACAAAACCTTTTTCTCTAAATTTAAACTTTTATTTTAATATGTATTTGTTTAATAAAGTTAATAATTTATGTTTTTAAGAAATAAGTTTTTCAGCAGCTGTAAAATGAAGGGGTTTACCCATATTAAAATTCTCCCTCTGCCCAACCCTCATTCCTTAACAAAATATCTATGTAACATGCATGCCTTAGAATTTAGGTTATATTCTTTCAAATTGTGTTGAAGGTAGGGTTGGTGATTTTTTTTTCCTTAAAAAAAAATTAAAACATAGTATTTTTTTTTTAAATTTAAATCAGATTGTTTGGATTTTTTAAGGCAAAATATGTATGTGCACACAAATACAGCAACAAATTCAGTTCAGTATTTATGTCCTCAAAGAATTTTAAGATATTTCAGTTAAAATAATTATTTATTACTAGTTCAAAATTAATTACTAATTAATTATATTATATAAAAAGTGTATGCTTAATGAACAGAGAACAACAAGAAACAGAAGAGAAAGCTTATATTTCTGAACTAAATGTATTATAATTTCTTGAATATATACAAATAAGTTGACTGGACTATTATAATTTTTTGAGTGTATATGTTACCGTTAAAGTATATAATGCAGTTATTTCATAGAATACCTAGTTACTCCATGAAATAACTGATCGTGTCTGTTAAAGTGTGTAATATGTTATTAATTTGACACTTTAACTAGTTATTCTATGAAATAACTAGGTATTCTATAAATTAACTAATGAGAGACAGTTAAAGTGTAAAATAAACAATTTATCTGAAATGAAATAACTAGGTATTCTATAAATAAACTAATGATAGACAATTAAAATGAAAAAGAAGCAATTTATCTCATTTATGCAACGAATAAATGGTTTTTATGGAAGCGTACCATAAAATCATTTGATACAACAAGGATAACTAAAATGACACTTGGAATTACAAAGAACATTATTTCTAAAACAAAAACATTTTTTGTTGACACATTGGGTTTTACACGAAATGCAGTAGGGGTGGAAGATGAATGTTTTTGTTGTGCGAGATATATGATATAGATTATTTTACACTTTAACGGGCTGCAGATCGTTATTCTATGAAATAACTAGTTAAACCATGAAATACAAGAGGGTTTTACACTTTAATGGACACGATCAGTTATTTCATGGAATAACTAGGTATTCTATAAAATAACGGATTTCCTACTTTAACGGTAACATATATATACACAAACAGTGTACCAAAGAATTTTTAAGACTAGGTTTATAAAATAAAATAAAAACAAGCAATTATACTTCTTTTGGTATTTTTATTCAGAGTAAGCTCCGTCGGCTTCATTACATTTGTTACAGCTGTTTAACAACGATTCGAATGCATGTTCCAGCTCACTAAAAAGATCGCGTCGAAGCTGTTTTTTATAGTGTCAATATCATCAGAGTAAACAAATGAACTGGGGTTATCAAAACATTTTTTGTTGACACACTGTTTTACAGTGTTTCTTTCAGACCTTTTGCTCCGGGAGGGCAGGTGAAGAACTAGGAGGGGCGGTGTATGATCCTAAATCATATTCTTATATATATATACGGGCATGAATAGAAATAATGATAATATGCATTTTTTTCAATATACATATGATAGATTCTTGATAAAAAAAACAGTAGAAGAAATTTTAGACTACCGTTGGAGGGGGGGGGGGTGAAGTTAGGGGAGTTAGAGCTTCTGAAATTTTTCTAATTGAAATCTTATAAATGTCATTCGGAGGCTGGCCTTGGAGCGGGGGGTTCGGGGGCCCTCCCCCGGAATTTTTTTACATTTTATGTCCAAATAATGCAATTTTAAACTCTTAGAGGACGTTAGAGGTTCAGGGGCTCTTCCGAGAAAATTTTCAAAAATAGTCTTAAAAATGCAGTTTTATTCTATTTTTGTGAATGTTACTGGAGCAAGGGCTCTCCCCAGGAAACTTTTTGAGATCTAAAGTCTTAACAATGAAATTTCGGATACGTTGTATGGGGATGTTAGAGGATGCGAAAAATAGTTCAGGGATTCTCCTCGGAACTAAAGTTTTATATTTTAGGCTACTTTTGGTGACGCTACTGACAGTTTCGGTGTCTTTCTCCAACACCAAAGTGTTTCTGAAACTGAACTCCTAAAAGCGCAATTTCATGGTATCTTAGATGATGCAGACCTGCCAACCTAAACAAGTCAAAAAGCCTGAGACTTTTTTGACAACACTGTGTAGCGCGATAAGTGGGGGGGGGGGGGGGGGGGAGGAGTAAAACAAAGTTGAATTTCTTTTAATTACATTTTATTTACCTGTATAACATTTTAATGATCACAAGTAAACTGCCTTGGAGCAATTGAACATTGAATTTTAACAAAAAGAGAAAAAAATAATAATCATCCTGTGGCAGTTAAGAAAAATGTAGAAAAAAAAAAAAACATATGTTTAACACTTTTTGTACACAAATGTGCAAACTTCTAAGTAATGACTATTACTCACAAGACATATCACTGTATTTTAAATTTAATAAATACAAGTAAATAAAATTAATTGAATTTCAAAATGTAAAATTTTTCATCAGTAAGGAAATTACACAAAACAAATACAATGCAACAAAATTAATACAATTTAAATGATTTAAAAAAAAAAAAGTTTTGGTCATTTTACTACCCAGCCGAAACTTCAAAACTTGGATGGCAAAGACAAACTGCTTTAAAGTCGAGTTCGTTGATTTAAATCAAGTGATTATTTTTTTAAACATTTTTGAAATTATTCTGAAAAATTGATTTTAGTGTTAGAAAATATCGCTATAAAAATGAAATATGTTGCATTTACAGCCACGGTTTCAAAAAAACTTGATGGGTCTTTCTATGTGTGTGCATAACAGTTCATAAGTTCAGAAATAATTACTATTTTTTAAATTTGACAATATTACTCTTATTCTTCAGGCATCTTAACAGCAAAGCATAATTCATTTATATTGCAACTTATAATAATCATGAACCATTGTGTTTTTTTAATTTAAAAACAGTATTTTAGATCAATTTAATGAATACCACACAATAAATAATAGTGTTTAAAGCAAAATTTAGAATATGTATTTATAAAGTTTCATCCATATTCCACAACAGCTTAAGGTGTAAAATATTTTTTCGTGTTGGAAATGTTCAATAAAGATTTTTCATTTAAACAAAAAGTTTCAGCTCTTAGTAACGGAGTTTGCATATGATTTTACTAGACGGGTGAAAATATTTCAGGGTATTTCATTTACAAAATAGAAAAATAATTAAAGTGTACTCGATGTAAAAATTAAGTGCACAGAATTGTTAATTTGTTTTCAGCTTTCAACAACAAAAGAATTCAAGTAAAATTTGTTCATTTTTTCTGTACTTATGAATGTAATATTACTCCTGGTAGGGTTAAGTTTCATTTGAGTCATGCATTTGTATTAAAATTAGTTCATCATTATTATTTTTAAAAAATATTTATTGCTGTGAAAATAAAATAGCTTAAAATGTTTTTGCATATTGTTTAACATGTTATATTACTTCTATGAATGTAACATAATAAACATGAAAAAAAATGTAAGGTCTGTTTTAAAAAAAAAATAATAAAAAAGCTAAATTTTTAAAATCACAAACTCTAATTTAAAGCAGCCACAGTTGCCGACTTTGCCTTTTTAAAAAATTCATTGTCAAAATTATTTTGAAAACATAATTCTTTTCGACAACGTGTTCGAAGTTCAAGCCTCACTTCATTTCAGTTCAAGGACCCGAGAGCTTAAGCAATATGCATGCAACTGCAAGCGCTAAGTGAAGCGCCTACCAACAGAAATTCAAATTCTGATTGGTGCCTCTCTCCTCCTTCGTTCGAGAGCGTTGGGTCACGTGGTTACCTCTACACCCTTTGTGGAAGCCGGAAGCATACGCTCCCTACACACTGAACGTGTAACGTCACTTACCGAACCGTTCGGAATGCGAGTTGAGATAACCGATTCGCTTCGCGCATTCGCTCACTGCTTTTTACGTTTTGTGCGCAGATATCCTGTGCGCTCTACGCAAACCTCGTTCCGTTTCCTAAGTTGTGTATGGCGCTTACGGGCCCGTATCCAAAGTGCACAAAGGGAGTGAGCCCCCAAAAAGTGAAGGGAAAAAGCCGGAGATTACAGAACGACGGACGGAGGCCGGAGACTCGACGAAAAAGCCGTAGACTCCGGCTAAAAGCCCGAGAGTTGGCAGGTCTGGATGATGTAGAAGGAAGAGAGAACCAGAGGATCTAACTCGAAAAATTTCCAGAACTGATGTTTTAAAAATGGAATTTTAGGCCATCTCTGGGTCACGTTGAGAAAAAAAGGGGAGAGTCGAGGCCATGCTTTGAACAATTTTCCAACCTGAAGTCTTAAAAATAACAGTTTTAGGCTATTTTTTGGTGGCATTTGGGGAAAAGGAGACGTATCTAAAGTTCTTCCAGGAAAGTTTTAAATATAAGTCTTAAACCGCAATTTTTGGAATCTTTCTTCACATTAAACAGATGTAATATTGCAAAAAATGTGGGGCACATGAACATATTTATGTTTTTACTGGCTTGAAAAACGAAGATCATTGATCACTGACCAGTCAAGCAGAAGATCACGAGAATCTAGATTTAAATGCTTTAAAATAAAAAAGTGCATTGTTTTTAAAAGTATATTTGTCATTGTTTCTGGAAAATTTTCAAAAGTCCTCTTAATGTTGACCTAAAATAAACAAATCAATTTCAAAGCAACAGTGAAACATTCTATTGCCAACCGTCTCTCGTTGCAATTATATGGAAAGATTTGGATAACAGAAGTATGGATCAAAAAGTTCCTACCATATGTAAAAAAAGAACAAATACTAAATAATAAAAGGCAGCTTCCTTTAGAAAGGGATAATATTCATGAAATTTAATGGAGATTGTATTGATTATCCCGTATTCTGAACCAGGGCCACCGAGAGCCAAGGCACGCCCCATGTCAGTTTTGTGCCCCCCCCCCCCCTCCCCAACTGCCATTACACTTGCATGTTAACCATAGAAAAATTTTACCCACTGCACTACTCTGATGCCATACCATCAACAACCCTACTCAGAACCAGGTCTTCTCTGAAGGCGTTTCACATTTTGTTGGCAGTGAGAAATTAGTTTAATGACTACCCAAAACGGAGGCCACTTTATTTCCTTTATATTTTAAAAAATTTAATTTTTCCTTCTTCCTCCTTCCTTTTCTTTTTGAAATTGTAATCTGATTTTTTCTACCGGGGGGGGGGGGGGCAGTTGACTTGCTCCGAGAGGGCAGTGCCCCCCAGAGAGATGCCTGAAAGAAACACTGGTTTTACACGAACATTTTTAAAATCCCCGACGAGTACCTAAACTTTGAGCTGTAGCAACCGACCGGAGCGATATTTCTACATCCGGCACTTCTTCGATTTTAATTAATTTTTGTTCGTAGACACTGAACTGGGATCGGGAATTGTTTTATGCGGCCGTTTCTTGTGCCCAATTGGAAAAATCCTTCTTCGGTTATTTTTATGATGATAGCTAAAATAGATTTGGCATCACCTTTTCCTCTGTCAACTTCAGGCATCGGGATACGGACGACAAACCCCACAGAGGCTTCAGAATGAGACTTATCCGACATTAATTTCATCTTTTTCGCTTGAATTTCTAAACATTTTTTAGACTTTTCTCTTTCTCTTTGAAATTCCCTATGGCCTGGAATAGTTCATAAATTCAGTAGAGGTGGAAGGTAAATGTTTTTGTCGTGCGAGATATATGATATAGATTATTTTACACTTTAACGGGCTGCAGATCATTATTCTATGAAATAAATAGTTAAACCATGAAATACAAGAGAGTTTTACACTTTAACGGGCTGCAGATCGTTATTCTATGAAAGAACTAGTTAAACCATGAAATACAAGACAGTTTTACACTTTAACGGACACGATCAGTTATTTCATGGAATAACTAGGTATTCCATAAAATAACGGATTTCATACTTTAACGGTAACATATACAAACTTCTTGAATATATAAACAGAGAGGGCAAATATCACATAAAATGTTTAATATAGCTTAATCACTTTTACTATTTAGATGTTTCATCTAGAATACCAGTTTTGATGCCTTATCAACCCCCAATCTGTTTCTTAATTTTGAGTGCACTATTCCAAATGTAGAAAAAACCCTTTCTATAAATCATGTTGATGCTTTTTCTGTAAGCATGTCCAAAAACTTAATGTTCTCTGATAAAATGCTATTTTTTGACACTTTAACGAAAATATTCCACCTTTCCCTAGAGGACCAGATGCATTAAGGCTACAATATAGTGAGTTAAAATTCTAGTGAATTGCCTCAACCCAGAATATATAAAAATTTATAATTAAAAAAATCTATATTTTAATAATTTGGAAGAAGCTGATGTAAATAGTTTTTTGTTTAATATCATAAAAATCAATATTTTGTCTAAAAAAAATCATAAAAATCAGTTTTTTCTAAAAAAAATCATAAAAACCAGTATTTTTTCTTTCTTTTTGTGTTTTATGGTATCCCAAAATCATGCATGGTACTGGAGTAGAGGTAAAGCTTCCCCATAATGAAGATTTGGTCTTTAAATGAAACTTCATGTGCATGTGCTGGTGCTATTTATTGATTATATTAGAAAGCTTTTTCTAATTTGCCTAAATACTGCAATAAATATTATGATTTTTTATGAGTACTTATTTATTATTATAACATAATATAAAATATACATTTGTGTGAGTAATATTCATAAGCTAAAAATTTAAATAATGTAATGTATTGATTTTTATGAAATAGTTATTTTTTCAAAAAGTAGATTTAAAAAATTTTTTTCCAAAGTAGTTGGAATTTTAAAAGTAGTTGGGGAAAAAGTAGTTTAACTAGTAGTTAACTAGTTCAAAACAAAAGTAGTTGCAACTAGTAGTTAACTACCAGTTAACTAGTAGTTGCCACTGGTAGTTAACTACTTCTAGTTAACTACTGCCGAACACTAGTTATAACTTACAAAGAAGTTTAGGCAGACTTTATATTGATATTTCACCCATCCAGACAAATCCTGGTCTAACATTATAGCATACAAATATCCTGGAGAAGTTATCTGAGTTTTATTTTTATCTTTGCAAAAATGGATAAACAAGTGAACAGTAATAATTAAGCGGTCAACTTACAAAGGTTTTTTTTTTTATAATACTCCCACCCAAATTTGACATTCATAAGTGGTCAATATAGACAGGTGGTCAACTTAGGTGATGAAATTACAAAGGTTTCCCTGCATTACATAATATAGGGCTAATTCCGTTCCTGACAAAAGTGGTCAACTTAAGACAGGTGGCCAACTTACAAACGTGGTCAACTTCACAGGTTTTACTGTAATTCAACTTATTTAAGCAGAGATATCAACCGATAACTGTTAAGACTATGATTTAATTGTTACAAACTATCCTAAAATATCACAACCTTGAAGAGGAAATTATTGATATGTGAAGAAAAAGGAAAATCAATTTCTATTAGTAACTTTTGAGAATTAGAAAATTTTTACTTCAGTTTATGCATCCACCCAAATATTTATTTTAATCAACACTCAATGAAATAAAATATAAGTTAATCGGCTTAACTATTTTTTCAAGTATTTCTTCAGTTATATTTTAGAATTCACAGTACAAAAATGTGAAGTTGTTAAGAAGCTCCATAATTTTAACAGGTACAGTAACCGTAACAGTAAAGCCCAAAAACCGAACATTAGGTGCTGTATATATATATATATATATGCTGTAGGATGCGAGTGCGAAGAGACATTGACAGCAGCGCCCTCTGGCGATAGGGAGCGTAAGCAGTTAGTTTTGAGTAAGACTCCGTTCTGTGTGGACGTAAGCGCTGCGGTGCTCGGATGATGTTGTTCGTAATTGAAGCTGTTTTGTATATAGTTTTGTAAATAGGAAAGTGTAAATATAGTCAGTTTTTATATCTTTATGGTGAGTGATGATTTTAGTAACCCCTAGACACCCAAGCCAAGAGCCTATATGTATATATATATATTTGTATATATATATATACATATAATTTTATAAAGTTAGATGGAAATTTAAAAAAGTTGGGGGATGACAAGTAGGTAAAAGATTGTGGTTATCAATCTAAAATTTTTATAAAAGGTTAGGGGCTAAAAATGACGACTAGATGGGAAATCGCAGTCGTAAAATGGAAATTTTTAGGGGAAAAATATGACTATGGACCACTACTTTCATACTCTGACTCTGAGTAAAAAATAAAAAGAATAAAAAAAGACTTCCATATACCTGGACCAAGCGCCAGCATTCATTGACGAGAGCATACTGTATCCTATTCAGTGCAAAACCAGGAATTTCTTTTTTCAAAATCACAGGTTTCTGCCCAATATCAATCATCAAAGCTTTTGTCCTTGCTGTCACACCAGGATCTGTCCAGGGTGCAGGTACAACTTCAACAAGTGGCACATAGTAAGGTGGATTGACCTAGAAAATGATTTCATGTGAGGTAATGAAAACAAAAAGATATACCTCCTTTGATTAAAAGAAGCTTAAGGAACAGACAATTTTTGGGGAGACTCTAAGAAAATTTTCGAGAAAGGAAAATTATTTGCTTTTAATATTCAAAAATTCTCGGGTATAAAAATTACCAATCATAAAAAAATGCACTGTTGGAATAAAGGACCAGATTAGGTTCCAGTACATCATCATGTCAAACAAATAAGGCAAATGTACTTACGACAATACAAGCAGTGCATGGGTAATTCTAAGCGAAAAAAAATTTCGGAAAAAGCATGCTCCATCTATTTAAAATAAAAAACGATATACTTAGTTAACACGCCTCCCTTCCCCCTCAACACACAATACATACGCACATACATATATAAAAGCTCAAAAATAATCCTTCAAGTAATTAAATGAAATGTCTAACGTTAATACCAAAACTCTTTTATTTGCAGGAAAAGTTTTTGTATTGAAAGGTTTTTAACGTAGTACAAAATATCTTGTCTGAAGGTAGAAAGAAAAGCACAAATATTAATTGACAAAGAAATCTTAAGATTAATAAATTAAAACTTTTTCGGAAAACCTTTTTTTTTTTTTTTAAACTTTTTGGAACAGGTGCTCAAAACTTTTCGGAAATGTTGAAGAATTTCGAATCAAAATTACCCATGAAGCAGTGGTAGAAGTGAGGGGATGTCTAAATCTTTAGTAGGGAGAGTGTCTCCCTTCTTCCCCGAATGAAAAAAAAAAATAGTCAAGTATGATTTGTCTGGGCTGCACTTCTGAGATAACATAAATATTTTAAATTTCTACAAAAAAAAAAAAAAAAAAGTACAACCATAGAAATATTTCAAAAAAATTATAACTACCTAGATGAAGAATTGGTGCTTTGTTGCATTAAAAAATAATTCAATAAGGTTTGTGCAATTTAATATAATTAGGTAGTTATAAAACTAAAGTCATTTTAGTTAACATGTAAAAAATATTGGAGCACTCAAGCTGGCATACATAATGCATATTTTTTTAATCTAAGAAATCAGCTATTACTAATTGTGATATAAAAATGAAAAAAACATTAGGGCTGCTAATGCACTAGGTATTATTAAGAACACAGCACTACGTTGCAACTATATATGGATCACAGAAAAAATTACAGATTACTAATGTGTATAAAAACTAATTGCAGCAGTTTTGTGTGCTAAATTTTATATAAAAAATTATTTAAAACTTGATCAAAGTTTTAAATTAATAATAATAATAGTAATAAAAGATTTCTAGCAAAAATTTTCTTATCTAATACTTAATGTTATGAATGACGTTTTTGTTGGAGGATATTAAAGGGACAGGCCCCTCATTTAGGGAAGTCAAATGGGAGTAATTGTCTCCCACACCATCTTTGAGAATATAGAGTATTTTTATAAATGTGTATGTGTTTTGATGTTTTTGATAAATATATGTATACCCTCTTTCAGGATTTTTTTTAATGATAAGCATAGGAAAGGGTTCACTTCTTATGCTGTTAATACCTTTCTCTTAAACCCCCAACTAGTTTTAAAATAACAAAATGACATTGAAGCAAATAATATTTTCGAATTATGAGCTGAAATGTGGATTTAGGAAGGACTAAACTACTCTGAAATAAAGAATACTAAAAACTATTTACTTCAATAATTTACATCAATAAAATGACATTTTCTTTTCAGTATACATCAAATTAACTCTACTGTCATTATCATACAAGCAAAACTCATTACTATCTACCAGGGCTCGAAAATTATATCGCCCAACATGCATGGGACATGTAAAAATTCCCAATTGGGTATGAATATATGTCCGACAGGGCCTGTAATTTTTCAATCAAGTATTTCTTTCCAAAACTTTATTATTTCAATGACTTATTATGTAATATTTATTTGTACTGTAATTTTTTAATGATATAGATTGACAGTAAAAAAATTCTTGATTCAGATATAAAGCTGATCATTAATTTTTTGTCTGATTGATGCTATAGGAAAAATTCAAATGCTTTTATTAATATGCAATGAAACAACTTCTAGGCATGTGAAAATTAGGTTCGGGTATGTATTTTTTAGGCAAACATGCCCAGTGGGGCAGGTAAAACTTTTAAACTTTTTTGAGCCCTGCTATCTACAATGTTACATCTTTATCAATTATTTTTTTCACTAAAAATTCATTAAAAAGCAAGATAAAATATGTAAATTCAATGTAAATTCAAATATGTAGCTCAATTTCTTAATTATACGATATAATACACACATGGTGAATGGATGCAAAATGATTCATATGCAAATTTGAAATGCTTAGTCATGATCCCAAACGGTACCAAAAGTTTTTAAAATCTTCCTCCGATGCATGACAAAAAATATAGCAAGCCTCACAGGTCAGTCATTTTAGATGACTTTAAGGAATATTTATGCCAAATTTGAAGAATGTCCATCAATGTATTTATTCTTAACAGGATAATAAAATTTTTTCATACACAGACAAAATGAAAAATGCTCAAGTTAAAAAGAAAAAAAAAAAACGTTGCATTTGGTTAGTCTCAAAGAATCAAAAATTAATAGAAACAGAAATATATTTACAGGATGCCCAACAATGACTTGGGCTCTGTGAGTTAAATCTTCTGAGAAAGAAGATGCAGGGAAGCAGCTGGTGGAACTGCACAAGACGATGGAATCAGAGGCAAGGGAGTCCATCTCTTTGAATACTTTTCTCTTCAAATTTATGTCTTCAAAGACACATTCCTGAAATAAAAATTGCATCACATACACAAGCAAATTTATTGTCAAAATAGGAGTGCAAGTTGGAGGGTGATTTGAGATTTTCATTTTAAAATGCACAGTGAAATATAAAGTAGGAAATGTAAATTTCAAATGAAAAGGTAGTTTAGACACTGTAGATTACTTTCAATCAGCTGGAAGTCTGTCGCAGAACATTCCAAAACATTCTGCAGTTCAGTTAAGAGATTGGGAATGTGGAGAAGCTGAATATGAAATCATAAAGGTAAAATATATATTAACAATACAATCATGGAGTCCACAAGTACACAGAAAGGACCACTTAATCATATTCTTAAACAGCAGGGATCAAAGGAGCAGCTACTATTACAGGATCAAGTTTTTTAAACCCCTTTCAAACCAACAAACAAACTTTTACCTCATGTTAAATCCCTGAATGCTTCAGAATAGGTATCTTCAACCTTTTAAGTCCGAGGGCCGCGTCAACAAGCTCATAAATATTGACGGCCACAAATTGCCAAAGAAAGTAGCATCAGACAGAAAATTTAAGAGTGGATTTTATTAAAAATAAGTAAGGTTCAATGAAAAGCCGAATGAATATTACTTAGTTATGAAGTGACATGGTACATGACAGTGATAAAAAATCAATTGACAAGTAAAAAAATAATAGTAAAGAACTCATAACATTTCTGGAGGAATTTGTTAGCACGGCATGGCCTTTCCAGCTCATCATGAGAGGAGGGGTAGAGCTATAAAAGGCTCTTAACTGGAGATATGAAATTGTGACAGTTGAAGGGGGGTCCGGGAAAATTTTTGAAAACTAGATGCAAACTAGTGCATTTTGAGGCCTTAGGAGACGCATTTGGGACTGCAAAAATATGAGGAAAAAGAAACGTAACTTTAACCCTTTATAAGGCAGTGGGAAGTATGCTTCCCACCTAATTCCTCAAGTTATAGATGTCTATAGTAAGCTATTTTAGCCTTTTTGATTGGTAGAATCTTGTAAAGATGCTGGGAAGCATATTTACCACCACATGCATCAATATTCCCATATTAGAACATTCCCCCCGGGGGGGGGGGGGGTTCAAAAAATCATGTTGATCTTATTTACTGTCCTATATGAGTTTCTTCTTTGAAACGAACCAAAATCCGAAAAATATTTTAATATACTGATACTACGAAAAAAAATGGCCCTATAAAGGGTTAACTTAAAGCTTTTAATTCTGTCTTTCCAAAAGTTAAATTTTTTTTATGAAATATATATTTTTCTTTTCTCTTTCTTCTTCTTTTTTCTTATTTAGTGCATCACAGTGGAATTTCCCCCTCTCAGAAGTGCCGCTCAGGACCCCAGCTTTCTCCCCCCCCCTCTTTCTTGCCCTAGATCTGGCACTGCCCACACATAGGTACTACTAAAGATAGAAGGCCAGAATAGTACCTGTTTACGTAGTCGTATTCCTGGATACTCGTTTCGGACACGCAGCTCAAAGAATAGTCAATTAAGAAACTTATATTTTCCAAGAGTCACACTGAAAATCTTCTATTTCTAATTTTAGTTCAGATTGAACGTAGTGAATCCAATGAGTATGGCAAGCAGAAAATTTCCATGAAAATTTTATCCTCACGAAAGACTTAAAAAATCTACAAGTAGACAAGCAAGTTCATGCTCTCATACAGTGTCCTATTCTCTTTGAAAATGAATTTTTTAATCATTTTCGGTCT
Source organism: Octonoba sinensis (assembly GCA_038502835.1). Classification (NCBI taxonomy): domain Eukaryota; kingdom Metazoa; phylum Arthropoda; class Arachnida; order Araneae; family Uloboridae; genus Octonoba; species Octonoba sinensis. Next base: position 105,403,461 of record CM076606.1, on the reverse strand, counting down.
TTTTCTTCCCCCTTTTATTATTTTAATTCTTTTTTTTTTTATACGTTTCATTCCCATTTCATCCAAAAGAATTTAGTGGCAGGCCACTAAAAAAACCTTCGAAGGGCCACAGGGGGAAGACCCCTACTTTAGAAGAATACAACAGGGGGAAAAAGTGTGCCTACAAAAAAAAAAAAAAAAAAACATACTGTATTTTTGTGAGAGAAAAGAAAAAGTTGCAAATCATTTAAGATTGAATTAAACAGAAACTCGGACTTAAATGGCTTGCATTAAAAAAAAAAAGGAAAGGAAAGAGAAAAAAGCAAAAAAAAAAAAAAAAAAACAGGACAAAAATTTTCAATACACCTTTGCATCATCTGACAAAAAGGACAAAATTATATTGGAATTTCTCTGTGGTCATTCTCTATAACTCAGGCCGTTTTCTACTCAATTTAGCGCTGAAATAAACAAACCTGAATATGGATGGCTCCTTCCATACAATCTTTCAGACTGCTACATTTTGATATTAGACTAAATTGCTCAGCTGCTGAAAGTTTTCCTCGCAGATTACCAGTGTCTTCCAACTTCTTTAGTTGTTGCTCTATGTCAGTGAGAGCATCATCAATTTTTGAGACATCGACGTCGTACAAAGCAACTTTATACCCTGTACTGGCAAAAAGCATTGCCCATCCTCGGCCAATGAAGCCACTGAAAAACATTGAATTACAAAACAATTAATTTAAATTCATGAACAGGCTGTTTCTTTAAAAATATAATACTATTATCTATCATATAAACAGTAAAATTTTGATCGATCACTTCTATCTACAATATACACTAAAACTTTGATCAATAACTTCTACCTACAAAACACAGTAAAACTTTGATCAATTACTTCTATCTACTATGCACATTAAAACTTGGATCAATCACTTCTCGTGCGATCATTCATTTTTAATGAAACAAGTGCAGGGCCCCCACCAGAGGAAATTCGGGTCTGTTTTCAGACCCTTTACTCAATTCCAATCAATCAAACCTTTCAAAAATTTCCAGTCAATCAAAATAGAGACCTTTTAATAAACTACGAGCTACCAAATTGTACTTTTCATAATATTTTTTTTAAATAAAATAAGTGGCAAATAATAATAAAATTTTATATCACTGACTATATGTTCAAATTTTGAATTTTCACAAAATAATTCGATTTTACACAAAAATCATTTAAAAATTAATAAAACCAGGATCTTGTAAAAATGCTGGATTGACCCCTGATACGGCAAACCGATGAACGCAGGTCAGTAAAAAGAGCAAGGGAATACTGTTAGACTATTAACTAAAACAAGACAATACATTTAAAGTTTTATACATTTGAAGTACACTTTTAAGCTTTTTAAAATTAATTTTAATTTAGTCTATTTTAAGTCAAAAATGACAATTACAGATGTGCCAACCTGCCAGAATTGAAATGCAGGAGGTTTCTGATCAAGAATTCAGGAGGACAATAAAAAACTAAGATTCTATACTTTTCATTGCAATTGTTGCTAATATACTTAACAAATTTAAATTTCAAATGCAGGTAAAGCAAAATAATACAGTTCAAAATATATTTAAGGGTGATTAAAAGTAAGTTCAGGAAGAGATGCATGAAACAGTAAAATGGGTAGGGGGGCTTGTCATTTTTGTCACTTTTATAAACAGGTGTTATATATTTCTTAGCCCTTAATACAATCCTAAAAACCCTCTATCTTTTATAATAGCAGGGACGAAATTCCAAAATCTGATTTAGGTAAGTTTGAAAAGAAAGAGACTTGTGATGTGTAAAACTCAGTATTTTGAAATTAATAAAAATTGTATATGCTATTAAATATAATAAAGAACTTAATGGGATGTCATAAGCAAATCTTCTAATCTATACAATGAGAACTGATTCTAAGATTTCACATTCTTATTAGTAAAGATGTGCAGAGGTCGATCCAGCTTTTTTAAAGAGGGTCTGTTTTTTTTGTGATATTAAAACATTTTTGTGAAAAATTAAACATTTTTGGGAAAAATTAAACATTTTTGTGAAAATTCAAAATTGAAATAAAGTGATAAAAATTTTGTTAATAAGTTACATAAATTTTTATTTATTTATTTATTCATAATAACTATTATTAGTTAACGACTGGAGAGATATACATGCATCACAAAAGCCTAAATAAATGACACAAATATAAAAATAAACCTGAATTCAGCATTTAACTTTTTGACATGTGAGAGCCAAAAGCACAGAATTTCGTTTCAAAAATTTCAAATCAAAATTTTACTGAAAATAAAAAGGAATTTATTCCATTTGCCTTTTAACAAAGCTTAATAAACATCAATAGCGGAAAAATTCCAATTCTAACAGCAGATGCTAAAAGATTGCATTGTATTGAAATGAAAGCATCAGATACAAATACGGAAAATAAAAGATTTTCTATAAGTAGAATAATTTCGGGATTACATTTTACTAGGGCTATAATAATCAACAGTAATAGCTACTAGCATTATCGTTGGAAAATTCAAGTAAATTAAAAATATTAGCGGGGAAAAAAAATCACTGAATTTCAGTAAGAGTCCAGGTTTCAGTTCAGAGTTGTCCTGAAATTACTGATTCTTCCTTGATTATTCTGAAATATTCTTATCTTTCACTCAATATCCTTTAATTTAAAGATATAGTTGTGGTGATGTTTAGCTCATGCGCCGACTTTTCCTCTCCTGTAACGTGTTCAGGCATCGGCCACCGCCGCCACCGATCTGTTCACTGCCGCGCCGCCTTCTGCATATTGGGGAGTTGGTTATGCAAGAAAAGGAAATTTCTAGGTAAAAAAAGGCAGTAATTTTTAATTCGGTGGCAGATCAGGTCCAATTCGGGAGATTTTGGATCAATTCAGGAGGGCGGGAGAAGACGCCCAAATTCGGGAGTCTCCCGCAAAATGCGGGAGAGTTGGCACGTCTGCAATTATTTTTGAAGGTCATAAAACTAACTTTTGCAAAAAGTTATATTGATAATTTTTTAAGTACGGCTACTTTCCTAGTACAAATTGGGAAAAGGTTGATCAATACTTTTTCTTCCTTTTACTGGTGAAGCACAGCCACCAATATTTTCCTAATTTCAGAAAAAAATGAGGTAAGCACTTATTCGGTGCATTATTTAATACAGCTACAGGTATTTATTGGTTATAGAGACTGAGCGTTGTTGACCCTGCTTTTCCAAAACGTCACCAACATAAACCATGGTGCCATTAAAAACAATTCACTAGTAAATTTGAAAAAACTGCTATTGACTAATTCCTACATTTAAAAATAGAGACCATCTATGTGTTATAACAGTAGACAGACTAAAACTCGAGGACTGCGCCAGTGGATTGAAAGCTGACAAACATAACACCGCTCTTCAAGAAAGGGTCTAAAGCTAAAGCAGGAAATTAGATGCCTGTGAGTCTTACTTCAGTTCTTTGTAAAATTTTTGAAACTCTGATCAACATCAAAATAGTGAATTTCTTGGAGGCAAATGGAGTGTTGACTGGTTTTCAGTATGGTTTCAGGAAGGGTAGGTCCTGTACAACTAATTTGTTGCATTTCTATGACAAGGTTACTACGGCATTAAATAATAAAAAGTGCATAGATGTTGCTTACATTAACTTTCAGAAAGCGTTTTATAAAGTACCGCATGAAGCTCTTCTTAGCAACCTTATTGGAAAGGGCTCAAAGGAGGGCTAGTAGATTGGTAAGGGGTCTTTCAGACTTAGATATGAGGTTAGGCTTAATATGTATAGTAGGGTGGTGCTTATTTTTCGAAGTTTTAAATTTTCAACCTCTTACCCTCTAAATTTGTTCCATTATACCAAAAAATGATTATGGTAAAATTTTATCACCATCAAACAATATTTAGAGGTAGCTCAAGGAAGGTAAAGTTTCATAATTGAACGAGATTTTGCGATTTTTTGAATTTCTAAACAAGATAAAAATTATGATTTGCAATTATGTTTAATTTATGTAATTATATTAAAAAGTAACTTCTGTATGAATAAGTAAAAATTAAACATTTTAAAATTGTACAGCTATAATGAAATAGTTTTAATAAAAAATACAGTATTCAAGTGTACCTCATAGGTGGAAACAACTGTCTAAACCAGTGATCGTCAAACTTATGGAGCCACTGTACCTTTTCCACATTTTACTATGAGATATTCCTGCCTCTTTCCCCCCTCCCAATAGAAAAGAAAGAAAGAAAAAGAAAAAACAGGACAAAAAGAAATGCTACAGTTCTCAGTTTTATATATGTGAGTGGTCAGCTAAATTTTTTATGTACTATATATTTATGCCAGCAAAATATTCTTTATTTTCTATCTGAGCCATGAGCTATCAATGCGAATATTAACAAAATATGGAAAATCAACAGTTGGTGATATTATGTGCAAATTAACCACAGGAGTACCACCGCAATCTACTAAAGATTTCCTTGCGAGTTACTTGTAGCTGGCATTTTACAGTTTGATGACTACTGGGTCTGAACCATGGGTGGGAAACCATTTGGCTCTGAAAGGAGACACATTAAATTTGAGGCTTGGGGTTAGCTGATATCCTATGTGTAATACACATGGATATCATGGTGTAACATACACAAGCTAGCAGCAAACCGCTAGCATATATTAGGCAGCATGCCATTACCAGATAATATTAGTACTAAAAAAGAACACACAAATGAATTGAAGGTTTTTCCCCTTATCTTCATCAGTTTTTATTTTTATTGTTACAGCTGCCCTCAAAGAAAGTGGCTGAGAGATTCGGATTTACCCAATTCATCAAACTCAAAACTTTTAATGACTTACTTCTTCTTTAAATTTCATTGAAACTATCTAGTATGCTCATTGCAGTGCCTCAAAATCAAGCAGCATCTATATTATAAATACTGCATAATAGTCATATAAATATTTTGTTTTGGTCTAATTCAATTAGATATACTAATGCAGTTGGGATTCAATAGTGTTATTGAAGCAATATTTAGTTTCCTTTTTTTTTCATGTCTAATGCTCTCAAATTTTATTTGTGTGACCTTTTCACCACCTGCCAAGTTCAATGTGTCATTTCAGAGCAAAATTGTTCCTTACATTGTAGTTTAAACCATTCGTTACTAAACCATCCATAAATCACCAGCTGCAATTTACTCATGAGGAAATCTTTGATAGATCGCGGTCATACTTAGATGGTTAATCTGCACATAATTACACTAACAACTGTTAGTGTATTTTCCATATTTCGTCAATATTTGCATTGAAAGTTTGGCTCAGAAGGAAAAGGGGAATATTTTTTTGGCATAAATCTGAAAAAGCAGTAACTGCCAATATAGTAGCCTTCTCGTCTCTTTCTGGCATATATAAATAAATAACTGAGAATTGAAAAGTTTCTTACTTTTTTGACCTGTCTTTCTTTACTATGGGGAGGGGGTAGAATAAATCATAGTAAAATTTGGAACAGGTATTATTGCTCAGTAGCTCTGTAAGTTTGGTTGTTGCCACCTATGAGGTAGACTTGAATACTGTATATTTTATTAAGAAAACTACTTTATTATAGTTATACAATTTACAAATGTTTAATTTTTATTTATTCATATAGAAGTTACTTTTTAATATAATTACATAAATTAAACATAATTGCAAATCATAATTTTTATCTTATTTAGAAATTCAAAAAATCGCAAAACCTCATTCAATTATGAAACTTTACCTACTTTGAGCTACCTCTAAATATTGTTTGATGGTGATAAAATTTTACCATAATCATTTTTTGGTATAATGGAACAAATTTAGAGGGTAAGAGCAGGGTTCGCGCTAGGCTGCGCGATTCCCACAATATTTTTGAAATCCCACTCAAAAAAAAAATTTTTTTTGGGCTTAAACTTTAAAAATCCCACTTAAAATTTTGGTCAAGGAGGAAAATTCCACCTTGTATTTTTCCCCAGTGTGAACTCTGGTAAGAGGTTGAAAATTTAAAACTTCGTAAAATAAGCACCACCCTAATGTATAGTCTTGAGCAAAGGAGAGTTAAAGGGGACACGATTCAGTTATTTAAATTCATTAAAATCGGAAATGTTGATGGGCTACAGTAATTTGCTGAAAGTAGAACCAGAGGTTTTAAGCTTATCCAAATCTCAGGCTAATCTTGAAATTAGGAAAAATTACTACTTCAATAGGTTTGTAGGCAGTTGGAACAGTTTACCAAAAGCGACTGTTAATTGCAGTGGGATAAAAACTTTTAAGAAAGTTCTTGCTGTTCATTGGGGACAGCTAAATTGACTAGGACCAACCTAGATGGGCCCTGAGTCTGTTGCTGGTCATTTTATTTGTATTTGTATAAATTGAGTTTCTGCCTGTTGCCAAGTTCGTCTTCATGGTCTTTATAACTTTTATAAGTAAAAATACGCTCAAAGTTTTAAACTATTCTTTTAATGAAAATTAAGAAGTACAAAAATTAAGCATTTTAATTTTGACATTGCTTTCCTTCTTTTATTATAGCAAGACCAGGGACGCAAATAGGGAGTGGGGGTCAAAACGTGGCCATGGTGTAGTTTCTTTGTTTTAGTTTAAAAAACAGAAAGACAAAACTAAGAAATACGTTTATAAAATTTTACTACATAGTTATTTTCGAGAACATTACAGGGTTTCTTTATCAATCCAATTAACAAGGGCTCCAGAAAAAGAAAGAAAAGAGAAAGTTTAAGAGAAATTTCTAGCTTTTTTTACTTTCCATTAGAATGTAATGTTTTGGACATTTCAGTGCAATTCTAAAAGGAAACTTATTACAAATCTTATTTACCTTCCTAATATTCCAACTTTACCTTTGCCGGCCATGCCTTTTCCTCCACAACTTTTGAGTTCGATTTCAAAAAGATAATAAAATAGTCACCTCCAAATCACAAAGTCTAAAAGAAAAATAGATAAACCATGGAGAGATAAACGATTCACGTGTACAAAAGTAAACAAACAGACGAAATTCTCTGAGATGTTTTGCTGAAATTAAACAGAGATTGAAATTATTAAATAATTTAATTATTTAGCCGAATATTATAGATTAGTCATAATTTTTTATCACATATAATATTTCGAATTCAAAAGCAAAAGTAAGTGAGAGAGGGGTTATTTTCTCTTGTCGGGCATAGCCGCAAGAAAAATAAATAACTGTAGCTGTGACGGGAGGGAAAATTTCGTCTGTCCGTCTGTCTAACTTTTTGGTTTTTTTTTCCAGTTTTCAGCGCCAATATTGACTTTCCCGGTTTTTCATTCTTGTTAAATTCTTCACTTTTCGTCAAAATTTATGATTTAAAATTTTAATTTAAGTTTTAACGTCTTAGATTTGTATTCCGAATGTATGAATTAACTTTTCTTCCTAAAGAGTATGACTACAAAATATTAGAAAACACGGATGAAAAGTTGGTGTTCCGAATAAAAAATGTAGTTAATGAAGAACAAGCAAAGGTGAATGCTTCGATCTGCTTTTAAAATGCTTTGTTAAAATCGTTTATTATTTTAAGTATGTCATGCACTTGTATAAATAGGTGGCAAGATTTTTTTCTTAAAGAAAAAGCTTTTTTCTTGACATTATAATTATAAATCAGAAAAAGTTTAATTGGGGAAAATTATCAAATTTTACTACTTTTTAATTTCCTTGTTGTGTGCATTCATGCATAAAATATTTACTACACATACATACATACACATATCTATGGATAATAAAATTTTGTAAAGAGTGGTAATAGGTTTTCTTTTTATATAATTAGTGCGCAAATAATTTATTATTCGAAAATAGATGCTTTAAAAACATAGTAGCAGTCATACTACATTTAGATAGCCACGCCTGCTGAATTACAAAATGGAATTAATTTTTGTCGTGTTCAGATTTAAAAAGTCCAGTTGTATAGTAAATTGTCCAGTTGTCCTACTACATTAATTGGCTACAAATGCCAAATTACAGAATGGAACTATTTTTTATCATCTTCAAACGCCGCAAATTGTTTACCATTAATAACCGTGGTAAGGGACCGTTCATAAATGATGTCCACTGGCGTAGATAAGTGGGTAGTTTCTGAGATAACCCCTACCCCCTGAAATGAGGAAGTTTGCCTGGAATTTAACCAATTTTCCTTGTAAGACCATGAAATTAGCTCACTTCTCCCAAAGAACCCCCCCTGAAATCTGGGCCTAGCTATGCTACTGATGATGTCACACTTTTTTTCAATATATTTGACCCCCTCTCCCTTTGTCACTAGGTGTCACATTTCAACCTACCCCTACCCTTTGTCACATGTCATGCTATATTATATTAGTATAAAATAAGTTTAATTGCTGATTTTAAATGTTTTTATAGAAATCAAAATGTATGGTGTCACACTTGTTGCCCCCTCCCCTCCCCTTGTCCCAAACTGTCACACTTTCTCGACCCCCCCCCCCCTCGCAGCATGACATCATTTATGAATGACCCCTAAAAGTGGGTGAACTAAAAGCAAAGGATGAGTAAGCCCTAGGCAGGGAGTACTCCTCCCCCAATAAAATTTCTTATAATCTCACTGTCAAAATATAATGGCCACTTGCTGTCAAAATTTTATTTTTTTTTATGGAGGTGTTTTTTACCACCAACTTCTTGCAGTGTTCCAGATCCCGATCGTACTGGGTGGATACAGTTTATAAAATAACATATTTTTATAGCATACTTTGTAATAGCAATTTCAGATTTGCGCATCACCTATGGTGAAAGCAGTGTGAACTTAAATCATTTAAACTTTGGTGCAACTAGGAAATTTGTTCATACATTGTAGATTGTCAGATTTCTTAGGATTGGTAAAAGAAAGGTGATTTTTAACTTCTATTTATAACTAACTTAACTAGGTTTAAAAGAAGTAATTTGTTTTTCTTCATACCAACAATATCCAAGGCCTAAAATTAATCACTTTAACAAATAATCTGCAACTATGTTTTTTATTTGAAGTAATAAAAAAAGTACATTAAGAAATCAAACATATGTAACTGTTTTCTTAAATCCTTCAAAATAAAAACTGGAAAGTAGTTTTACATTTACATTTTTGTTAAGCATAAGCGGAAATTATCCATATCCCTCTGTTAGGGAACATTTTCCCCCTTAGCTGCGTCTAATTAACCTTTATTCATGAATGAATCGATAAATACAGAAGTTTAATTGAATCATGTTGAATAATTTTTTATTACATATGATTTCCTTGTAACTTTGAAAACATTTCTATGTAAATTGTTTTAAAACTTTCTGAACAAAATTAAAAGAGAAATATGAAAGCATATTTATCACCACATTATTATGTTTATTTGTTTTTGTTCCTTTTGCCTCGTGGTGTAGAGGTCTTTTGTAACCTTGCCATTAGAAATAATAATTAAAAAAAATTATAGCATATGAATCATGTACAGCCTGAAGAAGTACAAGTTTGTTTTATATTATCCAAATTTGAATTGATATTTAAAAATTATTATTCAATATATTATCATTGATTTTGTGTGGATATTTTTGTTTTACCTTGACGTATCTAAGTTATGAGGTAAATAACACATTTAATTTTTATATACCATAGAAAAGTATTGAAATCACTGCATTGACAATGTATTATTTAAAATATAGAAATTTGAGAAGAAGTTATAATGTTTAAAAAGCTGCTTGACCTACTACTCAATGTTTGGCCTTATTATAAATCTTCATAACAATTTTATTAGTACAAATTAATTACAATGGTATTCCGAAAAAAAAGGGATTGGTATTTAGTTGTCTTAATATGTAAAAATGTATTTTACTTTTTTATTTGATAAAATCAAGTATGTTTTACGTACTTTTGAAAAGATTAGCTGGTGTTATGTGATTTTAAAAATGTAAAAAGCTTATGAGTTTTTTATTATGCAGAATTTTAAGATGAGCAACTACTTTTTTAAAAAGGTGCCCCCCCCCCCAGAAATTAATCTGGATCTGCCCAAGTCTAGCATTTTTAGCAAAGGTTAGTCTTTAAATTGTCTTAGCAAAATTTAGGTAGCACTCCTCAAGGAGATGAAATGTAACAACTGACTATTCAAATTCTGTGAAATGCCTTCTTAAGAGCTAGTTTTGAGGGATTGGAAAATAACAAAAGGCATTAATAAAAAGTTTTTATTAAAAGTAATTACTTTAAGTAATAAAAATGCAGAGAAATAACTTTTTATAAAGATACCGAGAAATTAAAGTTATTGCAATTTGACTTATGAAAACCTTCTTTATTTTAGTTAAATTTATAAAATGCAAACATAATGAACATCTGGGTGCAACTAATAACATTTTAAAATATCAGATTATAATAATAAAATTTTAAATTACCAGATTTTTGAAAATAGTAACTATTCGAATAGTAGTATATAATATAACTATTAATACCTGAATTTGCTAAATATTTGATTTATCTAATATGAATAGAATGCAAAATTAGAAGCAAAGGTTTCTCAAAAAACCTTGAATCTTGTTATAAAGTAAACATACTCGTAGCTTTTAAAGCAACTGTTAAATACTACTAAGTAGAATTAAAAACATTAGTTTGTTTTTAAGAAATTGTACTGAATGATGCCCTAACCATTTATGTACAAGCATGCTTTTAGGTTTGAAATAAATCATATTGCTACAAAAAAATTTAAATTCAATTTTATGCTTAAGTTAGCATTTCGCACTCTTGAAACAAAATAAGACATTGATTAACTTGCTTCTAAAAAAAATACCAGAATAATTTGTCGAGTATATTGTATGCAAAATATCCAATGGTTATAATGTATGTAGAGAATTTTTAAAAATATTTATCATCAATACTTTGATCAAAACAATCTTAGAGCATTTTATTTTAAATGAATTCTTTACCATTCACTGCCATGAATTACTTGTGATCCATTATTAGACAATTTATATAAAATTAAACGTTACTCATAGAATTTAAAATTAAATGTAGAAACAAACATTTTCAACGATTTCAACTGAGGTCTCTTTTCACATTTAAAAGATTTGACCTGTTCTATTCTTTAGTGGGCAACAAGGCTCGAAAAATCTTTGAAATTTCACATGCCCTGCCGAGCATGCTTATCTAAAAAATACATGCCCAGAAATTGTTTTATTGCATATTAATAAAATCATTTTAATTTGTCGTGTAGCATTAATCGAACAAAAAATTAAATAACAGCTTTCTATCTGAATCAAGAATTATTTTAATGTTAGTCCAAATCATTAAAAGTTACATTACAAATAAATATTACATAATAAGTCGTTACAAGTCAAAATTTAAGTTGTATTTCCAATTTTATTGTTCACATTCATGTCTATCAACTGTGCAAAATTTTGAACTCTGGTAAGGATGCGGTGATTTTTCAATAAAATATAAAATAATAAAGTTCTGGAAAGAAATATTTAATTAAAAAATTACGTGCCCTGCTGGGTATGTAAGGGTAGAAAATTCATGCCAGATCGAAATTTTTACATGCCTCAGGCATGTCTTGCAACATAATTTTCAAGCCCTGGTGGGCAAAAGATAAAATTCTAGTCAATAATTTTTCTATGCATATTATGTTATTTACAGGGCTGGCAAGTTTCTGCCAGGGTGGTTAAAACCAGTGGTTATAACCGGTTTAAACCGGCGTGGCAGAAACTCAAAAATAATACTAATAAGAACTTCAATCTGCGATTCATAATTCACACATGTATTTGATATGTAAACAATTAGGTTAAAAATTAAAACTAAAGGTAATGAATGTTATTCAAAGTTGCAAAAAGTTTCAAAATGATCATATAAATAGACTTTGTTCATATAATACTAATATTATTTCACTTGAAAAAAAAATCATAATGGTAATCTGATATTGTACAAGTTTAACCGTTAATATTATTGTTTAGTTAAATTTCTATTTAAAGGTAAAAAAATTACAACAAATTCTATGATATTTTAGCAAATCCTTTTTTAGAGTATTTTTAAATAAATAATCAAATGCAATGTCAATAAGTTTAAGATTATCTACTATATACAAATAGAAATGGGTTCTTGAGAAAATATATCAGTAAATAATTGAAGCACAAAAAGTATCAGAGAAATCTTTTAAAATGAGATCTCTTACAATTATTTTTTTAAATTACCACTCGAACTCAAATATACTATCATTTTTTACACGGAGCATTTCATAGCATACGACTAATTTTGCTAACCTTTCTGAACCCAGACTGTTTCTTAATTTGTTCTAAATGAAAGAAAAGCTTTAAAATATTCTTTCAAGACTAGCATTTCTTTGTGGCAATGTCATTATTGTGGATGCAAAAGTTACTAAATTTAAAAAATTTTAATTTTTTCCAATATTTGTTTTTAAAGAGGACACTACTCATTTTTCTAATACAAATTTATTTTTTAATTAAAACTATCCACAATATTTTTTATTTGTTATTTATTCTGAATAAAATGTACGTTAGGAATTTAATATAATACTAAAAAATTCTCAGATAATGTCACAAAATGTGTTTGTGCCGGTTATTGCCAGTTAAAACCGGTTATAACCACTTTCTGCCACTGGCACAGCAGAAACCATTTTCTGCCAGCAAAAACCCAGCCCTGGTTATTTATATATGAAAATGATACAATTCATAATACAATAATTGTATATATTTGCAAAATAACTGCACTAATTTTATAAAGTAAAAAAATTTATTAACAATTTTTTAGAGTTGGTTACAAAGGTATCAGGATCGTACTAAAACAACATGGAGAGTTGCCAGAACTCACAAAAGCACTGGAACCTACAATGTTTATCGCACAGATTTAAGATGCCAACGAGGTATACCGAAGCGTTTTCGTCCAGTGTCCAGTGAGGGGACAAAAAATACAGGTTGCAAAGCAAGTTTAAAACTTGTAATACACAGGTACATTTTTGTACTTTCATAAATAGTCATTTCTTTGCATATTTAGCGTAAAATATGCCTGTAAATAAAACTGTTGAGAGTTTTACGTAAAGCAAATTCTTTTTTCCTTAGATATTTTGAAGTTAAAAATTTAAAAAGCCCAACAGAAGAAGTGAAGCAGTTCCCATGCCACGTCGAACTATACCATGTTCACAATCATTACATTGATAGTGCAGCTGTATTATCAACATCATTAGATAATGAAGGAAGTGAAGAATTGTCAGATTCTGAAGATGTATTATCAACATCATTAGATAATGAAGGAAGTGAAGAATCGTCAGATTCTGAAGATGATGTAAAGGAGTTAGATGATCTTTTTGCCAGAATCAAAGAATGCAGAAAAAAAAATCCATCTGCTTTTAAACCTGCAATAAAACAAATGACAACGAATGCCAAAATGTTTGCTGCAAGTGATAATGCATTATTGAAAGCGATGCATTTTTTCGGACAGTATTTGCTCCCAACATCCCTTTTAATAACGCAGAAATCCAGACGTGGTGTAAATATTCCCATACAACCAACTGCTTAGGCTCGTAGAAGGACATTGTTATGCCGCCCTAGCAAAAGCGTAGCCGGGGAAAGAGAAACACATGTAAAGGAACATGACTATTCAATTTTCTCTAACATACCAATAAAGAAAAAATCATCCCATAACATAACCCCTTAACAGTCACATAAATTTCAAAAAAACAAAGTGCCAAATTATTTTCAAGAAAAACATTTTAAAAATGTTTATTCTCTAACTATAGGGGAGACTGGGGTAAAATGGACCACTTTTGACAATTTTGAGTGCTTACACTCAAAAAAATGCTTTTTTAACCATGAAAATATCCAAGCATATTGACTATATATTAGGTTTTATAGTATACTCAATCAAAATTAATTACTGTGCACACTTTTTTTAATATAATTTTTTTAATAGAAAGTGAGAAAGTAGACCATTTTACCCTGGGTGAGCGTAAAATGGGCCACTGGAAATGGTCCTTGGCATGGGGTATTATGGACCATAGTCAAAACTAGTGATGGGCATAATCGAGAGATTTCAATAATCGAGTGATTAGTACTCGGGTGGTTTGGATAATCGAGTGATTAGTACTCGAGTGATTATCTCGAGTTCTTGATTGATGATTTCGAGTTCTCGATTAATCATTTCTAGTTCTCGAGTTCTCAATTGATCATTTCGAGTTCTCGAGTTCTTGATTGATCATTTCGAATTCTCGAGTGATCATTTCGAGTTCTCGAACGATCATTTCGAGTTCTCGAACGATCATTTCGAGTTCTCGAACGATTATTTCTGGTTTTCGAGCGACTTCGGAATGGAATGAATCTCTAACAGGGACGTCATTTAGTGAGTCAGAAGGGAAAATTTTCCACCCCCTCCCAAGCCTTAATATAATGTATTTCTCCGTAGGTGCAAGTATTTTCCTGTCGAAGAACTGGAGCAACAAAATTTTTGAGTTGCTCCGATCCGACTGTTAAATATTTGTTCCAACGCTGTTCCAGCTCTGCTCCGTGCATCGAATAGCTTTAATATCAATCATCTTTATTTATTTAATTAAATAATAGTAAATTTAGTTATTTATAAACAATTTATTTAAAAAAAACTCTTTTTGAAAAATCACCTTTTGTTTTACGTTGTTGTTCACTTAAAGCTAGTTTTAATGAAGAAAGATGCCATGTTTAATGAAATTCTAATTTTAAATGCTCAGAGCAGATAAGCGCAACCAGTTTCCGTGTTTTGGCTCCGCTCCTACTCCAAGCAAAAACTAGTTGCTCCGCTCCAGATCGCTGTTTGTTGTTTTTTTTTTCACGTAACATGTACCGAGTTTATACCCCCCCCCCCCCTTCCTTTGAAATGACGGGCATGATCTCGACAAGTTACTGATGATTGTTTCAAATGATTTCTGGTTATAAAATTAAAAATGCTCCCCTCTCACCACCCTCGAAGCATACAGATTTATGGGCGTTGAAGGGATTTCGGCAAAAGAGGAAGTAGCGAGTAGATGAAAACTTTTAAGCGGAAGGGTGAATACAGGAATGTTATTTATACTACGTTCATACATTATACTATGCTGACCTAGGGCTGGCTACATTTCACTAATTTTGTTTCGTGCTAGATCTGTTTACCGCTTAATGCTTATGATTATTTTCTGAATAACTGATACACGTTCTTTATTGATTGCATATTGCAAACATTTGTTTATTTATTTATTTATTTTACTGGTTTGTGAAGTAACAGCAGGGAGGGATCAAAAAATGGAATAAGAGTTCTGGAATTAGAGATTATATGAATAACAAGCTAAAAATTTAGCAATTCCCCCCTTTGGTACAAATTTTTGGGGAGCAGGACTGTCATTTAGGAGGGGTCAGGAATGGGCAACTGCCTTTCCCTGGCTTTGAGAAATATAGTGTATTTTTCTCAATGCAGGTTTTTTTTTTTTTTGATGCAATAAAAAGGATAATACCCCTTTGCCTCCTACTGGAAAAATTCAAAATGGCAGTCCTGATAAGGAAAGCTAATAAAGCTCAGGTCCGATTCGGGGCCCAGTGGTAACGTATTCAAGAGTTGGTAGTTGCTTTGGAAACTGAGGTCTGAGGAGGGGAACTTGCTATTGTAACACAATATATGACGCACATCCTGTTGGCAGCTAAGAATTCTCTACTTGTTCCCTATGCAGTAAAAGAACCGGCGAATCCTTCCAAACCCCTACCGTTTCCCTAACATTTCGCAATACAGCTGAGGAGTCATTCATAAATAATGCCACTCTTCGACGGGGGGGGGGGGGGGGGGGGGTGTTCAAGAAAGTGTGACAGTTCGTGACGAGGGGAGGGGAGGGTTAACAAGAAGTTTGACATCGCACATTTTGATTTCTTTTAAAACATTTAAAATCAGCAAATTAGACTTATTTTATGCTAATGTAATATAGCGTGAGATGTGACAAAGGGAGTAGGGGGTATGCTGAAGTGTGCCACTTAGTGAAAAAGAGGGGAGGTGGTCAAATATATTGAAATAAGTGTGACATCATTTATGAATGGTCCCTTAAAACCCCGATTTTAGAATGTCAATTTAAACAACTTTTCAGTGCTAGAGCAACCGAACTCCCCCTCCCCTTATGCTCTTACCCCTGATGACACACTAACGATAACCTAGAAATGCATTTGTAAAACTTGAATTCCAAAAATTTTTGGGAATCCCCCCCCCCCCCCCCCGTTTCCTTAACGTCATCAAAAACAGCTTACCATTCCGTTTTCTGCAATTTCCTGGAGAAGTCCCCTACCCTCCTCCGCCCCTTCCCATCACTAAAAAATACTAAAATAACGCACATTTCCATAGATAATCCCGAATATCAGCTTCCACAAACAGCTCTATAAATACAGCATTAAGCTGCAAATTTATCACTTAAATTTCAAAAAAATTCTAGAAATGTGCCCATTCCCCCCTAACGCCACCAAAGTGTTTAAAACTACGATTCTCGTTTTTCAATTTCAAAGTAATGCCCCATAAAAATCCCCACTTTACCCTAATACAGCACCACCCAAAATTGAGTTTTCAGTATTTCAATTTCAAAAAATTTCCATCACTTTTCTTTTCGTTAAAATAATAAAAGTAGTCTCAATTTCTATTTTTTATACATTTAATTCTAGAATTTTTTAAGTAGAGACCCCTCCCCCTCTTTTCCCTAGGAAAAATAGCCTAAAGTAACGTTCTCGGGAAGTCCCTTTTTTCCTAACATCTGCAAAATGCAACACAAAACTGCGATTTTAGCGTATAAATTTCTAAAACTTTCGGAGAAATTGTACGAACCCGTACCCCTAATGTCACCTGCGATAGCTTAAAGATATATTTTGAGGATTTTAATTTAGAAAATTATCCTCAAAGAGTCCCCCGTGAAACCCCTTTTCTATAGAACCCTGTGCATACCATGCAAAGGGTTCATGCCAGAGGGAATTCGGGTCAGTTTTCGGGACCCTTCACGAAATTCCAATTAATCAAAACGGACCCTTCACAAAATTCTAATTAATCATAACGGGCCCTTCATAAAATTCCAATTAATCATAACGGACCCTTCATAAAATTCCAATTAATCATAACGGACCCTTCACAAAATTTCAATTTATCAAAACGGACTATTCACAAAATTCCAATTAATCACAAAACGGACCCTTCACAAAATTCCAATTAATCATAACAGACCCTTCACAAAATTCCAATTAATCAAAACGGACCCTTCACAAAATTCCAATTAATCATAACGGACCCTTCACAAAATTCCAATTAATCACAAAAAGGACCCTTCACAAAATTCCAATTAATCAAAACGGACCCTTCACAAAATTCCAAGCTTCCAAATCGTGTTTTTTTTACACCATTATTAATTATAAAAGTGGCAAATAATGATAAAAAATTTAAACTATATAATGTTCAAATTTTCAATTTGCACAAAATTATTTGATTTTTCACAAAAATTTCTTTAAAATCCACAAAAAAAGGATTCTGGATTCTGTTAAAAAATGCTGGATCGACTCCTGATGCACCTAATATACATGCTCGGTACTCGGCCATATTTTAACACTAAGCATATGCCAAGTAATAAGAGTTAAATACAGTCAGGCGCGTAGGAAAGGGGGAGACTCAGGGGGCTTAAGCCCCTCCCATTAGAAATCATACTGCATGAGGATTTCGGTTATTTTGTGAAAACTATGAATTAATTTTTGTGATCTATAAAAATATTCATTTATTAGTGATTTTTCGTGATTAATATTAATAATAATGAGTGAATACTAATTACTTTTTAATTGTCAATTGGTTTTTCTTGGAAATAATTTTGAGAATTTGGAAATAAAATTATTTGAGCCCCTCCCATGATTTTTAAAGTGCTACGCTCCTGAATACAATAGGATGAAGTACTCCAAAAGTCCCTCCACATTGTGCAGTGATGGGGAAACTATGGCCCGCGGAAAGATTTAATCCGGCCCGTTTAAGAGTGCCGTCGTGAGAAAGTTTGAACGCGTTCTTACTTCGTAATGTGACGACCCGCATAAAAACTACCTGCGGCGATATCCAAAACACAATAGTATTCTGGACAAATCCATCCGGCCTAAACAGATGACTCATCTTCGCTCGAAACTTCCAGACACTCTCGCATTTTCGATTCATTGTTCTGTTTTCTCGAAAGAACCAAAAAACTCCAATTACTACACTAAATTCATTCTATATTTTGTGCTTATAATTTTTTTACCTTTTGCTTTTTTACTATTAAAATAATAATATATGTATATGTTTATAGAACACATAAATTTTTTAACGATTAAGCATTATTCTTTGGCCCGCTACGATTGTCTAGTTATTACAAATGGCCCGTCTTAAAAAAAGTTTCCCCACCACTGACATTGTGTCTCAAGTGTAAATATTGAGATTTAAAGTTAACATTTTTAAAATTTAAGAGATTAACAGAGTTAACATAATTTTACATTCAAGCACACACACACACAAATACATTTGCAGTAAGACCATCATTATTGATTTTATAATTTAACATGAAATATGTACTATGTTGTACAATAAAACCTGTAAAGTTGACCACCTTTATAAGTTGGCCACTTCTGTCAGCTACAGAATTGGCCCTATACAGTACCGGATCTTCGAGTTTTCCGAGACGGGGCAAAACTTTAAAATGCCGCCCCCTTCCATCCAATCATTGTTGATATTTCATATAATATTTGTGTTGAGCTGTTTCTTTTTATATTTTTGAGAATTTTTCACTTTTGGGTCACTAATAAACTTTCGTTAATGTTCTCACGATACGTCCCTTTTAGCTCTACATTAGGGGGGTAGAGCTATATGAAGGTTCCCTCTTTACTGTAAATATGAAATTCTGATGACAGTTGATAGAGGTATTCTCCCCCGGCAAAATTTTGAAAATTATATGCAAATTGGTGCATTTTTAGGCCTGAAGAGATGCATTTGGGACTGCAAAATTATTAGGAAAAAGGGAAACAATTTTTGTTTAAATTTAACTCTTTTACTCATAAAAATGCAGAACAAAATTCGCAATTTTTTTTTTAAATCCAGGGGGCAGGACCCACTCCCTTTCTTCTTACTAACGCCCATATCAGTCACGACATGTCTGCCCTCTCAAACGTCAGTTACAAGCTCCCACCTCTTAATAAAAGTGTGCTTTGAAATTTGTAATAAAAAAAACTATTGTATTGTTTGAGCACAGCATGATTTATACGTATTTAACAAAGAAAAACCTGGACTTTTTAAAATTTAAATTTCTTAATTTTGACATTGTGAAATTTGCCGCCCCCTAACTTCAATTTTAGAGTTGCCAACAGTTTATACAAATTTTATTAAACGCTTTTAATCGGTAGCGAAATAGCTGATCAATGATCAAATCGGAGCTCCGAACTACGATTTTAATTTTGATCCAAAAGTTAAATTTGCTTAATTAAACATTTTTTCTTCCTTTCTTCTTCGTTTTTTCCTTTTGTGCATTACAGTTGAATTTGCCGCCCCCCAGAAGTGCCGCCCGGGGCATGGGCCCCGGCTTGCCTCACCCTAGATCCGGCACTGGCCCTATATTATATAACATAGGAAACCTTTTGTAACTTTACCACCTGTCCTGTCTATATTGACCACTTATGTACGCCACATTTGGGTGGTGTTATTATAAAAAACAATTTCTAAGTCTCGCCTAATTATTATTATATTTATTTGTTTATCTATTTTTACAAAGGTAAAAAAAAACTAAAATAACTTGTAATCTTTATGCCATAACGTTAGACCACTATTTGTCCGGATGGATGAAATATCAATATAAAATTTGCCTGAATCTCTGTGTAAGTTAACCGTACGGGAAAACTACTATGAGCACTGTTTTGTTCTTATACAAATACAAAAGTGACGACCAGCAACAGGCTCAGGGCCCAGCTAGGCTGGTCCCAGTCAATTTAGCAGTCCCCAATGAACATCAAGACAGGGTTCCCACTCTCATCTTTAAGTCAAATTTAAGGCCTTTTTAAGGCCACGTGTAACTTTTCTACGGCCACATTACATATAACATTTAGAATGACTTTTCTTTGAAGAAATAAGAATGATATCGTATGTCAAATGAATATAGTCAAATGTTCAACACTGAAATTAACATAAAAAAATTAATAATAATAATAAGAATTCATGAAATGACATTAAAGCTTTGCTATCACAACTAAGGAACAAATTTTTTCCCTCCAATGGATTTTAACGTACATTTAATGCGTCTTTATGCACGATCAATTCATTGTTATGAATAAATGCTTTCCTCAGAATGATGATGAAGCAGCAACATGAACATCTCACTGAATTAAATCTTTTACATAAGTCAAATTTTTCAAATTTTATCATTATTTAAATTTAAAGATTTATTCCTTTAATAGTTATATTTCCTTCAGAATTATAAACATTATGCTTAGCTAACTTTTCAATCTATAAACCACAACCAGATTTTATTTTGCCTCCAACAACATTTCTCAGCATATAATCTGCAGTGCCGCAGTGTATTACCCAAATGATATGATATGTCTTATGATTAGCCTTTTATGCATGTAAATCCATGCAACTAAAATTTTTGAAAGAGTAAAAACAACATATATATTACGTAAATTTTGCAAAAGATTTTGAGGCTGCAACAAACCCCTTTTTCAATGCAGAAGAAGTGCACTTCTAAGTAAAAGCATCCAACTGAAGATGTACCCTTTTATTGTCTTAAATCACATTTTATCTGCTCAGAAGTATGACTTAAAATAAATGTGTCTTTTTCCTCATAAAAACGAGCTTTTAAACCATTATAAAGCAAGCAATAGCAATGTCTTGAATCAATGTTCTTTCTGAAGGCAGATTATTTAAAACATAATTTAAGCATTGCATTTTAATAAGGCTACAATAATGAATACCAACATGATCATCGAAAGTTTGGTTAAGTTAAAGATTAGGGAAAAAATGCTGACTGTAGGTATGTTTCTTCACATTCTTTTTTATTTTCCCCATAACATAAGATTTCTCAAGCAATTTCATGGTATCCTTGATTTCTCTGTGACCACTTAGCCTCTGAGATAATTTGTAAAATTCCAGAACGATCGTAACATCAAATGAAAATTTACTTAGAATAGAAAATCCATACAAGTTTGCCACTGTGCAGATGTAAAAATATACATATATATATCAATACATGTAGATTTTCATCCCATTTACAAGTTTTGAAAAATCCATGTCATGAATGAATCATCAGTGTTAAATGACTATGACTTCTGAGTTGGAAAAGGAAGAGGGGAAATAAATTTAAGGCCTCAAAAATACAAATTAGGGCCTTTTGAGAGTTTTTGGAAGAAAATAAGGCCTTTTTAGGGGCCCCTGAATCAATTTCCAAATTTAAGGACTTTTTAAGACCGTGGGAACCCTGCAAGAGCTTTCTTAAAAGTTTTTACCCCACTGCAATTAACAGTCGCTTCCGGGAAACTATTCCAACTGCCTACAACCCTATTGAAGTAGTAATTTTTCCTAACTTCAAGATTTGCCTGAGATTTGAAAAGCTTAAAACAATGACCTCTGGTTCTACTTTCAGCACACAGCTGTAGTCCATCAACATTTCCCGTTTTAATGAATTTAAACAACTGAATCATGTCCCCGCTGACCCTCCTTTGCTCAAGACTATACATATTGAGCCTTTTAAGCCTAACCTCATAATCTAAGTCTGTAAGACCACTTACCAATCTTGTAACCCTCCTTTGAATCCTTTCCAATAAGGAAATATCGTTTTTTAGGTACGGAGACCAAAACTGAACAGCATACTCCAAATGAGGTCTTACCAAACTTCTGTATAATGGCAATATAACTTCCTTAGACCTGTTCGAAATAGCCTTATTGATAAACCCAAGCATCCTGTTAGCTTTGTTACTTACTATGCTACACTGCTGACTGGACTTGAAGTCGTGACTAATCAATACTCCTAGATCAACAACTGTTTCTGCTTCCCTAATGACGGAACCTTGTAAATAATAGGTTGCATGTTTATTCCCATGACCAAAATGAAGCACTTGACATTTCCCAATATTAAAAGACATACCCCACTTAATTGCCCACCTAGAAATTTGATTTAAATCCTCTTGAAACTGATTGACTTGTTCCTCCGTGTCCACAATTCCCATGATTTTGACATCGAATAATCTTAAATAAGTTTCTTCTTTTCTTCTAATTAATTTAGCTATTTTGACAAATCACGTATTTTTAGGGAATCTTTACCATCAAATAAGTAACTTACATAATTAATAACATATTTATCTTTAGTTTAACTAAGTGCTTTAATTTTAAAGTTTTATAGGATACATTGTAAGTATTTCGGATTAAATTTATTGAATGATATTTTAGAATTTAGATAATTGTGGAAAAAAAAAAGCCAATTACTAATTTTGAAGTAACGTTAATATATGAAGTATAGTAAGGAATGAAAAATATAGTGTAAGGAATGAAAAGAAAAAAAAAAAAAAAAAGTCCACACTCTATAAGTTGACCACCTTTCTAAGTTGACCACTGAAGTGTTGCACCGCAAGTGGTCAACTTACACAGGCTTCACTGTACTTGATTTTGAAACTATACTTCATTCATTCCTTGGTATCCTTCAATGAATGAGCCAGGCACTAAGTCTGAATGTGACAAAGAAAAGATAACATAACAATTAATCAAGCTTTTGAAGCTGGATAAAAATATCTCAAATCTTGCGATGTAAACCTAGGTATTTCCACACATGACTTCAACAAAACTTGCATAAGCAAATACTTAAAATAAGCAACCATTTAATTTAAACTACAAAAATAATTGTAACTTTAGCATTTAATGCAGAGAATTATCCATTGAAATCTGCAGTACTTGTGATACCATGTTGGGCTGAGTTTCAGAAACTTTTAATAGATAAAATAAAATTTAAACATAAATATATAATATAAAAACATTCACTACTGTTTGATTCATAAATATCACATAACTGTTAAAAAGAACAAAAAGTAAATTCATATTTTAAATTAATGTAAATTTAAATTTAGCGCTATGCATTTATTTGTGTGTGTCATTTCTACAATCCCATAATCTTATCAGAAGAGCTATAATGAGAAATTCAGTTATGAAAAATAGTTCTAATTTCATCTTGATTAATTAAATCTTTAATTTTCTTTAATATATTTCTCAAAATAACTATACCTGTAAAATTTTTGCCGTAAAGGAAAACCTTTAAAAGGAATGAAATCTTTTAATAAAATTCAAATTGTTTTAAATAAATAAAAAAATGTTCAAAATGTTTCTAGCTATGTAACTAAGTACAAACACCCCCCTTGAAAAATTCGTGCGTAAATTAGTGCGTGTTTTTCTTTTTTTACATTATTAATATTTGGTGTGCTTGACAAAGTGCCACTTCACTTGATATGATATAAATAAGTAATCCACAATCAAACACAACATAAAAAACAGCCTTTAAAGTATAAAATATTAGTAAAAATTGCATACCATTGCTTAGAGCAGCGGTTCCCACACTTTTTTGTGAGACAATGTTGTAAGAACATTGCCGTAACTGACGCAACATGAAATAGACATATGTACTTGAAAATACGAAACAAATTCAAAAATCTGTGAATTATTAATTTGTGACAAAGAAATTTTTATTTAAATGGAAAGGTAATGCAAGCTTAAAAAGATGTACACTTATTGTGCTATTCTTTGGTGTTAGGCTAATTATTTATGCATAAGAAAAATAGTAGTGACAGACGCAACACAAAAGAAAAACGAGCTTCTATAATATTCATGTAGTCTGTAACGACAGCCAAATTGTTTCCTGTGAAGGAGTTTTTTCTCACAAGAGGGTAGGAACAGTGCTTGTAAATAATTTCTGAATCCCAGAAAAATCCAAAGTCCTATAAGTGAAAATAATTCTGGGAGTGCCAACCCCAGGTGACGGTCTCATCTGTGATCAGCCTGGTTCAAAATTAGGAGACTGCAAAAATTTGAAGTCAAATCAGTCTTCAGCCCTAATGGTTCCTCGCTCTAAAATGAACATGAAGCTGCATAGTTACCCGAAGCCCAGGGTTGCCAGATTTTGAAACAAAAATACTACAGCTTCGTCTGAAAAAATACTACAAAATACTACATTTTCTTTAGCGCCATCTATTGGAATGAGTTATAATTGCATTTGCATGTACTTTCTAGGCAAGTTATTTCAATAATTATTGTTAGTTTCGCCTTTAAAACATCTGCAACTGAATATTTTCCGAAAAAAATTTATAATTATATATCTAAAAATAAAAAAAATATTTTATATAAGCGTATTTATTATTATTGATTTTGAAAGCAGCGAAGCGAAAAGTTATTATTTTGCTTCTCACAGAAGGCAATTGTGTACAAATTTGTACCAGACAGCAAAATGTTAAATATACATTCAATTCTGATATGTACACTTTATTCAGTTTAACATGTGGATGAGAATAAATATAATCTCTTCTTATTTAAAAAAGAAAAATGTATTCATCTCACCTTTTTTTTTTTTTTGCAACTCTTTTTCCTTATTTTTTTTGGTAAATGTATAGTTCTGCGCCACACGCCAATACTGAGCGATAAAGGCGCCAACTGTCACATCATCAAGGAACTGTTGGCAATTCTAAACGATCGCCAAACGGTGAGGTGTGCCTCTTTTCTTTCTTTTTGGGTCTTTTGTGTATCTCAAAGGAAAGAAACCACAAATATATCACTTTAAAACGAAATACTTCAAAAAATACTACGTCTTTAACTTTTGGTGAAAAAATACTACCGTAGTCTTCAAAATACTACATCTGGCAACCCTGCCGAAGCCAGTGGAATATTGATCTTCTGCACGTGCAGGGTTGCCAGATTTTCCAGGCGACTTTTAGCCAAAGAGAGAGAAAATTTAGCCCAAATTAGTCATTTAAATTAATTCGGTTGTTACTGTCGTGGTGGTTGTTATTGTTGCTGCAGTTGTTATTGCTCGCAATTGTAGTTACAACCAAAGCTTCAACTCGGATATTCATTTTGTCAGATATCGGATATTCGATGTCTCTTTGCATGACGGATTTGTACCGGATATCGAATATCCGGTGTCTCTTGTCTGACGAGTTTGTACCGGATATCCGGTTCTGATGTTTGAAACCTGTAAATTCTATTCATATTTTTAATCTAGTTTGAAATAAAGAAAAAACAAATAGTAAACTTTAATGCGGTAAACTAAATTTAAAATTAGCCAATATTAGCCAGAATTGTTTGTGGCTAGTGATTGGAAATACTTTTAGCCAGTAGTAACTAGCCAGTAGTAAACTAGCCATAATGGCTAATTTTAGCCACATCTGGCAACCCTGTGCACGTGTGGTAGGATTTCCTAAGCCAGTGGGGATTAATAACAATAACAACCAGCGTATGCTGGAAGGCAAAAATCATTTAGTACATAAAAAATGAAAAAGAATGAAATGACCCCCTCCTCTCTTATTCTTCCCCCTTATTATAACGGAGGTCTCGGTTAAAGCAATGAGTTGGGAGAAAAGACGAATTGCATTCGGACGAAAAACAAAATTCTATATGAATAAAGAACGTGAGTTTGCGAAAGTAAATTTCATTCGTAAAATTTAAAATTTGAGTATTATTATTTTTCATTTATGCATTTATTTTTATTATTAATTTGATTGGAAAATCCAAATTCAGCATTTAAATTTCTTTACACAATATGGAGAAGCGCTTGGGATCACGTATCACTAATGTTCTATTAAAAAATTCAGCCATATCGAATAAAATTAAAAAAATACTAAAATGGGTATTTGCCCTTAACAAGCAATAATAATAAAAAATATATGGACAAATAAAAATAACTGAAATTTAGGAAGAGCTACCAGTTTTAATTCTACTGAAATATTTTATATATAGTAAACACATGTCCGGATTAATATGCCGCGGCTATGGGTTCTGCATTCGAGTACTCTTTCGCCTCACGCAACTCTAGTGTGTGTGTGGCGGTAGAAAGCTAAATTTATTAGGAACTCTCACTTGCTCGACTATGTTCTTGTCCTCCAATTCGTAAGTAATCTATGACCGCAGACTATGATCGTAGTCCTCGGGAAGGATTTTAGTTGATCAAAACCAGTGTTGCCGTTATAGTTTAACATTTTATCCTCCATACCGATTCAGAATACCCGACAAAGTTTTTGTATGTGGCGCCACCTTGTGAGAAAAAATGTAACTGTTCAAAATTCCTGAGGCTCAAATTTGCTTAAATTATATGCCTATCTTTATAATGCTATTTTCACACACAAAATTAGTTCAACTTTCCAATAATATAGAAATATTTTTTTCTTCACATGTAAAAAAGTTCTACGCGGTGACGATACCAGGTTTCTTCTGAGACGAAGGGGGCTCTGGAGTCTCAAGGGTTTAAACCGCAATTTTTTTTCACAAGTTAAACCTCGACAGTTATTGCTGCACGCCATTGCATCACGGAATTTTAGAGTACAATTACTATACACATGAAAGCTCACAGCAAAAGTTAAATTGGTTTCTTTTTTTCTTCACTTATTTATTTACACATGAATGGTTATTCTATAGCGGTTGGGATCCGTAAAAATGCATCTCTATTAGTCAATGGTGTGCTGATTGATTAAATGCTGCAAACATACCGACGATATCATAAATGACATCTAACTTTAAACATTTGACACCGCGAGTGGAGACGATGACAAGATAATAGGTCACGTTTCCCGACTTGACCCCCTTAGTTAAACATTCATTTTTTAAACAAAGATTTAGTGACGTGAGCAGTTAGTTAAACATCTGGCGACTATATCCCTAGCCCACCCCTTGCCAACTAGTCTGAAGTGTGAGGCAGTGGCGTAGCTAGACCCGGATTTCAGGGGGGGTTTCTTCGGGAAAAGTGGGTGAAGTTCATTGTTTTCCAAGAAATATTGGTCAAATTCTAGACAACCTTTACCATTTCAGGGGGGGGGGGGGTTTAATCCCCAAAACCACCCCCTTATCTACGCCAGTGGTGTGAGGTCCTTTTCACGTGATCTGCAAACTTGGGAAACAAAAGTGAAGTCATTGACCCACTCTGCAGGCGAGACCGCAATTTGTGACAGAGTTTGGGACGAAAATCGAGAGGTCTATGAGTCAAAAATACGTTAGAACTTTTAGACAGCTAGCTCGAGGGTAGTTGATCTCTCTTGAGAATTATTTGAATTCTGTTATAGTTTACTTTCGAAAACACACTTTGTTTTTGTCTCATTTATTCATTTCCCACTAACATTTTCTCTGATCCCAACCGTTATAGCAAAAAAGCATGGTAAGTAAGTAATACATGCCAATAAGGTGCCATTCATGTTGCTTAAAGAAGGAATTAAATATTTACTCTTAATTCAGCGCACCTCGCAATTCTATAAAAAGCAGCTCGGTTTTCCCTTCTTAAATATGTTGTAAACGCGTTTTTTTTTTTTTGGAAATGGTTTTTATTTATTCTACTACTTCTGATCTAGGTTATAGAATATCCAGTCTTTGAATCTTTATCGTTCGATGCCGTTGGCTGTAGCATAGAGCCCCCAACTACAAACGACCAAATGACTTACTAACTCTCCTGAAGAAAGCCCTTCAAGAGTACGAAAACGAGAGGAATTGACGATCTTTGTTTCACCGAGCCCCGGCTCATCTTTTTTCTAATAACTTTCCCCTCTCTGCCCTTCGGGGACCAAGATGTATGCCTTCGGGCACTTGATGACCATACCATTGACTCCTCCCAAAGGATATCCGGGTAAAAGGCCCCTTCGGGGCCTGATCGCCCATCTGCAAATTACAGTACTGCAAATCTAGGTGATGATGATGGCTGTAGCATAATGGCTGTAGTCAGGGTGTCTGGCTCTGCGGGTGACACAAATTCTTTTCGGCTTTTCCTTTCTGCTTTGCTTGGTGCATCGGACGCATCAAGTGTCCGTTGTCGTTAATTAGAACAAAAATCTTTTTCTCACAAATCTTTTTTGTTAAAATTTTTACAATAAACTACCGACTAAAATACCCGATTTTTGGGTAGTTACCCGTAAATTTTCAAGACTGCTAATAATGATAATGATAAAAGAGGGGTACAATTTTTTTGTGGATCAGGTAAGAAAACTCTTCGTAATGCAAATTTTAAGAGCTTTAACAAAATTAAATATATCAACTGTCAAACCCCATTCACTTTGTACAACTTTAAGATGACTCATGAATTTAAACTGCACTAGTTGTTACCTGCGCTTATTGTTACCTTAGAGATTCGTATACCCTATTTTATCCCTATTAGAGTTACAATTTTTCTGAATGTAACATGGATATTTTTTAAATGCTACATTTTCATTTAAAAATAATTAACTTTTACTCGTCCGGAAAGCCTCATCCCTTTTAATTCAGTGGTAGTTATCTTCATTTTTCATTTGACATTTCGCTAACGTTACGTTAGGGATAAAGCACATAAGTAAAAAATTGGCATTTTCTTGTTTTTTTATGCATAAGTATCTTCTCAAGCAGTAGATACTTATGCATAAAAAAACAAAAAGTAACAATTTTTGACTTATGTGCCCTTTCCCAAACGCTAGTGATTTTTGTTTTAATGGTTCTATTTTATTTCTTTTTCTGGATTACTTGATGTTTTTCGATATAATAAGAGAATATTTTTGAGTTTTTAAGTATATGCTCAACGTTTTTATTTTAACTAGTGGTAAGTACATTATTCTATTTTTAAGTGCAATTGTAAAATAGAGATGGTTCTGACTATCGATAGGTTACTCCTCTACGTCAAACTTTAATTTAAGTAAAAAAAGGATCTTTCAGTTCCAGCGTTGCAGGCGCTAATTCTTGTTCGCGCCTGCTCAATTGAAGTAGGATAATAGCAGGTATTGTAATCGCATGTAATAAAGGCTTTCATTATTTATGAACATATCTGAATTTTAAAATACTGGTGGAAACATAACGTTCTCTAACAATTACAGTAAAACCTCTCAATGAGGGACACTTAAGAGGACTGGGAATTTTGTCCGTTAAATAGAGGTGTCCCTTCTTCGGAGGTTCATTAATTCATGCATACACGTATAGTGTATTCATTTAGTTTAACTTAATATTGAACACATGCGTAATCATTTCAGTTTAAATACTGAAATTGTTTCATGCATATAAAATATAAGCCGAAATTTATTAACATTTAAAATTTTAGAAAAAATATCGTATTGGCAATTTTTTGTAACTTACAAAAGTTTATTAATTTGAAGTTATCTATTTGATGGGTTTGCTTTAAAGTATGCAATTTGCAACACAGTATAAATTACGTTTAGTGTTTTTTTCCAATCCTTGCATAAAAAACTTGTTGGCAGCCGGGTACTATCTGTAAACGCTGAGTCCACATGTATGCCATAGTACAAAGAGGGAAAAGCCTGCACAAGTAGCATTTGACAAGCACTTTAAAGTACACTTGTTTATTTATTCGTGCTTCGAGGACTCATACCAACTACCAGAAATTCATTTTTAGAAAGAAAAAAAAAGAAACATCAGCTTCCTGTAAATTTTTCTGATATATATAACTCGAAATTTATTAATTTTTTACTGTGAATGCCCCTTAAATAGAGTGTCCCTTATTCAGAGATAAATACATTGCGGTCCCTATTCAAAGGGACTGGGACCAGCAAAAGTGTCCTTTAATTAGAGGTGTCCCTTACAGGAGGTACTACTGTATAATAAAAGTGCTGTACAATTTTTTGGGGGTCACGTAAGTAGTCACTCATAAATGATGTCACGCTTCGAGGGGAGAAAGGGGGCTCAAACAAGTGTGACAGTTTGTGACAAGGGAAGGTCTCACAAGCAGTGTGACATCGTACATTTTGATTTCTATAAAAACATATAAAATCAGTTATGTTAATGTAATACAGCGTGACATGAGACAAAGGGGGGTAAGGTTTTTTTTTTTTTTTTTTTGAGAGTTTTAAGAAAATTAAGGATATAGCTTTCACACCCCATTCCCTTTGTCCATCTTTCAGATAAATGCCTCATGAAGTTTCTTTCGTGGGGGGGGGGGGGGGGGAGTGGTTTATCGAGAATTTCTCTCTCACAAAAGTATAATTTCGGAGCCCCCTGATGAATGTTATCAAGTTATTATTCCGAAGGAAAAAAAAAATTGTGCGTACCGCCTTAACACTGAGCTCGAATGACATTAAAGCTTCTCATGCATTTTACATCCTGATTAGACGAAGTACAGCTATCGACTCCTCCATTTGCGGTGCAAAGGGTTTAAAGTCGATGCCATTTGCAATATCATCGCGAAATTTGCATTTTGTTTTGCATTTAATTAATCGTCGCATGATGGTTAATCTGTTTTGACGGATCCCAACTGTTATCATGAAGGAATAAAAGAAAGTGCTCATGAGAACGGAAAAATAAAGATACTGGCGAATGGCATCACAAAATCATTTTCATGGAAAGGTTTTTGGGGCAGGACGGGAAAAAATCTGAGCTGAGAATGTTAAGACCAATAAGATAAAGACAAATAAAATAAATAAATAACTAAGTAAGAAGTAAACAAATAAAAAAATGTTAAAACAAAGAAAGAATAAGATAAGATAAAAAAAGCGAAAAAATACGAGAAAATAAAAGTAAATGAATCCCAAAAAAAGAGAAAAACAAATCAAGTGAAATAATCCAATCTTGTGTAAATAAATAATTGAAGAACAAAGGGGAAAAAACATAAGCTGTGAGCCTTATATACGTAAACGCACGTTCATCAAAATTTTTCTGATCCCAATTGTTATAGCAAGGCACAGTTAGAACAATTAATTCCACACTGGCGAGAACGAAAATAACAAATAAAACGAACATAATAAAATAAATAAGTGAATACGTAAAAATTAAGTTAATTTAATTTTACTAATCCCATTTGTAATGCGCACTACTTTTCCTTGTTTTTATAATGATAATTATTATTATTATTTCGCAATTGAGTAATTCGTTTCTTCATCAAAAAAAATTGCTATAACAGTTGGGATCCGTAGATATGGGAACGGAGCTCATTGATCATGTGTGTAGTGATTGTACCCTAAAACGTCGCGAGTATCTGCGGTTGCCTTGAGAACCGGAGCATGCGCAGTATCAGCGAAATAAAGCAATGCGGAACGCCTCCCGTAAACGTGCGAAGAGGGAATGGCATATTTTACCTGATACTCAACTTCATGTACAGGGACGTAACTAGGTCATTTTCTAACTGGGGCAAGACCAGGATTTAGCGCCCCCTCCCCCCTTATATACACACAAAAGTATATGTATTTAGGTAAACACACATTTAGTCAATTAAGCACCCCTAAAATAATCTGGCGCCCTGGGCATGTGCCCCGTCTGCCATCCTCTAGTTACGTCTCTGTTCCTGTACATCGATTTTTTTTTGTTTATTTTTTCTTATTCATTGCTCTCAATCGCAACCTTAGATCACTGACGCAAGATGAGTTTGTGTTGGGGGAGGTGTGTGGGTTACGTTCACAAAAGTACACTGACTTATTTATGTGTACAAACGTATGCATCTTAACTTACTAGGATAGGTTCTGAACTTAAAACTTTGCATATGAATCTGCCATTGATTTATATAGCTTGTTTATAAAGAAACCAATTTGTGGTTGGAACCAAACTCATTGTAAGAAAGAACAAAAAAAGGAACAATAAATAAATCAAACAAAAAATAGCTAAATATACGAAGTTCTTCTTCAGTCTATAGTGTGCTGCCATCTATGTTTCTTTACATAAAAGTTACGAAATGTGAATTTGAAGAAATGACCGATCCTCTCCTCAAATGATCTGAAAACATTTATTAGAAACAAAATCCGCGGTTACTTGTTATGATATGCATGTGTTATAATGCAACGAATCATTTTTTCTGAAAAGAAATTTTATTTGCAGCTTATTAAAATTTATTGTGTGTTGCATTGTTCCTGCTCTTTATTTCTCATTTCAAATGAATAATAAAGAAAAGAAATATTTAATTTGCTGACTTAATAACATTTATTATTATTGCAAATATTCTTTTTATCTCAACTATACGTGAAAAATATAAAACGGCTAAAGCATACTCGAATTTTTCCATTAGCGTCAGCTATTGTGAACAAGGAAATTACTGTAAACCGCAACAGCAACAGGCAAAAAAATCTCAGTTTGAAAATTGGAAACATGTAGTTCATGAGTATTTTTTAAGTGCTTTCTGAAATACGCTCAAATAATACTAACGCAAATAACTATACTTTCATATTGCGCTATTGTTGAAACTTTCGCTACCAGTTTGTTTTTCTACAAAACGTTTGAAATTATATATACATAACTGCTTCCTTATGTGATTGTGTTATATGAAAGGAGAGAAGGTTAGCACTCCCCTTGACAAGGACGGAACGGCCTCTGGGCCTAACACACATACGGTTAAGGCACTGCCGCTTACTTCGCGGCAACTTAACCACATTTTTTTCTCTACACAACTTGTATCTTTCTCATTTTTCACATAAGCGAAAGAAGTTTTTCCTCAAAGTTTAAGATTCAATAGTTAAAAATTGGAAAGATGATTCAATTTCGATTTCTTAATTTTGTCGGAGTTCGCTGGAAAAAGACTAAAATTATGAATACTTATTTTTTTTTCCTGCCACAGAAGCTGAAATAAAACTTTTATCTACCAGTAACAATTTTTTTGCAAGGTAGTATAAATAAGTAAGCGACGCGCTCTTATCGGATTTATCAGATAATAAAAACAGATCAAGTACTGTCTTCATTACGGGAAGACTAATAATTAAATGTTAAAACCGGTTTCTCACTGCGCATGCGCGAGAACGTATTTGGATTCGGAGATTTGTCTCCCTATCTGAGCGGTTCAAAAAGAACCTTGAACGCTTGAACCCTCACAAAAACTTCGGAAAGACAAAGCTCTTTGCTGTCTCAAAGGGGACCTTATACATAAAATGGTGGCCCAGTTCAGACCGGCCACTGGACATGATTGTCTTTTTAAACAGTGGTTCCCAAACTTTTTTTCTTTGCGAACCCCTTCTAAGATCCAAAAGAAAATAGCGAACCCACTTCCATAGTCGTAACAAAACTTTCTAATTTCCTAGTACATTTATTTTCATATTGCCCTATAATTCTAAACAAGAAATGAAAAAATAATTGAAAAACATTAAAATTTAAATTAAAATTACTTTTTAAATATTTGTTCGTTTTAAATTATTAAAATTATTAATAAGGTTGTAAACATATCTATTGACAAAAAAAATCTTTAAAAATTGATAGTGCGAAAAAATTAATTGTGGAATGGCATCAGAAATATACGTACAAAATTTTGAATCAATCAGCGAATATCGTTCGATCCCACCTTAAGGTTAAAATATAAAAAAAGCGCAACCAAAATTGAAATAAAGTGTGATAAATGTGAAGTTCAAAATTAATCAATCAAAATATTGCGGTATCACTTTGTGATCTATATTTGAGAAGTTAGACGAAAATAATACAACGTTTTACATAGGAAAAAGGGGAAAATACTGAAAGAAAATAGACGTTTTAAATTAAAAATAAATCGAAGTATTTATTTCACTACAACTTTGAGATTCAAATTTTCGAAACCACGTAACAGTAGAAATAAGTGCATTTCAAATTTTGTATACATACGCTTACTTTAATGCGTAAGCATTATCGAGAAAATAATCCATTAAAAAAATTAATTTTACATTCCGTCCTAATGATACGTATATAAGTTTATTATTCCGTTAGCAATGAAAGATTCCGCCATTATAATATTATTTTCGCGAACCCCTTTTCTACACCACGGGAACCCCTGGGGGTTCAAGAAACAACCGGTTGGGAAACGCTGTTTTAAAACATTTGTGCCGCTTCCAAATTGTCCCTAGCGATATCTGCAGGCTCTGTAGTCTGGGACGAAACATGGTTGGTTGCCATATTCTCCACTGCAGTGCTTTCTCGAAGAGTTCCCTCGTGGACCGATATGGGAGGCCAGCAGGGCCCTTTTGGATACATAGACTATTTGTTAAAGCTGTTTATTTATTTTTTTATTGTGCTTTTATACATTTCCGCTGTAATGGTCTTCTATCTGCCATTGGAACTATAAAAAAAAAATTTGTCTCTCCTGCTGGCGAGTAGCTGGAATCTGCTATTTAGCATCTGAGTGAAGTACTGAGCCTACGCGCGTGTTCGAATGATTTGTACAAGTCATACTTTTAAGAAAACATTTTCAAAATTCGCTGGAAACAACGCCCCTAGTTCGGAACAAAAATAAATAGGTGTTACAACGTAAGCTGCAATGTTTACAGGAATCATTTAGTACGTTTGTCGAACAAAATGCTATGCTACACATAAAACAATGGGTGCAGAGGCCGTGGTAGCCTTGTGGTTAGGATGTCGGACTTACAACCAGAAGATTGGATGTCCCCATCATGTACACTTGGGGATACGTTCATGTAAAATCCGTGGACCCTGAAGTTCGAGGGTACCGAAGGGTGGAGAATTTCCCCTCCCTTCACTCTTAAGTCAAAAAAGGAAGGTGGCGCCATCTGGTGTCATCCAAATACATGATGAGCCAAGTCGTACTTCCACGTTGGGGTGCTCACCTATAGACGGGTGGAGCTCCTTACTGCCTCAATGGAGGCAATTCAAGCAGCGTCATTGGTCACGTGGCAGCGATTAAAGCAATGTAAACAAAGGAAGCCGTAGCATCGTTTTACTTCGAGTTCGACAAATCTAATAAAATCTACGCCTAAATAAAGTTGTTCTACATTACATAAAATTAACACTAAATAAAACACTACAACTATTGTAAAAATAAAAAAACTCTTGAATAATGATTACATTAAATGTAAATACTGGGTTATAATCAGAAAAAGCTGTGAAAATAGTCCAATTAATTTTCCGATGACTAATTTTGCCTCGTGAACTCCATGTAGAACTCAATTGAAACTCTTAGTAAACAAAGAGCGGATATCACGTGACAACGATGATCGCTCATGAGTCCCTCTAGTGGTGAATTGCCTCCATTATAAGACCAGTTTAATTTTACTGTATTAACTGACCAAAAGGGTTATCTCGATGAATATCTCTAACTCATGACTGTCTTCTTTTAGAAACGACTTTCCCACTTTCAAATTTTAAAGCGCCTTTCTCATGAATTAAATTTCACGTCTTTATATGAGGAAATTACTTAGACTCTCCTAGATCATTAGTCACCGCCCATTTGAGGTGTCGAGCACCTAATAAAGTTCGATGCCATGTACAATATGATCGACGAATTTACATTTGTTTGTAGATTTCAATCAGTCATTTCACCGCCGATTATTTGAGATGCATTTTTACGGATTCCAACTGTTATAGATATGCATGCGGAAAACAAACGAATTGCAATGGCGTTAGATCGGGAAAATAGAAATACCAGCGAAATTCTCGCAGCATGACGGGAAAAAATTTAGATTGCGCATGCTACCAGACGAAGAGAAGAAATAGAAATAAAATACATAAATAAGTAAGTAATAAATAAATGAATAAATGTTTAAAAAGTTTTAAAATAAAAAAATGAATAATAGTATAACATAAAAAAATTGGAAATGTAAGACAAAATTAAAAGTAAATAAATCCTAAAATAAGAAAAATGAATAAGCAAGGAGTGAAATACAGCAATCTTGTATAAATAAATAAGTGAAGAACAAAAGATACTAACTTAACTTATGCTGTGGGTGTTATTTTTGCAAACTCACGTTCATCAACGGTTTTGCCGATCCCAATTGTTATAGCAATTCATTAGTAGATAAAATTAATTCCACATAAGCGAGAACGAAAATAGCAAATAATAACAATCATAATGAAATAAACGAATGAACAGGTAAAAATTAAATTCACTTTCATTTCTGATCTCATTTTGGAGTACTCGCCACTTTTCCTTGTTTTTTTAAATAATAATTATCATTTCGCGCATGCGTGATTCGCTTTTTTCTCAAACAAATTGCGATAACAGTTGGGATCTATAGATATGCAGAAGAAGCTTTTTCGATCCATGCGTGTGGTGCTTCTATCCCAAAACTCCATGATGCAATGGGGACATTCTATGAAAACAGGTAAATGGGTGGTAAACTTTAAAATCATTTTTCTGTGGATAATTTTGGTATGTATTAAAAGATCAGGTATCAAATTTAATGTTTTGATTAAGAAATCAAAGTTCATCATTTCTGGATTGGCAACACAGTATTCTAAAGATGATTCAGATGATTCCTTGTGCAAGCAATTCAGTGAATTTTCGAACAAATTTTGCATAATTGCTTCAGATAAAAAAGATCAAGTGATATTCCTGAAGATAACTTTATAGGTAAGTCTACAGTTTAATTATTTAATTTTGTTAAACTTTAAGATCTTGTAGATATCTTCATAGCTATACTAGCACACACAAAAAGCTTATTTTTGTGTCCCGTACGTGACGAAAAAGATGAATATTTTCAGTTAGGTTAAAAACGGAGCTCATTTATTTCGTGTAAGTGGCATTCCTAAAGCAGATTAATGTAGTACACGTATCCTATGCTAGTTCTAGCTTGTAAAATTACTTTTATAAGCAAAAAAATCCAAAAACAAACAGTCCCGCATGGTGACGCATTACATGTAGCAAACACAATTCCAATTTCTAAATATTGATAACAATTTTATTTCAACATAGCTTAAATTCTTTCATGGTTTTTTGTTTTAAAATTGTGCTACTCTAAAGAAATAGCTTTTTTTTCTTTTCCTATTTATGATAGCTTTTGCTATATTATATATTTGATAGAGCATACATTTCTAAAATTTTATATTTTCATTACATAACGCCAACACTTCAGTGATCATTTATGTTTAAGAACAGATTACTGAACTCACATACAGAGAGAAATATAACTAAGCTATTTGAAAATATTAATAATAAAGCAACTACGTTTTTAACGATGAGTAGTTTGGAAGACAAATCTTTTTGATTTTTTTAATATTTGATATAACATTGTAACAACATTGTTTGAACATTATGAGGTCTATTTTAGAAAATCGATGTAGAATTAGAGCTAAATTTTATTTCACTTTTATGACATTTTCACAATAATTTTCTATAATATTTTAACTTCTCAACATTAATAAAATTTGATTTTTATTGAACAGAAATGGAAGGATCTAAAGCAAGTACTGAAAAGAATATTAAAGATGAGAGAGAAAAAAGTCAAAATTTCCAGAAGGAAGAAAATAAAAGAATAAATAAATGAAAAAAGGGAAGAAAATATGACTAAAGCCGAAAAAGAGACACAGAGGCTCTAATGCTCCAAGCGGCCAGCGCACCCTGATAGAATTCACTAATCTGTTTAAAGATGTTTTAAGAAAGATATCAGTTCCCGCTTTAGCTAGCAGAACATGTTTAGAATTTCGGGAAAATATTGAAACCTTTTTTTTTTGCATTTACTCTAATTCAAATTAAAAATTAAAATATTTCTCTGAATAATCAATTTGTGCATGAATTCTATTCAAATAAATGCTTTGTGTTTTAAAGAGCATAAAAAACATTGTTTGGTGTCTTCATTTAATTTCCAGCAATCTAAAAGCATGTATTACAGGAGCATTTGCAACATGTCCCTCACGTGACACGATACATTATAATTTTTTTCAACTATTAAAATAATTATTTATCAATACAGATCCCCCCACCAGACACAATCTAAAAGCATGTATTACAGGAGCATTTACAACATGTCCCTCCCTTGACAACTGTGTCCCGCACGTGACACGATACAGTATAATTTTTTTCAACTATTAAAATAATTATTTATCAATGCAGATCCCCCCACCCGACACACTAACAGGATAAATCCCTATTGTGATAGGCGTGGTGTACACCTTTTTCTTGCTTTTTCTGTCTTTTAAACCTAGAACATATAGCTTGATTTCAAAATCGGGTGCTATCGCCCTGACTTGTTTCCATTGACATGGGCGGAGTTCAATGTGTCAGGGACTGTTCAGTTGACTGCCTAACTATCCCATTTTCAGAAGTCTAGTTTTGCGTGTGTAACTTCTTTCATAGCACTACCAAAACCTTTGTATTTCAGATTCTTTAGCATTCCTGAAAAGTAAACATATTCCCCGGTGAGAAGTGCGTTCCTCCCCTTCCAAATCTAATTTTTTCTTAAGACCTCTCCCCCTTCACAATTCCATGTTGATAACATAAAGAAATTTTTAAGCATTGTTTTCTCCGAACACCGTTGGTTATAACCAATCGCTAGATAGATTGACTGCGCAGCTGAGAAGTGTGCTTCTTGCGCAGTAATTAAAGTGAATAAATGGCAGCAAAGGAGAAAAGAAAAATTTATACTATAGGGGGAAGAAAAGTTACGAGTAATAGACATTAAAGTTAAAATGATGCAACCAAAGCGAGTATTATTTCGTGAATATGGTACGGACCGCGGTACAGTTTCATTATACCGCGGTTATGATATAACGCGGGTGCCAAACATGTCCACCGACACCAGCGTTTTAACGGGGTTTTACTGTATACTGCTACGAAAGGGAGGTTTAGGAAAACTTTATTTTGACGTTTCTTACATCCAGACAAATACTGGTTCGACATTATAGCATAAAAAATATCCTGGAGAAGCTATTTTAGTTTTTTTTTCTTTCCAAAAATAGATGAACAAATAAATATAATAATAACCAGGCGGTCAACTTATAAAGGTTTCTCGACATTATATAATATAGAGCTAATTCCGTTCCTGGCAAAAGTGGTGAACTTTACAGGTTTTACTGTACTCTCAAATATATATATATATATATATATATATAATTAATTGAAAGGTATAATATTAATAACAAATGTCTCTCCCCCTCCCCAGAAACGTTATTATATTGGCTTGAAAGTTTTTTAAAGTATAGTAGCCCCTCGTTATATCGCGCTTGTCGGGGGACAGCAAAAAAGCGCGATATAACCGATGCCGTCAGAGCTTAAAATTTTGGGAGACATAGAAAAGCGCGATATATCCGAATGAGCGATATAACGAGGGGCTACTGTAATACAAAATATTTTGCTTGTCTGAAGGAAGAAAGAAAAGTACAGATATTATTTGTCAAAGAAATCTTAACATTAATAACGTGAAAATTTTACGGAAAATCGATTTTTTTTTTAAATTTTTAATTTTCGGAACAGGTCCTTAAAAATTTTTGGAAACGTCGGAGAATTTCGGATCATAATCACCCCTGGTTCCAAGAAACAATCTTTATTTTTTAAGTGTGTAATATTTTTTTACATAGTTTTTATACATGAAAATACTCTGAAATAAAACTCGAAACCTCTTCTAAAAACTTCTAACTGATCTATTATTATAATAACTTGCAGAAATCTTTTGTAATCGGATTTAAAAATGACTAATTTTCTGTATCAAATCTACAAAAAGTGTTGAATGTTCTCACGCTTTGCTCGCCCTCGCTGAACCTTTTATACAGTTCAACCATCAACCAGAGCAATCTGCTTGGCAGAGCGCCAAGAAGAATCCATTTATGTTCAAGCAAGGGTCTGCTGGTGTAAGGAATGCGCCGCTTTTGCTCGCGTTCTAGTTCGTTTAGAATACTTCATTTTCTACGGACTGATGCTTTATGCCAGTTCATAAATTTAGTTGCTTTCAACCAAAGCTGAACTTGATCCAGTTTACTTTTAACTGTTATTCAGGCTGTTTTATTTCACCATAAATGAAGGGACAAAAATAGGGGTCGGCACTCAGCGCCATCTATTCAACTTTGAGGCTACTTTCTAACAGATAAAAATCCGATTATTGATTTGGCGTAATTGAATTGACGAAAAAAAAAAAATTTACCATCGCCAGCCAGCGCTGGCATTATGTAAGTAGTAATTATGACTGAAAAAGTTCAGTCATCTAACGTTGTCTGTTATTAATTTTAAACCAATTCAAGATAAGTACTCAATTCATTTCTATATTGCTTATTTTTGTAAATATATATAGTTCATTAAACACATAAACTATATGCTTAGTAAATGTTATATGCGAATGTAATCTATTTGTAATATAGAATAAATAGCATTATCATCACTTTTGCTGCCTCAGGCAAAATTTGCAATACATATATTTTTTGAAACATTCAAAGTTACATTTAATCAATCTTAAATTAAGAGTTGACTGGATAATTTCCTATTTTTTAAATAAAAACAATATGGCTAGAAATGGTGAATAAAACACAACTATTTTATTCTAATCATTTATTTCTGCATAAAGTAAATAATAAAATTCATTAAAAACACACACACACATATTGACTATAAATCAAAAGTCAAATATCATTAAATTTAATTTATTTCAGAGTTAAGAATGTAATTACTACTGAAACAAGAATAACTTTCGGTACTTTTTCGTTTTGGGAAGTGCTGGTGATAGTTTTTTTTTTTAGCCAAATCAATTTGTGTCTGGAGTTTGTTTTTGGGAGAAATATTTAAACATCGCCAACCGTAACCCAAAATGGTAAAATAGTTTGATTTGGCGAAAAAAAAAAAAAAAAAATTGCCAGCCTCCCCGAAATGGAAAAAGTACGTCATTTTCATTAGAAAAAATTAAGTGACAGCAAAAATCTTTAAAACGTACATTCAAAACAGAAACAGGGGGTCATTCATAAATGATGTCACGCTACGAGGGGGGAAGGGGTAACAAGTGTGACATCGTACATTTTGATTTCTATAAAAACATTTAAAATCAGCAAATTAAACCTATTTTATGCTAATGTAATACAGCGTGACATGAGACAAAGGGGGGGGGAGGGTATGTTGAAGTGTGACACTTTGTGACAAAGGGGGGGAGGGGTATGTTGAAGTGTGACACTTTGTGACAAAGGGGGAGGGGGTCAAATATATTGAAAAAAAGTGTGACGTCATTTATGAACGATCCCCAGGACGACTTTCCACTAAAAATTTTCAGCTGAAAGTTTCCGGAAACCAGGAAAGGACATCGTATTATCAAAATAAAGAGGCTTTAAAATTATGTAAACAAACATTTCTGGGTCGGACACTAGCGCCACTAACGGCGGAAAAAGGGCGACGTTGGTTCTTTTGAGGTTTCCAGTAATGAAACAGCCTGTACAGCAACGTAACGGCTCCGATCAAGTTCAGACTTGCTTTCAACAAACTGTGCAGCAAACATTCTGATTTGCGTATTAAATAAACGGGGCAAAACAAACTTCCCTAACACTCAAATGGATTCGTTCTTTTCTGACATGCGCAGAAGCGTACAAATCTCAAAAGTCTGTGGTCGAACTGTAGGCTGTAGGCAAGGCCGCAGCCAGAAATTTTTTTTTCGGGGCGGGGGGGTCCTGACTTTGAAACACTAATGTTCAGGAAAGGTTCAGGGAAGAATATATGCTACATTGCAAACAATTTCGGGATTTGGGGGGCGGGCCCGTGGGCGCCCCCTGGATACGGCCTTGGCTGTAGGAATAGTTAAACACCGTTATAAGTCACACCTCTGCTATAACATCAAGAGCCAGTGGTAGAAGGGACGTAAAAGATGAAGTAATGTAATAAGTCAACATTTATATATGCTTATTTAAAGTTTATAAGCAATTTATTGTACTGTAAAAAATATACTAATCCTTCAAAATAAAATAAAATTTGAAATAGTATTCTTACAATGGCATACTTTTGTGTAAATTCATAGAAACTCTAAAACACATTTCCATAGATTAATGTACGGTAGAACCTCTCTTAACCGGGTCCGGATTAACCGCCCTTCGCTTTATCCGGCCCATATTTTAAGAATACAAAACACAAAAATAGCTTTTAAAGCGCTAGTTATATGGAAGTAACAGGTGCTGCGGTACTCGAGTGAATTTTCGTTGAATGCTTATCTCCCCGGGTAAAAGCGACATTCTGATGTCGGACAGATGGGGGGTCTGCTTATAAAATATTTTTCTCAGTTTAGAATTAACCTTTTGTTAGCTAGATTTAGAAAGTCCCTTAATATTTTTGATTGATATTTTTTATTTCATAAAAATATCGTATGAGTACTTGACCTGAAAGAAAAAACTCTGTTAAAGTGGATATAAGTGTATTTTAAAATACGTATGAAAATATATAAAAGTGGAAAAGCAAAAATTATTTTGAGTAAATATTTTTGGAACTATAATGTTAATGAGGCGCTACAATATTTAACAAACACAATAACTGACATGATTGCCAACATTTTAAGGAAAGACTAAATAAAATGTCTGAAACCTCTGAATTGTGGTAACTCACAAATTTCCCAGCTGTAAGCCAATCTCTCCAGTATAGGATCCCCTGATTTGCAGACTCTAACACCATCCAAAATCTTTTAACAACTTTTTAGATCAATTTAATTTTCCAAATTCTTCATTAACCAAATATAAAGCTTGCTAAAAATTAAGGCTAATTCTTACAAAGTGTCGGTTTGAATGAACTCAGATGCACCTCGATTGCAATTTCCGAATGGGTGCGTCAAGTCCTCTATTAAAAAAAAAATAATAAAAAAAAAAAAAAAAAAGAAAGAAAGAATAAAAATAATGGTGAACACAAAATTATTGACGTCTAAGTGGTCAAAATATGTAGTAAAAAATATTAGATTGTTTTTACTGAAGCTGATGCAGTTGGATTTCGGAAATGCGTAAAAAATCGTTAATTAGAAGTATTTCCTCCATTTGGTGCTGTTTCCTTAAAACATCGCCGTTTCGGCGCATAAAACAGCAGAATTTGCGTTTTAGTGCGAAAGGCATAGCTGTTTCATCACAGCAAAAGAGGGGGGGGGGGGGGGGGGAGTTACAATAATTTTCTTTCTACCCAAAAAATCGGATTTTGTGGGGAGAAATCGTATTTTCGGAACACGGTAAAAAAATCGGGACGAATCCGAAAAATTCGGAGCACTTGGCAGCTCTGGACTCAGTATCTGGCTGTCACTGTGCCGGCAGTCAACATGTTAATATCCAACAATAATTTTTACTGTTAGTATTTTTTGGACTTGGTCGACCAAAAACTTTTTGAAATGAATGAATTTATGGAAACTGAATACAGCAGAACTAAAGTGCGCAAAGCGACCCTCTTTGGACAGATTAGTTTGTGCCCACCCAATTTTTAATATCTCTTTGACTGAGAAATGTGTGTGAACATAATTAAAAATCATTAATAGCATCCTCCATCCCTTGTACAAATGGAGCAGTTTATTTTGACAAATTAAAGCCAGAGATGCCAGTAATGTAAGGGTAAGGATGAAACGTTGGCTAATTCATGCTGGTTGTCAGTATTTTAGAAACAATGCTTTTGGACACATTAGATTATAAAATAATAAATGAACTTTGTGCTAAGCTAATGGTAATCAAAAATTATTTCACGTTAAGAAAGCACAAATAAGCATTAAAATGCAGACCTATGTTTCAGGATTGCTTGGAATCCCTTTTTCAATGCGACAGGGAACTTCTAGATGCAAAAACATCCAAATGAAGCATCATTTTGTGATGAAAAATGAATGACATCAAATGAAGCTTCATTAGGATGTTTTTGCATCTGGAAGCTCCTTCTTTCATTGAAAAAGGGATTCCAAGCAATTCCGAAACATAGGTCTGCATTTTAATGCCTATTGAGGCAGTAAGAAGCAAAGGGATGTAAGTGCTCAAAAAACGATTCGGAGAAAAATGCCTTCAAAGTTTGGATCTTAGGGGATCTTTAATGATATTTTTTTTATAAATCAAGTTGAAGCGGAGCACATGTTAAAGCTATCTGTAATATTTCCTGCCACAATATAGGATGGTGCTTTCCCTATCACTTGTAGTAGTTATCTACAAATTTATAATTTTGTCCCTTACACCCCTTTGCTTCTCACTGCCTCATTTGTGCTTTCT
The DNA here is from genome assembly GCA_038502835.1 of Octonoba sinensis. Classification (NCBI taxonomy): domain Eukaryota; kingdom Metazoa; phylum Arthropoda; class Arachnida; order Araneae; family Uloboridae; genus Octonoba; species Octonoba sinensis. Next base: position 105,359,552 of record CM076606.1, on the reverse strand, counting down.
TCACATGAAATAATTTTTTATTACCTTTGATAATACTTTTTGCTGCAAGAGCGCTTTCTCAAAGAATCTTTGAAGTTAGCAAAATCAGTAAGTGCCAGTAAAAAGCATTAAAAAGAGAGAGAGAGACATTTCTTATTAAAGTGGACTTATAAATTAGAAATCTAATACTGATCCCCCCCCCCCCCCCAAAAAAAAAAAAAAAATTTACTATTTCCACAACAGATTTGCTTTTTTTTCTCTTTCCTAAGGTTTCCATGTCTAGAATACTTAAATGTAAGTGTAAGAGTACATGATTTTTAATTTATACAGCATTTCTGGCACACAATTGGAAAGTTATCTCCAAGAAAACTTATAAGAATGGTTGTTAACTAATATGTGTTTTCATATGAGTTTTCAAAATATACTGAGAAGCAAAAGTCTTTCCACAAAACTCGCACAATCTACGCTTTTCATCCAGATGTAATTCAACATGAGACAACAAATAATATAACTCTGAAAATTTTTCGTTACATAATGCACAAACGTAGGGTGCTTCTTGCAGGGAAGCGTCATTCTGTGATGTCCCACGTTCAGAGCATACTTTTGAAACTTCACTTGAACATGGCTGCTCACTATCGTGTTTTTTTAAGTGTGTTTTCAAATAATATTGCGAGCTAAATGTCTTTCCGCAGATCTTGCAGAAACTGACTTTCTCATCCAGGTGAGTTTCCGCATGAGATAAATAATACGATAAAACTGAAAATTTTTCGTTACATAATGCACAAACGTAGGGTGCTTCTTGCAGGGAAGCGTCATTCTGTGATGTCCCACGTTCAGAGCATACTTTTGAAACTTCACTTGAACATGGCTGCTCACTATCGTGCTTTTTTAAGTGTGTTTTCAAATAATATTGCGAGCTAAATGTCTTTCCGCAGATCTTGCAGAAACTGACTTTCTCATCCAGGTGAGTTTCCGCATGAGATAAATAATACGATAAAACTGAAAATTTTTCGTTACATAATGCACAAACGTAGGGTGCTTCTTGCAGGGAAGCGTCATTCTGTGATGTCCCACGTTCAGAGCATACTTTTGAAACTTCACTTGAACATGGCTGCTCACTATCGTGTTTTTTTAAGTGTGTTTTCAAATAATATTGCGAGCTAAATGTCTTTCCGCAGATCTTGCAGAAACTAAGATTATCATTCAGGTGAGCTTCCACATGAGATAAATAATACGATAAAACTGAAAATTTTTCGTTACATAATACACAAACGTAGGGCGCTTCTTGCAGGGAAGCATCATTCTGTGATATCCTGCGTTTAGAGCATACTTTTGAAACTTTACTGAAACATAGCTGCTCACTCAAGTGCTTTTTTAAGTGTGTTCTCAAATAATATTGCGAGCTTAATGTCTTTCCACAGATCTTGCAAAAACTAAGATTATCATTCAGATGAACTTCAGCATGAGATAAGTAATACGATAACTCTGAAAATTTTTCGTTACAGAAAACACAAGTGTAGGTTGTTATTGGTAGACAAACGGCTTCCTTCTCTACAGATTTACTTGGTAGACTAACAGCTTCCGTCTTAACTTTTTCCTCCACACTTTCAACAATATCTTTCTTTTCCAGACTTTTAACATCTTTTATCTTTACCAGGCTTTTGGCAGCATTTTTATTTCCGAGGCTTTTACGTTTAGAAAGTTTTGTTGATGATTTGCGAGAATGCGTCTTTAAATGTGCTTTTAGAAGTGATGGACGTGAAAATGTCTCTTCACAGAAGTTGCAGAAGTAAGGGATTTTTTTCGTATGGGTTTGAACATGAGATACAAAATCTGACAATATAGAGAATTTTTTGCTACAGAACAAACAACTTTCCATTTTATTCCTATGGAATTATTCCTTTTTATGCAGAGCAAGGTCAAACCTTCTCACTACTAACACTTTTGATTAATAGGAAAATATTTTCATCAAATGTTAATTTTCTTGCAGTAATCAAAGATATTACAGATCCAATGCATCATGTGGTTCATCAGCAGATCTGGAACATTTCTGCAGCAGCATTTGACGTTATCCAGATAATACCTATAAAATGAATAAGCTAATTAGATACACAGCATGAATTAAAAGTAGCAATACAGAACCACAAAAATACATGGTAGGTAAGTAGCATTTAACATTAAATATCAGCAAGATATCTGACAAAATGTTTATAACATAACTGCATGAGTTTGTAGAAACAAACCAAAGTTTATCGTCTAATAATCGCGGAATACTCACTTTATGAGACCAAGGAAAAAAACTATAGGGTCAGGTGGGGTAAAATGGGTCAATTTTAGCCATTTTCATATTTAAAGTTTCATAGCAACAAAGCCAGAAACATTTCCCAATTCCTTTCGATTGCATCTTAACATGGAACTCCTTTAGATCAATTTTATGCCATTTTCATATTTATTTTTTAATTATGAAATAGTTTAACTGAGCTTATAAAGTTGTGACCTCATTTACTCCATCATACGGTAAAGTGGGTCATGAGCAAAATAGTGCTGAAAACAGTTGTTTATTACTTTGAAATTGAAAAAAAAAAAAGTAAATAATATATTTAGCAACATTTTGAATTATAATTACATTGAAATTTTAAAATAATATTGTTCTAGATTGGTTTACATAACACTTCAACAACATCACTTCTCTCTACCCCATATCAACATCATTTTTAGGGAAAACATTCAAAAAATTTTTTTTTAATTTCATTTCAATAAAATAAACAATGTACACTGTTTAAATTTAGGAATTTTCTGCAGTGAGGTGCAGCAGAGTAAATTTGAAAACAATAATAGAATAGAACTAGCTAAGCCTAACCCTGCCCCATTTTACCCCATCCAAGAAAAACTGGTGTAAAAAATTCAATATTTATTTTTTTTTACATGCTCGGCTGTAATTGTTCTCCAAAGTTTTTTTTGTGTGGAAATCCTTTAAATTTGGGTTGTTATTTGATGAAATATAGAGATTTTCCGAAGTTGGTAAACCATGTGTTTAGCACACTATCATCGAAATATTACAAAAATATTTTTTTTTGTGTTGCCATATTTAAGAACTTAACTTTTTTAGAATGAAAAATGTTGCCAACACATTCAAATATAACATAAAAAATATTGGGTTAAAAATTTCAATTTCAAGTTCTATTATTTTGAGTTTTTTCTCAAGTGACCCATTTTACCCCATGACCCATTTTACCCCACCCTACCCTATTTTATAACCAATTATTAATAATAAATATTAATAATATATTTTGAAGAGGAAAGAAGTGGTTAGTGTGTTAGCAGTAAAAAGGAAAATGTGAGAGGGTCAAAGCCGGGGTGGGGTTTCCTGTTACTGCAACACTTCCCCTTCAGCTGAACACTGAGAGAGTGACTTTAAACCAAAAAAGTGCAGGGCTCTCTCCGGTTTGCTGGGTCACAGACCAGAAGGCTGATCAGTAGAGTGTTTTGTACTTTGGGGATATTGCCAAAGAATGTTTTGGCGAACTTTTTAAAAAGCCAATACAAAATAGGATTGCCAACCTCCTCAATAAGTTTATTCGTGCAGATACAATACAGCCTCGGTTATCCGAGCCCGACTAACCGAGGTACATTTGCCCTTGAAAAGAAATTCTCTTGATGGCCGATAGCGCCGTCACTGAGGCCAGTCATCCAATTATTTTCTGGTGCTATAAAGACCCAGAACAATTTCAACAGACCTTTTACGGTTACAACCATTTCGTAAAACGGCAGCAAAGAAGCAAGCGAGTTCCGCTAAACAGAAAACAATATATATATATACTATATACATAGACTTCTTCAAGAGAACACTTTAACTGGAACATGCACTCTATTGATGTGTACATATAAAATTAGATATTTGTGTGTATGTAACGTCATTTTCTCATTTCATAATATGTACAGTTACTGCCTTTTTTTACATCTTTGACGATATTTTCATTCATTTCAACCCATGCTTCCCTCTTGATTTGGACAGAGTCCGTGTTATCCGAGTTTTCTATTATCCGAGGTACACTCGGTCCACATTACCTCGGATAATCGAGGCTCTACTGTAATAAGGCCATGACAATCGCACGGGGCACCCGGGGCCCATGCCCTGGGCAGGAACTTCCTAAAGGGCAGGCAATTTTTCAATAATAGCACTTAAATTCCTTTAAAAAAAATGTAATATAAAATAACTGGTTTAGTTAATAATAACGGCTTGTAATTTTTCATAACAGGTTATTCTTAGTTAATTACACATTGACTGTAGCACATACACACACCTAAACACACCTGCTTACATATATATATATATATTATTATAAATATATATCATATATATATATATATATATATATATACAAATGTGTTGAAAGCAGTTTGAAGCCAACTTCTAACCACTCGCAGCAGTTCAGAGCCATTTTTGGCTTCACGGAAGTGGCTTCAAAATGTAGCTTTTTTAAAGAAGTTCACCGCACTTTGAAGCCCAAGAGAAGTTCGCAGCATTTTGAGGCCAGTGGCTTCAAACTTCACTAGTGACTTTTGAAGCCAGTATGTGAAGTTCGCAGACTTTTGAGGCCAGAATTTTGATGCCTTTTTTTTCATCCTACGCCAAGGCTGGGTCTGAAAATGACTTATAAAGAGAACCATTTCTGAATAATTTCCGATTTTTTTGTACCATCGTGTACGTATGGTACAATAAGATTGGTCATATGAGATTTTCGGGCTATCAATGTATTTTATCATAATATTTTCATAATGGGAATAAACCAGAGCTGTAGATCGAAGGGGAAAAATGTTTTTAAATAGAATTACGAAGAAAAATAAATGAAAGAAATAAATTTTTCATTAAACTGGAAGTAAATGATTAAAACAATTTCAAAAAGCACACTTGTACGAAACCTCTTCTTTTTATTACAATTCTTTTTTTATTTAAAATGTAACGATTGTAGTTTTACAAGATTTGTATCACCTTATTAATTATTTTTCTTTTGTAAATATTTTTAGATTTCACTGAAATTATTCAGTTATACATTTGAAAAAAAGTTTTTTTTTTTGAAAAAAATAGGTGCATGTATATGAATATGTACTTTATTTTTCTTTGGGAACAAACTAAGGTAATAGTTAATTCTAAATAGGTATTCTCCGATCAACGGAATGTAAATCTAATTTTCAAGTGCGAAGTAAAATAAATAAACAAAACTATATTTTCATGTACAGGGAAACAGAGCATATTTTAAGGAATTTTCACTGGGCGACATCGAGGTCTACTTCCTCTAATGTCCATGTCCCCCCCCCCCCCAAAAAAAAAAAAACAAAAATCAATATTCATTGAGGTTGTTTAAATTGAACTGTATACATATATTTTAACAATGTTTCAATGTTATTGTGATTTTTTTACTGATTATTCTCTTTTTTTTTTGAAAAAGCCCTGCCTGCCTGTGTTTTTGATGAAAATTCCGGGCCTTTTCAGGAAACCTTCAACTATCGATTTCTATTTAAGCGAAGTTCTAAGCCGTTGTTCGGCTATTTTTTCATTTCAGATGGTATTTTTAAATCATGCATCTATGTCATAATCAAATTGTATGTAACAAAAGCTTGAAACTAAAGAAAAATTAAATTAATCTTCGAAAGAATTCAATGTTTACATGAAATATTATCCAAATTCTTTCTCTAAAAGTAATATGAGCAGTGTTTCTTTCAGACCTTTTGATTCGGCATGTTAAGAATTGGGAGGGGTGTTTATGCTTCAAAATCACATCCCTTTTTTTATATTATATGATTAGAAATGATGATAATATGATTTTTTATATGTATAATAGATTCTAGTTACTATATACAGTAGATGCAATTTTAAACTGTTTGGTGAAGTTAGGAGAGTGAGTTTTTGAGGCTTCTACAGTTTACAGTTTTGTAAATTACAACAATGGTATTTAGGCCACCTCTGCAGTGTGGGGGCTGGGGGGGGGGGGGATGTTCGGGGGCCCTCCCTCGAATTTTTTTGCAAATTAACTCCTAAAAATGCAATTTTAGGCTCTTTGGGGATGTTAGAGGAAGGTGTTTCAGATGATCTCCTCTAACAAAATTTTTGAAACTGGAATCTTAAAAATGAAGTTTCAGCCTATCTTAGTCAACGTTATTGGAGGCAGGGGTTCGAGGGTTTTCTAAATTAAACATCTTGAAATCTTCCTAATAAAGAAATTTCGAGATTCTTTGGTGATGTCAAAGGAAGTAAAAAGGAGTTTGGGGACTCTCCCCCAGCAAATTTATTCAAAATAAAGTCTTATCTCTTAGTTTCCTTTTGGTAACACTAGTGAAAGTTTTCAGTGTCTTTTCCCCAAAAGTATTTCTTAAACTGAAGTTAAAAGCGTAATCTCTCTTTAATTTCCTTTTTAAAAAAAATTGTAATCGATCGGTATTTTTATCTCCGCGGGGGCAGTTGACTTGCTCCGAGGAGGCAGTCCCTTCTCCGGAGAGATGCCTGAAAGAAACACTGAATATGACTACTTAATAAGTGAACATTTTCTTCTGTGCAGAAACAAATTGTTTGAAAAATACATTTTTGGATTGAAAGAGTTATTCGATGTAAATCTGAAACACATACATGCAATATATTTTTGGCAATTTGCTTCACAATTTTGTTCTCTCACTAAAATAAAATTTATTGAGTAGAAAAGTCAGACAATAAAAATTAGAAAATTATTAAACTAGTATTAGTTACTAAGTCATGTAATAAACCTTGTATATAGAAATTCACATGGATGCAAATATTCGAGAATGGTTTGCAGTTATCAAACTTCGGCTATCTTAGTTGAGTTTAAGTAGTTTTTGAAAACCAATCTTTTTATTTAATAATCCTGTATCAAGCTGCTATTAAAAAAAGAGATGTTACAATTTGTCAAATACTTTTTCACAACAATGGGAGGGAAAAAGCATTTTCAGCTGAAATAATTCATTTATTTTGATCATCAAAACATTTTTTCAAAAATTTAATAATTAAATTTGTTAAATTTTAGTTTTTATCATGCATACATATAAAATTAAATAAAAGAATGAAAATAAGTAAATGAAACTTTAAAAGAGGTTCAAGAATATTGAATGTCTATCTCCAGATATTTTTAGAAATACCTATATAAAGCAGCAAAAATAGTACAAAAAGAAAAATGGAAATTTCAGGTCTTGTTAATGATAAATATTATAACATTAATTTTGCTTCTGAAGTAAACTTTTTCAGTATGCAGTAAATTTAGAAAAAATTCACTTTACTGTGACCGTGGATCTTTTAAAGTGGACTCGCCCGAAAACACCTGGGTGAGTTTCTTCGGCTGGGCCCACTTAGGGGAACCCTGTTCCTTCTTAACTTTTCTACTTTTACTGATATAAAAAACAGTGTCCGTTGCGTGTTCATTTGCAATCGAAGACGAACCTATAGCATATATTCTGCAATCATGGAGTTTAGCACAAAATTAGTTCGGCTAGAATACTCTCGGCTAAATTAAATTCCTAGTGCAATCTGCATCAAATGAGAGCTCAGGTGTGGCCATCTACGGGAAACTGGGCGTCAAAGTTCTCAGTGGCAATGGCATCCACCGACAGTGGTGCTACTTGAAAAAATGTATGCCGATTACCGGGGGATGCACTAGGTCTGCAAAAGTTAGTGACCGTACGCAGCCTCATTAGAAATAAAAAATTTCGGAGATCGTTAATGTGCGGCTCGAAGCGATGTTTTTTAAATTAAAAATTCACTTTTTCTTTTAATTTTTATTAATGACATTCGCTAATAATAGACGAAAAAATTCCTGCAGTTTCAATTTTTATACAATTTGAAATCCCAAACTTTTCTGCACAAAACAGTTGATTTTTCTGAGGCGATGTAAAGATTTGAAATGTAATCTTGAGCTATGATGACGTTGGAGGAGGAAGAGACAAGCCATCAGCTCTTTCCCAGAAATTTTATGGAATTGATGGCCCTAAAAAGATACTTTTAAGCTTTGTTTGATAACTTAAGAAAGGGAAGATAGGGATTCCCACCCGAAATTTTTTTTTAAAACTGAAGTAAATTGTAATCTATATTTGGAGAGTTAATAAAATGCAGATTGCAGCTGATCACTTGAAAATTTTAGAAAATGGTAATTTATCGGTAGGGAGGAGTTTTGAGGGCTCTCCTCCGCAAAAATCCTGTAACTGAAGTATTAAAAATCCAATCTTTAGCTATCTCTGGTGATGTTAGAGGAAGGCCAAGAATGTTTCATAATTGACTGCCTAAAAATGAAATTTTGCGCTATGATAAAATTAGGTAGAGAAAAGGTTGGTGGTCGGTATTTTCTCCCGGTTTTTTTTTTTTTTTAATTGAAGTAAATTTTAGATTGTCTTTCTTAGGTGACTCTAGGGGAAGACAGAATTCGGGGGCTTACTCTCGGGGGATCTCTAAACCCAAATTTTGCATATTTTTGATGCCGTTAGGAAAAAACGGAGAGAGGGGAACTGAAGGCTCTCCCCCGGAAAATTGTCAAAATTGAAATCTTAAAACGGATTTTTAGATAATCTGTGGTGAAGTTATGGAAAAGTAGGTTGGGAAATTTTGTATGGTACTTTTCGACATTGAAGTTCTAAAAATACAATTAGTCAGGCCGCCACACCGGGAAATTTTTTAAATTTGAAGTTCCAAAAACGCTATTTTAGATTATATTTGGTGATGTCAGGGGATGGGGCGGCTTTTTTTCAAACATTTCTAAAAACAAAATTTTAGGCTCTCTTTGTTTCGGAGAAGGGCTGGTGCGTCCGTTGTTTCCCGGGAAATTTTTTGAAATTAGCGTCCTAAAAAGTCAATTTTGGCAATGTTTGATAACTTTAGGTACCCTACGCTCTCCGTCAGGAATTTTTGAAAACGCAACTTCTGCATTCATAAAACTTCTTTGCATTAATATCCAGAGAAAGTGGAAACCTCAGAAGAATTCATGAATATACGCCGGATTGCAAGGAAAATGAAAAAATAGTTTTTGTTAAGGAATAAACGAAATGTCCCCCCCCCCCTTTTTTTTGCCGGCATCATCTGTAGTGACTGAGAGACAACTTCTCGGCACTGGACGACATTACTGTCGCCCATTTCTATCTTATTTTATGCCCTGCAGGGAAAGTGATAAGTTGTAATAGACACTGATAAGAAAAACACTCTATGTGGCATGAGCATGATGTCACACTTCTTGTTACCCCCTCCCCATGTCGCAATATGGCACAATTTCATGAGCCTCTCCTTCCCTCCTCGAAGAGTAACATCATTTATGAGTTATCCCTTTCCCGTAAAAGTAAAAAAAATAACAATAAAGCATGGAAGCAGGCTAATGTATCGTAAAAATAACCTTTAAAAATGGCAAAAATAAGTGAAGTAATTAAATAAAGATTGAAAAATTAAAAAAATTGAAAGTAGGGTTTTGAGATATGGAAAATGTGTGTCTGTTGGTCTGTCTGCTCCCCCCCCCCCCCCCTCCCAGTAACTTTTAAGGGAATTGTCCCATTCGAAAGATTTTTTTTTTGTATTCGAAAGATCTCTGCGAGGACATCTCATTCTCATATTTTACTTTTTAATTCAAACAATTTTTCGTTCAGTTTTAAACAGTTCAAAAAAATCTTAACATAGCACCTATGGACAAAAATGAAGCATATTATGCAAATTCTGGGCACAAGATCCAAGTTCCTATGAGCAAGCTTTATCTGAAGAAGCTCTCGGCGTGAAATATTGATGAGATTGTAAATTTGAAGTTGGCGTATAAGGAAAAGTAGGATCATATAGTTCTAGGCGGAACTTCTTGTTAGTATTTCAGCTTTGAAAATTTTCCTTGGGGAGAGCCTTCAGTACCCCTCTCCACGTCTTCCCTAACGCTATCAAAGATATCCTAAATTTGCTTTTAGAGATTCCCGGGAGTAACTCCCCCTAATTCTTTCTTACCCTAGAGTCACCTAAATCAGTCTAAAATTAACTTCTATTTTTAAAAAAAATTAGGAGAAAACTGCTCCTCGCATTGGGACCTCAACCTTTTCTTTCCCCTAACTTTTACATAGCCTAAAATTTCATTTTTAGGCTGTCAGTTATGAAACATTTCTGGGGGAGAGGCCACATTCCATCCTCTAACATCACGAAAGAAAGCTAAAGATTGGGTTTTTAATACTTCAGTTTTGAAATTTTGAGGACCCTCAAAACTGCTCTCCTTACCAATAAATTACCGTTTTTAAAACTTTCAAAGGAAAGCCGCACTTTTCATTTCATTAACTCTCCCAAAGATAGATTACAATATACTTCAGTTTAACAAAAATTTCGGGAGTAAATCCGTACTTTCTATTTCTTCTTACGTTATCAAAGAAAGACTAAAATTACGTTTTTAGTGCTTCAATTCCATAAAAATTTCTGAGAGAGAGCTGCAGTTTTGGATCTAGGGGGTTACAGGACGGGGCCCATGCCCCATGCGGCACTTCTGGGGTAGCAAATTCAACTGTGATACACACAAGAAAAAAAAAATGGAAGAAGTAGAAGAAAGAAAGTAAAATAATAATTAAAAAAAACTAAAATATATTTTATTTACAAAACTTAAGTTTTGGAAAGAGAGAAAATCCTAGTTCGGCGCTCCGATTTAATCATTAATCTGCTATTTTGCTAACGATTAAAACCAATTAATAGAATTATTTATTTGTATAAAATGTTGAAAACTCGAAAATTGAGGTATACTGAACAATGAACATGTTGCGTCGTCGATCAGTTGGCCGGCTCCTGTGGCAGGCAAGTGCTTGTAAGAAGGCAGCTTTAGGGGCGGCAAATTTTGCAATGCCAAAATTTAAAGTGAAAAACGTCAAGTTTGTTTCCCCTTGTTATAGTGAAAGAAATCATGATATGCTCAAACAATACAATAGTTTTTCTTTTACATATTTTGAAAGCATCCTTTTGTGAAGAGGCGGGGTGGGTGGATGTGGGGGGGGGGGGGGAGATTGTAAGTCGTTTGAGAAGGCAGACATGGGGCTGCTCGATATGGACGTAAGTAAGAAGGGGAAAGGGGTCCTGCCCCCTGTATTTAAAACAAAATGCGAATTTGTTCTGCATTTTTATGAGTAAAAGCGTTTAAACTTGAAAAAGTTTTGGTTTGTTTTTTTTTTTTTCCTAAAATTTTTACACTCCCAAATGCATCTCCTAAAGCCTCAAAATGCACCAGTTTGCATATAGTCTTCAAAATTTTACCGGGGAAGAATCCCCCGGAACCCCCTTAATTGTTAGAATTCCATACCTCCAGTTAAGGGGAGCGGGAACCATGAGACCAATTTTTTCTCTATGGTGTTTGAATTCACAATTTTTGTCTCATGTCATGTTACATCACTTCATGTCATGTTACATCACTTGAACAAAGTCTCAAAATTTTTTTTGTGGATTCATTACTCAAAAAGCAAAACTGTTATGCATTGATTTTTTTATATCAATGCGTACTTTTTGAGAAGACAAATAAAAACTGAAGTAACGCAAAAAAAAAAAAAAAAAAAAAAAATTAAAAAAATTTAAAAAAAAACAACAAAGAATTCAAAAAAATCTTCAAAAGAATTTAAAAAAAAAGTACTTAAGTTATCATAAAAGTAGAGCATAAATTTGTTATATATCGGTTCAGGATCATGTGGGCAAAAAATCAACATTATAATTAGAAATTTAAAAACTCCGTTGCATTTTGATTCAGATGGAATGCACAAAAAACAAAGTAAGAGAAACAGCATTTTAAGTTTTCGGCTTGAAAAAACTTAAATGATTTCTTTATCAAAATTTTAAGTAAGGAACTTTCTTTTTCAGTTACAGTCACGATGAAATTGCTTCTTCTCGCTCATTTTGTTTTAAAAAATAAATATGTGGCTTCGTTTCAGCACAGTTACGGTTTCGAACTGAAAAGGTGGCACATCACAGCACAATAAAATCAATGATAAAACAATAAACATTGCTTCAATTTTTCTAAAACTTCAGGGAACATTTTTAAAGATTCATTTTACAACTTAAACCAATAAAAAATGTTTTGGTGTTTTTCGACATTTTTGGGTGCTGGCTTCCCTTAAGGACGGGTATATGATTATACCTTCTAATTTGAGTTGAAACGGTAATGAGGTTGGATACCTTTTTTATGGATTTATGAGTGGCCCATAAACGAAAAGTCCTCAAAAAAATGCCCAGTACATAAAAGTTTATGAAATATGAACAATAATTGGATGGAGGGGGGGAGGGGTTAGTTTTGATTTTTTCTTTGATTTCAAGATTTTTTTAAAACATAATATTTCATTTAGACGTAACTGCATGATTTAAAAATGGTAATCTTATACAGCGCTATGAGATGAAAAAATAGCCAAACAATGGCTTAGTACATTGCTTCAATAGAAATCATAATTTAAAGGTCTCCTGAAAAACCAGGAATTTTCATTAAAAAGCCAGGTGGGCAGGGCTTTAAAGATTTTTTTTCTACAAACCGAATATAATTAGTAAAAGAAAGTCGCAATAACTGTTTAACATTGTCAAAATATATGTATGCAATTTAATTCAAACGACCTCAACGGATGATTTTTTGCTGGGGGGAATGGTCATTAGGGGAAGCAGACGTTAATGTCGCCCAGTTAAAACTCCTTATAATATGCTCTGTGCTATACAATAAATTACTTGGGTTTCTCACTCCTGCTTAGAAATATTTCAACTTAAAGACAAACCACAATGCAAAATTATGCAATTTCGGCCAACCTGTCACAAATTTTTCTCACAAAGGGCAAGCACTAGAAAAAATTAAATTTTTAAAAAATAAGCTACTGATGTGTCAGCTATTCACAGGAAAAGAGTTTACTTCTGGTTATTTTTTTAAATTAAGAGATATCCTACCGAATATATGCAGGTTTTTCTCTAATAATATATGCCTGTGTTTCCCCTCTCAGACTTAACATAAATTAAAAAAAAAAATTACTGAATAGTACATGAATATTATGTATTACATTTTATTTACCTCTGAAAATGACTTAGATTTAGAAATTTTTGGGGCAAAAGGCACATTTCGTTTCTACTACGTTCTGGCATTAAAAAAAAAACTAATGTTTACTCAATTTTTGTGATGTCTTAAAATAAGATGTAGGAAATGAATTTGTCTTACAAACCTTTTTATTTTAAAAAATGTAAGTTAGTATTTAGTGAAGAAGTAAGATATTTAACCGATAGAGCCCCTACTGGTATATGAGGGTTCAGAATACAAGTGAACTAAGTCCACTTTTTGTCATTTTCGAGTTAGCGGCGCAATAACAGGCACCAATTATGTAAAATTTCAATGCAAAAAAGAACCAAGTCCCTCTTTGATCTTTTAAAATTAAATTTGGGTCATTCCACGTCAAGTGTAACAGGGGTCCCCGCTCGACCCTCTCCGATTTTGATAAAATTTTTATAGGTGGTAGATATAAGTCTTACATGGATCCATGCCAAATTACAGCTCCATAAGTTGTATTTAGTTAGACCACTAGCCATGGTTTTGTAAAGGCACCTTCTTTCATGTCGCAACTGAAATGACTAAAGTGTCAACTTTGTGTTCTTTTTGTTCATGACCTAAGAGGACTATTGGGCTGAAACTTGGTGATACTACTAAACATTTGGGATATAGCAGCCTACTAGTACAACGAAAAGTGAATGTATTTTAAATTTTTCACATTTTGCTGCCAAAGTAGCTCATTTGTGCCAATGTGGCGGATTTTGATCACACTTTGCCAGCTTGTATCTGTTGATAGAAATATTTTCTGAACTGGATTCTTTTATCATTTGCACGCTGTTGGCATGTCATAAAGGTGTGCAAGTGGCACCTTCATTGCTCAATTTACTGCCGAGTTATGCTGGTTCAAAATTCAGTTAAAAATTTCACGCCTCAATTTTGGCTCATCTTCAAAGAACCATACCTCAAAAGGGATAACTCGGATTTGTTTTTTCTTTATATCAATGAAAAGAAGTCACTTTCCTCTATTAGGAAATCTCTTTTGAATTTTTGAGACAAAGCAGTTTTATACGCATAATGTAGTTCAAAATAATGTATAAAATTTTTCTAATTACAGAAAATGCTATTATTTCATTTATTTATACATGATCTAAGAGGACTACCAGGCTGAAACTAGGTGATCCTGCTAAGCTTTTTAGATATAACAGCCTAGTAGTACAAGAAAAGCTTTGTGTATTTTAGATTTTTCACATTTTGCTGCCAAAGTAGCTTATTTGTACCAATGTGGCGGATTTTGACCACACTTTGACAGCTTGTAGCTATTGATAGAAATATTTTCTGAACTGGATTACTTTATCATTTGCACCCTGCTGGTATGTTATAAAGGTGTGCAAGTGGCGCCTTTATTGCTCTAATTACTGCCGAGTTATGCTGGTACAAAATTCAGTTTAAAATTTCACGCCTCAATTTTGCTGATTTTCAAAGAGCCATACTTTAAAAGGGATAACTCGAATTTGGTTTTTCTTTATATCAATGAAGAGAGCTTACTTTCCTTTATTAGGAAATGTCTTTTGAATTTTGGAGACAAAGAAGTTTTATACAGATAATGGAGTTCAAAACGATTTATAAAATTTCGCTGATTACATAAAATAGAGATTATTGCATTAATTTATACATGACTTAAGAGGACTACCAGGCTGAAACTTGGTGATCCTGCTAAGCTTTTTAGATATAACAGGCTACTAGTACAACGAAAGCTTAGTGTATTTTAGATTTTTCACATTTTGCTGCCAAAGTAGCTCATTTGTGCTTATGTGGCAGATTTTGACCATACTTTGCGTGTTTGCATATTATGATAGAAGAAATCTCTGAAGTTGATTCTTTCCTCATTTGCCCCCTTCTGGCATGTTATGAAGGTGTGCAAGTGGCACCTTGATTGCTCAGTTATCAGCCGAGTTATGGAAGTTCAAAATTAATTCAAAAATATCATACCTCGATGAAATGAGCTATTTTAGCAGTAAAATTTTAAAAATCTAGAATAAATTAAGCTTTTGTTGCAGCTGGAGGCTGTTATATCTAAAACGATTAGCAGGATCACCAAGTTTCAGCCCGGTAGTTCTCTTAGGTCGTGTATAAATAAATGAAATAATATCATTTTCTGTAATTAGCAAAATTTTATACATTATTTTGAACTACATTATGCGTATAAAACTGCTTTATCTCAAAAATTCAAAAGACATTTCCTAATAGAGGAAAGTGACCTCTTTTCATTGATATAAAGAAAAAACTAATCCGAGTTATACCTTTTGAGGTATGGTTCTTTGAAGATGAGCCAAAATTGAGGCGTGAAATTTTTAACTGAATTTTGAACCAGCATAACTCGGCAGTAAATTGAGCAATGAAGGTGCCACTTGCACACCTTTATGACATGCCAACAGCGTGCAAATGATAAAAGAATACAGTTCAGAAAATATTTCTATCAACAGATACAAGCTCGCAAAGTGTGATCAAAATCCGCCACATTGGCACAAATGAGCTACTTTGGCAGCAAAATGTGAAAAGTTTAAAATACATTCACTTTTCGTTGTACTAGTAGGCTGCTATATCCCAAATGTTTAGCAGTATCACCAAGTTTCAGCCCAATAGTCCTCTTAGGTCAGGAACAATAAGAACACAAAGTTGACACTTTAGTCATTTCAGTTGCGACATGAAAGAAGGTGCCTTTACAAAACCATGGCTAGTGGTCTAACTATACAACTTATGGAGCTGTAATTTGGCATGGATCCATGTAAGACTTCATCAAAATCGGAGAGGGCCAAATGGGGAACTTTCCGAAATTTGGTACATTTGACATGGAATGACCCATTTATAATTTTAAAAAATTAAGAGGTAATTTTGTTATAAAACTTTAACTTTAAACCTCTGTATTACAAAGAAACTTTTAATGGATGTGGTTCACTTGTATTCTGAGCCCTCCACATATAAGTCAGCATGATCCTCTTCATTGTTTGCTCTTACTTCGGATGCTTTCAACAATTTTTCACACTGATGACATAGTTTTCTTCCAGGAATTAATTTTTTATTTGAATTTCTAACTCTTTCAATTGTTATAAGACGTAATGACTTGGCTAATGACTTGGCTCAGCACTGACGTTCTAATAGATCACAACATGTTCGTCCAAATAAATGAGAGTATTTTGACGTATACACTTACTCATGGTGATAACACACATTCTGTATGTCTTTACACTTGGTTCTTAACTACAGAATTTCTTGAATATCACATGAATATGAGGAAAATAAGGACTTTTCTTTTGGTGTGGGATGTTTCATAATAAATATCATTTAATTAGCTACCAATCGAACATGGTGATAAAAGCTATTCATTTTAACATCCATTTTCATTTCACTTTGTAAATAGGCAAATAATTACAATATAAAAATTAAAAATAGAAGATATATTCTTCAAGAATTATATTATAACTTTTTAATGCTTTCAAAACTAACACGACTTACGTTTACTGACAGGAACGTGTAATTTCTGCACTGACAAGAACAAGTTTACTCATTAAAGTACTTGTCCACAGATAACATGAAGCATTCTATTTTCTACCAACCAATAAAACATCAAGTATAATGTTATTCCCCTTCCTTTTAAGTCAATTATTTAACAAATAAATGGGAGGGCCCTAGCTCATAACAAGGGGATTTCTCATACAGATTTTATTTATTTTTGATTGTTTAAACTTTAAACCAATAGGTGAGTTTCAAAAGAAATGGATTGTTGTTGTTGTTGTCGAGTCCTCGCGCGTGACGAGAAAGAATGGGTGCGTTGCCCCCGAGTCTAACGAGGCCCTTATGGGCAGGAGCCCGATTTTCGCCCCTTTTTGAAAGGTCTCTTAATTTTTGAACCAACTCTCAGATGAGAGACCGTCACCTGGGATTGGCACCCCCAGAGGTATCGTTTCACTCGGAGGACATTAGAGCCACGACCTATTTAACGTGCGCCAGCTCCCTTCAGCGTACACGGACACCACAGCAACCAGCCGCGAGAGGTTCTCACCCTCCCAAACACTGACCTCAGTCTGTGTTGTTTCACTTTCGGTGTTCAACCGGAACCAAGCTTCTACCTACTGGTCCACTGCGGGACGAGAGAAATGGATTTTTACTTGATGTATTTAATCATTATACAAAATGAAACTTTATTTTGTGTGATGACTAAATATATCAAGAAGTATTATTAAATTTAAAAAGGATAACAATACTGGCAGCTATTTTAATCTCTTTTTATCTAGTTTAAGGAACTGGTGGGGAAGCTCTATCGGTTAAATACCTAATATTTTCATTAAATACTAACTTAAAATTTTAAAAATAAAAAGGTTTGAAAGACGAATTTATTTCCTACATTTTCCTTTAAGACATCACAAAAATAGAGTAAACATTAGTTTTGCTTTATGCCAGAACGTAGTAAAACAAAATGCTGCTCCATCCATTCAATGCTTCATTCCCCAAATAACACTATTTCTAAAAATAACTAACTCATTTTCAGAGGATAAATAAAATATAATACATAATATTCATGTAATTTTCAGTAAGTTTTTAAAAAATAATGTTAAGTCTGAGAGGGGAAACACAGGCATATGTTATTAGAGAAAAACATGCATATACTATCAGTAGGATATCTCTTTATGTAAAAAATATACAGAAGTAAACTCTTTTCCTGTGAGTAGCTGATACATCAGTAGCTCATTGAAAAAAAAATAAAAACTTTCTAGTGCTTTTCCTTTATAAGAGAAATGGGTGACAATTTGGCCGAAATTCCATGTTTTTACATTATGACTTGTCTTTAAGCTGAAATATTTCCAAGAAGGAGTGAGAAACCCAAGTAATTTATTGTGTAACAATATATGGTACTCTACCCGAAAGTGCGTAAACTTTGGTTTTATGTTCCTTTTTTTTGGAATTAATTCTTTAATTTTAGCAAAATTATTAAAATGGAATTTCTGTGGTTGCAACTTCTAAGAGTACTGTACTTTAACAATTTTCATTATGAACATGGTAGTATCTTTTTTCTGAATGGCTAAAACATCTAGTTTCTATAAATATCTAACACTTTCATATTGCATAAGTAGAGTTCTCAAGAGAAAAAAAATAAATAACATCAAGTTTTCGGTATTTTGAGGTTGCAGAAAAACTTTGAGGACCTGTATATTTAAAAATAAGTGGAGTTAGGTAGCTAAAAATTTTGACGTTTTCATGCCTCTATATCATCAATCTGTGTACCAAATTTGAAAATAATCCGAGTTGGGCATGCAACCCTCATTAAGGTGAGTTGGTTGGAATCACTCAAAAGGGAGTGACTTTTTACAATTAATAAGAATTATTGTTTTTAAGTAAACAACATAAATATTTTAAAATTATTCTATCTGAATTTTATGCTGAGGTATTCATTATATGTTTATTTGGATGTATCAACAAAATATTAAACTCATGATTCATGTTATTCATATTTGTCACTATGTATTATTGCTAAAAAATTAGTTTGTTCTACGGAAACTAAAAAAGACAGGTACACAGATGCGACCCATACTATCCATGTGTCGAGATTCTTAAAGAATTAATGCTCTCCAATTAATTAGAAATGATAAATGAAACTTCTTACAAATAATGGGTTAAAACTGATAGTCCAGAAACGAAAACAATTATTACGTCAGTTCATGAATTTTTTGAAAGTTTAGGTTCAAAACTGTCTGCACTATTCTCATCACTTTTTCACAAAGCGCTGAGTATGTAATTTAGCAAAACAAAGGACGAATCCAATAAAAATACTTCCATTATTCTAGTAGATTTTTCTAAAAAACATATTTATATTATGTATGGTGCTATAGAAAGCGTCCAATAGAAGAAAGAGCAGGTGACTACTATTCGCCCTGGTCTAGCATAGGGAAGAGATAGACGATAATGATGAGATGAAACGTATCCCTATGTGTGTAATTTGTGATCAATTGCTCTATGACACAACAACCTTTTGGATTTTCAAAAATGTAATTCTTCAACATTTATTTAAAGAAATACCACAAATTAAATGCACAAAATATTTCAGTGATAGATCACTAGCTCAGTACAAAAAATTTGAAAACATCAATCTCTGTCATCATGAAAAATATCATGGCCTCAAAGCTGAATGACATTTCTTTTGCATCTTGCCATGGAAAAGGAGTTCGTGATAGTATAGGTCAGTGGTGCGCTAACTATTTTCATTTGCAACCCCCTGTTTTGTGCGAAATTTTGGAGGGACAGTAAACGATAGTAGACCCCTGAAGAGACAGTAGACGATAACGCCTTGTTAAAAGCGCACCAAACTTATAAATCATGATGAAAATTAAAACGTTATAAAAGTTGTAACATCATAAAAATCAGTTAATGAATCAACGCATAATTTTGTGAAACAATGCTTCATTTATACATAAGGGTGTAAATATTTTTTTAATGAAAAGTACTTTTTTAAAACTTTACATCATAAGGAGTCAATGTGAGGTATGTGCTTGCAAAGAACTTATGATTGCTTCTTGAGAATGAGGTATTATCCAAAAGTGTGTGGTTTCAAAATTTCCCTGTAACGTATGAAACTTCTAAGGGTGCCCGTAAAGCTTTCTCGGGAATTGTTGAAAATGTTTTCATACATAACAGTTTGATTTTTCTTACGATCAGGGTGTTTTTTTAAAAATGTTTCAGATTTATTTGCAAATTATTTGTTTAGTTAGTCTTAGTCTCTTTAATTTAGCAGACTAACATTCATTTGCTAATTTGGTGGTTGGTGGTGTCGTGTCCTCGCGCGTGGCGAGGAAAAACCGGTACGCTGCTCCTAAGTCTCCTTGTAGGCAGGAGCACGACTTCCGCCCCTCTGAAAGGTCTCGTAATTTTTTGAACCAGCTCCCAGATGAGAGATCGTCACCTGGAATTGGCACCCCCAGAGGTATCGTTTCACTTGGAGGACATTGGAGCTACGACCTATTTAACGTGCACCTGCTTCCTTTAGCTCACACGGACCGCAGCAACCAGCGGCGAGAGGTTGTCACCCTCCCAAACACAGACCTTAGTCAATGTTGCTTCACTTTCAGTGTACTGCGGCAGTGGTGCGCAAACTATTTTCGTTTGCGACCCCCTATTTTGTACGGAATTTTTTCGCGATAATGCCTTTTTAAAATAGGGCACCAAACTTAATGATAAAAACGTTATAAAAGTTGTAACATCATAAAAATCAGTTAATGAATCAACGCATAATTTTATAAAACAATGCTTCACTTATGCATATGGGTGTAAATATTTTTTTAATGAAAAATGCTTTTTAAAAACTTTACATCATAAAGAGTCAATGTGAGGTCTATGCTTGCAAAGAGTTCATGATTAACAAACAAACAAACTCTTCCCACTAAGTAAAATAAATAAACTCTTGTTTCGAATACAGGTATGGCCTTATTTATTGTTTATGAGGAGGCTAAAAACAAATCACATGATTATTTGTTGGTTTCTAAAATTCTCAGGTGGTAACCAAGGTTGCCAAAAAATGTATAAGTTTTTACACATATTATTTACACATAATATGTGTAAAAACTTATAACGCATTTGAAAGCTTCAGGATATTTCACAAATGCTTAGAAATTTACAAGTTTCAAACATCAGAGCCGGATATCCGTGACACAAGGGTCACTAGGGTATGTGAAATCCGCCAAATCA
Organism: Octonoba sinensis; assembly: GCA_038502835.1. Classification (NCBI taxonomy): domain Eukaryota; kingdom Metazoa; phylum Arthropoda; class Arachnida; order Araneae; family Uloboridae; genus Octonoba; species Octonoba sinensis. Next base: position 105,338,847 of record CM076606.1, on the reverse strand, counting down.
ATATCCTGGCAAGAATACGGGACTTTTGCCGTCACGTATTGAAATTCCTCTGGGAAGTTGGGCAGTCTCTAGAAATACTGTATTGTCCAGCAAAATCACGGACGCTTGGCGACCCTGGTGTTAACATTATGAATAAGCTAATAATAAGATACACTGAGGTAAAATATGGTTAAATAACAAAAAAATATAACATTTTATTTGAATGAGATGGCTAAGCATCTGCCTTCAGCAGATGTTTAGCCATGCTTCAGCGTGAACTTTCAGGTTTGCTTCAGCTTGGACAGATTCGAGTTTGGCGACATCGACATGTGTTAATGACGTCCCGAATTTCGAGGATAATATCGCAAATTCTGAATGTAAACTCACACGGTCCTTGTCCACACAGTGTCATATGAAGTTCAAACAGCTCCTTGACTCCGAATTTTTCATTTTGTGGCAACATTTCACGGATGAGCGTATTGATCGTTGCTTTAGTAATTCAGAACCAAAGCAAGGCCATTTAAACTTTTCCAGTAGAGTGGGAAGTATAAGTAATCAATATGTACATAAGTAACACAGCAAAAAAAAAAAAAAAAAAACACCTATATAAATACATGATATTTTTCAAAGTCAGGGGAGCGGTTATCAGCTCCTGACCCTGTTAAATGGCCAGGATACCATGTTTGCCGGATCCGACTCCGTGCGATTGCTGTTTATGGACTTATTGAAGAATATGTTTTACCGCGGAGTGTTGTGTCGTTGAACTATTTGAAGGGCCCCCAGATTTATTAATGTTCCGAACATTAAACCATATAAGTTGCGATTTACTCCTGAAGATACTGCAGATTGCATGAAATTTGAAGAACTTTTAAGAGACAGATACATGCCTCCACTCCTTAATTTGTGACATTTGGCAACAATCTGTACCTGTTCTTGCATTTTTTTTTACCCTTTCTGATTCAATGACATAGTGATTAAACCTAATTAACAAATATTGAAATTCCTTGGGCATTAATGTCAGACATTTTGTTACCGATTTTTCGTGCACATCGCCATATAGTGGACCTCTTTTCCCCCTTAAGTTGCTTAGGCGCCATGCTTCAAATTTGGGGCAGTTCATTTCGGTTTAAAAATACTGTTTAAAGACTAAGTTCAATTACAACGACGCTGTATCATTTCCCTTTTGCCTTATTTTCCCGCCTAAAACGGAACACATAGGTTAAGAAACTGGCTCGACGAATGCTTGCGTTAGTCTAAGAATGGTTTCTAATATTTCCGTGGCTCAACGAGCAAATACTCATGCATGCTTGAACTGACAACGCACAGGTTGAATTGCTCGCTTCTCATGTTCGCTCAACTCGCAACTGAAATCAAAGAGTTTCATTTGCGAAGCTCATCGCTTTTGCCGCTATCGCAGGGAAGATGTGTGTTACTAGCAGACTCGGCCTGGCTCCCTCTGGGGCTCTCGGGCAGGTACTGAAAAGGGGCCTCCCAGAGGAAGGATCCTTCCCCGGAAAAGTTTTGAAAATTGTGTGTCTGGGAACCGTTTTTTACCCTTTTTAGGGTCTTATAGGGTAGTTAAACTGAAGCGACATTTTTATATTAAATGAGAAAAAAATTCAAAACAGTGTTTTAAAGTTATGCTTGACAAACTGTTTAGTACAACGAAATTTAATGCTATTTTTACTATGTCTCAATTACGTAGAAACTGGTGGAATTATAGTATTAAACCATAGGCGTAACCAGGGGGGGGTTTTGGGGGTTCGAACCCCCCCCATTGGGTATGTACTTATTTAGGCACATTTAGGCGTACAGAAAAATTTCTGGCTACGGCCTTGCAAAGCACAATTTTTTTCCCCTAAGAAAATTAAACACATATGCATATGATTTTTTTTCCTTTTTCTCTGAAGGGTTGCGATCATGGCCAAAGTATGCAGCTCATAATAAAGAAGACTTTTAATCTGGTTATAAGGTTATAATCAACCCCCTTATCCCCTTTGGGGGGGGGGGGGGGGGGTTAACAGCGCGCGCGCGAAAGGTAGCTTCAATCACCGTACCACACACAGACAGAGATCCTTTCAAACACTCCAGAGGGTTTTCTTTCCTTCTTGATGTCTTTTTTACCCAAAGGCAGCAATCTGGGAATACAATCGCACAAGTAATAAGTTTCCTGGAAAATATTCTCTGTTGTGATGGAGTTCTAAAGTCCAATTGTCCTAATGGGTTAAACCCTCAAGCCAGGAAGGGATGCTCATTAAGAAACTTAAAGAGCAGTTTGTATTTATTTATGACTTCCTGTCCAAACACCCATTTTGGTAAAATCTTTTTTGTAGATGAGCCGATTGGAAAACTGATGAACTGTATTTGCATTGCATTCTCATTTATAGATGTTCTCTCATCTCATGTTTTTTTTTTTCTTATTATGGTCCATCACTGATTGCATTACGACTCTGGAAATCATCCGTTCAACGTTTCCAATCTCACTGCTACGGTTTAATGCTGCATTTTAATTTACAATCAAGTATTATTTATATTTTAGCTAAATTTTTAATTATTTTCGATACATAATAATGTTTGCACTCCAGCGATGGACACGTTCGTCAGCCAAAAAGAAAGAAAATTTGATTCAGACGCTTCCACTTCTGAGGTATGTTTTGCTACAAATTTAACAAATTTTTTAGAAATTTATCGTGGGGATGAGCATTTTTGTAGGGGAATTTGGATTTTTTTTCTCTAAAATTCGACTATTTCCCGGTTTTAATATTATGAATGCTTGGACATAGAAGATTGCTTAGTGCTAAATATTGAATTTTCTATTGCGTTTGAATTAAAAAATAAACTAATAGATCTAGTAAGGAATGTTTAATGTTTTTGTGAATCAAGGCCGTATCCAGAGGGGAAGGGGGACCCACGGGCAGCCCCCCAGAAATCTTTTGCAATGTATCATATATTCCTCCCTGAAACTTTGCTTTACATAAGTGTGTCGAAGTCTGGGCTACCCGAAAAAAAATTATGGATACTGTCTTGGCTCCGGAGCAGGGGGAGTATGTTAACAATGCGGCAGTGTATGCTTCAAAATCATACCCTTTATATATACATATATATAGATATATATGATTAGAAATGATGTTAATATGAATTTTTTTACATATATGATAGCTTTTTGATGTATATATAGTAGATGTATGTTTAGATCTTTGGTGAAGTTAGAGGAGTGGGTGTTTGGGGGCTTCTGCAACTTAAATTTTTGTAACTGGTCTTACATCTATAATGCTTAGGATAACTCTGGAGGCAAGGGTTCGAGGGCTCTCCCCAGGAAACTTTTTGAAATCTTCCTAGCAATGCAATTTAGGGATACTTTGGTGATGTTAGAGGAAACAGAAAGGAGATTGGTTACTCTCCCCCGCCCCCGCAATTTTTTTCAAAATAAAGTCTTATGTCTTTTAAGTTACTTTTGGTGTCACTCGTGATAGTCCTTTCCCTGAAAGTGTTTCTGAAAGTAAAGTGTCTTAAAAGCGTAATTTCTCTTTTCTTTCTTTTTTGAAAACTTGTGATCTGAATTTTTTTGCCGGGGGGGGGGGGGGAGGGGGGAGGGAGGAGTTGACTTGCGCCGAGGGGGTAGTACCCCCCCCCCCCCGAGAGATGCCTGAAAGGAACACGGAGTATATCTTTAGAGACAAGTATTTATGACTAGTAAATTTTCAACTCTTTTACACTTCTTATTGGTGTTTAGTCTGTACATTTTTAGGGTGACCCCCCCCTTTCACCAACTCTAGTTACGCCTATGTATTAAACTATAGAATACTATGAGAAAGGAAAAAGTCATAAAGTAAGAAAAGAGCACTTACTAAATAATAAACCTCTATTTATTAAATGAACAATGTTGCTTTATGCTTCAGTACTGTATGAAATCATTTGAAGATAATTTTCATTTATACTTTAAAACTAAAAAACTGTCCTACTGAATTATTTGCAGGCTAAATGAAAAGTCAAAGTTATGTTAGTTGAGAATAACTTTTTTGAAAACATACATTATCATAAAAATCAAACATAGATTTGCTCAAATTTAAAATTTATAAAAATATTATTAGCTTGCACTAAAAAAAATAATTAAATGAACACTTATTTCATTTAATTCACAAGCTTGTTTATCACTCCTTTTATTTATTTTTTTTTGTCTGGAGCAGTTTTTCTACCAAGTTCCAAATGAACGAGTAATTACTTTGTAACTACTTAACTGGTTACTGAGTAGAAACAAATCAAGCAAAATATCAATAGTTTTCAAATTTGAACCGTTGACTGATCTAGTTCTTTGCTGCCGATTTTGACTTGCATCAAAACTTCTAACAGATATATCTTTAAAAACAGTTATGACATTCAGGGCCGAATTAAGTATTTGAGGTCCCATAGACGTTAGAAGTGGTGGGACCCCCTCTCATATTTTTTATTTTATAATAATTCTAATAATTAAAAAGAGATGTTTAATTATTTCATGACTGTAATAACTGATCAAAAAATGAAACTCCGTTAAAACGCGGGTGTCGGGGAATATGTTTGGCACCGCGTTATAACATAACCGCAATGTAGTGAAACTATACCGCGGAACCATATTCATGAAATAATACTCGCTTTTGTTGCATTATTTTTAACTTTATCAATTACACGTAACTTTTCTCCCCCTATAGGATATTTTTTTCTTTTCTTCTTTGCTGTCATTTTTTCCACTGTAATTGCTGCATGTCAGCTGCGCAATCAGTCTATCGAGCAATAGGTTAAAAACCAACTGTGTTCCAAGAAAAAGGGTGCTTAAAAATCTCTTTTGGCTATCAACAAGGGATTGTGAAGGGGGAGAGGTCTTAAGAAAATATTAGATTTGGGAGGGGAAGAACGCACTTCTGACTGGGAGACTTTTCAGGAATGCTAGAAAATCTGGAATACAAAATTTTGATAGCGCTATAAAAGAAGTTACACACGTATAACTAGACTTCTGAAAATGGAATAGTTAAGCATTGAACTGAACATTACCTGACAGATTGAGCTCCGCCTATGTCAAGAGAAACAAGTCAGGGCGATTGCACCCGATTTTGAAATCAAGCTATATGTTCTAGGTTGAAAGACAGAAAACGCATGAAAAAGATGTACATCACGCCTATCACATTGGGCTTTATCTGTTAGTGTGTCTGGGGGGGGGGATGGGTGCTCTTTGGCTGGAATATTTGTGTGCTCGGGCTGATTTTATTTACAACTAGCGGTACCCACAACGGCGTTGCCCGTGCAAAGTTAAAATAGCGGCGCCTACGGCGCAACTTGATTTTTCTCTTATGCAAGACACCGAAGGCGACCTCTTAAGTCGCTTCTGAGCCGATAAAAAACTTATTTCAGCCAGTCTTTTTCTACAAATGTAAGTCTACTTTGACTTAGGTATAAAATTATTTCAATCTACCACTAATAACCTATATTTATTGATCTATATTTGTATCATGTGACATATTTATCTTAATTACATCACACGCATAACTAGCCTTCTGAAAATGGAACAGTTAAGCATTGAACTGAGCCGACACCCTCGACACCCCTGGGGGTGTCAACTGAACAGCTCCTGACAGATTGAGCTCTGCCCATGTCAAGAGAAACAAGTCAGAGCACTTGCACCAGATTTTGAAATCTAGCTATATGTGCTAGGTTGAAAGACAGAAAAAGCGTGAAAAAGGTGTATGTACATCACGCCTATCAGGATAGGGCTTTATCTGTTAGTGTGTCTGGTGGAGGATGGGTTCTCTTTGGCTAGAACATTTGTGTGCTCGGGCTGGCTTTATTTACTGTGGTAAATAAGGAATCGCCTTAAATGGCAATGATAAAGGGTGGTTTAAACGTCGGGGGACATGATAGTGACCACGGTATATCCGATTCCGCGGTATACAGAGGCGCGGTATTACGGGGTTTTACTGTACAATGTTAGTTATTGTTAATGATAACGCAGAAATTAGATGAGAGCAAAGCATTCACGTAAGTTTTAGGATATGTTACATCAAATAATGTTATACTTAATCTGCTTGGGGACTCTTTTTAAATGGTAATTAAACATATTTTTTATTCATTGAAATTCGCTATGATTAACACAGATCTTTAAAAAATGAACACACAATACTAAAATAGGACAAAATATTTTACTTAACTTCAAATTTTGAAACATTTCACTTAAAATGAACATCAAAAATTATGTTTAAAAGAACATATAAAGTTATCTATATAAGTAAAACCGAAAGTTTGTGCATATGTGTCTGTGTATCGCTCGCCTCCTGCCGAGATGGAACGGTCTAGAAGTACGAAATTTTGGTTGCAGGTACCTTGGGGAAGGTCCTCGTTCGCCTCAAAGCGTTTTTCCGAAAATTCGAATTTGTTAATTTTTTATTCCGATTTAAGCAAAACTTAATTTTAGGAATCTATCTCATCGAAGAAACGTCACACCTTTTCCATTTTTGCAGCATATTAATGCCCAGAAAAAACTGCACTAGATGATCTCCTTCTGAAGTTCGTAGCACAAACAGAACACGCGAAATATTCATTTAAAGTAGTTTTCGAATTTTAAAACGATGCTTACCTCTGAATTTATCTGCTCAATTTGCGTGTTTTCGCCGAAATAAATATTACTTTTGTCGCCAAACAAATGGTTGCTGCTAAAGCAAAACTAATGAAAATTGTTTTCGGATTAAATCGCAAGCATATACTTTTCTCGCCAAGAAGAGAACTTTTTTAGCCTACTTTCCCGTAAAAGTAAAAAAAAAAATAATAAAGCATGAAAGAAGGCTTAATGTATCGTGAAAATATCGTTAAAAATCAAGAAAAGTCAAAAATAAGTGAAGTAATTAAATAAAGATTGAAAAATAAAAAATTTGAAAGTAGGGTACTGAGATGGGGAAAAAGTGTGTCTGTCGGTCTGTCTTGTCTTTCGGTCTGTCTGTCTGTCGGTCTGTCGGTCTGTCCCCCCCTAATAACTTTTGAACGAATTGTCCGATTGGAAAAATTCTTTTTGCATTCGAAAAATCTCGGCGAGTACATCTCATTTCTATATTTTACTTTTTGATTTGAATAATTTTTTGTTCAATTTTGAACAGTTCAAAAAATTTTAACATTAGCGCCTATGGACAAAATTGAAGCAAATTCTGTAAACTCTGGGCACAAGAGCCAAGTTCCTATTGCAAGCTTATTGAAAGGAGTTCTCGGCGTGAAATATCGATTTGAACAGTTTTTGTTCATTTTTGAACAGTTCAAAAAATTAACACAGAGCTTACGGGGAAATTTCAACCCTATATAAATCCTGATCTAACGGACCGATTTGCTTGGAACAAACTTTATCGGAAAGCTCTTATAACGTAGAACATGTAGAAATAGAAAGTTTATCCAGAACTTACGAGCCTATTTTGCTATGAAATTTTTTGATCGGGATTTTCAAGGATATTTCTCAGTGACTCAATGAGTGAAATAATGAATGAATGAATAAATGAAAGAGTGAAAGAATAAATCAATGAATAAATGAATGAGTAAAAGAATGAATGAATAAAGTATTGAATAAATGAAAATATAAATAAATGAGTGAATAAATGCATGAATGCGTAAATGAATGAATAAACACTTGAATGAGGTAACGAATGAATGAATAAATGCATGGCTGAATAAATGAAAGAATGAATGAGTGAGTGAATGAATATGTATTATCCGTTGAAAAAGGTATATTTTCAATAATTAGAACTAAAGATAAATAAGAAAGAGAGAGAAAGAGATAGCTAGATTATAAATTTGAATTTGGTGTATGCGGGAAAGTAGGCTCGTATAGTTCTAGACGGAACTTCTTGTTTAATTTTTCATTTTACGTTTCGTAATTTTTGTAATTACACAAGATGCACAACTGTAATTTTTCTGCATAACTGCATAAGATGATGTCTTTCTGAAATTCGTTGAACAAATAGAACCCGCGCAATATTCACTTTAAGTAGTTTTTGAATTTTAAAACGAAGCTCAAATTCCCTCTGAATTTATTCGCTCAATTTGAGTATTTTCGCCAAACTTTTATCGATTAACGTAAAACGAATGAAATTTTTGGATTAAGTCGCATACATTTTCTAGGTTGGAAGCCTTTTGATATCACTGATTTTTGATGAAATTTGAAATTTCGCCATGAGGTGATAACTTTTTTCCCCGTGCAGTTAATTATTGTTCTCAAATTTTTATTTTACGCTTCATAACTTTTTCAAACGATGACAATAATCCTTATTAGTAATATTGCTCTCATTCAATTCAATACGCGGTTTACACTGTAGGATCTTGGAGCATTTACATTATGCTTCAGAACTGTACTGCAATTTCGCAATCTTCTGCTTCATTTTAACTTCTGCACGTAGTTGTTTTGAGGATTCCATATTTTACTCAAGCGATTTATTTTACAACATTTATTTATTTTTTGTACCACCTATTTATAGCCATTTGAACAGAGTTTGATCTCCTTCTAAGAACTTATATTTCACACAGTATTGGCTCAGTACTGAACATTTTCTAACTTAAATGCGCATGTTTATTTACCTTTGGAAATAATGCTTTTCTTTCGTTTTTTGGCTGGTATTATAAAAGTGATATTTTATTGAAATATTTCGACGATTTTGAAAGAGGGATTTTTAGGAACTGCTGTCCTTATTCTAATGGGGATATTAAGATAAACTGTGGGTAATTTTATTAACAGCAGTTCTTAAAGGTCTGTAGTCTAATGGGTATTTTAAGTCGCTGACGTCTTTATTCTTACAGAAATATTCAAGGACCATTGTTCTGCAGCTGATGGGCATTTTTAAAGAGCATACAGCTGTTATTCTGATGGAAATTTTTAGATGTAGAGTTGTTTATATTGTGATTGCGATTTTTATAGACTCTTGATATCATTTTGGAACAATTATCCTGATGTATATGTACACTTTAGTTATTGTTGCCCTTACTCTAACGGTAACTTTTATGAACTGTTGTTTGCATTTTAATGTGGAATTTCACGGACTGTTATTTTTGGTCTGAAAGAAATTTTTTCAGGCTGTTGTTTTAAGGGCAATCGTGATTTTTTAAGGAGTTCCTCTGTTTAAATGGGATTTTTAAGGACTTGCAAATCTTCTACTTGGATTTAAGAAAGTTTTTCCTTATATATTTACACTTGGCCTGCAAATGATGCAATAGTATCCCGCGCAACGCCGGGCATGTCAGCCAGTACTTATTAAAATGCTATAAGAGCATTTAAAGCTAATTTTAGAAACAATTTAGACATTGACTTGTCTCAAAAGTGTTTAAAACATCTTTAAAGTTTAACTGTTTAAAAACTATCATTAACTAAAAACTGTTTACCCGAAAATACATAAGAATATACTGAAAATCATTTATCCGGAGTCTGACGTAAAATTACCGAGAACTAAAAACAGGAAACTACGAAGCCTTTAAAAAAAAGTAGTTACGCAGAGTAAAACACAAAGAACAATCTGTAAATTGGCAGCAAGAGATAATGTGCCTCGGTCACCCTCTGTGAGTACGCTGAATTGCTATTTCTGGTACACAACGATGATGGTGAGTTCAGCTGAGCTCAAGCTGTTGTGATTCCTGTGTCTTAGGTCAGCCGGACCTGTGTCTTAGGTCAATCGGATGAATGGGAAGACCATTCATCCGATTATTGATCATATTTCTTAATTTTTTTGCGATGGGGGCCTTTTTTTTAGTTTTCACTTTGTTTACTTGGGGAGGGAGGGTCAATTGATAAATTCATTAAACTTTCGTTAATGTTCCCACTGGATATTTCAGCTCAACATTAGGAGGGTAGAGCCATATGAAGGAACTTCCCTTAATTGGAGATATTGAATTGTAACAGATGAAGGGGGTTCGGGGGATTCTCCTCCGATAAAATTTTGAAAAATGTATGCAAACTGGTGCATTTTGAGGCCTTTGGAGATGCATTTGTTGCAAACATTTTGGGGAAAACAAAAAAGAAAACAAACTTTTTTAAATTTAATCATTTTTACTCATAAAAATAAAGAAAAAAATAATAAATCCAGGGAGCAGGACTCTCCTCCTCTAACGCCCATATCGAAGAGCCACGTGTTGGCCTTCTCAAACGATGCTTACAAGCTCCCACCTACCGCCTCTTCCCAAAAGGATGCTTTGAAAATTTGTAAAAGAAAAACTATTGTATTGTTTGAACATGGAATGATTCATATTTCACTTTTACAAGGTGAAAAAAACCTTGACTTTTTTTAATTAACATTTTTATATAACAAACTTTGCTGCCCCTTAAACTGCCTACCTAGGAGTGTTTGCCTGCCACAGGAGCCTTCAGACTGACCAACGACGCAACATATTCAGTATAACTCAATTTTAGAGTTTCCGACAGTCTATATATACAAATAAATAATTCGCTTTTAATCGTTAGCAACATAGCCGATCAATGGTCGAATCGGAGCGCCAAACTAGGATTTTTATTCTCTCTTTCCAAAAGTTAAATTTTCCTGATTAAATATATTTTTCTTTTTTTATTCCATTTTCTTTCTTCTTGTTCAAAACAGTTGAATTTGCCGCCCCCCAGAAGTGCCTCCCGGGCCATGGGACCGACTCCCCCCGCCCCCCTAGATTCGGCACTGAGTTTTCATGACTCTTACTTCGAAAAAAATCCGGGAAAAAGATCCTGAGTCCCCATATCTAACCTATTTTCGATCATTCAGCTAAATCAGTCTGGGCAATAGTAGGATAACAAAAATGTGCATTCTGAAGAGCTCACCCCACTCTTTTTTGACATAACTTTTGTACAAACAGTTTTATTTTAAGAAATGAACAAAATTGCTCATTCTAGACGGAAGTTGTATGACAAATAATCATATAAATTGTTATAAAAATAAAAATAAAGTGAAAAATATTCCATATTGAACTTTGCTTTCAATTTCAAAATTCCTAGAGAAATGAAGTCTTAAGAAAAAAAATCCTTTATGAGATTATGTATAAATAAAATTAAAGTTACCAAAAAAAAATAATAATTTTCTTGGTACTAATGTTCGAGCCCTTGACTCATCAGACAAGCAAATTAATTTTAAAATAGTGATTTTTTTTTTACTGTTGATTCTTTAACTGAGCATAAATGTTTAGATTAATACTTGAAAAAATTCAGAAACCAATTTCAATAATAATTGTACGAATTTTAGATTTATTTTTTTTCCTTTTTGGCGCCGAACTAGGATTTTAGTTCTCTCTTTGCAAAAGTTAAATTTTCAAGAATCAATATATTTTTCTTTTTTTATTGAATTGTTTTTCTTCTTATTCTTATTCTTTTTTTGTGCATCACAGTTGAATATGCCCGCCCCCATGCGTGCCCCCCCAAGCTGGTGCTTGTGCCCTGCTTGTCCCCTCCCCCTTTAGACCTGGCACTGCCTAGCATCCTTGGATAATTACTTTCTCATGGTACTTCAGTCAACTTGTGGTATAACCTGTCCGGTCCATGATATTGTCTATCTATTCATACATAAATACCGTGTTTTACAAAGTATAAGAAATAAGATTCCCCTTTTATTTTTAAGCAGTTTTAAATAAAAATGTAATTTTTAACACTTATTATATATTGCAAAAGGCTAAAACTAAAAAGAGAATTTTTTACTTCTTTATAAAACCAAATTGGCCTTTAAAACAGAAGTCATGCAATGAGTTAATGAGTAGAATTAAAATCTTCATCAAGAGCGCAAAGAGAAGTTTGGGGACCCCTGACGGTAAAATAGATATGGGGCCCCCTTAGAAATATTCTTGAAAACGTTAATGTGAGTGCCCAGTATTTGAATTGCTCATTTTTTCATCCAATTCCTATTCTGTACAATTTTCATAAAACATCATGTATTGCTAATCCCTACCTGTATCCATGTGGTCTTCCGTATGGAGGGAAGGAAACTTGAAATAATGAAGGGGCCACTTTTTAATTCGGGGCCCCCTTGGCGGACCTAACGGCCGGCAGGCCGCTAGATCCGCCCACTGATCTTTGTTTCTCTTCTTGAAATTGGCTTCTAGGCCGCTTTGAAATCCGTTCACGTTAGCAGCTCCAAGAATTGAGCAAAGAATAATATTTCATGTTGAAGTGCCCTATCTAGCTAGTTTTGATTTTACAAGCTCATACAAATCAAGTCCAATCGCGCCATCAACCACTATTATGTCTAAAAGTCTTAAAACTTTTGTAAGATGCAGCATTCTGGGAAAAAATGTAATGAAGCAGATGCAAATAGTTATGAAGAAATTAAAGAACTATAACAAAAGTTCGGATACAAAAATATTTTTTTCCCTTCCCGTTTGGACGCCCACGAGTACGGGGGCCCTCGGCGATCCCCTCCCAGCCGACCTGGCCAGTCCAGGACTGGTTACCAGTCTCCAAACTACGTTCCACGGGCCAAATTTGGAACTCCTGTGTTACCAATCCGGTCTGCGACGGCTAATGGCGTATTGCAATGTTTCCCAACCTTTTCTCCTTTGCGAACCCCCTTCTAAGTTCCAAACGATGGCGAACCCCCTTCTGTAGACGTTAGTTACGGTGACAAAACTAAAATTTACTAGCACGTTTATTTGCCGTATTGTACAATACTTCATAACAAGAAATGAAAACATAATTATTGCAAAACATCTAAGCTTAAATAAAAATTAAAATACATCTACAAATATTTTTTATTATTACATTTTTATTATTTGTTCTTTTTGAATTATTATTAGGGAAGTAGACATATGTTTTAATAAAAAAAATTAAATTATTTTTCCGACAGGTTCCACTTTGCAGTTGAATAATACAAAATTTTGGAAAAGTTGGAAATTTAAAGGAAAACTAAAATTGCGTAATTTCAATTGCTATTTTGTGATAATGCAGGAAAGTTGGAATAAAGTTCTATAAATGCGAGTCCATACTTTAAATTAAAGAGTCAATTTCTTCTAGTTCCAGTTTAGGATCTGTATTATGAAAAATAAGCCTAAAATAATGCAAATTTTTACATTTTATGCAGTAAATTTTCATATTTTCGACTCTTTCTTTGCCCTTGCAAAGAAAAAGTTTAAAATGGTTGGAGAAAAGTGCGTTCTAAACTTAAAAATAAGTCAATAAATATCTTTCGATAAAGGTAGAAATAAGTGCGTTTCAAATTTTGTATGTATGCTTTCTATGCCAGATCATTACTTTTCTGTATTATCTGGAAAACAATTCTTTTTTTTTCAAAATCATTTTTGTACTCTTTCCTAATTAGTATGTAAATTTATTATTTTGTTTTTTCTTTTACAATGAAAAACTCCGCCATTATAATATTATTTCCGCGAACACCTTTTCTACACCGCGCGAACCCCTAGGGGTTCGCGAACCACCAGTTGGGGAACGCTGGCGTATTGTTCGATGAGGGGAAAAAAACATCAACTTTTTAAAAAGGAAACAATTGAAACGCCGAAATTTGATCTTAGAAAATTTCTTGCCCGATGATCCAAAATAGTAACTTAGATATTCATTTTATGTACTTGGTTCCAAAATGCTTTATACACCTCAATTGTTTAAAAAAGGCTCTGAAATGCTTTATACGTCTTTGTATATAAAACTGGTTTCAAAGTGCTTTAAACAGTTTTTTCAAAAAGGCTTCAAAGTACTTTATACGTCTTTGTATATAAAAGTGGCTTCAAAGTGCTTTAAACAGTTTTTTCAAATAGGCTTCAAACTGCTTTATACGTCTTTGTATTTAAAACTGGCTTCAAACTGCTTTAAACATTTTTAACCTAAAAGAGACGTATAAAGACTTTTGGAGCCGTTTAAAATTGGCTTCAAATGTCGGTGGCTCCAAACTGCTTTCAACATCTATATATATATATATATATATATATATATATATATATATAAGTGAACAATTACAGGGGAGGGACATGAAAACTTGCAAGTTGGGCCCTGACTGTAATATCAAGGAGGGCTACAAGTCTCTTGGACCATAGTGAAGCGAAGATTTTCAACTCTTTGGAAATTAGTAACTGTGGAAATGGCCCAGATGGGCAGTCTGTGAGGAACCATTCATAAATGATGTCACACATTTTTTCAATACATTTGACGTCGCTTCTCTCTTTGTCACAAAATGTCACATTTCATCATACCCATATTACATAAGCATATGTACTTGCAGTTCAGAAACAAAGCACTGCGTTATAGATCCCACTGCTAATTTTAGTTTTGAACTTTTAATGACGGAACTGATGTGATATAATCCCTCCTTGGAGACTTTTTCGTTGGCGCCAAGAAACCATCGCCAACAACAAGATTTTTATGTCGCCAACTTCAAATAGAATACATCAATCTTGGTGATGATTTTATCGCCAACAATGTCACATCATACACATAGCAAACATGTCAAGAAATCACTAAAAAACAGTAAAATACCAAAAATAGCAAATTATATCTTACACACAATATCGACACTACTATGTAAAGCACATATAGCATTTTTCAACAGCAATTCAATACATTAACGGATTGAAAATAGAATTATTTACTTTACAAACACTCAAACTAAAATCCCTTTGCTGAAAGAACACGCATTTTATGCACAAAAATATATATTGCAATTAAAAAGATATGTATTATTTAATGAAAAATATAATTAAAATATCACGCAATTCTATGCAAAACCAATGTTTAATAAAGCTGTTGAAATTTTAAAATACGATACTCCATTACAAAATTTATAACATTGATCAATTAAAGCACATATTACATCAATCTATTGGAAGACTACAGTAAAACTAGCATAAAAACGATTTCTTGGAAGAACACACATTTTAGGCACAATAATGATTATTGCAATTAATTTCATTGCATCAAATGATATGCATTATTCAACGAAAAACATAGTAAAAATATCGCGCAATTCAATGCAAAACTTCAAGTACATTTCACATTAAACTAATGGAAACCTACTTTAACAAAACTAGCAATGCCACTAATTACTGCAGCAAATATTTTAGAACAATTGAAAAATCATTTTTTTTAACCTTACAAACACATAAAATAAGCACAAGCAGATAGTAAATTTACAAAAATAAAGAACTCACTTTAAACTGATTGGCTGTTCAATATTAATCCCACATCACTGCAAACTTACACGTTTCTAACTCAACACTTTCTAAATACGTTTCGACAAAATGGCGTGTTAGAAAACTTAAATCGATTCACTGATCTGACCATAATTGCAAACAATTGAACCGAATTAATGCACCTTAACACTTTGCACTCTTCCTTTAGCAACTGTCCACAAACTTTAAACAAAAAACAAAGCTACTTATTAGTAAAAGAATTTTTTTGAAAAGTACAAACATCATACCGCAACACCTATTGCCACACATTACGTCAGCCAACATGTAGGCACTGGGTTACCACAGAAACAAAAAGATATCGTGAACAGAAAATCATTACAAATTAGTGAGCTAGCTAGAATGTCGCCAAGGGGGATTCAGAGGCGTAGCTAGGGTTTTCAGCGCCCGGGGACAACTGAAGATTTTGTGTGCCCCCCCCCTCCGTGCCCCTGGGGGCCTAGGGGTGCCCCTGGAAGGGAATTAAAAAAAATTTTATGCTTCCCAATTAAAAATAGCTCTAAAAAGCAGCTCTTTTAGCTTGCATTTTTATTAGCGAGCATTCACTTTAAAGGGCAAAATGGGACACTTTGGCTTCACAAAATTATTTGTTTTTCTTCTTTCTCAAGTGACCTTTCCAGGGTTCTCTGGGCATCCTGTTCTTTTATCTCTGCTGCTCAAAGAAAATGCCCCTAGAGAGTCATCACGGGTCCAATCCCTAGAAAACTCCCAACTCCAACTCAAAAGTTGTTCCTCTGCCTTTTAGTCTATTTCCCACGCACTTCTGTGCTACGGTTATTCCCGATATGATTTGCGATGCTCACACTTTTTTATTGAATATATTCACACCTCTTCAGTTCAAATAATCTTCTTTCCGCATTTAAAAATAAAATAAATTAACATTAATTTGGCGCCCCCTTGACGCTGCGCCCGGGGACAACTGTCCCTCCTTGCCCCCCCTTAGCTACGCCTCTGGGGGGATTATATTACAGCATAGCCAAGGCTTACACCACAAAAGATTATTAGTGTAGAACAGTAAAATATATTAATTGCTTGAATTCTGAAAAAAAATGACTCATCAATGCAATTTTATCTTAAAAGTGTAAATGCCGAAGAAAAAAATTTCCTTTTGAACTTTTAACAAGAAGTAAATTTAAACTTTAATCAGTATCGGTGATTGTGATACAAAATGATCAATGAAACTTTAATATTAAATTATGAAAATTAAAAAAACTTTAAAAATAAATTTATTTTTCTGATTTTAAAAGTTTTTACAGAAAACTAAAATGTGTAATGTCACACTTCTTGTTGCCCCTCCCCTCCCCTTGTTGCAAATTGTCACAATTTCTTGAACCCCCTTCGAAGCATGACATCAATTATGAATAGGGTTGCAAGTTTGTCGCGAGAAAAAGAGCGCAAAATTCGCGGCAATTTCGCGAAATGTTCGCAAGAACACAAATATAACAAAATACAGCATATCTACAATGAAAGTTATTCTTCATGCTAAAATATAGAGCTATTATTAAAAATGGAAGGATTATTAACTTTATTAAAAGCATTTAAATATTTGTGTTGACTAGGATAAAAAACTCAGCATGCTTAAAATTTTGTGGCTGGTTGGAAAAATCTATGTTTATTGTTACTGCTTTCAAAAAAAGTTTTTAATTTTTTCATGGCAAAAGTTAGGAACCTTTTTAAACTTTGGGTGCTGAAGTTTTATCCTTGGTTTCTGAAATTTTTTAAAAACTCGGGCATTTTGCGAGTCAATAGTTAAAAAAATAAATAAAAAAAATTTTTGGATTTTGGGAAAATGCTTTGATAATCGCAAAATCATCTTGGGGATTCGCAGCACGACAAACTTGCAATCCCATTTATAAATGACCCCTAAGTGATGATGGGAAGTAAACACATTTTGTAGATTAAAAGTCTATTATCATTTGAGAGCACATTTTTTCAATGATGGAGGGAGTAGGCGATGCTATTTTTCTACGTATATTTTTGAATATGAGGTCTCCACCAGTGGTATAGCCGTGGGGGAAGGCAGGGGGGTGGTATCCCCCTACCTTTTTATTTTAATATAACCCTCTCCCCAAATTTTTTACATTTTAACATAAGCATCCCCCCACTTTTGATTTCAGTTGCTTACCTTTCTATGCATAAGCGTCCCCCCAACTTTTTTTTCGGGACTACACCACTGGTCTCCACGTGTGAGGTTACCATTCATGGTAAGACCAAGATAAACTAAAGTGGAATGCTATTCAATTAGGTAGATCAAAACAAAACTGATGAGGGGATTTTTTCTTCTGAAAATGGGGATGGCAACACCTTTCAAAACATTAACTTGGATTTTTCAGGTTCACAACCAAACATTGAGATGATTGAGGTGGTTTGGTATAGCTGCAGAGGCAATTTTATGATAACGACCAGAGGCTAGGATACAAGTGTCATCAGCGTGGAGGGCACCCCTGATACACCCCTATTTTTTTTCTTTGTTGTCAGGAACACCCTTCCAGGTGGTTCATAGTACCGCTTTGGGTACCACTGGTCCATGTAAACACTATCTCTGTACCAAATTTCATCAAAATCTCAGATGGTCAAGTTAAATTTTTGCTGAAAATTGTGTCATTTCACACTGAATGGCCCCAGTATGTAATACTTTCAATACAAACTGAGCAAAATGTATGTAATGATTTGCTTTTTTTTTCTACAAACGCTTCACTGAAGTGAAATAATTTTCACACATTACACACATTGTTTAAAAAAGCCAACGTGATTGGATTGTTATGCAATTAATTATCAATGTAGCTATTGAGAGTGCTAATTTTTGTATAGACTTTACCAATTTACAGTTGTGGAAAATTTTGTGTTTATTCAAATATCATTGTTGTAAGGGAAATAGTAGTAACAGCAACACATGAATTTTTAAAGATCCCATTGCAAGAATGAAATAAAGAACTGCAAATTTTAAGCGCAATAATTATAAATTTTAAGCGCAATAATTTTAATCGCAAATTTTAAAGGATCACATAGCAACAAAGAAATAAAAGCATAAACACTTTCAAGAATTCATTGGTTAAAAGACGAAAAGTATTACCTCTTCACAAATTCAGTACTTTTTTTATTACTTTATTACTTATATCTCTCAACTGATACAAGATTTACGAAGCTTCTATTGACCACGAACTAATAAAAAAAATCAAAATCAACGAAGAAGTAAACGACAATGAATTATACTATATTAGGCACAACTGGCCTACAGGTCAAAATGGAAGCTACAAACTAAAGGTCTCTCCTCCTCTTCGGGGGAAATTCTAATGTGGGCTAGCTCATATGGGGTTACTTGGAAAGAACACGGTCCAGTCTGATTGGTCTTGAGGATCACGTGATGTACGTTTGAGCTTTTTTCACGTGTAAATTTTTACTGATCCCAAACGTTATAGTAATGAACTAAAAGAGAAAGTTACGAGGCATTAAAATTTTTGAATTTCATCGTAAGTGGTAGATTTTTTTCTCGTCAAGACAAGTAGTCATAACTGAAAATTGACTGTATTATAGTAAAAACTACAAGAAGAAAAGTTAAAGCTTAAATAACTCAGTAACTGTTAAGAGCTGATTAATACAAAAATGAAAATCACTCGCTAATTAAATAGGGAAAAAACATGAAACGTTTAAAAGCTCCATTCAAGCATGAAACTTATTACATGTTACGTGGAAAAGCCATGAGACAATAAAAGCTAACTTAGATCCCCCCCCCCCTTTTTTTCTGCTCAAATCATTCAATACAGCCGTGTTAGTCAACTGTCTTAAGAAAATTATTAATGAATATTCCCTTTATGTACTATAAGTGCCCAGAAACTTGAAGTTCCTTACGTTTTTTATAATAATTATGTTCGTAATAAATGCGCATTAGTACTGTATGGACTAATAGGCAAAATGTGCATATTTTTTAAATCTCAAAGATACAAATTTCGTGTCAAAATTCCTTTTTACTCTCTAAATAGATTGCGTGACAAATGCTTGCATAAGACCTTAAAGATGATAGTTTTTTGAAAATTCAGCGATTGTTAAAACTAATCTTCATACAATCAATATTTTTTTTTAATCAAATTTTATAACAAGCAATTGTGATTATAAACTAGAAATCGTAATCTTATGGGGAAAGGGGGGTCAAAGGGTATATTCTCTCCCCTAAATTTCGATATTTAAAGCAGTCCCGTGAAAAAACACGCATTAATAAATAGCTTCCAATTAATACTTTCCTTACCCTCCTCGGTTTCTAACCCAAGAAAAAAAAAAGAATCTCCTGATACGATACTGACCTAATAAATATTCCAATTTTGACAATTAGACCAAGATACCTTTGTACCTATCTTGGCAAAGACAATAAGAGTGCCTTCACACTAAAGGCGAAATGATCATGTGTTTTCACATGTAAATCAAACTGCTGTTAAGAGTTGCGGGGTCTGCAGACGACTTTAATAAGTCGTCCTGCTTAGAGTCCCTGTATCTTAGCGAGAGTAGCGTCAAAGCGGTATCATTTTCCTATTGGTGGAAGGTTTGAACCCTCCGCCCGAGGCAGTGCCTTCTTTCGTCCCATAGCTTTAACGTGGAGACGATTAAATGCCATAAAAAACACGGGAATCCGTAAAATTAAAGGCAAATACATTTTAAAAATTCTTTTATTATTGTTCTAAAATGTTTAAAATATAGGAATGTAGCTTTATTTTGGGCCATATGCTCCTATTTATTTAATTATTTCTTTGTTAGAATAAGTGCATGCTTTCTTAATGCTAATATTCCATGTTGACCCGATATTTTTGGCCCTAATTGTCATTTTCCCTAATAAATAAATAGCTAGTATCCTAAAGTAATTAAAAAACATCGCTTTAAGATTAAGAAAGTGTTTCAATTTAGTAAAGTTAAGTTATTTTAACGAATACTTTGTATGTTCGACTTGGCGTGATTTGCTTATGTTTGGCGACTAGTGAAATGTAAACATATCGACCGCTTCCACGCATTCTTGTCAGTCAGTTACGACTGGATTTTCTTATATATAAGCGGCTTATTCTGCTGAATTTTAAAATGGGCAGGGTAGGTAGCTGGGTGTAGGAGGCCAAGTTTTATTGCCCTTCAAAACCAATTATCAATTTCAAAAATGTTCTATAATGGCATCTTCATTTTCCTACTAAATTACTTGAAGTTAGGGAGTTACGAGGGGGGGGGGGAGGGAGAGGGCACATATACGGAGCTGAATTCAGCCTTGGAGAAAGTTTTCCGTATTTGCCCTTAATTTAAGGAATACCTTCATGGGGAAATGTATTTTTTCCCATAAGGGATCATTCATAAATAATGTCACGCTTCGAGGGGGTAACAAGAAGTGTGACATCAGGCTTATACAACATAGCGGGACAAAGGGGGGGAGGGGGTCAAGTATATCAAAAAAAAAAAAAAAAAAAAACGCGTGCATTTATGAAAGGTCTCTAAGTACATTTTTTCTTCTTAGAACATTTTTTAACATAACTTTTACATAACGAGTTTTATATAAAAATATCACTGATTAAATAATAATTCCATTTTTTTTTTTTTTTTACCAATTCATTATTTTACCATTCATATATTTCTAGCATTACTGCTTTAAATTTTCCTTTAGTTTACCTAAGAAATGGAGAAAACGAGTAATCTTTTAATGATTTATTAATGCAATATTATCAACACATACACACACAAAAAAAAACTTTCAGAATTAAAAATCCAAGAAATTATATTGAAAATAATAAATTTATAAATATCATTATTTATTTTTGAATCAATTAAAGAGTAACAATTTCTATGTTCTCATATTTAACATAACGTAATTTAAAGCTGCGAATGATTAAACTATCCTGGACTTGTTGAGACCAAAGATATTTTTAAAAAACGTTTGTGGCTTACGCAAAAAGTAGCTTTTAATTCAAACAGAAATTTTGCTTTCAAGTGGACAAAATTTCCCGTTAACGATTATCGTTTAGCGGAAATCCTTGAGCGAGTATGAAGCCAACCTTGCACTCGGCGGCAACCCTGATTTCGTCCGGAGGCAGTTTTCCCCCGATCTGTCGTTACTCTGAAGACTACGTCTTATAAAGGAACTCTAGTCCTGCTAGCTTCAAGATTCGTACCGTGCATCAGCGGTAAAATAGCTCCACCGCTATTTAGCCGAACAGTGACAACAGCGCCACTTTAAAAGAACTAATCCGAGCATTTGCTCGGTTCAATAGCAGTTACATTATTGAACCGATTTCTTTGCTCGGTACAATAGTGGTTATGTTATTCAACCGATCTTAAACTGTCGCACATGAGTTTGGTGTTCGGTTCAGTAGCGGTAATGTTATTGAATCTTCGTGAATCCCAAATCGGAACATTATTGAACGAATTGATTATTGTTTGATAATTTCTTAAATTGCGTTTGATAATTCAGTTTGAATTAATCTTTACTTTTTTTTTCTTTCTTTTTTTTGCAGTATCCACAATGCGCATTCCTTAATTTTGCTCAATACATATCTATAATCATATTCAAAAAATATTGTCAATAATTAAACTCAATTTCAGTTTAAACTGTCTCGTATGTGTTCAGAAGCATTAGCTTACCTAAAACATTTTTGCAGGCCCCCAGATCAGTTCCAACTTGCTATATATATAAATATAAAAATAGGGCACAAAAATAATTATTAATTCCGTAATTTATTTGTTTAATCGTACTCGACATTTATGTATCTACTACATACCAGTTTTATCCGTATACAAAACAAAGAATATAATTTGACCAGAAAATTTATTTGGGTGTAAAATTGCAGATTAAATTAATGTAAGGAAAAAATTAATATAAGGGAATAATTTTGGTGTAAAGTGAGTTGGAAAGATGTTTGGAACAAAGCTACTTTTTTAAATTGATGGACTTGGGGTTATTTAAGTAGGAGCCCCCCCCCCCCCCCCCCGCTTTCAAAGGGCTTTAAATTTGCCTTTTTGAAGGAAGGAAAAAGGTTTACATTTCCCGTATCAGGGCCGGCCGGAGGGAGGAGTGGTCGCCCTATTCTCCTGCGCAATCTAAAAAAAACAGGCCAATTTATTCAAAAAATTCTAAGGTATTTTTATTTTCCTAAAAATTGTTAATCAAAATGTGCAGTTTTGAATTTGTTTCAAGAGGGGTAATCCCGGGCTCCTCATTTTGGCAATTAGGCGGGGATGAGTCAATTGATCCCCCCCCCCCCCCCGACCTAAAGAAATGCACTGAATTTGTGTGTTTTTATATATTTCGTTGCATTTTTACCTATAAAATGCATTAAAAAAATACCTTTTGCCCCCCCCCCCATGGAGAATTTTAAAATGAAGTGCCTCCCCTCCCCCCAAATGTGCTTGTTATAGTCGATTGCTTATGAAATGTGAATTATTTAACAGTATGCTATTACAAATTTGCATTGAATGAATGTTATCAATTGCTTAATTCAATATACAACACATATTTGTTAAAATAAACCTTTAATCGTGGTTACATATCAAGTAATACTTTTCTTGTCCTTTCGTAATTTATATGTATATATAAAGCCTTTGTTTAAATTGCCTTGTTATGCATGCACATGTATATCATCAGAGGTTTTTTCCCCTTTAAAATTTTGAATTTCACTTGTGTATAATGATGAATGAAATGTGAAAAAAGGTGAAAAATCCAATACTATTACTCAATAATTTATTAACCACAAGTATTTTATTACATGCAAAACCATGTATCGACAATAAACAAGATGAAAGGGATGTGTTTCATGAATTTTTATTCAAGAAAATAATACTATAATACAAAAGGGAAGAGTAGTAACAAAGTTAAATCAATTCAATTCATAGACGTAACCAGGGGGGGGGGGGGTTTGGGGGTTCAACCCCCCCCCCCCCCCATTGGGTAGTGACTTATTTAGGCACACAAAAAAATTTCAGGCTATGTCCTTGCAAAGCACATATTTTTTTCTTCCTAAGAAAATTAAACACATACAGGGTTCACACTGAAGAAAAATACAAGGTGGGATTTCCCACCTTGACCAAAATTTTAAGTGGGATTTTTAAAATTTAAGGGCAAACTAATATATTTTGAGTGGGATTTCAAAAAATATTGCAGGAATCGCGCAATCCCGCGGCCTAGTGCGAACCCTGCACATATGCAGATGATTTTATTTCCTCTTTCTCTGAAGGGTTGTGATCATGACCAAAGTATGCAGCTCATAATAATAAAGAGGACTTTTCATCTGGTTATAATCAATCCCCTTATCACCTTACCGGGAGGGTTTTGCAGCAAAATGTGGCTTCAATCACCGTACCACACACAGACAAACAGAGATCCTTTCAATAACTCCAGAGGGTTTTCTTTCCTTGATGTCTTTTTTACCCAAAGGCAGCAATTTGGGATGGAGTTGTTTTCTGATAAACCTGTTGTAGGCACTGGGGTCTAAAAATGAAGGACCCCTAGCCAACAATTGTCCTAATAGGTTCAACCCTCAAGCCAGGAAGGGATGCTCATCAAGAAACTTAAAGAGCAGCTTGTACTTATTTATGACTTCCTGTCCAAACACCCATTTTGGTAACATCATTTTTGTAGATGAGCCGATTGGAAAACTGATGAACTGTATTTGCATTGCATTCTCATTTACAGATGTTCTCTCATCTCTTATATTTTAAATGTTTTTTTTTCTTGTTATGGTCCATTGCTGATTGCATTACGACTCTGGTAATCATCCGTTCAACGTTTCCAATCTCACTGCTACGGTATAATGCTGCATTTTAATTTACAATCAAGTATTATTTATATTTTAGCTAAATTTTTAATTATTTTCGATACATAATAATGTTTGCACTCCAGCGAGGGACACGTTCGTCATCCAAAAAGAAAAGAAAATTTGATTCAGACGCTTCCACTTCTGAGGTATGTTTTGCTACAAATTTAACAAAATTTTTGGAAATTTATTGTAGGGATGAGCATTTTTGTAGGGGAATTTGGATTTTTTTTCTCTAAACTTCCACTATTTCCCAGTTTCAATATTATGAATGCTTGGACATAGAAGATTGCTTAGCGCTAAATATTGAATTTTCTATCGCGTTTGATTTAAAAAATAAACTAATAGAATAGTAATGAATGTTTAATGTTTTTGTGAATCAAGGCGGTATCCACAGGGGAAGAGGGACCCACGGGCCGCCCCCCCCCCCTCCGAAATCTTTTGCAGGAATATATTCCTCCCTGAAACTTTGCCTAACATAAGTGTGGCGAAATCTGGGGCCCCCGAAAAAATATTCTGGATACTGCCTTGGCTCCGGAGCAGAGGGAGCATGTTAAGAATTAGTAAGGGCAGTGTATGCTTCAAAATCATACCCTTTATATATACATATATATATATATATGTAGGATGCGAGTGCGAAGAGACATTGACAGCAGCGCCATCTGGCGATGGGGAGCGTAAGCGGTCAGTTTTTGAGTAAGACTCCGTTCTGTGTGGACGTAAGCGCTGCGGTGCTCGGATGATGTTGTTGTTCGTAATTGAAGCTGTTCTGTATATAGTTTTGTAAATAGGAAAGTGTAAATATAGTCAGTTTCTTATATCTTTATGGTGAGTGATGATTTTAGAAACCCCTAGACACCCAAGACAAGAGCCTATATATATATATATATATATATATGAGACTAGAAATGATGTTAATATGATTTTTTCAAAATATATGATAGCTTTTTGATGTATATATAGTAGATGTATGTTTAGATCTTTGGTGAAGTTAGAGGAGTGGGTATTTGGGGCTTCCGCAACTTTAGTTTTTGTAACGTGTCTTACATCTATAATGCTTAGGCTAATTCTGGAGACAAGGGTTCAAAGGCTCTCCCCAGGAAACTTTTTGAAATCTTCCTAGCAATGCAATTTCGGGATACCTCGGTGATATTTGAGGAAACAGAAAGGAGTTTGGTTATTCTCCCCCCTGCAATTTTTTTCAAAATAAAGTCTTATATCTTTTAAGTTACTTTTGGTGTCGCTCGTGATAGTGTTCAATGTCCTTTCCCTGAAAGTGTTTCTGAAAGTAAAGTGTCTTAAAAGCGTAATTTCTTTTCTTTCTTTTTTTAAAACTTGTGATCTGAATTTTTTGCCGGGGGGGGGGGGGGGATTGATTTGCTCCAAAGGGGTAGTTCCCCCCCCCCCCCCCCCCGGGAGATGCCTGAAATAAACACGGAGTATATCTTTTAGAGACAATTATTTATGACTAGTAAATTTTCAACTCTTTCACACTTCTTATTGGTGTTTAGTCCGTACATTTTTAGGGTGACCCCTCCTTTCATCAACCCTAGTTACGCCTATGATTCAATTTATGTGTAAGTTCTCAAAACTTATTTATCTGCACAAAACTGTCAGGCATAAATTGACTTTGTGCCTGATAAACAGGGCTCTACTGACGTGTGACAGGGCTCTAGGAACGTAAAAAAAAAATGTAACCAGTAAAAAGTATCCCCTCCCCCTTCCCAGCCTACCTTTTCTTTCAATTTGAAATTTGTTACAATACAGAAATTAAAAATTACATAAAAATTGAAGTGGCTGCTTTATATCTGCCAAGATATAAACATAGTAATGCATAAAAGGAGCGCATCTCTTGTGCTTTATCCCACAAAATATCAAACACATTAAAACGAACAGAAAACAAACATTATGCAATTTAATTAGATTAGTACAAAACCTTGAATTGCCCAAGTCCTGAAAAAGAGAATATTAACCAAACAATTACTTAAGACAATCTAATCAATACAATTTATATATATATATAGTATATATAGTACACTGGAATAAATTAGGGGCATTTACGATTTATTAGTGATGTAATGTGCGTAAGAGTGCAAGCTAAACTATAGAATAATTATACTCAGAAAAATATTTTAATGCATTTTTTCCACACACAGAAATATATTATCAAGAGCATACACATACTTTATTTCTACCAACACTTTTTAAAAATATCCACAAGTGAAATTAAATCTTTGATCCATTTTGGTATAACTTCTGTAATGGGGCTAAAATTCACCTAGTTTAGTTAGGACTTTTTTCCACTTGCATTTTTGAAAGCATAAACAGAGATTATTAAGAACAAATAAAATGTAAAAGTAGAAGAGTGCAAACTTAATTGTAGGGGACTAATAATAGAACCTACTAGACAAAAGCTTATACTTTAAAACAAGATTTTTTTTCCTCTTCATGGATGCATTCTTCATGTATGCATTACCAGTAAAATTAAAACCATGATGCAGAATTTCAAAACATCTGCATCAGGACTAAAATTCAACTAGAACTAATGTGTAATGACTCTCTGAAAGCAAAAATATAAATCCATTAAGAGTGAATAAAATATAAAACATTTCATAAATAGTAATAGAAATATAATTTCACGTTAATTTAAAGCACAAATGAGCATTAAAACGCAGACATATGTTTCGGGATTGCTTGGAATCCATTTTTCAATGTGACAGGGAGCTTCATTTGGATGTTTTGCATCTAGAAGCTCCCTGTCGCATTGAAACAGGGATTCCAAGCAATCCTGAAACATATTTCTGCGTTTGAATGCTCATTTATGCTTTAAATTAACGTGAAATTATATTTCTATTACTGTTTACTTGCACAAAGTTAAATTATTACTATTTCATAAATACCTGACAAGTTTTGAGCTCTAAAACATCAATCTTGTTGAAAATTCAGTATATACCTATCACCTGGGAATTACACAATAAAGCATAAATGAAAAATATTGTTCACAATGCACATGCTATATTGAGCTGTAATTAATTAGAATGATAAATTTTTTAAATTAGCTTGGTTTAAAGGCATCGTTGCAAAAAGGGAAAGAGGAATTTCGCGATATTTTACAGTACACAATGGTCGATTTAAGTCCTAACGCTTATGTAAATTAATGCTATAGATTTCGAATTTGTCATAAGAAAAAACAATTTCTGGCCCTGAAATAAAAAGTTTTAAAAGTAAATAACTTTAATCATTTATTAACAAATACATATCAAGAGAAAATTATCGTAGATATAAAACATATTGTTTTTTAAAATACTCGGTTATAACTCTTTTCTGAACAATTGCTCTTTAATGGCATCTAAATTGTTTAGGCATTCTGATGAATTATCCATTTGTTATTTAGCTGTTTGGTAAAAGTGAAAAATGATGGTTGTTTGTTTCATATTGAATTAAATTTTGAATGGTAGGGACCACAAATAAGTGTTTGACTTATCCGACAGGTTCGAATTCAGTGTGTTTGGCTGAAACAAAAAAATAACATTTGTCAATACATCAGGACGGAGATTGCAAATGTAGTTCACCCTAGCAGTAATTCGTTTTAAGCATGTTTTATTGTGATAGGTTTGAATACTTTTACGGATATTTAGAAAACCATGTTTCTATACACCGACTTAAAGAATAATTCCCTATCTTGTAAAAAAAAACACACACATCATTAATCTGTGACGTAGCTAAGTGGGGACGGCCCATCCCGGCAATGGTGTAGTCCTGGAAAAAAAGCTGTTCAAAACAAGTGGGAAACTGCTTGTGTTGCTCAGCAATGAAGGAGAAAAGACCACTTTAAAAGCTCCACAGAATGAGTTGCGTGGCCTTTTTTACGAAAACTGAAAGTTGTAAACACTAATAAAAATGTAATAACAGTATAAAGCATTTCTTAAAATTAAAACATTATAAGGTTCATTTCTACAACAAATAAAAGTTTAAGAAACAAATGCAAAATAAAGTAATGAGAATGTAATAAAATTCCATACTTATTAAAGATTGATAAAAATATACAGCAGGAAAACTTTCAAAGATACTTCTTTTAGTAAGAAAAGTAGCAATTCTCTTCAAATTTTAATACATATATATCATTTGATATGTGAAGAGTCAAAAATACTCTGAATTTTAATTTGTGTTTCTGCTTGTATCCAATTTTTATGGAGTTCATATAAAAATTGACATTGAGGCTTAACATATATTCAAAATTACAACTGTACCGGAATAATTCTACACAGGGGCCTCGGTGGGCGAGCGGTCTTAGTACCAGTTTCCGCCCGCTGCTTGTGTGCAGTAACGAGGTCGTGGGTTCGATTCCCACCTTGCCATGGGTGTATTTCTGTTATTTCCTCTCTTTGTGATGTAATAAAATCTTTTTTGTATTGTCTTGTGCTATCTGTCATATTGGACGACAGTTCATAAGCGAGTCCCGAGACTAAGTACACGAACTGGAAAATAAATGTAAATGTAATATTCTACATACAGAAATAGCTAAAACACTCAAGACCAGTGGTGTAGTCCTGGAAGAAAAGTTGGGGGGACACTTATGCATAGAAAGATAAGCAATTGAAATCAAAACTGGGGGGACGCTTATGTTAAAATTCAAAAAATTTGGGGGGACGCTTGTATTACAATAATAAGGTAGGGGGACACCGTCCCCCTCGACTACACCACTGCTCAAGACTATGTCAAAGCAAAACAATACCTTGAGCAGTAATTATAGGTTTGAATACTTTTAAGGATAGTAAGAAAACCATGTACTACACTGCGAATAACAAAAGAATAATACTTTATTTTGTAAAAAAGCATACATTAATGCCGAAAATAAGGAAAACTAGCATAGATATGGAAAACCGAACATAAATTTTGAGTTTTATAAAATAAAACCAAAACATACCTGTCGATTCAAATACTTTTTGACTTTCTCCTGATAGTCAGCTGGAAGTCAACGCTCTTTCGGTAAAGAATTAAATGAGGTTTCTGAAACCACATGTCTGTGGTCTTCATTTATAGATTTTAGTTCCAAGAACTGTCTGTCGCAAGACAGCAGCACATTAATGTGAGCCGGACAATCTTGGCGAAAGGTTCTGGGGGGAGGAAATATGCATGCAACTACATAGAAAAAGTTAATTCTCAAAATCAGTAACGTTGAGAGAATTTTGGCAAGAAAATAAAAATAATTTCGCAAATTAATTAGTTAATAAGAAATAAACATACTTGGATTGCCGGCTCCCATCCGTGCATCACTTTTTATGCAATCTTCCTCCTGCCAATGCACGTGTACTTGATCGTATAATATTTCAATTCGTCGTGAACGGTCTACATCGTTGTATTTGTTAGCTGCATTAGCTAATGTTTTCGACTCCCTCTTCCAGAACGTTATCTGATTTCCTTTTTCGAATTGAGAAACAGATTTCTCTAATAATTCCTCATACGAATAAAACCGTGCACTCACAGCTATTGTGGCCGCCATGATTACTACAATAAATACAAACAAAGCAGGAAAAATCACGTGAAAGAAATCCAGCCTGTGATTGGTTAAAAGTCTGTTCGGCGCAATAGCAAAATGAAGTCTTATTAAACCGAGTGCTCGGTTCAATAGACACTCCGAATTCTAATGTGGGCTAGCTCATATGGGGTTACTTGGAAAGAACACGGTCCAGTCTGATTGGTCTTGAGGATCACGTGATGTACGTTTGAGCTTTTTTCACGTGTAAATTTTTACTGATCCCAAACGTTATAGTAATGAACTAAAAGAGAAAGTTACGAGGCATTAAAATTTTTGAATTTCATCGTAAGTGGTAGATTTTTTTCTCGTCAAGACAAGTAGTCATAACTGAAAATTGACTATATTATAGTAAAAACTACAAGAAGAAAAGTTAAAGCTTAAATAACTCAGTAACTGTTAAGAGCTGATTAATACAAAAATGAAAATCACTCGCTAATTAAATAGGGAAAAAACATGAAACGTTTAAAAGCTCCATTCAAGCATGAAACTTATTACATGTTACGTGGAAAAGCCATGAGACAATAAAAGCTAACTTAGATCCCCCCCCCTTTTTTTCTGCTCAAATCATTCAATACAGCCGTGTTAGTCAACTGTCTTAAGAAAATTATTAATGAATATTCCCTTTATGTACTACAAGTGCCCAGAAACTTGAAGTTCCTTACGTTTTTTATAATAATTATGTTCGTAATAAATGCGCATTAGTACTGTATGGACTAATAGGCAAAATGTGCATATTTTTTAAATCTCAAAGATACAAATTTCGTGTCAAAATTCCTTTTTACTCTCTTAATAGATTGCGTGACAAATGCTTGCATAAGACCTTAAAGATGATAGTTTTTTGAAAATTCAGCGATTGTTAAAACTAATCTTCATACAATCAATATTTTTTTTAAATCAAATTTTATAACAAGCAATTGTGATTATAAACTAGAAATCGTAATCTTATGGGGAAAGGGGGGTCAAAGGGTATATTCTCTCCCCTAAATTTCGATATTTAAAGCAGTCCCGTGAAAAAACACGCATTAATAAATAGCTTCCAATTAATACTTTCCTTACCCTCCTCGGTTTCTAACCCAAGAAAAAAAAAAGAATCTCCTGATACGATACTGACCTAATAAATATTCCAATTTTGACAATTAGACCAAGATACCTTTGTACCTATCTTGGCAAAGACAATAAGAGTGCCTTCACACTAAAGGCGAAATGATCATGTGTTTTCACATGTAAATCAAACTGCTGTTAAGAGTTGCGGGGTCTGCAGACGACTATAATAAGTCGTCCTGCTAGCTTCAAGATTCGTACCGTGCATCAGAGTGTATAATAAAGCTTTTATTTATTATGGTGTAAACCTTTTGTATCTTAAACAGATGTTCCACAGTAATAATTCAAAAAACTTAATGATATTGCTGAACTACCCATTAAAATTTGAGATGCACAATGATACATGTTATGAAAATTGGTTACAGACGTACATGCTTGTATTTTGAAGATTTGATCGTAATAAGAACTGCAATTTTCGCATGAATAATTAAATAATAATTATTATTAAAAAGTGTCAGTTACGAGTTAAAAAATGTTTTAATAATGTTGTTAGTTATTTATTTATTTTTTTGATCGTACGTTTCAGATTTATTATGTTACTTTTCGAGCTATCGTTTTTTACTTTTTCAATGTCTGCTTTTAATAAATTCAATTTAAAATATTTTGAACCAGATTTATATTGAACTATTCGAATGCAATGGATCAGCTAAAATTCATCTTAGCAGGAATATAAAAAAATGCTTTAACATGATGCTTTCAACGTCTCTTATGCATTTTTTTTTTTTTGGCAACAGAAACATTTATTTCACCTTCAATTTTAAGAATACTTAGAATTAAAAATAAATATTCTGAAGCAAAATCAGCATTTAGCCCATTATAATTCAACAATGCATCAAAAATAGTTCAATGTCAAAACTTATCCAACACAAAATTTGACAGCCAAAACTAAATAAATAAAAAAAAAAAAAAAATCAGCGCCTATAAATATACGAGAAATTTTTTAAAAACCGAATAACATCTAGAAAAAAGCACGTAGAACAAAAAATGCTATTACGTAAACAAGCAATATGTGACAGCAAAAGCATTTCTTTTGGAAATTCATTTTCGTTAACATGCAAAATTTCCTGTAGAGTGTGTTTTTTAAACATGTATGTGAAGCGGAAAATAGTAGTTTTCTCTTCAGATCGAAAAATAGAAATTGTTCCAACATTAAAAAAAGGAGAAAATGGGAACAACATAGCCCGTGAATATTGCATCGGCACATCAAACTGTGTCAGACATTTAAAAAACAGTGATGCAATTTTAAGCTTCGTATCAGTTTTTTACAAACAAGACGGCAGCAATGAAGAAATAGCCTCCATGTAGCCGAAAGATATCAATAATGATTTCTTTACGTCACAATGATTTTTTTAATAGTCAGTATTGTGTATGAATCATTTTTATGTATAGATGAATCATTTTTTGTAAATACAGTCGAAGTTCGATATAACGACCATCTCCGTCCCACAGGAAAAGATCTTTATAACGAGTTATCGCTATAAGAAGTAGAATTTTAAAAACATATATACATGTGCATCATGCATGTATATTTGTATCAATCGAGAAATCAGTTAATCTTCTGACAGATGTTCGACCATTTTTAAGTCATAATCGATTTTAGCATAATCGTCAAAGTTCAACGTCTCATCTAATTTCATTTTCTTAAGAACTTTCTTGCAGCATTTCCTCCTTAATTATTGCGAAAATATAACTCCTGTTTGCAAGCGTTTGCAGTTGTGAAATTGCAAAAATGGAACTGTTGTTTGCAGTTCGCATTCCACTAAAGAACCTGATTCTTTTTTCGCTCCTTCCCCCAGAGCATAACGAATTCAGTTGGACTGAACACTGAAGGCTCCATGAAGTTTGTCCGTAAATTATAATCAAGGTCATTTAAAGTTACAAATTTAGGAACATGTTCTATTTGAAAAAGTACCGGAAGTGGTGTTCGCTGAATGCGGTCGCTATATTGGATTAGACGATAAAGAACGGTCGTTATACCGAAAGCACATTAGCATAGAGCTCATAGGGATAAATTTGGGGCTTTACCACTGGTCGATATAATGGAATGGTCTTTGTAATGGGTGATCGTTATAACAAGCGTCAACAGTATTTTTTTTAAAAAATTCCTAATTGCGCCATTCGTAATTTGATAAAATATGCACTACTGCAAATGTCAGTCCATTGCCTAAAAAATGTGTGAAGGGAAGCTGTTCAAAAAACCGAGCCCTATTTGTGCTTTAAAGTAACAAAAAATTAAATCCAATTATCCGGAGTTTTCCTTAACCGGAAGTGCCTCAGTTCCGACCAGTACGGAGAATCGACGCTCTGCTCTCCTGTAATAGCATGGCTGCCTGCGATCATATAGCGGCTGTCCAGACGCGGCGCCAGAACAAAGGAATAAGCGTTCAAACGATAGTTATTTTTTTCCTCACTGGTGCGCTGCAAGTACGTACTACTTTTGTATGGAAATACATTACGAAAGCACTGTTTTTTCCGGGCTTGTAGCATGCATCATGAAGATTTCTTTTTGGTAAATTTTTAGTTCATGCATTACTGATCGGAAATATGTCCCCCGATGTTTAATTGTGTCTTACCTATATATATTTATTTTAAGGAAATTTTTCATCGTAAATGAAATAAAACGACAGAAAGCAGTAGAGTGTTTTTCTAAGCATTAAATTAGTGAATGCATACATTTTATAATTTTAGGGATTTACTAAATTCACGTTTGGTTTATATGCATATATTTAATTTGTTTTTTCACTCCATGTCACCTATTCAATTATTTTGCAAATAGAAATCGTGCGTTTGATGCTTTAGATGATATTTTTAACCAGTGAGGGCTGACATTTGCATTTTCCCCTTATGTCTCGAACTTTACTGGTTTTATTTATTTATGCATTGGTTTTATTTATTTGTACTTCAGGTTATTAATAAGAAAACAAACGTCATTATAGCCCAAATTTCAGAAAACGTATTTCGGGACAAGAGGATACCTTTTATCAATGAATAGAGTTGTACGCATCTGGATGCAAGTAATTCGAGTGATTTACTCACTTGGATTATTTACATTTTTTAGGTCAAATCTTTACGCATTGATAAAGGGGTTCCTTTTAATTCCAAAACATGTGTATGGAGTAATTTTTGAAAGTTGCGCTATAAGAACGTTGGTCCGCTTATTAATTTTTTACCACTCAAAAGTAAACTTTGAACTTCATATTATGTCTATATTATGCTTTTAAATTTTTTTTTTTGTTCTGAGACGTTTAAATTTCTTGTGCTTGTATATAATGATAAAGTTAAAAGTGGAATGAGTGAGAGAGAATCTATATTGTAAATCTAGTATTGTACCTTTTTATAATTAAACTCGCGCCACATGAACAAGGGTTACAATTGAAATACCTAAAAGGAAGGGAGACTTCCCTCTAAGATTTGTTGTTGATTCTCCACGCTTGCATGAGTACACCCATTTTGTACACCAGAGTCTTAAAACATAGAAAAGTAAATAAACTATCTAAGGGACCGTTCAGAAATGATGTCAAGCTCTTTTCCAATATATTTGATATCCCCCCCCCCCTTTGTCACATGTCACGCAATGTTGTATAAGCCTGATGTCCCACTTCTTGTTACCCCTCCCCTCCCCTTATCACACTTTGTCACAATTTCACGAGCCCCCCTCCCCCCTCGAAGCGTGACATCATTTATGAATGCCCTCTAAAGCGTGTTTCTGATTTCTAATTTAAAAGTGGGGAAACATTAATTTAAGAAAGGATTTAAGGAAAATCAGAGAATCCGAAAGCTTTTGGTAGATTTCATCGAAGAAATGCCGGTTGCAAAGTCTTGGTATTAAAAATTGAGAATATTCAGTGTAGTCCAGAAAAAAAGAAAAAAGAGGTGAGAGTGGAGGCTTACAGATAAGAGCATAAGTTATTGTAGTGAAATAGTGGTGGGGGAGGGGGCTTTTGAAAAGTGGAGGGACGATCGTGAAAGAAAAAAACGTTTTCGGACGGTCCTCCCCCCCCCCCCTGAAGAACTGAGAATACTCATTGCTTTTTGTTGTCAAGGAGTATGTCATCTAAATAAAAATGTTTAAAGGGATATTTAAAGAAAAATTGCTCTTATCCAGGGGTGTCCACGAGGGAAGTTCATGGCGTAGACTGCGCCATTAAATTTTTTGATGAAATTTTTGACACCCCCTGGACAGGGGGGGGGGGGGCATGCTTTCATCGAGTTTTAGCCCTTTTGGGTGGTTGTCTTTTTTGGGGGACTTCGCACTTATTAGTATGCACCATCTTGCTTAGGGGGTTAGCACCCATGTATTGTCTGTTACAAGTTTTGAAAATAATCTTGATAACTCTGAACTGCATATAACGAAGCGTTTTAAGTAATTATTTTTAATTTCTCATTTATTATACTTAATTGTAATATTTGAAAATATTTCCCCTTGTTTATTTTATTGCATCGTTTTCTTTTACAAAGGCCTAATCTTTGACCTTTCTTACTTAATATTTTAGGATTTTATTCTAAATATTTAACTAGTATAATTGCTTTAGATGAGACTAGCAAAAAAAAAGTCGCTGCTCTTATATGATTATCCATCTGTTGAAGTTAACTGAAGTCAGCTATAGTATACAATGCAATATTAGTTATTAGTTTTATGCTATTAGTCTGTCAATAACAATAAAAAATTGTTGCATTAATCATTTACTTAATTACATAATTGTTCAACTAATCTTTATTTGTTAAGTCACTTCCAACCTAACTGTTCCACTTTCCTGTAATAATTAAATTTACAATAAATGGAATTGAAATAATTCAATTAACACAAATATTAAAAGTATAACTTTGTTAATCATAATCTATGTAATTTTTCTTTTAACTGCTGTTATTTAATAGTAATAACATGAATGTATTGAAAATTGCTTAATAATAAAGTAACCAATAACCATTTAAAGACTGTCAATACGGCTTTCAAAAAGCTGCTAGCCAATTTATTTGTGCTACACAATGTGAAAGGATAAATGTATTTCAGAAAATTATGCGCAATTATTTTCGTTGAAAATAAAACTAAATCTGAAAGCATTATATGATCAGCCAATTGCGAAGAATATTTTCTCTGTGTTCATTATGTATAAACGTATAACATGCCAACAGCGCCAATTGACTGAAGCGCCTGTTTGGACAGCCGCTATATGATCGCAGGCAGCCATGGTAATAGCTATTGCGAAAGCTATTTTAATCTCCATACGAGATAAAAAAAAAAATTAGCTACCAGTAAAATTAGCAGTTCTAAACCGATTTACCTGAAATCGAAATACTCCGTGGTGTGGATGATTAATCAAAAAACATGCTTTCCCGAAAGTTTCTCTTGAATTGTATAAGAGCGACTGAAGATGAAAAGTTAATCGTCGTATGTTAAAGGTAAAGGAAGCCGCTAAGCGTCACTTTCACTTGTTTGCGCGGGAAAAATGGCAGATATCACATCTCTGATTTATTCTTCATACTTGACTAGAGTAAATTAATTAATCTCTTTATGTGTTTTCCACAGATTTAATTTGTTAATATCAGGTAAGCATTTTTATTAAAATTTAGTTCTCAATCAATGCTAAAGATGTTCTTATTTTCAGGTAAAAAGGTTGATCGTTCTTATAGCTTGGTGATGTTGAAATCCTTAATCGTGTATGACAACAGTGCTGTTATCGACAGGTACGCATTTTATCTTTATTTGTTCAAGAAACTTTTGAAGGTTTTTATCCGAAATCCTTGTCTACGCAGTAAGAACCGTTATACAGTATTTTTCTAACCCCAATGGTTTCCTGATGGAACACGTCGCGTACGATGCTGGTTTATAGTTGGCTATCCAACAGGTAATAATTTCAAATGCTCCCAGGTATTTTTCTGGTCGTATTCATACATATTTGTCCGAAAACCGTTGATCACATTGTGTGGTGAACGAGCCACATTCTCGCGTCTAACATCGTGTACGATACAGTAACAGGTAAGTATTATATAGGATCATTTCTAAAGATGCTCCACGATATTTTTTTCCCAGGTGAACTCACTTTGTTTCGAGGGAGAACTGTTTCTTCCTATTGCTTTGTACAACATTTATGTGCGGTAGCTATTAAACAGGTAAGCAATTCATTATTTGGGATATTGGGTCCTGCAAGCACTTTTCCCAGACAGGAAAGGTAAGCATATATCATATCTGTTTTTGGCACCTTATGTAAATTCTAGCTCTTTTATCGAGTATATTATATCAGTAATATTTTGCAGCTGCTCTAGCACGCATTTTTATGTGGAGTACTGCGAAATGAGGTTTTTATGTGCATTAACTAACAGGCAAAACTAGTAAACCCAGTGGCATCGTTTAGTGGGGGCCACTGCTAAAGTTTTACTACTATTCATTTCCCCATTTACCAATGCAGTGACCACAAATTAATCCTGCTAGTTTGTCCTGTAGCAGAGCACTCGTGAATTTCCCATATTTTTCTCTATGATTAATTAACCAGTGCTTACTTATCCATATTTTTAATATCTGGAAATAATTATTATGTGTGCAGGGAAAATAATCATGAGAAAGCCTATAGTTAAGAAGCAAAATATAATATAAATGACCATCATTGCATTGAAATTCCTAATCTTCGCCTGGAAACTCCACTTGCATTTCTATTAAAATAATTTCAAACCTCCCCTTCCCTTCACTACTTGTAATTTGCTTTTTTGTCTCTAAATAAATGATGAAATCAGGGACAGATCCAGGATTTTTTGAGGAGAGATTTCTATGATTTCACCTTTCATCAAGAAAAGTTATTCAGGTTTAGTTTGTTTTTCATATAATATTTAATAATTCTTGGTGTCCTGTTATCTGCACCTGAACAGAAATTCCCTGTTTAAAAGTGCCAATTGCAGCAATTAAAGTTTTAAAAAGAGCAGGCTAATTATATAAGAGTATGAATGTTTCGTAATATGAAATGTTTTTACTTTCTTTGCAGGAACTCTTGGCAAAAGCTTTGTTTTAAACAACAGGACTGTTTTTGGAGAGTTATGTGCAACAGTGCCAGGTGAAGCAGCTTCAAAGATTGTCCATATTTTGAAAAAGTATGGCTCTCTTTTGGAAGCGTTTTTCCAGGCAAAACCAAGTTGTGGTCTATTCTTCCTGGATGAGAGATCCTGCGAATTTTTTAACTTGCGTGAGAGTCTGCTCCGCAATTTTGTTACCTGTGTATACGCCTAGATGCATATTTCTTTACTTTTAAAAAAGTGCTTAAAGCTTGCATTTCAGATCAGCTGATGGACCGTTCAATATGTTCGCAACTATAAAACCCTTTTTTTAAATCATTGATAATTATTGGCATAAAAACCAATATATCCTTGAAATGTAATTGTTTTCACCATATGTATTGAATATGTTAGCATACTGAGTGATGCAAAATGCTTTATAAAATATCTTGGGTATGGAAAAATATCTGTTTATCCTGCTTCAAACATATTAAAAAGCTTTTTACTGTTGATTTTGTTTTCTCTTTTATAGCATTCAAACTCGAATTGCATGCCTGATAGTCTGTATACTTCATTGAATACTAACAATTCCATTATATTTGGCCATTTATACCATTATAAAGGGTTAAAAACTTATTTATAGGCATTATGTAATTGATTTTATGCTCATATGACAATTAAAAATATTTTGTTTATTTATTAAAAAATTTACTGAAGTAAATTTGTGAACATAATTTTTCAAGAAGTTGATGCTGAAATCCATTTCAAGAAAATGAAATGTTTTTTTTCTTTAGTTTAAAAAGTGGCATTCTTTGACATAGATTAAATTGTCCTTTTCCACCCTCCCCCTAAAGGATACATCTATTATGACTTCTATGACAAAGAACATAAAAACTTAAGTTAAAAATCATTATCTTATTTGAAATAACTTAAAAAATTTCACTTGAGCACATTCAGTAAGATTCAATAGACACTGAAATAATAATCCCTAAGAAACACCTTACTACCAAAATGGATTATGTATCATGCATATTCTGTTTCTAAATGAGGGGGAAGGATTTCCAATACCCATTGGGCTTTATTTCAGGTTAAATTAAATCATTGAAGTAATTAATTAAAAAAGTAGAAACATTTGCACACACCTAATTAAAACTTAATAATCAAGATGAGTATTTATTCGTCTTATTTACTAGCAGCAGTATCTAGTTGTGATAAATTGATTTAGTTGGTATGTGAAGTAATTATAGAGTAGCAGTTAAACATTCTCTGGCAGACATTTTTTTAAAATCTACTTAAATTCTATCTTTGCTTTACTAATCTTTAAAAAATATGATTGATACTTCCTGCTCAATTACATTTTATTTGCTAACATGATGAATGAATCATGTATATTTTAATAGAATTTTATTAAATAATTTTATTTGAAGTTGATTTTTTTTTTGTGATTTTTTTTTATTAAGTTCAAAAGTTACTGTAATTAATTTTAAAAATGTAGATGATGGTTATTGTTACATCAGGTATTTTAAAAAGAAGAAAAATACATGATTAAATAGTAAGTTGAGTGGAATGACTAAGATGGAAGATTTGTACATTTTTCCTTTTTACTTTTGTAATGAAGTTTTTCTGGATTTGCCTTTAATGACAATTATTAAAGAATGATTCCACCAGTATTTACTTCCAATGTTTTTAAATTTAATCTTCGGCCCTTCTCTTTCCCCAGTATTTTCGTAGGTAGGTTAGCCCACCAACACACGGGTTTTCAAAGCTCGGAACCTCTAGCCTCCTGATGAGTTGGAAAAAATTCACCACATTGAAAGCCTTCATCCACGGGTGGATTATTGATCATGCGCTTTTAAATGGAAACTTAATAAAAACATCCACAGTATAAAAAAAATAGAAAAAAAAACCTCTTTTAACGGACATCCCTCAAATGCAGACATTTTCCTCAAATAAAGCATTTTTTTCTTTGGAACCTGTTTGCGGACACCATTTCTTGATCATAAAATCATAATTTGAGACTTAATTTTATTAAATATTGGGTTTCCGTGGCGGACTAATCCTTGCGAGGAAATGGGTAAAATATTTTTCCCGGATTACCAAGCCCGCCCCCTTAACTTATTCTTAATTACAAGTCAATAATGAGTCGGCGCGGGGCCCCGCCTGCCGGTCCCCCGGATCCCCCCTGATGAATGAAATTATTTTGTTCTGCTCAAAGATCGTTGTTTTTGTCGTTAAGTTGCTAACGTACTATTTTGCTCCACGTTTGATTGAATTGTATTGTTTAGTGG
The DNA here is from genome assembly GCA_038502835.1 of Octonoba sinensis. Taxonomy (NCBI): domain Eukaryota; kingdom Metazoa; phylum Arthropoda; class Arachnida; order Araneae; family Uloboridae; genus Octonoba; species Octonoba sinensis. The sequence continues at coordinate 105,299,044 of CM076606.1, read as the reverse complement.
AAAAATAGTGCTTTTATTAGTTGACATTACATTTTTCTCTTTACCTTGATTCATTTCATTTCGGTATTTGGTCCGTTTCATTACCGACTGATAATTTTATTTAAAATTTCAAATGTTCAAAAGCTTTGTCCTACGCTAGGTGTATGTTTTAATTTAGTAAATAAAGGGTCAATCCATGTAATTTCATGGGATTATAAAGAAACGTGCTGTTGACCATGTTTTTTTCTCTTGATACTCACATCCCTGATAGTGATAGCTACATATAAAAGATGTTTAAAATATTTTTTCTTTTTTCTTTACTATTGACTTTGGAATTAACAGAGGTCATCAAAAGTCGTTCTCATGGTTAAAAATAGGATTATTAGATTTTTTACATTTTGTCCCTAATCTATATGAATTAAATTTATGGCTGCTAATTTTGCAGATTGGTATTAAAATATACTAGGTAATAGAGTTTCAGGACAAATTAGACTGCTGTAAGTTAACTATTTAAATAATGACAACAGGGGCCAAAGTTTAAGGCCAATATCAAGTTTTTGCTAACTTCCAAAGGGGACAAAAATACAGAATGAAGTACCACAAAAATTAATCACAAGAATCACACTAAGAAGCACTAATCACATGCTGATGCACTAATTGTAATTGTGTGGTTTGTGACCCCTTTACAGCGTACAGTCACTCAAAATGTTGGAAAAAGAACAAAAATGACTATTTGGGGCCCCTATAAACCAACAGTTGATGAATTTTTAAAAAAATATGCATGTGTGTATTGTTTTGTGGGTTTGATAGCTGTAATGAGTTATCAAAGGTTCATGTTAGACAGAAGAGTCAGTCACAGAATTTTTGCTATATAATCTTAGCATTAAAACTACTGTAATAGTTAAACGTTAGTAAAGGTAAAAAAAGAAATGCAGAGTTTCTGTGAATAAGAAACCCTACACATTTCATATTGCTTGAACTTATGTAATGCATTTTATGTCATAGGTTTTAAATAAAAATATATTTTAAGGATTTATACATCTGGAGAGAGAGAAATAATAAAATATTACAAACAAATATGTGCGTTTTATTCAAAATAAACCATACAATCTATTAACTCTTGAGTATTTTCACTATTTTATCAAAAATCTACAACCAATTGTTTTGTGATGCCTTGAGCAAAGCCTACAACATTTTCTTGTTGTGCCTGGAAATATCACCTCACAGAATGCCACTATTTTTAAAACTGTGGACAATTCATTGAAGATGAATTACCGGGCAATTTTCCGTATAGAAATGCTGCCAATTACTTACTTAAAAGATATTCATCTCAGGGCATTTCCTTAAAACTGTCTTGCATGTAATTTCTGATATTTATACTCTTAGTGAACTGATTTAATGCTTAGAAAATTAATCAAATATGAAATAGCACAATAAAGAAAACAGAAGAATTTTATGGAAATTTAGAATAATTGTTTCTAACTTCTTTTGAAACATATAAATTTAATTATACACCATAAAATTCAATGAAAACTACTTAATATAAATGTAGAAATTAATGTGCAGGAAGTATACCATAAAAACAATTGCCTCAACATAGCATTAGTTAAATTTACTTCTTTTCTTGTAGTAACCTCATGATGATAAAAATATGCAATAAAAGAATAGGTTAAAAACACGATATCAATGCAAATCAGCTTAAAATAAATAGATTGAGGATAAACTACTTGATAGTCTATTATACAAATATAGCTAATTTGTTTTTAACAGACTTAACTTTGTATGGAGTTAATTTTAGTTTTAGGGATCATTCACTTAAGTATCTCCAAGAAACTTCTTCATAAACAATTAATAAATAATTAAAAAGTAAAGCAAAATAAAAGACACACAGATATGTATTTTATAGAAGAAAGTATACCTGAAATTGATAATAGAAGTATATTTTCTCTCTTCTCTTATGAAGCGAAGCATGAATTGATCATTTTCAATGTGTACTCAAGAGAGTACTCACCAAAAATGATCTGATGAATTTCAATATTTATCATAACACTCTTTTCCCACAATTAATAGATATCTAATGCAACAGATGGTTTTTTTTACACATAAGAGAAACTTAATCACTTTTTCAAAGCATAAAATAAGATTTCTGCTTATTTTTGCTTGTTCAAAACATTTTCCATTTGAAGCAGTTAAACTAGCTAGACAACCATCAAATTTCTCAGATGCATCAAGATCTGGACATAAATACATAAATATGAAGTAAAACACTGTATAAAAATTATGATATAGCATTAAGAATTTTAGATTATTATTATAATCATTTATCAATGATGAGATCAACTATTTTCCTTGAAGATCAGTTTCCCAAATAAGCAGGAGGGCTGTGAGATATACAATATAATACATATATGTATGCGCTTTTTATTTGTATAATATTTCGAGTGCATTGCCTTTGAAAAATTATTTCAAATGATGTCCCTTCTAGTCAGCTTTACTACATTCGATCTGCTATTCCCAGACAAATCAAACATTCTTCAAAATTTCAGTAGAATAACAAATAGTCATTGCCTCTCTAGTTGATATTTTGAAATTATCATTAATATTTCTAAAAGATAGGTTTACATTCATACTTAACTTTACAATGAAACACGGAGATGTGACAAATTTAATTCATTAAGATGTGAAAATTTGACAAAAAGTAGTTTGGAGTTAAAAAATTTTTTAGCATATCCACTACTTTATAAACTTACTGTTAACAATCTAATGAATACCAAATTAAATTCTATAAAAAAACATCTCACTAAACAATTATTTAAATACAATTAGCGAATTATGCGCAACAAAAAAATACCGGATACATAACATTCATAATTTTCACCATTATCCGTCAATGCTTAGTGAGGTCAATCGTTTCAAAACACATTTTTCTTTCGAGCACTAGGCACTCGGGAATTCCTTGTGTTATTCTTCGCATAAAAATTTAAGTTGAAGCCATAACAGTTCAAACTAGGCGATCCCTTTCCAATAACAAATGAAGTCATAAACGCATATTGACCGTTTCTACCCTGTAGTGGGTTTAAGCCACGCCTCCTTCTGACGTTACCCATGACATCATACTTTATAGATGGCGCGCTACTTCTTTGCCTCTTGAGTTTTGCGCTTTTTTCAAAACAATGGATTCAACATTACCATGCGGTTTTACCTATTTAAATATCGAAAATGATGAACCGGAAAATTTGACATTTAGAATAAAGGAAATAGAAAACGAAGATTCTGCTAATGTAAGTCCTTTATTTTATTTTAAAAAATAACAGATCCATCTTTCCCATATAATATATTTGCCTACAGGTCTTTTGTATTTTATAACAATAAAATACCTTGATAACAGAGGGGTTTTTACTATTTTTATGTTTAGTTTTTATTTGTATATTTCTATACATATATATATATATTATTTATATATTTTAATATAGTATATATATATTATTTATATATATATAATATTGACCATGTATATATAAATGGGCAATTCAACATGGACAATCTAGTTTTTTTTGACTCTTTGAGTGTAGTGTCTAATGTACTATAGTACATTAAAAACACTTGCATATTTTTAGATACTATCACTCCCTTGAAAAAGCATTTCATTCTAATAACCTGTATATTGTATAATCTGCTGTGTATATTACAAATGTGCGGGTTTTTTTTACTTATACTATCTGATTTCAATAGCTTAGGGATCATTCACAAATGATGTCATGCTTCGCAGGGGGGGGGGGGGGGTAGGCAGTGGTGTAGTCGAGGGAGATGGCGTCCCCCTAGCTTTTTGTTTTAACACAAGCGTCCCCCCAGTTGTTTTGAATTTTAACATAAGCGTACCCCCATGTTTGATGTAAGCATAAGCACCCCCCCCTCCTTTTCTTCCAGGACTACACCACGGGGGGGGGGGGGGGACAAGAAGTGTGACATCATGCTTATGCAACATAGCATGACATGTGACAAAGGGGGGGAGGGGTGTATGTTGAAGTGTGACATTTTGTGATAAAGGGGGGAGGGGGTCAAATATATGGGGAGAAAAGTGTGACATCTTGTATGGATGGTCCTTTACTAAGATTTAACTAATATATAATTGTTCTTTTTAAATATAGGATTGGATTAAAAAATACAGTGAAAAGACTTACACTACATGGCGCGTTGCTCGAACATATCCTAAGGCAGGACGTGTAAATAAGTACAGAATAGCCTACCGCTGTGTACACAACACGGATAGAAGAGTATCTGGGGCTGGCCCATCGAAACACACAGGCTGCAAAGCCAGACTGATCATAACTATACAGAGGTAAGTTTCTTTAATTTCAGTGGAGAAAATATTTAGAAGCCCTTACAATTCATTTTAATGTGCGGTTAATAATAATGATAAATATACTAGTCATTACAGCTAATGCTATGGAAAAATATACTACTTAGGCTTTAGAAAATTTGTTTAGTAATTATATTGATTGAATTAGTTAATTTAAAGGGTGTATTAAATTCACATTTTATTAGTTAAATTCAATTATTTATTTATGAGTACTTACAAATCTATCTTTAAAAAATTATTTTTATTTCTCAGAAAAATTTAACATAGTTATGAGAAAAAAGACAAATTTTTCAATACACAAGTATGAAAAACATTTGCAAACATTTTTCAAGGCCATAATTTTTTTAACTAACAATTTTTAAGTGCATAACCTTGATTTGTATGAAATGCATTTTTAACCATTTTAAATAAAAAAAAAAGGTAAAATAAAATAAATATGAGTATTTACCTCAGAAAACTGTGAAGTTTTTAAAAAAAAGGGATAATTTTTACTATGGATTGATTGATGCATAAGAACTAGCCTAGTTGGTGGTTGAGGATCTAGTGCATGTTTGTGATTGTCACTTAGGATTCTTGTTTAAGTACATTATTGAAAAAGATGAGTATGATCTTTTTTTATGCTTAACCACTTTTGAGCACATCATCAAGAATTACTAAAAGTTATAAGTTTTTATTTTTAATTCTGAGAAGGGATACATATATATATGTGTATATACATAACAGAATTTTCTTCATTAAAAGTAGGGTTTTTTTAAGAACAATATTAATTAACAGGAATTAAAAAGTTGCATACAATGCATGCCTAATATTTCATACAATGAATTTAACTATCCAACATTAGTGAACTAAATATGTGGTGTGGTCTGTCTGTGCGTACACAACTGAAATATTTTTAACAGCAACATGCAAGATAAAACTACAAACAGAACATATGGTAGTTAAATTTTTGAGCTCAACAAAAGCTATTTTTCTAATGTGTGTGTGTGTGTGGGGGGGGGGGGGGGTATTATACCCTGAAAACAATTGTATTTTATTTATCTTTCCAGGGTAAGCTGAACTATAATAACATATAAGCTTTTAAAATTTAAAACAATATTTGATATTTCTGAAAATGATTACTTTTATTCATTAATTTAATTCTTAATTATTTAATTTCAGGTTTCTTGAAAATGCTAAAACTCGTAACAACTATGAAATCAAGGAATATCCAACACTTGTTGTGCTAAGTGGAATACATAATCATGCACTTGGTACGGCATCTGCCTTAAAATACCGAGATCTTTCTACAGAAGTTAAATCTAAATTTTTAAAATTATTTCAACAAGGACATAATCCCTCATCTGCTCTACAGTGTCACAAGACAGATTTGCTTATAGAAAATGGCGAACATTATTTTAAAATTGCTGCTGATAGCAAATATGTACCATCTTATTCAGTAGTGAATAAACTATTTGAAAATGAGTTTAAGAAAGAATATGGACATTTTTCAAATGACAATAACATATTTGAATCCTTGGAAGAATTTTTAAACAAGTATGTAGAAAATACTGGTGCTGTTGGAAAGTTTAAACGTAGTTCAGATGGGGAGCATTATTTTATCATCTTATGTACCCCAATGATGCTTAGAGCTCATGAAAACTTGTTGCAAGCTAGTGAACTGGTCATGTTAGATGCATCTGGGGGCGTCGACAAAGATAGACACAGGGTTTACTTCTTTGTTACACCTTGTGCAGCTGGAGGAATTCCTATTGGCGTAATTATAACTGATACAGAAAGGGAGAATGTTTTTCTTGAAGCTGTGCAGTGCTTCAAGGAGTGCCTGCCAGAAACTGCATTTTTTTCAAAAAAATATCCTCGAATTTTTATGACTGACAATGATCTAAAAGAACTTTCTGGCTTGAGAAAAAACTTTCCCATGTCAGTTATATTGCTGTGCCACTTTCATGTGCTGAAAGCTGTTTGGAAGTGGCTTTTAGACGCAAATCACAAAATAGAGAAAACAAACAGGCAGGAGTTGTACTTTCTTTTCAGGAAACTCCTATACTCTTATGATGAAGGCACTGCAAAGAAAAATTTGAGTGAAATTGTAAAACGCTCTTTGGAACTGAATCATAAAAATTTTGTTATATACATTACAAAATTAATGCAGCAAAAAAAAAATGTGGATGAATTGCTACAGAGAAGGTCTGCCTCTACGAGGCAACAACACGAACAATTATGTAGAGGTAGTTTTTCGTCTGCTAAAGGACTGCGTATTAAGACGAGTAATGGCTTTTAACATTATTCAACTTGTGGACTATATCATCACTCGTTATGAATTGTATTGCAAGAGAAGATTAATCGACTTTTGCAACGGAAGGTATTCCAATATTCTGTTAAAAAAAATGATGCCACATAAAGTAATTGAAAACTTTGTTATTCTTTCCAATGAGTTTGGAAGATTTTCTGTTACAAATGAAAAAAATGAAACTTTTTATGTCGACCTTCAACAGGGTATGTGTTCTTGCTTTTCTGGCAACAGCGGAGCATTATGCAAGCATTCATCTGCTGTAATATTAAAATTAGATGGGGACATTACCACTGCGTACAATCATGTATCAATAAAAAGCAAAGAAATAATGTTTTACATAGCAGAGGGAGTTGAACCACCAGCAGGCTGGTTTGCTCCTTTAACAAGTCCTTCCCCCCAAACTGAAGCACTTAAGACAGAAAGAAGATTGGAAGAAGAAAACCAAATGGAAGAAGCCAAAAATCAAATGAAAGAAGTTGAAAACCAAATAGAAGTCGAAAACCAAATGGAAGTCGAAAACCAAACAGAAGTTGAAAACCTAATGGAAGAAGCTGAAAACCAAACGGAAGAAGCAAAAAAACGAATGGAAGAAACCTTTTCAAAAAAAGTAAGCGAGCTCAATGCATTTGTATCCAGAATTGTTGAGGGCATGCAAAAAGATCCCCAAAACTATAATCCTGCAGTAGAAACATTTTTGAGTAATGTCCAGAAATTTTCAAAAACAGAGACAGGGTTCCTGACATGCTTGCACACCTTCGGGAAATATAATGGAAATAGAATTGCAAAATTGAAGGCAGCCCAAAAGGTTTCCCGAAGGTGTCATCGCACTAACATTGGAGTTCAGCCAACTGCTGTGGGAAGGAGAAAATGTTCTCTTACTGGAAAAAGAAAGCTAGGTGCTGGCCGCCCTTTCGGAGCAAAAAATGTTCCTCTACAAATTAAAGATCATGACTATACGACATTTGGCCGGTTACCAAATAAAAAGAAACGGGCCCCACATAACTTAAATGAATGTGTCCATGATAACAAATATGTAGGAAAAAAAAAGAAAATGTAATTACTTGAGGGACGCATTCACATTTCACAGTATTATCTCCAAACGTAGAGTCCGCAACGTGACACTTTTTTTGTTATAACTATGTAACTTACAGTTTAATTATCACTAAATTTTATTTTCAAATGTGTTGAACACATTATTTGAAAATAAAATTTAGTGATAATTAAACTGTAAGTTACATAGTTATAACAAAAAAAGTGTCATGTTGCGTACTCTACGTTTGGGGAAAATACTGTGAAATGGCCCTGAGGGGAAAAAAGGAAAACTAACAATAAATGTTTAATTACATATTTGTCTCTAGCTGTTTGCCTTTAAAAGCACTTTACTGTCAACAGTTATTTTTCTCAGGTGAAATTTGAATATGAAATACTTTACCTTTAAAATATATGAAATACTTGAACTGACCAAGGCCGTAGCCAGAAATTTTTTTCGGGGGGGCCCTAACTTTGAAACACTTATGTTGAGAAAAGTTTCAGGGAGGAATATACATGCTACATTGCGAAAAATTTCGGGGGGGGGGGGGGCCGTGGGCCTTCCCCTCTGGATACGGCCTTTTGTAAACCATATTTCGTTTGATTTAAAAAATTTATGACGTCACAGTATATGATAGATTTTTGATACCATGTACAGTAGGTGCATTTTAGACTATCTTTCGTGAAGTTAGGGCAGTGTTTTTTGGGGGCTTCGGCTTCTTATCTTGAATTTTTGAAACTGATCTTACAACCATAACGTTTTGACTATCTCTGAAAGGGGGGTCCGGGGGTTCTCCCCCGGAATTTTTCCGCAATTTAGCTCCTGAGAATGCAATTTTATGCCCTTTCGGGACGTTAGAGGAAGGAGTTTCAGAAGTTCTCCCCAAAGAAAATTTTCGAAACTGCAGCCTTAAAAATGAAGTTTCAGTCTATCTTTGTCAATGTTACTGGAGGCATAGACTGGATCGAGGGCTCTCCCCAGGAAACTTTTTGAAAACTGCCTAACAATGCAATTTCGAGATTCTTTAGTAATTTTAGAGGAAGCAGAAGGGAGTTTGGTTTGTCTTCCCCCGCAAATTCTTCAAAATAAATTCTTATCTTTTGGGATACTTTTGGTGTCGCTAGTGACAGTGTTCGATGTCTTTTCCCTAAAAATGTTTCTGAAACTGTTCTGAAGTCCTAAAAGTGTAATCTCTCTTTTCTTTCTTTTTTTTAAACTCTGTGATCTGAATTTTTTTCTCCGGGGGGGGGGGGGGGCAGTTGGTTATCGCTGAGGGGGCAGTGCCCTCCCCCCCTCCCCGGAGAGATGCCTGAAAGAAACACTGGTTGCATGTTGCATGATGAGATTTTATTTTCAATTTCGCCCACAGAAGTATTACTTCAAAAAAAAAAAAGATGAGAGAGAGTTAACAGAAAACATACGTTGTTTTGAGAATTAATTACTCCCTATTCCGTTTTTGTTTTGACAATTTAAGCAATTCATACTTATTCTCAAGTTTCAAGCCTTCCATATTTTGTCATAACTAAATGTAAATAATTAAAAACTGGATGTTTTCTTTTTCCTTAACCTAAATGCTGCAAACTAATTTTTTCTTTTAAGTTTGAAGTCAAAAAAAGCTGTATAACTTTGATTTGCAGTCGTGGACAATTATAAAGCACTTCCCAAATTATACATATCGCTCATGGGCTGCAATTACGGCACAGCTCAAAAAATCATGTTTTGAGATAAGTGGGTTTAAACTTTTCATTGCTAAGGAAAAAACATAAAAGAAATGCTTTAGTTATTATTAAATCTTAAGGCCTAATATTGAATTATGAGTTATGCTAGTATTGCTGCTGAAAAAAATGTGTATTTTATATTTACAATCTGTTCTTAGTCCGAAACGCGAGTTTTTTTGAGTTGTGCCACTATTGCAGCCCATGAGCGATATAATAAGAAGAACCAATCAAGATCTTTTTTGTTCAATGTAAATTTATGACTAGGCTAAGTAAAAGTATACGAGTAATTTTGTCGCGGTATTTTTCACCTTCGCAATGTTATTGTAAACGCTCTATGGGACCATTCATAAACAGTGTCACACTTTCTTTCAATATATTTGATCCCCCTCCCCCCTTTGTCACAAGATATCACTCTCCAACACGCCCTACCCCCTTTGTCACATATCACGCTATATTACATGAGCACATGTACTTGCAGTGTTGCAGTTCAGAAATAAGGTACTTACGTTAAAGAATCAAATTTTTAATTTTATTTTTTAACTTTTAATGACATTTGTGAGCATAACAATAATAATGATTACACGTGGGCTTAATTGGTATAAAATGAGATTAAGGTTAAAATAGAAAAAAAAGATAATTAGTGCATAATAGCAAAAAAAAATAATTAATTGAATTCTAAAAAAACACCCGCACTTATTTATCTTAAAAGTAAATACCTAAAACTTTCTTTAAAATTTTAACTAGAAGTAAGTTCAAACCTTAATAAGCAGCGGTATTTTCAATATAAAATGAAATCAATGAAACTTTAAAATCAAATTATGAAAATAAAAAAATTTCAAAAATAAGTTTAATCAGCTGATTTTTTACATGTTTTTATAGAAATCAAAATGTGTAATGTCACACTTCTTGTCAAAATTGCTCGAACCCCTCTCCCCCCCCCCCTCCCTCGAAGTAGTGTGACATCATCCCCTATGAAGTTAAAAAACGAAAAAAGAAAGATTAATATGCAGTTTCTCAGCATGTGAGGAAGAAAATACAAAGTTGAAACTAAAATTGCAAAAAAAAAAAAAAAAAAAGAGGGGCAGCTAAAATATTATTTTGAAAAATACATAAAAATAATCATACCTTTGCTGCTACATTTCTACAGGGTTTCTTCCCAAAATAAGACAAAATACTTTACCTTTTCTTTTACTCATAATCAAAATTTGCAGGCAAGCAAAGAAGACTTTTGCAAGAGCACACGAGCCCACTAAATTCCCAACTGCCTATGTCTGCAAGGCAAGGTCAAGGCATCCGCAAAGGGGCAAGAGCCCTCTCCTCGCCACCCCCCCCCCCCCCTTGTCGGAAGCGTTTCGATGTTGATTCGATTTTACGAATTGCTAGTTTAAAAAAGAAAAGACAAAAAATAAAGATTTGTCCCAGCAATAACAGCACAAACATCCACATCCCGCAATCGTAGTAGTAGACGAGGGGGTCCATTTAGGCATTAGCTCTGAAAGTTCCTTTATCTTCTACTTCCACAATGTGGGTAGTTTTAAAAGAGTCGCCATTTCCACGAATGTAACCTTCGGGCAAGGATTGACAAAGCACCTAACTGTTGTACGTATATTTATGGCAGATGTGGTGGCTTGCATTTTGCCAAAAAGGGATCAGTACATTTGCTGTTCTTGTTGTGTGGTCGGGTGATTAGAACCATATGTAGCCCTTAGGCAAGGAATCAATCCGTTATCTGTTGATGACACGACACGGGGGACCTACGGTCTTTAGAATTGAGGGAAAACATCTTATTTTGAGTTCTGGTTTATAGACACTGGATTTTGGAAGCGCCGTCTTGTCGTTTCCCCATTTGTAAAACAGAGCACCTACCCCCCCCACGCTCCCGAACAGATTGGTTTGAGGAACAAATTTTTTTTTTTTTTTTTTTTTTGTTACAGGTTTTTTTTTCAGACAAGTTAAAAATTTCGAAAGTATTTCGGGGGGGGGGCTCGGGCCCGTCGGGCCCCCCCCTGCCTACGGCCTTGGAACTGACCATTACAATACTTATAACGCAAAACCCACAACATATTTAATACTAAATACAATTTAATTATATAAATTTAAATTAATTATTTTTATATTAATTTTAATTAATGACTTTTTATATTAATTTAAATATAATTTATATTGATTGTATTTTTCACTATGAAAAGATGACCAGACGATTAATAAGTACAATTAATAAGTTTTAAAAGGAAAATGAAAAAACAAGCACATGTTTAAGATAGGAGAGGGGGGGGGGGACACTGTCATGCTTAAATGATTTGATAAGTCAAAATTTTCATAAAAGATAAATGTTTTGTTTTCAATAAGCAGAGCATATTTTTTTTAGTTTTGAAAACGTAATTGAAATTAAAAATACCATATCCTAATTTAGCTGGAAAATCAAGCAATATTAATCAAAATAATAATGTGATACAAAAAATAGGTATGTTATACTGTTTATGTGTATGTCAAATTTTCATGACATGAAAATTTTATTATCGTTTGATCAGAATAAAAAAACATTGCACTCTTCCTTTCTTACCATATGAAAATAGATTTGCTCATAGAACATGCAAAATATTTGATATTCCACAATGATTTATTGATGTGGAAACATTTCATTTGAATAAAATTAGCTTCACCTTCAAAAATAGTAATGCTTAAATGTATTTTAATTTATATATTCACAATATTAACAATGTCGTTATCAAATTGCAATTTATTTATATTTTTGGAAAATAATCGAAAGAATTCGTAAAAAAAAATGAAGATAGTTAAGGATAAATGGGGCGAATTACGTCATTAAGTTTCATTATTTTCAAATTTTCATAAGCTTTGCTTTTCTAAATAATTTCTAAGTTCAATAAATAAACTAGTGCTGCCATCTAGCGTCAGAAGTGTCTGAATCATGATGTCATGGGCAACGTCAGAAGGAGGCGTGGCTTAAACCCACTACAGGGTAGGAACGGTCAATATGCGTCATAAACCATACCACGTGATACGAACTAGCCAATCGGATATGTTTATTTCAGAATGCCTAGTGAAGTCCAACGTCTCGTAGTAATGATTAAACTTTGTGCAAAGTAATAGAAATAAAATTTCACGTTAAATTAAAGCACAAATGAGCATTAAAACGCAGACATATGTTTCGGGATTGCTTGGAATCCCTTTTTCAATGCGACAGGGAGCTTCTAGATGCAAAACATCCAAATGAAGCAGACAGAACAACAAAAACAAAGCTTATATAGCCTAAGAATTAACTGTAAACCAATGAGAATAAAGGCAGTGTGAAGTGGAAGTAGAAGTAGTAGGAAAGGCAACAATAAGAGAGCAACAAACGAATGCAGTTGGAAGTACAGAAAGTAAAAAGGAATATCAATAAAAACAAAGCAAAAAAGACAACAGCGTGCATAAAAATGTGAAAATACATGAAAATTGCAAAAAAATAAAATAAAATACAAAGAATAAAATGGAAATAAAATAAGTACAGAAAATATCAAAACAAAAAGCAAAACAAAGTACACATGCAAAAGAGGGGGAGGGGGGGGGGAGAAAGAAAAAAATTGACACAAAAAAGGAAAACTAACAAGAAAACCAAGAAAGAACAACAAATTAAAGGAACTTATGCCAGACCTGTGAAAAATAAGGAGTTGAGGAAGAATCATTAACCAAATTAGAACTATTCCTGTTAATATGATACGCTTCCCAAAAGTCAAGTTCTAAAGGGGAAGAACATTTTTGAATAATTTTCCCAGAATTGAAATCAAAAGAGTGGTTGGAATTCCAACAATGTTGAGCAATGCTAGACTTATTCAGCTCTTGCTTTCGTACATAACCTTTATGCTCATTTAACCGAATTTTCAGAGCACGTTTTGACTGTCCAATGTAAGAAAGGCCGCAACGGCAACTAATTTGGTAAATACCCCAAGTATTAAGTTGATCAACAGGATCTTTAAGAGAAGAGAAGGAAAGTTTTTTGCTAGGAGCAAAAACAACTTGAAATTGAAACCTTTTTAGGATTTTAGCAATACGAAAACTTACAGAATGAAAGAATGGTAACACAACCAAATTCTTTCTAGAAACCACATGATTGGGACCAGAAGTTTTTTTAGAAAGTTTGTTATGAATAGAATCAATTAAAGAGTGAGAAAATCCTCTATCAACAGCTACAGCTTTCAGATAGTTGAGTTCAATCTTGAGAAGCTCAGGAGAAGAGCAAATATTAATAGCACGATGGACAAGAGCATTAAAAGCCGAATATTTTTGGTTGGGAGGATGAGACGATAGTCTGTGAGGAGGTAAAGAAACAGCGAAAGGTTTACGATAGACAGAAGTTGTGAAACCAGACTCACTCCTAGAAATCAAAACATCAAGAAACGCGAGGCTACTATTAAGTTCTTTCTCACAAGAAAACTGGATATTAGAATCAATGGAGTTCATAATCGAAAGAGCATCATCAATACCTAACAAGTTACTGTCCGTTAGGACAAAACAATCATCCACATAACGAACATAAAATTGAAATTGCAATTTTTGGAATAGTTTTTCCTCAAAATAATGCATATAGAAATCACTTAAAATAGGACTAAGAGGACTTCCCATGGCCAGGCCATCTACCATAGCATAGAATTTACCATTAAATACAAAAGTGCTCTGTTGCAAGCACACACGAGTAAGAAAAACTAATTCCTCAATTTCCACAGAAGTAAAATGGAATTCAGAAAGCCTTTTCCTGAGGCAAGTCAAAGCGCCATCAACAGGAACATTAGTAAACAAAGAATTAACATCAAAAGAGGCCATAACCGATTTATTCGGAACGAAGTTATGAAGTTCCTTAACAAAATCGGTGGAATTTTTAACAGTGAAAACATTCCGACTCCTAAGTGGAGAAAACATAGAAACTAAATACTTGGAAAGTTTATATGAAGCAGTGCCAATATTGGAAACAATTGGTCTGAAAGGAATACCTGCCTTGTGTACCTTCGGTAAAGCATAGAAACGCGCACAATTAGCAACAGAAGGAATCACAGACCGTTTAGCAATCAAAGGAATAGAATGAACAGACTTAACAGCAGAAGAAATAGCTTTTAACTCCTTGTCGCTAGGATCTTAATAAATTTCAGAATAAGGACCAGAAGCAATTAAATCATCAGTTTTTTCAACATAAGATGATTTATTAAGAACAACAATTTTATTTCTACAACGTCTCGTAGTTTCCGCGGCAAGCTCACAACACCAACAAAGACACTCTTAATAGTAATCGATGCGGTACTTGGATTGGCTAACCTGAAAAGTGACGTCATTTGTTGTTAGTTTCGACTTCGCAAAGCTAGAGCTCGTCTTTTCTTTGATAAATTACACTAATGGCTTTAATTAAGCCACCAGATATTTGTTTGTTACCAGATGATTATACATATAAGGTAGGCTTTTGAAAGCAAAGAAGGGAGCAACTTTACAATATCGTTCAGAATTAAAATCATACAAACACAGGACGAAGCCAAGGTATCTCACTAATCTGTCTGAATTATTTGTAGATTATTTATTTTATACATTATTCATAGCAACTCACTTTCCTCTTTTTATGAAAAATATTTTTTTTTTAGCACATTCACTCATTTGTTCAACTTCTATTATTGTTATTTGGATTTATATCTAAATAAATACTAATTTTATTTGATGAACTTTAATTCAAAGGAGACAAGGGAGTTCAAACTTATTAGGGAGGTGTACCAGCACAGGATATTATTTTCAGAGAGGGGGGGGGGGGGCGGGATGGGGTATAGTATTTCAGTGTTTCCAATAGTACTGCATGAAATTAAGGGCGTAGCCAGGATTCCCGTTAGGGGGGGGGGGGGCAACGTTACTCAACTAACATCAGGCAGGAAAATATGCATATTAAAAAAAAAAATGAAAGGAAATTAAAAGAAAAACTAAAAAACACCCTTTATTCAGTTATACAGTATGGGACCCCAAATTCGGAATCCCGAAATCCGAAAGACAAAAAATCCGGAACTTTTTCAAAAAAAAAAATCGGCAGCTGAAAAAACCCCAACTTTTGTTTTTTGAAGAAAAATCGGGAAATATTTTGTACCGTTTTTTTTTTTTTTTTTGGAAATAGGCATTTTAAAAAGCAGGGAAATAAAATGTAATGAACATGTTTAAGATCGGAAATGTGCAGTTTTCAAAAAAGTTATTTCGCGATTTTCTGAAAAGGGTTCGTTTTTGCGATTAAAGTTTTTATTAATTGTTGCTTTAATTCTAATACCATTAAATTTTGTTTTTTTATTTCTTGTAGTTTTATTATATTTATTTTTTTAATGAGCTCCAATTTTCGCGCGATACAGAACATTCGCGAAATTTAAATTCGGCGTTTCTCGCATTTTCCAGATTGCCTGATCTTTTACTTCAATTAAGTGGCTAGAGAATATAAAATCATATCAGAATTTGACGGAATTCTTTTCTTTTATTGTTTAATGAAAAAGGTTAAAATAATATCGGGAAAAGTATAAATTTTTCGATGTTTTGCCTCAAATGTAAGCCGACTCCAACTTCGTTTTTTGTGCTAAATTTCGCGACTTATAGGCGAGTATATACGATAGTAAAAAATGCTATAAAAACTGAGCAAAATGCTAATAAAAACTGCCAGAGCAAGTTATATGGGCTTTGATACTACTTACAAAAATTTTTGAATGATGACCCAAAATCCGGAACGATCGCGGTCCCGAGCGTTCCGGATTTGAAGTCCCATACTGCTAAACCCATATATATGCTCCCATATGCTAAAAACAGGGAGGTTAAAGGCTACTCCCTGGCTAAAACACTTTTTAAAAATAAAATAAACGCTAGAAAATATTTCTAAATGCTGTATTAAAACTATTTCTGCAAGAAATACCTAATTATTCATAATCACAATGGAAGGGCAGCAATATTTTCTCATAAAGGTTTCTTTTTAAGTTAAATGGGTGATAGAGAAACTTAAGATTGATGAAATCATTCGACAATGTTGGGAAAACCATTCTTGTTTGTCACGTTTTTACATTTACAGGGAGGAGGAAATGGGCAAAAGTTTAAAGTTCAAAAATTATTAAACGTCTAAAATGCTTTAAAACGCTTAAGAAAAAGTGAAATTTAGACACATTTTTAAAGAGTGTCACCCCTTTAATATATTTTGAATGAAGTAAATTGAAGCTTCATATACTTTAAAATTTTAAAATTCATGCACTTAAGTCAATTAAATTAATAACAAAAAAAGGGTGAACAAGTTGGTCACCATCCATAATAGTTAAATATATTAACCATGAAGGGGGAAAATATGTTTTATTCTTTCCAGTACCTCAGTTGCTAAAAATTCATGACAGCAAACCATGTATAGAACTCAAATAAGAGTTAAAAGTTTTTTTTCAAGAATTTTCGGCTTAAAAATTTCATACGAAAAAATGCATGATTTATATAAAAAAAACTAATTAGGTGTGAGACTAAGGCATCCTAAAGTGGAAGAACATTCTCATTCACAATGTTTGTCAAAATAATAGATCACAGAGGAGAATTTAGCAGACTCAACAAACATTACATCTTAGCTTTCCTTATTAGATCACTTTTAAGTCAAACATCTATGGAATTAGAAATAAACAAATACTAGTAAAAATATTTTTAGGAAAACACAACAATTATGTTTATCATTACGCTGTTAAGAGTGAATCAATAAGTTAAAAATTTCTACTAAGTCATTTGAAGAGATATTTCATTAAATATCATTTCAAGGATATGTATGTATAATACTGATTTTCAAAAAAACTAGCGTAAAAAAGAACACTATTAAAGCGTATAAATGAAAAATATACCAATTAAATTAATTAATGCCACCACAAAGATCAAAATTCTGATATAGACCTCAAGAATTAGGGTGCGCCGAAAAAACATTTACTATTTGAGATTATGCTTTAGCCATTGGTGGCACAAAGTGCACATCATATAAGTTGAAGTTTCTAGGGCATTTTTTTGATTAGCCGCACACGCTTTGAATTTTTTGGGCAACTATACTTTTTTGAACAAAATTTTTAAAAAATATGTTAAAAAAAACTATTTTTGAAGTTCGGTGTTTTTTTTATGTTGTAAACAAATTCTTCCAAAATGAAACACCTACTATAGTTAGTCGTATATATTTTAATAGAAATTTCTGCGCTTTTTTGAAAAAGAAGGAATTATCTTGCACACTTCAATTTTTTAATGAGAATTTTGTGACACCAATGGCTTCTTTTCCTCACTATCCGTAATCGAGAATTAGAAGAAGAATTTTTTATTAAAATAAAACGCACTTGACGGAAATTTTAACGTATTTACGGGAAATGTAGAATTTGTCCTAAAAACTTCCAAGTTTTTACATGCATTTTGTACCACCAATAGCACCTTTTCCACAATACCCATCAGCAAAAATTGCAAAAAAGTATTTCCCTTTTTATCTTGTAAATGTTGAGATTCATATTTCACATAAAATTTTGATAGTGTTATTGTATACTAAATCGAAGGTAATCAAATCCAACTTCGTCAAGCGAGAAATTTTAGCAAGTTGGTATACTTCCCATAGCTTGAACGGTTCAAAAAGAAGGAAATATTTAAAAGCTCTTACCAGTAATACCATTTTTTGCACTAGTGAAACTTAACTGCCAGCTCTGAACAACAGCAGTTCCTCAAAAATGGCCACTGTTCTTTACACCCGGCCAGTCACCAGAGAAATAACATTAAAACCTATTCCTGTCAACTACTAGATGGCCACATTTGACGGACTCCGAAAATTACTTTTTATCTTTCGGTGGATCTTTTTACAACCAAAGGCTACCGAAACGAACATATTTGTCCTAAGGATTCTTATCACTCCTCAAGAAAGTAGAAATCTCCCCTACTGCTTCAAGGAATATTAATGTCATAATATGGTAAATGCCTTTTAACAACGTCTGCACCAAACAATGATCGTCAAAAATAATCCCTCCAATTCTCAAATTAACGGCCTGAAAAAGGTACAAAAGAGAGGGAAAGGGCTTTTTTACTTGCTATTTTTATCAGCATTCCCAGAAGTAGTTTATATTTCGATTGGCTTCTAATGATTGAAGAAATATAATAGGAGAGAGGGAGATGTGAAGAAAATGCCACACACATTGGATGAGCCACCACCCTTGAAGAATCTTATCTTCATTCATCTCGTATTCTGCATTGAAAGATGGTTTTATGACACCTTTGTCATTGAATGGTCAGTCATTCAAAGGGTCTTTTGCTTATTTGTAACTGCAACTTCACACTCTTGATGGGTAAGTGCGAGAGAGAGAGCCCGAGAAGGGAGAGTATAGATAACTCGCATCGCCTAGGTGTACTTGCAACGGGGTCTACTCGCTTCATCCAGTTTCGGTAAAATAATTGAGTTTCTTTCTGTAAAACAAGATATTACAGCGGAAATCTTGCATTCACGACGACTTCAAGGAAATGAACTGAACTTGCTTGATCAAGGGAGTTGCAACTGCCCCTTCCTAGATGGCCCCTTGCCCTGATCTAGGGAGGGGCATTTGCCCCTCCCGGTTCCCCTGGCTACGCCCTTGCATGAAATGCGATTATTATGTGCCTTTATACCTTGGTAAGTAGTTTATTATAAGTGAATGAATGCTGATGAACAGGATTTGCTGGAGAGGGATGCTATTAATGGTATGTGAATCGTTACTCAACTTGGGGTTTGCATAGTGTTTGAAAAGCGTTCAAGAAAATAACGTTGCAATGGCGGAATTTTAATTGTTAATGAAGTAAAGAAATAATAAATTAACATATACATATTAGTACCAAGCGTAAAATTGATTTTTGTATGAATTGTTTTCCCGATAATGTGGAAAAGTCATGTACTGGCACGAGAAGCAAGTGCACAAAATTTGAAAGCGCTAATTTCCGTTTTTATCCGATTTCGAACATGTGAATCACATGTACATTTTGAGCAAGTGGTACCAGAAGATATATATTGATTTATTTTAAATACTCCTACCATTTAACAATTCTTCCTCCCTATCATGAAGAAAGAGTCAGAAATATGAATTTTACTAAAATATAAAATTTTTCATTATTTTTGGCTAATTCCTCACATTTAGAACCAGAAGATATTTGTTGATTAATTTCAAATTTTGTACTTGCATTCATCATTTTATTTTAACTTTTCTGTATTATCGCAATGGAAAAATTGAAAATAAGTAAATTTAATATTACTGTAAATTTCCATTACTTTGGTTATTTTTTGTATGTTTCAACGTGAAAGTGGAACCGAAAGATATTTATTGATTGATTCATAATTTTGTTTGTATATTTCTCATGCCATTCTACAACTTTTTCGCACTATCGATGAAGTTATTATTGTTATTTTTAAATATTTTTTTCTAATACATATGTTTACTGCACTATTAATAATTCAAAAAGAACAATAATAAAAAAGTAATAATTAAAAGTATATATTCATTTTCTTGCAGTTAAATATTTTAATGTTTATGAGTTTTCATTTCTTGTTATGAACATGTTATGGGTAACATGGAAAATAAATGTGCTAGCCAATTTTATAGTTTTCATCATTTTGATTTGTCAAGGGTTTTTTTTTTTTTTTTAAATTTTTAATAAACCATTACTTTTTAGGTTTGCAGTGTTTTGAAGATAAGATGCATGCGCATGTCTGGACATTATCGTCCTGGAAATTTATTAACTTTATTTATTTATTTTAATTTCTTAATTCATAGATTGGCATATCCTGAACTTTTTTTAAAAACTTTTAATTAATCATTATTTTTTAGGTTTGCACTGTTTTGAAGGTAAGATGCATGTGCATGTCTGGACATTATCGTCCTGGAAATGTTATAACTGTATTTATTTTAATTTCTTAATTCATAGGTTGTGAACAATCCTGAACTTTTTTTTTTTTATATAACTTAAATTAAACATTCTTTTGTAGGTTTGCAGTGCTTGTTGCATGTTTTGAAGGTAGTGCTGACTCCAGAATGAAAGGGCCGCCAGGGGGAACTCTGAAAAGGACACTATGTTTTCTTCAAAAAGGGCACCCTTAAGTCGTGCTTAAAAACTATTTTTACCCCCCCCCCCCCCGCAAAAAAATTTAAGCATTGAAAAAGCTTCAAGTTTAGTAAGGTTGCAAACTTTGCATGGTATCTCAGGTTTTCGGTCACTTACGCATGTTTTCATAAGTATTCTGCTGCAAAATTATGAACTACTCAACAAAGAAAATTTTAGGTCTTGGTGACATTTCTTTACGACCAGGTTTGGGAGAGGTGTACCAAAGTTCCAACAAATCGCGACCCCCACAAAAGTGCTCTCAATGTGGCCCACACAAGTCTAAATGCTGGCTCTGATTATTATTGACAAGTATCAGGGTTCACACTGGTGAAAAATACAAGGTGGGATTTCCCACCTTGACCAAAATTTTAAGTGGGATTTTTAAAATTTAAGCTCAAATAATTTTTTTTTGGGTGGGATTTCAAAAAATATTGCGGGAATCGCGCAACCGCGCGAACACCGAGTACTTCAGGTGACAGTGACCTAGGATTCCAAACTCGGTGCCATTTTAAACCTCAGCCATAGAGCTTTCAAATTTTTAATTAATCATTTTGTTTCTAATTCAAACATTTTTTTTTTCTTTTTAAAGGAGGGGTGTGATGGGAACTTTGGAGAAAATAGCTTTTTATTTTTTCTCAATATATTTTGTCTTTTTTACCATTAAAAAAGAAATTGTATTAGGTGATAAAAAAAATGGCGCACAATTATATGCAAGAAAACACTAAAATTAAATAAGATAATTTTTCACAGGGCAAGTGGGAGCCACAATGCTAGTGCAATCTGTACTTCTTTTATTCTTCTATGGGAAAATGCTATGAGAGGAAAATAATGTGCAAATTGTGCTTGTATTCAACATCTTATTTAATTTAAATTTTCTTTCTAATAGAGCCTAATTTTCTGTTTAAACAGTTTTTTCAGGCATGGGGGTGGGAGAGTCAAAAGTCTTGGAGAGGAATAACTGTATTTAGGCTCAATAAGCGTTTTGCTGTTCACTGTTTAAGAAATAATAAGAAATATTGTAAACCTAAAGCAGATGTTAAAAGATTGCTGCCCAATTTTACGCAGTTCGCTAATTAGCATATGACCGTTTTCCGCGTGCAAACGGAGAGATAAATGAGATACAAATACTATTTTTAGCACATATAAACTGATTAGTATGTAGAGATTATTAAAATGTTTGAATTGAAAAGAAAAGAAATGCTTATTTGGCTTTGAAAATAGCATTTAACTGTTTGTATAGATTATGTGAAATGACGCCGATGAGTTTTACTGTTTTATTTTATTTATTTATTTTCGGTGGTGAGGCTAAATGCTAAATCCAGAACAATTACACATCATGGAACTCCAAATTCGTTATCCCAAAATTTGGAACACTTTCAAAAACAAAAAAAAATCTTGATTTCAATAAAAAATCGTGAAGCCGTTTTTACTGTTTTTTTCTTTTGAAAATAAACATTTTAAAAATAAGAAAAAATTAATTTTAATGAACGTGTTTAAATAAAAATGTAGTTTTCATGATCGTGTCCTAAAAAGGTTTTCATATTTGAGATCGCGATTTCTGAAAAACGGTTCATTTTCGCGATTAAGAGTTCTTATTAATTATTGCTTTAATTCTAAGTTAATATCATTAAATTTTGCTTCTTTCTATTTTTGTGCTTTTATTATATTTATTATTATTGTTTTTTAGACTGAGCGCTAAATTTTACGCGATACAGAAAATTCGTAAAATTGAAGTTCGTGCTTTCTTTTATGTTCCCGATAAGCTGATCTTTTATAATTAGTAAAAGTCTTTAATAAGCGGATAGGGAATTTAAAATCATGTCAGAATTTGATAATATTCCTTTCTTGTATTGTTTAATTAAAGAGGTTTAAAAAAACGGGAAAAGTCTGGATTTTTCGATGTTTGGCCGCGAACGTAAGTCGACATTGAACTTCGTTTTTTGTGCTAAATTTCTCGACTTATAAGAGAGCATATACTGTATTAAAAAATGCTATTAATGAATGAAATGCTAATGGCCAAATCTATGAGTTCTGGTGCTATATACTAAATTTTTTGAATCAGGACCCAAAATGCGGAAAGTTTGCCGCTTTTGCTCTTTTTTTTTTTTTTGAAAAATCGGGAGTTTTTCCAATTGCCGCACATCATCGGCAGGTAGCGGGTTGCAAGCTGCCCATCCTAACTAAAAATTGCATAATTTAAGTTGCAGACATTGATATTTGTTTAAGGTTAAAACACTTTAAAATAAAAAAAAGGCACGTGATGCGTCAATCTACTACCCCCAGTTATTCCAAGAACCTAAAGGGGAGAAGACAATAATGCTCTGCAGTTATGAGAAAATTATTGGGGACAAATAAATAAAGGGGGGGGGGGGGGGGGCAGGATGCCTGGATTGAAGTTTTCCTACTGCACTTCCTGCTTTGAAGGCCGTTCGGCCGATTTTGGCATGGTCTGAATAGACCGCAGGGCGCATAGAAAAGGGAAGAAAGGGGCCGCCGGGCGCAGCGCCCTGTCAAAATTGCTTAGAGTCGGCACTATGAAGGTAAGATGCATGTGCATATGTCTGGACATTATCATTCTGGAAATTTTATAACTTGATTTACTTTAATTTAACTCATAGTTTGTTGTAGATCCTGAATGAACTACGCTCCTGGACTGCTTTTAGTTTAAATAAGAAACACTCTTTAGTTTGCCAGTGCCTGGTTGCATGTTTTAAAGGTAAGGTGCATGAATATCTGGACTGCATTGTTCAAGAAATTTTATATTTTATTAATTTTAAATGTGTTTGTGTTTCTCAATTCAATTGTATGGCCTTGTCAGTTGTATTTTATAAAGGTGAAATGCATATCTTTCATTGCCTAGGAATTATTTATTATTGGAAACTATATTTCACTACCTGACTGATTATATAAGTTTTCCATGTCTTTCATATTTATTATGCTATTTATATAGTTAAATAAAAAATTGATGAATATTACACAAAAGCTACCATACTACATTTTGTCCCAATTTATGTGAAGTGTCATTTGAGGGATCAAGGAAGTCAATTGCCCCCTCCCCCTGCTTTTGAAAATGTAATATTATTTATATGTGTTTATGTATTTTGTTGTTTTTTACTTATAATATGCATTAAATATTTTCCCCTTGCCCCCTTTTCTTGGAAAATTTTGAATTTGTGCCTGTTACCAGCAACTGCACCGCCAGAATAAGAACTTTTCTTTAGTCGTTTCTTTAGTTTTACTAAGCTGAAGAGAACACACAAGTTAGTTCTCAGAAGTGGCAGCCAAAATTACTTAATAATGACAATTGATTTCTGGAAAACTAAATTTTTAGTCCCAATTCTTTGGGAAAATGCTATAATCAACAACTGAACAGAATAATAATCACTATCCTGAATGGTGTGCTGCTTTGTTTTGTCTTACATTAGCATTTCATTGTGACATGCTTTTCAGTGTAAAGTGATATCTTAGCTAAATTGCTTTTGTCATTAGTTGCTCCTTGAATCTCCCCCCTCCTTTTCTATTCTTCTTATATAGGTGCCGGAATACTCACTGCAATCACTGAAGATAACATTAAAGTCATTTATTTAAAATAAATTCCTTTGAATTAACCTTAGCTTTTATTTTGTCTACGCCACAACCCTTCACATTTCCAAACTTTAATCAGTATTTAATTTCAATTTTGTAGAACATTTTTATAAATTCTTTTTATTCTTGTATTAAGAAGTTAAATTTGCTGACTATTGTGTGTATGCAAGACAGATATGGATTATTAAATGAAGTACAAAAACATGAACACAATGTAAAATATAATTTGCTTAAAAAGGATAGTTTCTAAAATTTTTTTTAAAATTTACTGTTACAGTCAGACTTTGGTATAAGGTCACACGTCAGAACTTAACATTAAAAAAATCGTATAACCAACTCCTACACGCATTTGATATTCTATGAGCTGGGACTTTAGAAAAGTGATCTTCTATTGAGGTCTGACTTCGAAGGAATATTTCATCGAAAGTTTGCTGTCAAAGGCCGTTTAATATTTATTTAGGAGAAAGGGGTTTGGTTAGAAAATATGCAAAATACCTGAACACAGTAGTAGAACCCTCATCTATTTTAACCATTAACTCCCTTCAGAGTACTTCTGGATATAACAACAACAGCTCACAAAGAATTGGAAATGAGAAGCCAACGTTTAACTGTTATGCATTATCTAATAAATATACTACTCAATATTTTTGAAAAAGATATTTTCTTAACAATAGTTGCATTTGTTTTTGGAATGAAAAACATTTACTATTATTATTGTTTTTATTAAAATAATTAGTATATAACAATAAATTTTGTATTTACATGTAAGAATAATAATGATTGGTGGGGTGGGGGTGGGGGGATTATTGCTCATTTTTTCGTTTTGTGAACATATACTTATGAAATTAGGCTAATTGGTTACTTACTACATTATTTTTTGCACCAACTGGAGCCAATGTTCAGAACATGTATGTATAAGAACATAATAAAAGCAGAAAAGCTTTTTGCAAAGTTTGTTTGAGAATGTATGGGTACTATTAATTACGCACAACAAAAGTAAATTAATGTATGAAAACTTTTTAGAGCCTCTAATATGGAACAAGAACTCAAAAAAGATAAACTTGTTCTTAGATATAGCATTCACATAAGGAATAAATTAAATTTTTTTCATTTAGTTTTTGTAAGCTCCTTTCTTTACCATGAAGTATTTAAAAAAAGAAACACATATATGATTTATATTCAAATGACCATTCGCAAAATACATTTGGGCGTACTGCAGTAACGTAAATGAGGTTGAATTAACAAGTAAAAAGTGTAACTTTTGGCTGAAATATATATTTTAAAAAAAAGCACAAAATAACAATGAAAATTAAATGCACGTATTTTAGGGCTGAAAGGCCCTTTTTCAACATTGCAAAAAAAGAGATAAAAATTTAGATGACAATATATGCATAAAATACAAAAGTGACAACTCGCAACAGGATAGGATCAGCCAGTTTGTTCCTAGTTATGCATACATGTATGCATCTGGTGTATTGGCTATTTTTTACTGACATCTTACTTGTTACTTTTGCCTACAGTAATTTGGCTCTGACGACAAAAATAAACCATTAAATCGTCATCAGGAATACCTTTTAAACTTATGAGAATGATTTACGACGTATTATTTGCAAAATACTATTATAAATTCTTTAATTTACATTTGTTTATTATTTCTTAGAAATAACACTAGGTGGCAGCACAAAAGGAGAATACTAGTGCTCCATAGACTCATACGTCATGTAACTGATTGGCCAATTGGGAGAGCGACGCATACCAACCGAAGAGTTTCCTTGTTGGTATTGTGAGCTTGCGTTTCGCAAACGATCGCCAACTAGCGAAATAATAAAGAACAAGAAGTTCCGTCTAGAACTATACGAGCCTACTTTCCCGTATACACCAAATTCAAATTTATAATCTAGCTATCTCTTTCTCTCTCTTTCTTATTTATCTTTAGTTCTAATTATTGAAAATATACCTTTTTCAACGGATAATACATATTCATTCACTCACTCATTCATTCTTTCATTTATTCAGCCATGCATTTATTCATTCATTCGTTACCTCATTCAAGTGTTTATTCATTCATTTACGTATTCATGTATTTATTCACTCATTTATTTATATTTTCATTTATTCAATAATTTATTCATTCATTCTTTTCCTCATTCATTTATTCATTGATTTATTCTTTCACTCTTTAATTTATTCATTCATTCATTATTTCACTCATTGAGTCACTGAGAAATATCCTTGAAAATCCCGATCAAAAAATTTCATAGCAAAATAGGCTCGTAAGTTCTGGATAAACTTTCTATTTCTACATGTTCTACGTTATAAGAGCTTTCCGATAAAGTTTGTTCCAAGCAAATCGGTCAGTTAGATCAGGATTTATATAGGGTTGAAATTTCCCCGTAAGCCCTGTGTTAATTTTTTGAACTGTTCAAAAATGAACAAAAACTGTTCAAATCAATATTTCACGCCGAGAACTCCTTTCAATAAGCTTGCAATAGGAACTTGGCTCTTGTGCCCAGAGTTTACAGAATTTGCTTCAATTTTGTCCATAGGCGCTAATGTTAAAATTTTTTTAACTGTTCAAAATTGAACAAAAAATTGTTCAAAGTAAAATATAGAAATGAGATGTCCTCGCCGAGATCTTTCGAATGCAAAAAGAATTTTTCCAATCGGACAATTCGTTCAAAAGTTATTAGGGGGGGGGGGGGACAGACCGACAGACAGACAGACCGACAGACAGACCGACAGACAGACCGACAGACAGACAGACCGACAGACAGACAGACCGACAGACGCACTTTTTCACCATCTCAATACCCTACTTTAAAATTTTTTATTTTTCAATCTTTATTTAATTACTTCACTTATTTTTGACTTTTCTTGATTTTTAACGATATTTTCACGATACATTAAGCCTTCTTTCATGCTTTATTATTATTTTTTTTTACTTTTACGGGAAATTAGGCTAAAAAAGAAACGATATTTTAAACGTATTTTCAGTATTGAAACTGCTTTGACCATATGCATCTGCACTTTTATAGCACACTAGCGGTACCCGCACGGCTATGCCCGCGTTAAAAAATGAAAAGACCAGTCGGTTTGCCATTGTGTATATAGTGATAACTTTTTAGGTGTAAATTATGTTATTTTATTAAAATGTATAGCATTCCACATAATTAAAAATTAGCTGCCCACGGCAATCAGCCAGAGATCCTACACATTTAAGCACTTTTTTTTTTTACAAAACACACACAATAAAAAAGGGAAAAGGAAAGAAAGAAACGAAACCAAAATAAAAAAGAAAATATTTGAAAGAAAACGCATTTTGTTTGTTTAGTTCAAGTACCCACATAAAAAGGACGATTATAATAAGTTAGAATAGTTTTAATTACTAATAAATTTTTAGTATAATTAATTTGTATCTATTATTTATTGACATTAAAGTCGGGTCCAGACGCTACGTTTTGTACAACCTTTTGTCTGCGCAGTCTTAAGACTGAATGAAAACGTTGCAGTTTTTTATGCGTCTACATGGTGCAGAGATATCTGTATATTTCACTCAGTTTTGTGCGATATCGTCACGAAGGAGGTACTACTCTGGACAATTTTGGCAGGGTGTCATGTTAAAAAAAAAAAAAAGACTGGAACGTCTCAGAAGTACCCGGCGTTCAAAGTGGTCAAATGATTACATAAAATAAATAGTTTTTTGTTGCCTGTTCTAGTGGTTCGGCAACTGCAGTCTCTTTATTTTCATCCATGGTATTCCTAGACTGCTTTGGTGTCTCCTGATCATTTAGGAAATGTGACAAATCAAAATACCAGAGAGATGGCTTGTAGATTTCGTCTCCAGCCCCAGATCGAATCGATTTATTAACTTTTTCCAATTCTTTACGATAAACACTTCTCAAAGAATTAATTATTTACAACTGTTTCTCTGTTTGCATCAATTTCTTTGAATTTTTCCACTAAACTCTCATAAGCCTCCCCCTTTTATTCCTGTCACTATACGCCTTGGATTTGACACGCCAAATGCATGGGAAACGTTCGCATAATGCAATAAATTCTGTGAGAAACTCCCGAGAACATCGCCGAAAGTCGGCCATTGTCGCCTGACGAATTGAAACTGAGAAACAAATGAATCTGAAAAGGGTGCTACCGTCTACATGTGCCGATTTGTCTGCACAGTTCAAAGACATCTAGTCAAGTTATCGCTGCAACTGTACAGTCTTCGCACCGGACTCAATACTGCGCACTTTTCAAATCTACATGCAACGTTTTATCTGCAACGTGTTGAACTGCGCAGACAAAAGATTGTGCAAAACGTAGCGTCTGGACCCGGCTTAAAACAGAAAGACGAAATTTTGTAGCTTTTCTAGCAGAAACAAACAGCAGCAAGCAAAACTTTAGGAATAAACCTTTCATTCCAGCTGAAATAGGAAAATAACATATGTGCTATAAGCTGGAATAACAAAAGTCGCTATAAAGAGTAACATTTCTTTTAAAACCCCTGTGCAGTAATTAAAATGGTCCCGTAAAATACATGTCAAAGTAAGGAAATCAAGATAAAGTTATGAATCGCCTGTGAGACGCAGGAAATAACATTTAATTCGTTTTAAAAAAATTATAATCAATATCCAAAAAAATAAATTAATTAAAAATCGGCTGCTCTTCAAAATGCTAAAAACCGCAAGCAATAAATTTTAATTCGTTAAAAGAAACAAGAAGTTCCGTCTAGAACTATACGAGCCTACTTTCCCGTATACACCAGCTTCAAATTTATAATCTAGCTATCTCTCTCTCCTTCTCGTTTAGCTTTAGTTCTTAATTGCTTCAAATATGTCTTTTTCAACGGTTAATACAGATTCGTTCAATCATTCATTTATTCAGTCATTCATGTATTTATTCACTCATTTATTCATTCATTATTTTGCTTATTCATTTAATCTTTTATTAATTCAAAAATATTCTTGAAAATCCCGATCAAAAAATTTCATAAGAAAATAGGCTCGTTAGTTCTGGATGAACTTTTTACTTGTACATATTCTACGTCATAAGAGCTTTCCGATAAAGTTTGTTCCAAGCAAATCGGCTCGTTAGATCAGGATTTATATAGGATTGAAATTTCCCCGTAGGCACTATATTAATTTTTTTTTTTTTGAACTGTTCAAAAATGAACAAAAATTGTTCAAATCAATATTTCACGCCAAGAACTTCTTCCAGTGAGCTTGTTCATTGGAACTTGGATCTTGTACCCAGAGTTTGCATAATTTGCTTCATTTTCACCCACAGGTGCTAATGTTAAAATTTTTTGAACTGTTCAAAATTGAACAAAAAATTGTTCAAATCAAAAAGTAAAATATAGAAATGAGATGTCCTCGCCGAGATCTTTCGAATGCAAAAAGAAGTTTTCGAATCGGACAATTCGTTCAAAAGTTATTAGGGGGGGGGACAGACCGACAGACAGACAGACCGACAGACCGACAGACAGACAGACAGACCGACAGACCGACAGACACACTTTTTCCCCATCTCAATACCCTACTTTCAAATTTTTTATTTTTCAATCTTTATTTAATTACTTAACTTATTTTTGACTTTTCTTGATTTCTAACGATATTTTCACGATACATTAAGCCTTCTTTCATGCTTTATTATTATTTTTTTTTACTTTTACGGGAAAGTAGGCTAAAAAGGATCAATAGTCAGTTGGCATGGTAACAATTAAAATTAAAGTTAATTACCGTGAAAAAATAATTTCGAACTGCAGAGAAAAATGCTTATAAATTCTTTTCTAGTTAATTTAGAGGCTTCGAATTTTCGCACGCAGAGCGAAACTCCTTCCGGGGTAGTTTTTCACGCGCTTTTCAACGGTATCAAGCTCGAAACGATGCGATAATTTCTTCCCATATAAAATGACTATTGTATGAAACATTCGGCTATAAATTGGAATAATAGAAGAACAAATTCGAATTTCAGAAAAAACTTTCCGAGGTGAACACCCCCATGTTCCAAACTAATTTCGTGCCAAATTTCATGAAAATCCGCTGGACGGTCTGGGCCCTACGCCGTACACAGACACACACACACACATACTTACTTCTTTATTATTAGTAGAGAGTAGAGATAGATATTTCTATCATTTGGCTGAATTTTGTTTTGGTGAGGAATTTTACTTAATGAATATATGTTTTGCTTCCTTTTTTTACTGCTAGGGTACTGGGCACTGTACATTGAACATTGCACAGCAGAGAGTGAGCTGAGCTTACGTCATATTATTTGGTCAATTCCATGCGTGACGGAATGACACTTTTGATGAAAAACAAAAGTTTAAATAATTGCAATGAAGTAATTTTCATTCCATTTTTACTTCCTTGTACAAAGTACAGGAAGTATAGTAATAGCAAAAAATTTTGAACTCAAATTTCCACCTAAATTTGCATTTAAAGCAGAAATTAATCAGTTTGGACAGTTTTTTTTTTCACAATGTCCGCATGTATAAAAGATGCACAACGTGTGTATGGACCACTGAAATGTCGATTTTGATTATCCCGGAGTCCGTTTTGACGAGTTTTGTCATGCCGTCTGTATGTTCGCATGAGCGTATATTCGCAATATGTGTATATCTCCCGTAACCCAGAAACAGTCTTAGAAGGTTGAAATTTCGCGTGTAAAGGACCTGTACAAGGCCTAGTAGTCCAACTCCCCTTTTGGTTGCAATCGTATGTTCCAAAAGGGATCTTTTATGCCATTTTGTGTCAATTGCACGCAAATTTCAGTAGTTTCCTACACTGCTGAAGTAGTACATTACTAAAACCAATACCATAACTTTGGTACATTGGCACCAATTTAGAGACAACTTGCGAATATTTTGCCAAAGTTAGCGAGAAATTTCCAAATTTGGCACCAACATAGGGAAGCCAAATCCGGGTCAGTTTGATGATTTAGCGATATTTGGCAAACTTTCCGAAATTTACGAAAAAAGATGAAAATGAGGCGGTGAGAAGCAAAGGGAGGTAAGGGAGGGTATCATTTTGAGGAAAACTCGTTCGAAGTTTAATTCCTATATTAAATTCTAGAGGTTCTTCATATTAATATTTTTTTAATTTTGCAGTCCTATATGTATGTGTTGGTTTAAGTATGAAGTGTAAAGTGTTTCTGATAATTAGATTTGGCGTAAGATTTTTTTTTTTTTTAAATAGCTTATTTTTACTTACACCCCTTCGCTTCCAACTAGTTAACTTACACCCCTTTGCCACTAAATGAAAAACGTGTCCTGTTTCATTTTGCTAATTTACACAGCAATAAAGATAGTTTGTTAGTGATATAAGGCTTTATTAAAAACTGCATAATATAAATTTCGAATATTTATATTTATCAACAAACTAAAAACCATTGCCATTAGACAAATTGCCGAAAACAAAACAAGAAAAAAATAAAATCTTCAGACGATTTAACCCTTGTTTTTAACCGACTTCACAAAGGAAGGAGGTTATACATTCAGATTGTATGTATGTCGTTTTTTTTTTTTGTTTGTTTGTCCACTCATAACTTCTTACCGGATGAACCGATTTTCATGAATTTTTTTTTAATCGATCGAGGGTGGTTTCCCATAGGTCCCATACCTTGGTTGACCATATTTGATAATTAGAAAAAAAATTATGGGCTGAAATGTGGTAATTTTTTTGCTTTTTCATCCGTAACTTTTGGCTAAATGAACCGATTTTGATTATTTTTTCTTTGGTCGATAGAGGGTCGTCTAACTCAAATATCGCGCATCAGTTTGACTACATCTGTTTTTTAGAAAAAACGTTATGGGTGAAAAATTAGTATTTTTTCATTTTAATTGGAAAGGCTAGGCTCGATTTTTCTTTGTTGGAAAAGTTGTTAATAAAAATGAACTGAAGGCTTCTCTGAAGAAGAAATTAAATCCAATCAGTTTGCTCGCTCTCGTGACTCTTTAAAATCGATTTTAAAACGAAATTTATCTTTCAAACGGTTAGTTTTTAGTGTCATTCCCTCAAAGGCTTCCCCTTTAATATGTACGTTATAAAAATAGAGTATTTATATAAAAATATGTTTACACTAAAAAGAATGAAATAAAATATTTTTTGGAAAAAAAAATAGAACCGACTTCAAACTATAAATTGCGCTAAAAGGTAAAAAATAATATTATTCTTTAAACAAATTCGATACGACTTTTAAACGTAATTTTTGAAGTCGGTGCAAAATTATGATGGATTTTGATGCATGATTCCTTTTGTAACTATGAACCAATTACAAATATAAATAGCGTAGAGTTTGCAACAGTTTCAGTGTAAAATAACGCATGGTGTAATTATAATTGGACTGTCATAATTTTGCACCGACTTCAAAAATTACGTTTAAAAGTCGTATCGAAGTTGTTTAAAGAATAATATTATTTTTTACTTTTTAGCGCAATTTATAGTTTGAAGTCGGTTCTATTTTTTTTTCCAAAAATTATTTTATTGTTATTACTATTCAACAATTCAGAATTCTTTTCCTTTTTTTTTTCTTCTTCTCCGCTTTAAGTTTCGTAAATAGATCTTCTGCATTGCGTATTTAAACCAACTGAAAAATCAAATAATTTTATGTAGAGGCAAACGGATGTAAGTGCACTTGCATCCCTTTGCCACCAAACGGAATGCAGCTGTTATTCAGTAATTTTTTTAAACCACGCTTTGTTGCAGTATCTGTCAAAGCTACCACTAAAATCTCTTTCCCACAAAACAGAAGGGTGTTTAATTTACCATTTGCACTGGAATAAGATGTTGATATATAATCAAATCTTAAGACCAACCATTCTCTATGGATTTACAGTATGGGGGCACGCTGCTCGCACTACCATTAACGAAATACAAATTCTACAAAATAAAACCCTCAGACAAATTGGTAACGCTGATTGGTACGAAAAAAACAAAGCCCTCCACAGCGAATTATCTGTTGACTCAATCTCAAGGCACATTATAAAAAATGCCCTAAAACTGTTCAACAGCTTCCAAAATTATCCAAACGAAGCAATTCGTACCCAATCCCAATACATAAATAGGAACCAGAAGTACCCCTACCCGGCCAGAACCTGTCTGCTCAACTATGATTCTCTCAGTACTAAGCATAATCCTCTTCCAAATCCTCAGTTAGACATGCTCTCCTTGAGATAGTCGTTTTTTTGCTATTCATTTACTTATCTTATATATGTGAAGAAAAAAAATAAAAAAGAGAAAATCCAAAAAGAAAAAAGTATAAATTAAAAAAAAAAAATGCTTAAAAGAAAAAAAAAATTATATATATATATATATTTTGTCGTCTTGTATTTTTATGTAGCTTACTATTCTAACTCGTCCGAGACGCGCCCCCCCCCCCCTCTGCCCTTCGGGGACGTGATGTAAGCCTTCGGGCGCATTGATCTATCTCCTAACGACGTGCGCTCACAAAGGAGATCTGGGTAAAAGGCCCCTCCTGGGGCCTAACGGCCCATCAACAAATATAAGTGATGATGATGATGATTTGCACTGGGGGATATCTCAAAATTTTCATTTTGGTCACTTACACCCCTTCGCTTCTAAGTGCCAGAAATTATCTTCGGTACCAAATCTTATGGATTGGAACTTAAATTCGTGTTTGAAATTAACAAGTTACTAATGTACTAAAGAAAAGTAAATAGCTACAAATCTTTGTTCTCATTAATTGACATGTTTACTCCATGCAGGAAAGTTGTTTATGAATATATTCTTGCATAACATATGCATGATAGAGTAATCAATGTTGAAATAATTGTAAAATATTTTTTATTAAAGTGCAAGTATGGCGCTTTCAAACTTTTCCTGGCTCTTAAAACGGTAAAATTGGTTCTTTAACATCTAAAGTTTGCCGAGCCCTGGGTTAGTCCATTTAATTCCTTTTATCCATTTATTTTACCAAACTAGGATTGGCAATATGGGCTTGAAGCGGTGTCGTGTTCAAAGCCACACAAGTACAATCGTAGCTGAAGCGACCCAGGTGCAAAGTAACAAACCTGTAACAAACAAACAATGTGTCGCCTCAGCAACTGCGATGGACCGTTTCTTTGTCGCTTCAGCTACGATTTTTGTTGGGTCACTTCGGGAACGGGTCGCCTCGGGTACGTCACCTTTGAAACCGAGGTTTTATCGGAAGCTTACACCCAACCACTTTGGTGCGCCCGTGTTCACGTGTCCATGAGCACTGTACAGATTCGCCCTCAAGAAGGTTGAGGAGGGTCAAACACCCTCACAGACCTTGTTTTACCTTCCTTTGTGAATAATATTACCAATCCTAATATACTAATATTAGTAATATTAGTATATTAGGTTTTATCGTAAGCTTACACCCAACCACTTTGGTGCGCCCGTGTTCACGTGTCCATGCGCGCTGTACAGATTCGCCCTCAAGAAGGTTGAGGAGGGTCAAACACCCTCACAGACCTTGTTTTACCTTCCTTTGTGAATAATATTACCAATCCTAATATACTAATATTAGTAATATTAGTATATTAGGTTTTATCGTAAGCTTACACCCAACCACTTTGGTGCGCCCGTGTTCACGTGTCCATGAGCGCTGTACAGATTCGCCCTCAAGAAGGTTGAGGAGGGTCAAACACCCTCACAGACCTTGTTTTACCTTCCTTTGTGAATAATATTACCAATCCTAATATACTAATATTAGTAATATTAGTATATTAGGTTTTATCGTAAGCTTACACCCAACCACTTTGGTGCGCCCGTGTTCACGTGTCCATGAGCGCTGTACAGATTCGCCCTCAAGAAGGTTGAGGAGGGTCAAACACCCTCACAGACCTTGTTTTACCTTCCTTTGTGAATAATATTACCAATCCTAATATACTAACATTAGTAATATTAGTATATTAGGTTTTATCGTAAGCTTACACCCAACCACTTTGGTGCGCCCGTGTTCACGTGTCCATGAGCGCTGTACAGATTCGCCCTCAAGAAGGTTGAGGAGGGTCAAACACCCTCACAGACCTTGTTTTACCTTCCTTTGTGAATAATATTACCAATCCTAATATACTAATATTAGTAATATTAGTATATTAGGTTTTATCGTAAGCTTACACCCAACCACTTTGGTGCGCCTGTGTTCACGTGTCCATGAGCGCTGTACAGATTCGCCCTCAAGAAGGTTGAGGAGGGTCAAACACCCTCACAGACCTTGTTTTACCTTCCTTTGTGAATAATATTACCAATCCTAGTATACTAATATTAGTAATATATACACTCATCAAGACTCAATCCGCCAGGGATGCACAAGTGTGTTGATGTGTACCAATCTAAAAATGATACACTATTTCATACAAAATGAATTCTTTCCTTTCCTTTTTAACCGACTTCACATAGAAAGGAGTTATACATTCATACTGTATGTATGTCGTTTTGTTTTTTTTTGTTTGTTTGTTTGTCCACTCATAACTTCTCACCGGATGAACCGATTTTCATGATTCTTTTTTTAATCGATCGAGGGTGGTTCCCATAGGTCCCGTACTTTTGTTTGACCATATTCGATAATTAGAAAAAAAGTTATAGGCAGAAATGTAGTATTTTTTTTTGTCTTTTCATCCATAACTTTTGACTAAATGAATCGATTTTGATGATTTTTTCTTTAATCGATAGAGGGCCGTCTAACTCAAATATTGCACATCAATTTGACTACATGTGTTTTTTAGAAAAAACGTTACGAGTGAAAAATAAGTATTTTTTATTTTAATTGGAAAGGCTTGGCTTGATTTTTCTTTGTTGGGAAATCTATTAATAAATATAAAAGCATTGTTAAAAACATGTTTGTTGTCATGGGCTATAATATTAAAAGAAATTACAGCAAGAGTTTGAGTAAAGGCTTCTCTGTGGCAAAAATTAATCCAATCAGTTTGTTTGCTAAAATAGACGTCAAAAGGGAATTTATCATACAAATGATTAGTTTTTAGTGCCATTAATTCAAAGAAGTTTTGCCCTTTGATATGGATCTTTAAAAAAATAGAGTATTTATATACAAAACGTATTTACACTAAAAAGAATAAAATAAAATAATTTTTATAAAAAAACAGAACCGACTTCAAATTAAAAATTGCGCTAAAAAGTAAAAAATAAATTCATTCTTTAAACAACATCAATGTGACTTTTAAACATAGTTTTAGAAGTCGGTGCAAAATTATGGGTCTAATTACCATTATACCATTTGCTACTTCATATTGGAACTGCTGCTAATTCTGCGAAAATATATATATATTTGTAATTGGATTCATGATTACAAAAGATTTTATCTGTCCTAATTTTGCACCGACTTCTAAAACTATGTTTAAAAGTCACATTGATGTTGTTTTAAGAATGAATTTATTTTTTACTTTTTAGCACAATTTTTAAATTGAAGTCGGTTCTGTTTTTTTATAAAAATTATTTTATTTTATTTTTTTTTTTTGTAAGAAAAGGTTTAAGCTATTTGACCTAAAGTTTGCCTTTTAAGCTAAAATGTATAAACATTGGTTTTAATTCTATAAATGTCGAATTTCATTTGTAGTAATCATGTTTTGCGCATAAATTACAAATAATTGCATTCGTTTTGAGGAAAATAAATCACCGATATTGTGCACAATTAAATTAGAAAATGGGGCATTTATAACTTGTTATTTAAAAACAACTTCGTGTAGGATAATGTAAAACTTTAATTTAAATCTACACAATGATCACATTTACTCGTACACACACATCACAAACACGCGCACACACACAAGTAATAATAATAAATAAATAAATATTGCAAAAAATCGTTTTTATTCAAAAGTAATGCATTTTTTACTTTAGCACTCAGCCTACTCAATTATCATTTAAAGCCCATTAAATTACATGTTTATAAATGCATCCGTTAACAGGACCATCTTTTAGGGGCATTCACGCCCCCACCACACATTTGTGAAAGGACGGGCCTGTGCGTTTATATGATTCCAGAAAACAATCCCAATTTACAAGTGTGCAATGTGCATCAGTTTCTTCCATAACTTTTATAAATGACAATGCTGCAAAATAGAATATAGAAAACTCTTCCCTAAACGCACACACAGTATCAGTTTTCACTGAATACTTCTCTCTATTATTGTTATAATAATCTGAAGAAAAATTATTAAATCAGATTTAAAAATTCCGATTTCTTGACCTTTCTGTTTCATGACTGCGAGATAGAGTCCGTCAAAAAATTTGCAGGCTATGCTGTCATCTATCAGAAATAAGAAGGGTAATCATAAAACACATGAACTGAAAAAGAAAAAAGAGACAATTTAAATTGTCACAGTAATTTAATGTTTAATTTTCATACTAATAGCGGTCTGCATTTATTTCGTTTGTTGGTATTCTATGGAATATTGCTAGAGATAAGAAAGTTATTGCACAATCTCTGACAACACGTTTTAAGAAATATATGTTTCGAAATGAATTAAATGCTTATAGCTTCCAAAAAAAAAAAAAAAAAATGCCTGAAAAATAAGGGGGTGAAAAAACTAAGTAGAATTTAAAAAGATATTTCTGCGGCGTTGTTACTTTTTACTACGTTCATTTATCAATTTTTTTTGGGGGGGGGGGGGGTCATCGTTTTTGGTGTGCTCCTTAGCTTTTGGGAAAGGGGTGCGAAATCGCGCTTAGGGTATGTGGGCACTTTTACGAATGTATGCATGACTGTCTCTGTAAAATTGTTTCTGATTGTTTTTATTCAGATTATCAAGCATCAGCGGGCACTATTCTATTCTTGGATCCCCCCTCTTAAGACTTTCTTGCTAAGTCACTGAGTTCCAGTTTTTGTAAAAAAAATCTTATTTCGCACTGCAAGCAAAAAAAAAAAAAACTCAAACATGCTCAAAAGTAGACCTTTACACGTTAATGTTCCACTTCTGGAACGTGCAAATATGTTTGTCAATCAAAATTACAGTAACATGACTTTTTTTTTAAATACACCATGTTCAGTTAACAATACTATTAATATTTTGGAATGTTCTCACCAGGGGTGTCCATCCCCCCCAAAGGTTATGGCGCATTCCCCCGATCCCCAAAAAAAAAATTACCCTACCCTTGGGGCCGTTTAAAAACCACGTGACGCACTTTAAGGGGGAGGAGGGTAGAGGCTAGCGTCACGTTAACTACGTTTATAGGAAATTTTTACAAATTTGGGGGTTGAAAATGGCAAAAAAAGAACAATTTACGTGGTTTTTTAACGGCCTCCTTCATGCTTTCGGAATTCTATTGAATATGAGGGATAGGGGGAATTGTGGTGAAAATTAGCATTTGTCAACCCTGATGAAAGGGCGAATATAACTTATTTTACAATGAACTTTCTCTTTAAACATGCAATTAACTTTTCGAATATTTCACTTCTTTTATTATTCCCCCTCAAAAATTTCAAAATCCCCCCCAAAAATTTTCCTGATGGCGCAAGTTGCGCCATGCTTCCCCCCTGTGGGCACCCCTGGTTCTCACTCAGTTATGAAAACTTGAATTAAATTTGAAATTTTCATGAAATTTTGAATTTTGATTGATGAAAAGTATGAAAAAGTGATAAATTACATTTTTTAAAATTGTCAATATCATTACTTTCAGTAACTTAACCATTGTGTCAAACAATTAAGTAATGATTCCGATGCACACGGTAATTTTTGCAAAACAATGTCGACAAAACTGTATTTTTCACAAATCTTAATGTTGATGCTCCTTTAATGGACCATTGGCACGTAAAAAGCTTAAAAGCAGTGAAACACATGCACATATATAGAGATATTTTCTGTTTCTTGAAATGATGAATCGGAGTTCGATTTCTCAAAAAATCACATAATGGATATTTAGACTTTACTACCAGTTAGAAAGAACAGCATGATTTTACAAGTATTTGTCAGTTTTGCCGAACTGTGATACATTTTTGGCAGGTCATCCTGTAAAATGCCACTTTCAATTTGATGAGTGGCACGACTTTAAAATGCGCATTGCTACCCCTGTGCCTCCCCCTAATGAAAATGAACGTAATTCATTACCGTAAAGATCAATTGCAGCCGCTCAGATCGAATCGACTCATTTAACGGTCGTGTTATTTTCAAGAAAACGGCCATATGATAAAAGTGCCTATTCTGTAAATTATATAAAAAGTATGTGCATGAGCAATATATTTAGTCTTTTAGTTTTTGATTTGTTTTTATTTTGAAATTTTAACCCCTAAACGGTCGGGTAATTTTCAAGAACATGGGCATAAAAGTGCGTATTTTTTTATCCCTGAAAATTATATAAACGCTTCACTGAAGTGAAATAATTTTCACACATTACACACATGGTTTAAAAAAGCCAAAGCGATTGGATTGTTACGCAGTTAATTATCAATTTAGCTATTGAGAGCTGCTAATTTTTGTATAGATTTTACCAAATTACAATTGTGGAAAATTTTATGTTTATTCAAATATCATTGTTGTAAGGGAAAATAGTAATAACAGCAACACATGAATTTTAAAAGATCCCATTTCGAGAAAGAAATAAAGAACTGCAACACGTAAATTTTAAAGGATCACATAGCAATAAAGAAATGAAAGCATAAACTCTTTCAAGAATTCATTGGTTAAAAAATGAAAAGTATTACCTCTTCACAGATTCACTACTTTTTTTATTACTTTATTACTTATATCTCAACTGGTACAAGATTTACGAAGCTTCTATTAACCATGAACTAATGAAAAAATCAAAATCAACAAAGAAGTAAATGGCAATGAATTATACTACTTTAGACACAACTGGGCTACAAGTCAAAATGGAAGCTACAAACTAAAGGTCTCTCCTCCTCTTCGGTGGAAATTCTAATCTGGGCTAGCTCATATGGTGCTACTTGGAAAGAACACGGTCTAGTCTGATTGGTCTTGCGGATCACATGATGTACGTTTGAGCTTTTTCAAGTGTAAATTTTTACTGATCCCAAACGTTATAGTAAGTAACTAAAAGAGAAAGTTACGAGGCATTAAAATCTTGAATTTCATGGTAAGCAGTGTTTCTTTCAGACCTTTTGCTCCGGGGAGGCATATTAAGAGTTAGGAAGGGCGGTACATGATTTAAAATTATTACCTTTTTATGTTTATATATATATGACTAGAAATGATGATAATATGAATATATTTTATATAGTATATGATAGATTTTTGACACCATGTACAATAGGTGCATTTTTAGATTATATTTGGTGAAGTTTAGGGCTGTGCTTTTTTTTTGGGGGGGGGGGGTCCTCCCCCGGAACTTTTTCGCAATTTAGCTCCTGGGAATGCAATTTTAGGCTCTTTGGGGACGCTAGAAGAAGGAGTTTTAGAAGTTCTTCCTTAAGAATATTTTCGAAACTGCAGTCTTAAAAATGAAGTGTCGGTCTATCTTTGTCAACGTTACTGGAGGCAGGGGTTTCTAGATCCCTCCCCAGGAAACTTTTGAAAACATCCTAACAATGCAATTTCGAGCGTCTTTAGTGCTTTTAGAGGAAGCAGAACGGAGTTTGGTCAGTGTTTCCCCGCAATTTTTTCAAAATAAGTTCTTATCTTTTAGGTTACTTTTGGTGTCGCTAATGACAGCATTCGATGTCTTTTACATAAAAGTGTTTCTGAAACTAAAGTCTTAAAAGTGGAATCGCTATTTTCTTTCATTTTCTTTTAAATTTATGAACAGAATTTTGTCTCCGGGCGGGCAGTTGACTAGCTCCGAGGGGGCAGTGCCCCCCGGACAGATGACTGAAAGAAACACTGATGGTAAGTGGTTGATTTTTTTTCGTCAAGACAAGTAGTCATAACTGAAAATTGAGTATATTATAGTAAAAACTACAAGAAGAAAAATTAAAGCTTAGATAACTCAGTAACTGTTAAGAGCTGATTAATACAAAAATGAAAATCTCCTGCTAATTAAATAGGGAAAAATCATGAAACGTTTAAAAGCTCCATTAAAGCATGAAACTTATTACCTGTTACGTAGAAAAGCCATGAGACAATAAAGGTTTTATAAATTGTAAAACTGATCCAAATCTTTACCTCAGATGCTTTCAAGATTGCAGATCGGTATACAATACATAATATTCTCTTATGCGAATTACCTAACTAGGATTAGCAAGCAGGCTCAAACCCATGCCCCTGGTTCAAAAGCTAACTTGGATTTTTTCCCCTTTTTTTTCTGCTCAAATCATTCAATATAGTCGTGTTAGTCAACAGTCTTAAGAAAATTATTAATGAATATTCCTTTTATGTACTACAAGTGCCCAGAAACTTGATGTTCATTACGTTTTTTATAATAATAATGTTCGTAATAAATGCGCATTAGTACTGTATGGACTAATAGGCAAAATGTGCATATTTTTTAAATCTCAAAGATACAAATTTCGTGTCAAAATTCCTTTTTTTTCTCTTAATAGATTGCGTGACAAATGCTTGCATAAGACATTAAAGATGATAGTTTTTAAAAAATTCAGCGATTGTTAAAACTAATCTTCATACAATCAAGGTTTTTTTAAAATCAAATTTTATAACAAGCAATTGTGATTACAAACTGGAAATCGTAATCTTATGGGGAAAGGGGGGGTCAAAGGGTATATACTCTCCCCTAAATTTCGATATTTAAAGCATTCCAGTGAAAAACACGCATTAATAAATAGCTTCCAATTAATCCTTTCCTTCCCCTCCCCTGAAAAAAAAATAAATAATAATCTCCTGATACGATACTGACCTAATAAATATTCCAATTTTGACAATTAGACCAAGATACCTTTGTACCTTTCTTGACAAAGACAATAAGAGTGCTTTCACACTAAAGGCGAAATGATCACGTGGTTTCACATGTAAATCAAACTGTTAACAGTAGCGGGGTCTGCAGACGACTGTAATAAGTCGTTCTGCTAGCTTCAAGACTCGTGCCGTGCATGATCAGAGTGTATAATAAAGCTTTTATTTATTACGGTGCAAACCTTTTTATTTTAAACAGATGTTCCACATTAATAATCCAGAAAACTTAACGATATTGCTGAACTACCAATTAAAATTTGAGATGCACATTGATACATGTTACAAAAATTGGTTACAGACCTACACCCTTGTATTGTGCAGATTTGATCGTAATAAGAACTGCAATTTTCGTATAAATAATTAAATAATAACAAATATTAAAAAGTGCCAGTTACGAGTTAAAAAATGGTTCTATAATGTTGTAAGTTATTTTCGTGATCGTACGTTTCAGATTTATTATG
This sequence comes from Octonoba sinensis, assembly GCA_038502835.1. Lineage (NCBI taxonomy): Eukaryota > Metazoa > Arthropoda > Arachnida > Araneae > Uloboridae > Octonoba > Octonoba sinensis. The sequence goes on along the minus strand of CM076606.1, from coordinate 105,256,715 downwards.
TTATTTTTCGAGCTGTCGTTTTTTACTTTTTCAAAGTCTGTTTTTAATAAATTCAATTTAAAGTATTTTGAACCAGATTTAAATTGAACTATTCGATTGTAATGGATCAACAAAACATTCCTCTTAGCAGAAATATACAAAAATGTTTTCACATGATGCATCCAGCGTCTCTTAAGCATTTTTTTTAGCAGCAGAAATATTCATTTTGCCTTCAACTATAAGAATACTTAGTATTAAAAATAAACATTCACAAGCAAAATCAGCATTTAGCCCCATTATAATTCAACAATGCATCAAAAATAGTTCAATGGCAAAACTTATCCAACACAAAATTTGACAGCCAAAACTAACTAAATAAAAAAAATCAGAGGTTATAAATATACGAGCATTTTTTTTAAAAACCGAATAACATCTAGAACAAGAAGTTCCGTCTAGAACTATACGAGCCTAATTTCCCGTATACACCAAATTCAAATTTATAATCTGGCTATCTCTTTCTCTCTCTTTCTTATTTATCTTTAGTTCTAATTATTGAAAATATACCTTTTTCAACGGATAATACATATTCATTCACTCACTCATTCATTCTTTCATTTATTCAGCCATGCATTTATTCATTCATTCGTTACCTCATTCAAGTGTTTATTCATTCATTTACGCATTCATGTATTTATTCACTCATTTATTTATATTTTCGATTATTCAATAATTTATTCATTCATTCTTTTCCTCATTCATTTATTCATTGATTTATTCTTTCACTCTTTCATTTATTCATTCATTCATTATTTCACTCATTGAGTCACTGAGAAATATCCTTGAAAATCCCGATCAAAAAATTTCATAGCAAAATAGGCTCGTAAGTTCTGGATAAACTTTCTATTTCTACATGTTCTACGTTATAAGAGCTTTCCGATAAAGTTTGTTCCAAGCAAATCGGTCCGTTAGATCAGGATTTATATAGGGTTGAAATTTCCCCGTAAGCTCTGTGTTAATTTTTTGAACTGTTCAAAAATGAACAAAAACTGTTCAAATCAATATTTCACGCCGAGAACTCCTTTCAATAAGCTTTCAACAGGAACTTGGCTCTTGTGCCTAGAGTTTACAGAATTTGCTTCAATTTTGTCCATAGGCGCTAATGTTAAAATTTTTTGAACTGTTCAAAATTGAACAAAAAATTGTTCAAATCAAAAAGTAAAATTAAAAAATGAGATGTCCTCGCCGAGATCTTTCGAATGCAAAAAGAATTTTTCCAATCGGACAATTCGTTCAAAAGTTATTAGGGGGGGGGGGCAGACCGACAGACCGACAGACAGACAGACCGACAGACACACTTTTTCCCCATCTCAATTTCCTACTTTCAAATTTTTTATTTTTCAATCTTTATTTAATTACTTCACTTATTTTTGACTTTTCTTGATTTTTATCGATATTTTCACGATACATTAGGCCTTCTTTCATGCTTTATTATTATTTTTTTTTACTTTTACGGGAAAGTAGGCTAAAAAGGCACGTAGAACAAAAAATGCTATTACCTATACAAGGAATATGTGACAGCAAAAGCATTTCTTTTGGAAATTCATTTTCTTTAACATGCAAAATTTCCTGTAGAGTGTGTTTTTTAAACATGTATGGGAAGCGGAAAATAGTAGTTTTCTCTTCAGATCGAAAAATAGAAATTGTTACAACATTGAAAAAGGTAGAAAATGGGAACAACATAGCCCTTGAATATTGCATCGGCACATCAACTGTGTCAGATAATTAAAAAACAGTGATGCAATTTTAAGCTTCGTATTAGTTTTTTACAAACAAGACGGCAGCAATGAAGAAAGAGCCTCCCATGTAGCAGAAAAATATCAATAATGATTTCTTTACGTCACAATGATTTTTTTTTATACAGTCAGTATTGTGTATGAATCATTTTTATATATAGATGAATCATTTTTTTGTAAATACCGTCGAAGTTCGATATAACGACCATCTCCGTCCCACAGAAAAAGGTCTTTATAACGAGTGGTCGCTATAAGAAGTAGAATTTTAAAAACATATATACATGCATCATACATGTATATTTTTATCAATCGAGAAATCAGTTCATCTTCTGACAGATGTTCGACCATTTTTAAGTCATAATCGATTTTAACATAATCGTCAAAGTTCAACGTCTCACCTAATTTCATTTTCTTAGAAATTTCTTGCAGCATTTCCTCTTCAATTATTGCGAAAATGTGAACTCTTGTTTGCAAGCGTTTGCAGTTGTGAAATTGCAAAAAAGAATTGCTGTTTGCATTTTGCATTTCACTAAAGAATCTGATTCTTTTTTCGCTCCTTCCCCCAGAGGATAACTAATCCAGTTGGATTGAACACTGAACGCTCCATGAAGCTTGTCCGTAAATTATAATCAAGCTTATTTAAAGTTACAAATTTAGGAACATGTTTTGTTTGGAAAAGTACCGGAAATGGTGTTCGCTGAATGCGGTCGCTATATTGGATTAGACGATAAAGAACGGTCGTTATAACGAAAGCAAATTAACATAGAGCTCATAGGGATAAATTTCGGGCTTTACCACTGGTCGTTATAATGGAATGGTCTTTATATGCGTGATCGTTATAACAAGCGTCAACAGTATTAAAAAAAAAACCCTTCTAATTGCGCCATTCGTAATGTGATAAAATATGCACTACTGCAAATACCAGTCCTCTGCCTGAAAAATGTGTGAAGGGAAGCTGCTCAAAAAACCGAGCCCTACTAGTGCTTTAAAGTAACAAAAAATTAAATCCAACTATCCGGAGTTCTCTTTAACCGGAAGTGCCTCAGTTCCGACCAGTACGGAAGTAGATAGAAAAGGACAGTTCTGTAGCAGCAGGCGGATTGCGGATCAGTGCAAGTGCAAGGGGGCGTGGTCGATCCGCCTGCCGAGTAGGGTTGAGTAGTAGGGTTCCTGATACTATCCTCGTAGAAGATTACGAGGGTTTCTGAGAGGGGTTGAGTTGTTTTTTCTTACTTGTTACACCGAAGTTTAGTTTTTCGGAATGGCAACACCGATTTAGTTTTGGTTTTGATTAAATTTATATTTTAGGGAATGGCAATGGTTCTACCGTGTGTTGTGGTTTCCATGACAACGTATTTTTACGAAGAGCCTCCTAGTGAGAGAAATTATTTTTTGAACTTTATCGTTTTCTGATGTTATTTTTAATTTCTAAATTAGGTTTTTCGCGAGTGGTAACATTAATTTTTGAATTGGTAACATGTTTTTAGTTTTAATTTCAAGAGTTGAAACGCTGATGCTGTCATCCAGTGAGAGAAATTATTTTTTGGAATTTATCGTCTTTTGATGTTATTTTTAATTTCCAACTTAGGTTTTTCGCGAGTGGTAACATTAATTTTTGAATTGGTAACATGTTTTTAGTTTTAATTTCAAGAGTTGAAACGCTCATGCTGTCATCCAGTGATAGAAATTATTTTTGGACATAGAGTATTTTATTTAATTACATCTTCTTTCAGATATTCGGATTCATATACCCCAAACCTTAATGTTGTAAAACTCATTCGATCGGATCATGATTACTATGTTTTTTTCCCCTTGCGTTAGTATCAGACTTAACTGATGTGTTCTAACGGGAATTAATTAATTATTTCCATCATAATTAAATTTCATAATTTTTTATCAACTCATAGCATTATTTTAATCTTAATGATGTATAAGTAGCAACTATCTCTTAATTTTGAACATATTTTTTCTCCCTAAAATATCAAACACAGGATTTATTGTGAACCAATCAAATAGCTTCTTGAGAAAGTTTAGACTTAATGTGAACCAAACAAATCAATCCTCGAAATTTACAAAATTTAAGTCAAAGTTAATTATAGAAATGTTTAAGACTTAAAAAAAATTTTTAAATCTTTTTTCCTAAAGTATGAAAGACAGAATTAAATGAGAACTTGTCAAATAGTTTCTTGAAAAAGTGTGAACTTAATAAAAATCATTCCATTCGATCCACGCAATTTACTAAATTTAAGTCAATTAAAAGTTTTATTGAAATGTTTGAGACTTAGAAAATGACCATCAATAGGTTTATACATGTCAATTTAACAATAATTTTACAAAAAGCGGTGATTTCTTCTATACTTAAACATGGGTTTACATCCATTTTACGGTTTTCTATGAATACAAATCAATGAATTTATATCAACTAAGACTATATTTGTATTATAAGTAATCATCCTTTAATCAATATTATACCGCTAGATTTTTTTTCAAGTTTAAGAGTCTGCATGAAATAAGAGAAGTTAGAGTATGTTCGACAACTTGATTTTACATAGAATAATAAGCGAAGGTTTCATGTATTTAAATATTATTATTATTTTTTTTGTTTGTTTTCAATTTAGATTTTTTCTTACACATTTTAACGTTTCAAACGAATACAATCTACGAGATTATTGTAGTCATATACATCATGATTAAAGAAACTTTAAAAATAGTCAAGAGCATATTGCTAAATTTGTAACTGCGAAGCAACTCAACAACCCGATTGATGTACAATACAATACATTTAATGAACATTTCACCTATTCAAAAGAGTTTCAAAACTTTGTCTTTAACATTTAACGAATTTTTCATTTATTCAAAGAATTATTAATTTTTAGGATTTACACAGAACTCATAATTTACAAAGATTTTATGATATACCTACAACCGAGAAAAATATTTAACATAACTATTTACAACACGATTTTCACACACTGGAAAAGTTTATAACTTAAACACGAAGAAACTTTAAAACTGTTCACACTGCAAATTTCACGCATTGAAAAAGTCTATTACTTACATACAAACTTAGAGTCTTTGAAACTAAGACCACATGAATACAACTTAATTTAAATACGGTAATGCTTAAAATCATTGCTACATAAACTACAGAAAATAAAAAAGAAAGTTAGAAATATTATACTCAAAGACATAAAAAACACACACAAGATGTAACATCTGCTGAAACATCTACCATTAAAAATAATTAATAACATCCATTATCAGAGCTTGGAAGAATGAATGCTAAAAAAGCCTCTTAGAAATAAAGGACAATTTTAGCACTTCCTCCACCGAGTTCCTACTAACCAAAGCAATCGTTGCGAATTTTCAGTTATCCTATACGCGAACATAACCCAACATCTAACCCAACATCTAACAGTACACTTAGTGAATGAACACAGAGAAAATGCACTTAAAATAATATCATTCACACGTTGAAAATCGAAGAATTTTTTCATGCAATATAGCTATATTTCACTTATTCAAAGTTACATGAAACTAATTTTAACAGACTGCAATCTTAAAAATAAAACTACTTTAAAGTCGAAATACAAAGTATATAAAACATCATATACTTACAGAGAAGGGAAAAGTATGCATCTTCCTCGCCCAAACCGCTACGTAGAAATGACTCTTCAGGCTCTTATCAGCTGACGGAGATAAGGCAGCAATAGCTCATCGGCAAGTGATTCATGCCAGGTTTATCTTCCACAAGGACACAGTCAGTAGCTTTCGATGTGAATTTCTCAAACCATTTAAAAATATTTCATACACACAACTACATACATATGTATAAATTTAATTACTTTTACGGAGACCTATGTATTTAACTCACCAAACTCAGGCAGTTTTCATTAAACGCACATTTTTTCCTAGGTATAATCATTCAATTCATTACTTCCGAGTGAAGAATTTCTTACCTTTAGTATTATAATCAAGCCATTCAATACATTAAACGAACATTTCGTCTATTCAAAGACTTTCAAAACTTACTCTAACATTTAACGATCGTTTCATCTATTCAAGAAGTTATTTATTTTCAAAAACTCAATTTTTAACATATTTTTTTTTTTTTTTTTACGATTCACACAAAACTTATGATTTACAAAGATTTTACGATATAAAACCGAGAAAAATATTTAACAAATCTATTTCCAACACGAGTTTCATACATTGTAAAGGTTTATTACCAAAGTTCGAAGAAAACTTTAAAGCTATATACGCTGCAAATTTCATGTTTTGAAAAAGTCTATTACTAATATAGAAACTTGAAATCTTTACTTTATTCACACCTTTAATATTATAATCAAGCACATAACACATTAAACGAACATTTCATCTATTCAAAGACTTTCAAAACTTACTCTTTAACATTTAACGAGCATTTCATCTATTCAAAGAGCTATTTATTTTCAAAACTCAATCTTTAACATATTTTTTACGACTCACACAGAACTTATAATTTACAAAGATTTTATAATATACAACCGAGAAAAATATTTAACAAAACTATTTCCAACACGAGTTTCATACATTGAAAAGGTTTATTAGCAAAGTTCGAAGAAAACTTTAAGACTATTTAGGATGCAAATTTTAGGTTTTGAGAAAATCTATTACTAACACACAAACTTGGAATCTTTACTTTGTTGACACCTTTAATATTATAATCAAGCATATAACACATTAAACGAACATTTCATCTATTCAAAGACTTTCAAACTTACTCTTTAACATTTAACGTACCTTTCATTTATTCAAAGAGGTTTTTTTTTATTATTATTTTCAAAACTTAGTCATTAACATTTAACGAACGTTTCATCTATTCAAGAAGTTATTTATTTCCAAAAACTCAGTCTTTAACATAATTTTAATGATTTACGCAGAAAAATACAACCGCGAAAAAAATTTAACAAAACTATTTCCAACACGAGTTTCATACATTGAAAAGGTTTATTACCAAAGTTCGAAGAAAACTTTAAAGCTATTTACGATGCAAATTTCATGTTTTGAAAAAGTCTATTACTAACATACAAACTTGGAATCTTTACTTTAAAATTAAGATCGCATGCAACTTATTACAGAGTCCAGCATAAATGCAGAATCGCTTAAAATCATAGCAATATAAAGTATAGAATATAAAAAAGTTAGAAACGTTAAATACTCAAAGACTTATATTACTAACAGAAATAAAGAAACATGGCTTTCAACTACAACTACTAAGGAAAAACTAACATTCTTTCAATAAAAATAGAAAAATGGTGATAAAAATAGAAAAGTGCTATACAGAAAGTGATAAAACTTAATCTAGTAAAACTTAGTGTAAAAAAGTGTAAAAGTACTTAAACTCACAAAAAAATTAAATCTTTTATTTCAACACTAAGATCGGATGTATACAACCCAACTTAAATATAGAAATGCCTAAAATCATGTCAACATAAAATACAGGATACGAGAAAGTTAGAAATGTTATAATCAAAGACTTACATTACCAACTGAAATAAAGAAACACAGCTTTCCTCTACTACTACCACAACAAAACTAAGATTCTTCTAATAAAAATAGAAAAGTGCTATATACAAAATGTACAAAGGATGAAATATTAAAACAACTCAAAAATGTCCACTAAAACTCTGATCGAAATCGTAAAATTACTAAGTACGAAATGTTAACACATTATTAAAATGCATAAATAACAAGTATAAAGTATCAAAACATAGATTTAACCATTGAAATCTTCAGCAAAAACATAAAAGTTCAAAAATGCTAAAACTGTGGAAAATCAAAAAATGCACAATACAACGCATCAAAGCATGTAAAAATACTGAATAAAAACTGTAAAAACTTAGAATGACAATGTAAAACTGCAAAATAAAAAGTTTAAAAGTTTAAAATTAAATGCACTGAAATACGGAAACAAAAAACTGTAGGACTTAAAACTATTACCATACAAGTGGAAACTAGTCCAAATATTAATGGTAAATTGTAAAAAGTAGTACGTTCAACACGTTAAGAAACTTAGATTCTTTTAGTAAAATTAAATCAAAGGGGAGAAAAAACCATATAAGCATTAAAAAATTGAAAAATTTGAGGAACCAAATCGAAAAAATTTAGAAATAGAAAAGCTTATAAACTTGCAACTTTAGAAATGTCTCTCTCTTACTTACACTCATATTTATTTACAAACTTTGAAACTTGGCTTAAAAACATGAAAACCTCGAAACAGGAAGACTTACATCAGATACTCAAATAAATAAACACATAAACAAATGCTTATTATTGTAGAAACTTAAGCGAGACTCTACTTTATTAGTTAAAAACATAACTTAAAACTTACATAAACATGTAAATGCATATACACACATACAATATATGGGCTTTTACCTAGAGAAAAACATCTCTATGACACCTGGAGATCTCATTCAAAGCTTCAGCATTTGGGGTTTTTTTTAATAACCCAGGTGCCAGCCCTTCCCCAAACTCCACTCCGAAATCATCAACCACAAACATTTAAATGAGAAAGAAATTATTTAAAATGTAATAATGATCTCAAATTGCTTACACTTTCGATATTTTCGAATAAAGAAACAACTAGAAAGATCAACTACAGTCATTGATCATTTTTCAAAAGCATATTAGTATACATTTACATAATTTTAAATAATTTAATCTATATAGACCTTTTTTTTTAATATAAGGAAAATATCAATTTAATGTTTATGAACATTCTATTATCTATGATAACATTTATTAATTTATTAATATTAGATAATTTTTATTCGGTGGCTAAAGGTGCATATTTTGCAGTGAGAACTTCTACACTAATAATACGATCGAGTACCCAACCAGAACCAAGTTGTATAAACTCTTCCAGGGCATTTTCAACTTGAGAGATGCCATCATCCAAGTGATCGGATATACTTTCTTTAATAAGTTCAATTTGCATTGTACTTCCGAAATAAGATGTGATACGATCTTCACCACCACCACCACCATCATCATCATCATCATAATTTCCTACATGACGCGTCATCTCAGCTTTCATTACTATACGCCACTTAATAGCTCTTTTCTCATCCATTTCATCAACCAACAATTGATGAATTTGCGGCCTTAATTCTTGAAAGCACATTTTAAAGTCCTTCGAATTTTCAGGGTTTGGAGTTACGAACTCCGTAGCAAAAACACCTAATGCGGTTCGGCGATTAGGTCTCTCTCTTTTAGGAACAGGTTTCATATTAACAGCCTTTGCTTTTGAGGAACTATGAATGACACGAATGTGTTGCAGTAGGTTAGATTTCTGTGTAAAAACGTTTTCGCACTCCCCGCATGAATAGCTTCTGCCATGAATGTTCATGTGTCTCTTCATAATATCCTCCCTCTTAAACTTTTTATGGCATTCAGAACATTCGTACATTGTGGAATTATGTATCTTCAGATGACGATTCATGGTAGAATTCCGTTTGAAGGATTTCCCACATTCTTTACAAATAAACGCGGACTTGTGACTCTTGTGGTGTCGATTCAACTGCTTTCGTCCATCTAATGATATACCACAATTCTCACACTTAAATGAAGAATGCGTCTTCAAATGTCTTCTTAGTGTAGAGTTCTGCAGGAAGGAAGCATTACACTTTGAGCAACTGAACGCTTTCACTCCAGAATGGGTTTTATTGTGTTGTATCAAGTTTGTATTTGTACTAAATGACTTCATACATGTAGCACAAACCTAGGAAAGAAATTGCAAAAAAAAAAAAACTGTAAGAATAATTTTTAAAAAATTTAATCATTTTTTTTTAAATATCACATCTATGAAGTTACAATTGCATAGCAATTTGAAAATATTAAAATATTTACCTACAAAATGAAACACACACACACACACACAAATCTATGAAATATAAAAAAACATCTTGATAACGTTAAATAAAATTAAACATCAATAAATTTTCTCATTAATATATCATTTTCCAAAGGACTTCAACTTCATTACAAAATCATTAAAAGGAAATCCATACAACATCCTTTTAAATCAGAACTTACATATGATGGGACACTGTCTTTCACTGCAGCATCACTACTCATCATACTCGAATGTTCACTTCGATTTTTCATCAGAAATTCAAATGATGAACCCGAATTCTCAACAATTCACCAAAATACTGCACAGACTCAGAAATCCACTCGATGTGAACACAACAAAGTCAGAACTACAAATGGCCCTTTAATAGGAGATGGCTCTGGGCGGTCAGGGCCCTTTTACCCGGTGTGAGCGAAATAGTGTGAGGGAGGGGGTGGCAGAGGGGCGGGGTGGTGGTCAAGGGAGAAGAGATTGCCGAGGCCTCATTGGCCGGAGAATGGGAGTTGGGAAGTGCCGAAACAGGAGCGAGAGAGCTGATTGTCGAGGAGCATTTTGTGGTGTGGAATTAGGAAGGTGTGAAGGGGGGGGGGTGCCTGCAAGCGCCTCGTAGCAGGAGGATTTTTTTTTTTTTTTTTTTTTAACACATAGGTAAAGGACTCATCAGTACAAACACAAGGACAGACAGGGGCAAGGGACTACAATAATATGGCCCGGAGAAGAGGAGCTAAGTAGTAGCCGTGGGGGGGGGGGGGGCGGCGTGCGGTGCCTTCTCCGCCGCCTGAGGTCGAATTCAAGGAACATAGATTGATCGGGGAATCTGATCGTCTGGGTAGAAAGATTGCTACACTGTAGCTGTTCGCGAATAAGCTGGTTGTGGTGGGTTTCGATGTTAGTAAAGAACTGCGTTGATGCTTCAATAATAAATTGATTAAGATATTTTATTTTTAGGTCGCGATGTAGGGAGTCAATGGATATGTACCAGGGGCGCCGGTAATGCGCTTGAGCACGGCGTTCTGGACTAGCTGTAACTGCATTAAATTGCTTTTGGCCGCCGAACCCCAAATTGGGATGGCGTAGGTGAAGGCGGGGAGTAGGAGGGACTTATACATATGGAGTTTAGTTTGTAGGGAGAGGTACTTTTCGTTATTAAATATGATATGGAGAGTGGAGCCGCAATTAAGAATTCTGAGAGACCGCAACAAGTAGGACAACAAGCATCTCTAGCAGACTATTATATGGTCCTGCCATCAAGGCTCTGCGACCGCCACACAGAACCTTTTATATTATGATCGCCCATAGGTTACAGACCGCTTAGGATAGGACTTCAGTACACAGTTTGAATCCATTTTCTTGTAATCTTATCTCTTCTATCCAAGGGTAGCGCTAAAAATTTCAGCTTTCAGCAGGTCAAGATTACACGATTGCAGGACTAGCAGATTACGGATTTTTTCCTTAAGATTACGATTAAAATTCCGGGAGAAAAAGGATTACGGGATTACACAACTTCGATTATGATTATGAGAATATGCCATCATCAGATTACGATTACGATTACGATTTTGTCAAACTGTAATCGATTACAGCCGATTACGATTACGTAATCGCGATTACTCTAAGCCTGGCCACAGAGTTTCGGGAAGAGAAGACAAAATGTTTATGAGTCAAAAAAATAAGTTTTGCTCTTGAGGATCATGTGAATTCTGTTACAGTTTGGTTTGGTAAGCCACTTCTGGAATTTAGGATTTTCGTGTGAGCACCCAGGGCCGGAGGCCCTTTAATCTCACGTATACTATTTTGGCTTGTATGATGTTGGAAACGATTATTTTTGATAGAGGCGGTGATAGTGCTCGGCTGGGCCAATCAGATGCAAGCATCCCTTGGTCCTTCCTGTGTGGCGGTTACTGGGAGTTACGGTTGCAGTGGGGTGCTTAACTGCGCCGGCTAGCCGTGCGCAGCCTTTCCCCGCGTCTGCAACCAGGATCTTCCGAGCAGGCATGCCCGGGGGGTGGCGTCCCATTACGTGAGCACTTTAAGTTATTTTACTATAAAAAGTTTAAGGGGGTATGAAAAATAAAAGAGATTATGGGGAGAGAAAGATTTAAAATATTTAGCAAAATTTAAAAGATTTAAAATATCAAAACAATTAAGGGAGAATAAAATATTTAAAAGGCATCTAAAAGTTAAAAGTCGGGTTGAAGAGCGAGGCATGCCCTCGGCCTTCGCCTGTTGGTCGGATCAGTGTGATCATATTCTTCAATAAGTTGAAGTAGGGGGTTGCCAATCGTAGGAATTCTATTGTAAAGTCGGAGGCTAATTTTTTGAATAGACCGAATGAGGTGGGGTATGCCTAGTTCATAATGAACTGAGGCATTACGGACGTACCAGGGTGAATTTGTTATTAATTTAAGGGTTTTGTTTTGAGCGGCACAAATGCCGTTAATGGAGGTTTGACTTGCAGCGCCTGCCCAAACTGGGCAGGCGTATATTAATTTTGGTCTCAGATATGCCTTGTAGATCAGTAATTTGTTATCCATGGATAACACTGAGCCTCGATTTATTAATGACATTAAAGCCATTTTTGAGTATAATCTCTTTTCAGTATCTGGGAGTGTTCCATAAAGCTCAGCTTATAGTCAATCCAGACTCCCAGATACTTATACTTTTTCCCCCAGGAGATGGCGCTGCCGTGCATACATATTCTTTCCGTTGGGAAGTTATAACTGTTGAATGGGATGGCGAGGCACTTATCTGGGTTTATTTGTATTTTCCACTTTAGTAGCCAGCACTCCAGTGAATTTATGTGCGTTTGAATTGTTTCAATGGCTGTGTTAATATTTTCGCCGTGAGCCAGCTGTATCATCGGCAAAAGTGAATAGCTCAGTGTTGTAGAGTCGTGGGATGTCGCTCGTGTAAATATTGTATAACAGAGGCCCGAGTAGGCTACCCTGCGGAACAGAACTTTGGATTGGCCTCTGTGTGGATATTGTTTTTTTGACACGAACGACAAATTGCCTATTCGTAAGATAGGACGTTATAATTTGGGTGAGTGCATGGGGTGCCCCAAGGTGTACGAGTTTATGTATGAGTCCGGGTATCCAAACCCTGTCAAATGCCTTTGCTATGTCAAGAAAGAGGGCAATTGAGCGTTTGTGTTTGTTTTGTGCTGATTTAATGGATTCAACGAGCCTAAGTAGTTGAAGTGTTGTGGAATGTTTGGCTCTGAATCCAAATTGTTCTGGTGGTATTATGTTGTTGTGATTAATCCACTCGTGTAAGTGCACTGAAATGCAGTGCTCTGCAACCTTGGAAAAACAGGGAGAAGGCTAATTGGCCGATAATTTTCAGGCTTATCGGCCGGTTTATCTGATTTATGTAGTGTTGTTATCACTGCTAATTTCCAAGGTGCAGGAAAGTAACCTAGAGCTAGTGAGTGATTAATTAATTGCGTGTGTGTAAAGATTGTGCGTAGGGGTAGTTTTTTTTGAGGATTGTGTTTGTAATGCCGTCAATGCCCGGGCTTTTCTTGACTTTGGCCTTTTTGACGTAGTCCAGCACTTGGGTTGGGTATACCCTGAGTGTGTTTGCGGAGTTTCCTAGAAGTAGTCCTTGTATCGTCGTATCAACTGCTTGTTCTGTTGTCCTGTGATGTATGTCATTATTAGTGAATTGATTCTGAAAGTGATCTGCAAAGAGATCTGCCTTTTCAGCATCGGAGTATGCAATCCCGGCTCGGCCGTTAAGGGGCGGAATGTATGACCTGTTTCTCTTCAATCTTTCAGCTGCCTTCCAAATGGAGCTGTCGTCTTGATTGAGAGAAGACAGGTATGTGTTCCAAGATTTGTTTTCATGTTTATGTAGGTGTTTTCGGACTTGGCTACTGACTCTGTTAAGAACAGTTTTGTGAGCTGGATCTCGCGTTCTCTGAAATAGCTTCTTAGCTCTGTTTCTGAACTTGATCAGGTCACACAGATCAGATGGTTGATTGTGCCTGCTATTGACCGTAAATAACAAAGAATTACGGTCAAGGGTTTGTTTGATGACATCAGTAAATGAAGATACAGCTTGATCCAGCTCATACCCCGTGTTAATGTTTGCGTAGTCAAAGTAGGTGGAGCTAAGATCGGAGGTGAATTTCCTCCAATCAGGGATGAGTCTGCGAGGTTCTGGTGCAAGGAGCCGATCGGTGAGAAAAGTAAACTTGACCGGGTTATGATCCGAGCTAAGCATCGCAAGCGATGTAGCTTCGAATTCATAAGGGAAACCCTTAATTAACCCGAAGTCAATCACAGAACTCGTCCGATCAGTTATCCGTGTAGGTGTAGGGGGAACTGCAAGAGTTAAGTTTAAGCGTTGCGCTAAGTTGAGTATGGTGTTGCCGTAATTATTGTTACTCCTGCAGTTCCAATAGGCATGTCTAGCGTTGAAGTCTCCACAAATGATAACATTGGCATCAAGAGAGAGTAATTTCCTTAGATCAAACTCAATCTCTTGTGTCTTAGTGTTTCGTTATCCATGGTTTTCCGGGGCTATATATATGGAGACTACAGTGTAGGGGCAAACAAGATTATTCTCATCCGAGCGTCCGAACAGGTCGGACGTGTTTTCTCTCCACTTCAGCTCCGAGGTGACTCGGAACTCTCTCTGCGGTCCCACCCGCCGTAGGTAGCCGGGCTCACTACGCCGCCTTTTGCGTAAGCACTAGCGGGACTAGCGGGTCAGACCAACCGCGGCCAATTTCTCTCATGTTAGAGCCCTTTTCAGGGCTAAACCCCCGTCTAACATGCCCAAGAATAAAGCCCTGATAGGGCCGTACGGCAACCCTTCCCGCCAGCGAAAGCTAAGCTCTGGCAGCTCTGCCTCCGACATTAGCAACGAAACGCCGAGGAAAGGCAAGCGCATGGACGACCTCCTTGTGAGACATGGTATCGATATCAGCCCACTAACGAAAGATATTGATAAAGCTTCAACAGAGGACTACGACAAGTTCAAGGATCTGGCGGAGATCATCGAGAGCGCCATAGCTGAAGCCAAGTCTCTTGGTATCAACACGATGACCACGTGGGAGCAAGTTCAAATGATAAGAACTTTTGAACTCCAAACAAAAGTGTGTCGCAGGCTGCACCTCCTTGCAGAGGAACGCAACATGCCAACGGAAGACCCAAGTATCTCCGCGGAAGCAGAGCATCTACGACGTGAGAATGAGGCGCTAAAGGAAAAGATCCGCGAACTCGAAGAGGATAAGGAGCGACCCTCATTCGCCGATATAGTGCAGGCGGATCGCCCACGGAAGGAGAAGCCAGCTAAAGCACCAAAGGCACCCACCATCGCTCTGGCGAATCTTACTAATCCTACGACGACCATCAAGGATATCTGCGAAAAGACAAAGACACACTTCCAGGCATTAATACGTAGAAACGAAGTCTGGCTTCAATCTGACTCCAAAGAGGGGTTCGAGAAAGTTAAGAAATACATAGAAGACTCACAGCTCGAACACTGGAAAAAACAACCAAAGGAAGAAATTCCCATCAAAAAAGTAGTACGAGGGCTACCCGCCGACTTTCCGGAAGAGGAAATCGCCGAGACTCTCCGGGGTAACAACATTGAAGTCACGAAGATCATTCAGTTCCACAGGAAGGAGCACAAACTCCCGTTATTCCTAGTTATAGCACCGAATGAAGAAAGGAATCAACACCTCACGGAAATCAGAACGATAGGCTTCTTCCGCGTCAGATGGGAGAAGGTCAAGAGTAACCGCACTACGACTACGCAATGCTTCAATTGCCAAACATTCAATCACTCTGCACTGTCATGCCATAAAAAGCCGGTATGCAGGTACTGCGCCGGTCAACACGATTCTAGAACCTGTCCTGACAAAGAACAGTCAAAGTGCTCCAACTGCGACGGTCCCCACCAAGCCTCCGACTGGAACTGCCCCAGGCGCCCGAAGCCTAGGATTGCCGCCAAGCCCCCTACCCAGACACCTAAACCTACGAAAAGCTATCCTGCCGCTCCCAGCACCAGGTCCGTACTAGCGCAAGTCTTGAACAGCCTCCGGCTCCTTTGCGCAAGTCTCCCCGCCGAGTAACCGGTCGGTTGCTGTCGGCTCCTTCCAGCTCCCTTCTCTCTCCTTCCCTTGCCTGTCTTCCTGCTCGCCATGCTCAACGGACCTTCCCGGCGGTTGCCGCCGTTTTCCCCTTCCCCCCACACCTTCCATGCTCTCGTCATGACCCACTCTCTCATACCGGGCAAAAGGGCCTTCGGCCCTATCCACCCGACTCCCATGCATGTCTGTCAGGGGCAAACAATATCTGAGGTAATCTGGATTATAGTGGCTTCGACTCTCCTCAGCGTTGGTGTTGCAATGATGCGATGGGGTATATTATCCCTGATAAGTAGTGTCGTCCCGCCACCCTGACGAACTCTATATCCTCGGGTATCAACAAGACGCCGAGATCTGGGTCTGTCGTTTCTGTATAGACAATAACCATCAAGGGATGGGTCAGCCTCCCCTGGGGACAAGTGGGTCTCAGAAAGAGCTACGACGTCAGGATACTGATCCACAAGGAAATACCTGAGTTCGGGGACCCTGGTACGGAGACCATTGACGTTCCAACAGAAAAGGCGAAAAGACATCAGGCAGACTTATTAACTTTGGGCTCTGCCTGCATAAAGGCCTCGATGATGATGAATATTTTATCCAGCCCAGTAGGAGCTTGTTTAATTGCAGGGAGGACCTGCTTAAATATTTGGAGGAAGTTCTTTAAGTCAGCATCAGAGAAAAGTTCTCTGACCTCCTTAATTACTGCAAAGAAGGAGAAGCTGTCTCCTACTGGGGTGGGTGTGGCTTTAGGAGTCACCGGAGCAACCTTATTGGTCGAGCTCGCAGAGGTGCTAGTAGCGGGTTTTTCCGCTGGGGGAGATGCCGCGACGGCATACGAGAGGTCCGGCCGCAGCTCTTTAATTTTGATCGGGGGCCTTTGTATCCCCTTCTTAATGTCACCAGGTTTTTCGACTGGTTTTCGGGTGTTAGTTTTGAAAATTTCGCATCCACGGTAGTTGGCCGGGTGCCTGCCTTTACAGTTGCAGCAAAGGGGGGATGGCATCTTCTGTTTGTGGGGACAGTCGGTGGTTAAATGGTCCCCTGCACATTTTACGCACCTACGCGGAAGCCTACAATTGAATGAGGAATGGTGCAGTCTCTGGCAAGCGTGGCACTGAGGAGGCCCCTTCCTCCTCTTAAATGCTTCAATCTTGACGATTGTGTGCAAGAGTTGTTTAACTTGGTAGATTCCATCAACTCCCTCATTCCTCTTAAGAAGGACTTGGAAGATGGGTATTGGGACGTTACCCTTTCGGGTAAGTTGGGCAACTCGCACAACGCTAAATCCGAGAGCTCCAATGTCGGCCGATATGTCCGATCGCTCGGTAAAGTTTGGCTGCCCCTTAACCACCACTTTAAGGGGTACCTCGGCCTTGTAGGGAGTGACGTAGTGGGGTATTTTTGATTCTAATAGGTACTGGCTAAGCTGCCTATGCTGATCGGGTGTGTCAACATAAAACTTGGCAAACTCCCCAGAGATTTTAACTCTAAAGTCAATCTTAGAAGATGCCTTGATGTTTTCGAGCCAAGATTTATAGTTTTGGGTCGGAAATTGAGTACGGATAGGGGGGGGGGGCTTCTTTACTGAATTGGAGGCAGGAGGTGGCACCTCTGTGATCTCTTGCTCCATCTGTTAGCCCTCATTAGTGAGAGGAGCAAAGGAATTCTCACAACTGGTGGGCACTACAGGTCCCACCAACTTTGGTTGTTTGCACGTTTTCGTGGGTTTTTGGAACCCCTCATCATCAGCTTCGCCGTCCATCCCGAGATCAATCTCGAGAGGACGCTTAAATGAAGCACTAGGAAGGTGTGGAATGAAATAAACTTCCAAATTAGGGCTATTGATTACATATGTATGAATCATTGAGTGCTCACGTATGGGGTTAATAAAACCATGCTTACCCCGGGCAACAAGTCCCAGTAGTAGCCGATTTCTTTGCTCCTCCCACTGACGAAGGGATGTAGCATCCTGGTTGTGAGCAATCTTCATATCCAGGTGTTCAAGCAAATCTTCTCTCATTGAGAGTGTATCAGCACAAGTGATTTCTCCTCGTCTGACATAGGATGTGTACTGTGTGCCAGTTATGCATATTCTCAAAATTGTGAGCCATGGTCAAAAAATAATCGGCTCCCAACTGTTATAGTAGAGCATGGTAAAATATAAATGGTAAGTAATAGCGTGTTATTGACGTTGTTTTAAGAACGAATTAAATTTAAAAAATGATTCAATGCAGCTCACAATCATATGAAAAAACCTCGAATTTTTCCAGTAAAATCCGGCATGAAGTCGGTATTTTTTTATTTATTCTGTTACTAATGATCTAGAAGAGTCAAAGTTCGTCATTTAACGATGCAAAGTTTAATCCATGAGGAAGAAGCTTTGAAATTTGAATATGGGACATTCATTTGTAAAATATGACTATATAAATAACAAGAAGTTCCGTCTAGAACTATACGAGCCTACTTTCCCGTATACACCAAATTCAAATTTATAATCTAGCTATCTCTTTCTCTCTCTTTATTATTTATCTTTAGTTCTAATTATTGAAAATATACCTTTTTCAACGGATAATACATATTCATTCACTCACTCATTCATTCTTTCATTTATTCAGCCATGCATTTATTCATTCATTCGTTACCTCATTCAAGTGTTTATTCATTCATTTACGCATTCATGTATTTATTCACTCATTTATTTATATTTTCATTTATTCAATAATTTATTCATTCATTCTTTTCCTCATTCATTTATTCATTGATTTATTCTTTCACTCTTTCATTTATTCATTCATTCATTATTTCACTCATTGAGTCACTGAGAAATATCCTTGAAAATCCCGATCAAAAAATTTCATAGCAAAATAGGCTCGTACGTTCTGGATAAACTTTCTATTTCTACATGTTCTACGTTATAAGAGCTTTCCGATAAAGTTTGTTCCAAGCAAATCGGTCCGTTAGATCAGGATTTATATAGGGTTGAAATTTCCCCGTAAGCTCTGTGTTAATTTTTTGAACTGTTCAAAAATGAACAAAAACTGTTCAAATCAATATTTCACGCCGAGAACTCCTTTCAATAAGCTTTCAATAGGAACTTGGCTCTTGTGCCCAGAGTTTACAGAATTTGCTTCAATTTTGTCCATAGGCGCTAATGTTAAAATTTTTTGAACTGTTCAAAATTGAACAAAAAATTGTTCAAATCAAAAAGTGAAATATAGAAATGAGATGTCCTCGCCGAGATCTTTCGAATGCAAAAAGAATTTTTCCAATCGGACAATTCGTTCAAAAGTTATTAGGGGGGGACAGACCGACAGACCGACAGACAGACAGACAGACCGACAGACAGACCGACAGACCGACCGACAGACAGACCGACAGACAGACCGACAGACACACTTTTTCCCCATCTCAATACCCTACTTTCAAATTTTTTATTTTTCAATCTTTATTTAATTACTTCACTTTTTTTTGACTTTTCTTGATTTTTAACGATATTTTCACGATACATTAAGCCTTCTTTCATGCTTTATTATTATTTTTTTTTACTTTTACGGGAAAGTAGGCTAAAAAGGGGTAAATCGTCCTTTTGCTTAGTTCCTTTCTTGTTCACTAGATGGCGCTGCGGGTATTTAGAGGGTATTTTTGCTTGTACTGGAGGGTAAAATCTCATTTCCATACGGCAGCACTGTTTCGAAGAGCTCAGTTTTAAAAGTTATTTTTTCGTCATTTAAGTTACTACCCTTCTTTTTGACGAGTAGTTTCATGGTGGTTGGTATTTGTGTATCAAATGATACTGTTTCATTTAAATTACTTTCTATTACTTAGTAGACTTTTACTGGGGAAATCCCAGTACAGGACCGAATAGTCACCCGAAGTTTTCTGAAAGGTTACTGGGGGGAGAGGTGTAAACAGACAGACCGAAAGACACACATTTCACAATCTCTTGATCAATTTTTTTTTACTATTCTGTATTTATGAAATCCTTCAATTCATTTCCGAATTTTCATTCTGTTTTTGTTCTTACATTTGACGCTATTTTTAAGACACATATAAAGCTTTCGACCCTGTCTTTCAATCTTTTTAAAAACTGTTATGGGAAAGTAAGCTAGAAAGTGATGCGGTGTTTCTCTTACCAATTTTTTCACCCTCATTTGTTTCGGATAACTGTTTGAAGAAAATTAAATGCAGTTTTTTTTCGAACGTTGAAATGCACATTGTCCTGTCAAGAGCAAAAATGAATCAAAGAAAAGTTACTGCTCAATTGTGGAGAACTTTACACGGCTCCGTCTTCTTGTTAGCAACGCTACCTCAGCCAAAATATTCTCCTGGGCAAGGGGACCTTGTTTCATATAAGTTTTGACGTGTATAGTTCTACCACTGGTAACATGACTTATTAAACCTTAACGGGAGGGGGAATATTCCCCAACTCCTCTCACCCAAATTCAAACTTGAAAAATAATATACAAGCATAAAAGAAAGAATAATGTACCACGAAAGCTGCAAGAACACTTAGTGTTAGATGTGTTTAACAAAAAGCGGTTAAGGTTCTAGGTACGTGATCTCGGTTGCAGTGAGTATCTCTCCAACATTATATTTTGTGGTATTTTTAAATAAATGTTATTTATAAAGAAGCGGAACAAATAATGTAGTTCGTCACCATCGATCATTGATCGCGCACATGCACGTAATTTTCGCCGACAGCCAACGGATTATGCAACGATAAAGCGCTTTGGTACCTTCCCACGCATGCTTTTGAAAAAAAGCACATTATATAGCAGTAAAATTCATATTCATATGAATAACTGGTAGATATTTACATGGTGTATGCATTAGTTTTTTTCTCTGTAATGGGGCGGCGTATGGTCCCTTTGCAAACCTAGTGCATGACCTGGAAATCGGCATCCATTCTTTGACGTAGCATTACTATCGGCGGACGACATTATTACTGAATTTTGACGCTGTTTCTCCTAGATGGCGGCACCTGAGCTCTCATTGATGCAGTTTGCACTAGGAATTCAATGACGGATCATTCATAAATGATGTGACGCTTCGAGGGGGGAGGGGGGTTCGGGAAATTGTGACAGAGTGTGACAAGGGGAGGGGAGGGGGTAGCAAGAAGTGTGACATCATTCATTATGCAACATAGCGGGATGCGTGACAAAGGGGAGGACTGAAGTGTGACATATTGTGACAAAGGGGGGGGAAGGGGGTCAAAGATGTGGGGAAAAAGCGTGACGTCATCTATGAACGGCCCCTCAGCTGAGAGTATAAAAGCCAAATGCCTGCTCAAGGTATCTTTTACATTCCGCATAATCGTACGACATGGGCGCAGACGGTTTTCGGCATCTTGAAAATCCACCGACTTGGGACAGGTTCGAACCTGCGAACTTGGGCGCACGAGACGTGCGCCTCACCACTACGCCACCCTGTCGAATAAATATTTTAATTTTTCGCTTTTCATAATTTAGTCACTAGTTTTTGTAGTAGAGCTAGCTATTCTGAATCAAAGTATTGATATGTTTCACTATCTGGTGAGTATATATTGTTTCAAAGATTTACTTACAAAGTTTTTAAGTAGAGTCCCATCAGTAAAATACCACGATTGGTGAGGGTCTTACGAAAAAAAAAGCATTTGGATTGTTTATAAAACTTTTCTTTTTTTTTGGGGGGGAGGGGTAGCTCCGAACTCCCTAACTGCATCCTGTGTTGAAAGCTTTTCCAAAAATGAAAGTCAAACTGAAAAATAATACACAAGCATAAAATAAAGGATAATGCACCACAAGGGTACACTTAGATGTGTTTCACAAAAAGCAGTAAGGTTCTGGCCACGCAATATCGGTTGGCGGAAGTAACCTTCCTTCACTATTTTTTGTTGTGTTTTTAAATGAATGTTAATGGTTTAAAATGAGTCAGGAGAAATATATTACTTTACCGTCGATCATTGATGCGGACACACAACTGTTACCGCTGACAGCCAGCGGGTTGCACACCGATAAAGCGCTTCCGTTCCTTACCGCCGCTAAGAAGTGCAACTGCGTTTTATATATATAACAAGAAAATCGAATAGGTACAAATAACTGGTAGGTATTTACAGATGGAGACTATTATTGTATTAGCAGTGTATGCAATTAAATTTGCATAAAATAATTTTTTTTTTTCGCATTTCATATTTAGTCAGTAGCAGAATTCGCTATTTTGCCTCGAGGTATTGATATGTTTTGCCATCTGGTGAGGACATGCTGTTTTAAAGATTTACAAATAGTATTTAGCAAGAATCGTGATTGAAGCATGGATGTAAGCATGCAGGTATTCCTACCTCCATGGATTGAAGATACGTGCTGGGCGTGCAGGGCACTTTTTTCGGAGGAGCAAGAAATTGTGGGGTATGGCTGTGTCATGGACACGACCGTGTGTTGTACGTGAATACGTTTATGTAACGGGTTATAAGATTTAAATAAAATATTTTTATTCATGTATTTAGAATAAAAGCAAGGAAACAAATAATTACTGTGTTACGGTATAACTTTATTAATTAATAACTTTATAGTTTTGGCTTTGCGACGCGTATAAGCCGACATTATCTATATATTTTTTAAATTCTAACACCTAATTATATTCACTGTCACTACTTTAAACTAATGTTTTATATACAATCGATAGCTTTTGACGACAGCTGATGATTTAAAACTTAAACGAGCATCGTAGCTTCTTCGAGTCAAAATCTATACTAATTGCACATTTCGATACGCAGCAAAACAACCTCAAAATGGTGGCGCTTCCCTCTTTACCCCCCCCCCCCCCCCCCACGATGCGTCACTGTTCTGGCTTATCGTAATGAATTCTTTGATCCTTTAGCTATCCAGTGGTTTTATTCAAAAAATAATTTTTACACACCATCTCAATTAAGTATGTAAATTTATTGTTTCATTTATTCTTTTACATTAGTAATTAAATTCCCTCATTGCAATATTATTTTCGCGAACCACCGGTTGGGAAACGCTGGTCTAAGGATGCAGTCGCCAGATTAACTGGTCGCGTCGCTAAATCCTTGTTTAAAAACAATGTTTAGTCTTTTCGATCTCCCAGAGTCTAAGTAAGGCATTTAACGATGTAAAATTTAGTTCATGAGAAATAAGCGTTAAAATTAGGTCGTTTGTAAAATAAGAAAAGTTACGAGTTAGAAACATTAGGCTGAATGTACCAGTGCTTTAATTCCTATTTAATAGATGGCGCTGCAAGTCGAAACAAAATTTGCCTGCGGGTATTTGCGTAGGCCTAAAGGCGCGTTCTGACGAGGCAGTTTTCCCCTGCAATATCTGTCGAGACAGTCACTGTCCATGTCTGAACGAACCCGACAGTCGCTCTCTGACAGTATCTCGCCGAACCGGTTTCTCGCTGTGACAGTCACGTCTGACCACAGTCGGACACTTTTCAGAGCTACTGTCGCAAGTTCTCAGACCAAGTTGAAGTCCTTGCAACTTTTTCCCGACTGTCTGACATTGACTCCCGCGAAAAATACGCAATTGCTTCGATTAATGTCCTAAAAAAGTTCAATTAATTTCATTATTGTTCTGAAACTTCTGTTTAGTGGTTGATATATTTGGATATTAATGAATATATTCTTTTTTCCTCGCGGAAAAACAGCAATTGCGTCGACTTATGTCCTAGAGAAAGTTCAATTAATTGCATTATTGTTCTGAAATTTCTGTTTAGCGATTTAATCTGATAGAAATGAATGTAGCCTCTATTTCTTGGTTTAAAATCCAGAAAATTATGCTTTTAATAAATGCGTAGTTTAGTAGAAACAAATTTATCTATTATATTGAAGGTCAAAGAAAAAAAAAAAAACAATTCAGAATTAAAAATTTAATTTAATGCATGGCTTTAAACGGATTATTTATTTAATTTTATTATTTACTTTACTTTTTAATGCTTAGTACTTTAACCCTCTTGCAATGTCAAAATTTCAAATTAATATTAAAAACTGATTATTGTTATCAGCACTTGCTTGCATATATATTGTTATCAGTACTATATATAGAACACATTTTTTACTTGTGTGCTCATATTGAAGTATACATTAAATAAGTAATTAATTTTATTTAGCGCTTCAAAACAAATATTTAATGCAAAAATCCTTTTTATTTCTTCGTTAAATAGAAATATTGTCCAGTGCAAACATTTATTTTGAGATAAACTTTTAAAGCTGTCAACGATTTATAGTTTCCTTTTAACGAATATTTTTTAAAACTTTTTATTGTTATCTGTGTTTAATATGTGGGAAATAATATACAGTACAACTTCGAACGGCCATTTCCACGGGAATATTCATTTCATATATGGAAAAATGATGAACGTGTGTCAGAATAACGTCCGAAGAAATCGTTAAACCATTAAAACAAGACGATACCTACGTTAAAATGATGGATGCAGGTACAATGCATAAAGGTTTTACTGTATTGTAATCACTTTAAATTAAAAATTTACATCACTTTAAATTACCTTTTTATTATGCTATCATGATTTAGCAAAAGGTAGCCAACAATTATAGAATTGCAATTAATCTTGTACTTATTACCAATGAAAATTCAACATCAAACTTTGATTCATGTAAAACCTTTATATGTAAAAAAGATTAAAACTTCCTTTAAAACATTTAGAAATTAGCTTTATTGATACGTAGTTAAATTTATTAAACACTTTTGTAGATGAAACCGCTATAAAAGGGTGTATAGTTGTAAAGTGTTTTATTTTCGTTTCATTTTACTTCAGGTAAAAATGTTATATATTTTTTAAAACCTACATGAGTTTCGTGCAAGTCACTTTTAACTGCACTCACACACAAAACTTTGTGTTAGGCTGTTAAAAAAAAAAAAATCTAATCTATCCTGTCATAATTTTAATCTTTTACTGTCAAAATTGTGATCATTTAAAAATCTAATTTTAGGAATTATACAGCGAACTTTTCGTAATAAAAATATCCATTTATTAATTTTGTGCACAATTCTAATCTTTATTTTTTTTAAATTAATCATTCAAATTTTCTGACCTTTTTTACTGAAGTATTATCTACACTTTCCATAATTAATGTGTCGATAATACTTCAGTATATATACAAATCTAATGTAGCTTAAGAAGATACAAAAACAAAGAAGTAAATAAAAAAAAAATCAGCAGCAAATACAACACATTGCGACTCCTCAGTTTTTCGGAACAGCGTCTCAAGTACTGCACAGAATGAAGAAACCTTTCTTCTGCGTGAGAACCAACTCCGACAGTTGAATGCGAGAATTGCATGACTTTTCCCTCCGCCGACTGTCGCTGCGAGTTCTTGCTTGCAATTTTTGCTGTAGTGTGAACACTCTAGCAACAACTGTCGGACATGTTCGCGTGAGTTTTCTCGCTTGTCAGAACGCGCCTTAAGGCAACACTGGTTTTGGAGAGCGTGAGTAGGAGGCGTGGCTTTAACATACCACGGCGTGAAATCGAGTAATATCGGGGTAATATGTAGTGGGCATTGAAAATAATCGACTACCTACCTAAGCTCTTGAAACTTGTGATTCATTTGGGCATACAGATCCGTTATATATATAAAAAAAAATGGTTCGATAAACCAGTGGCGAGTATGAAATATAAATTTTGAAATGCTCGGAAAACCGATTTAAAAAAAAAAAAAAAATTGGAATAGATCCTCTAAACTTTTCGAAACTATCGGAGAATATCAGATCAGAATCACATATGGGGCATTTCATGTCAAATAAAATTTTATATTTACCAAATAAAAGACTAAGAAAGGGTTATTTTGGTTCATTTTATTCAGGACGTAAGTGATTGAAAATGGTGTTATAATGGGTTAGAAAACAATTTAAGCCAATTTGATTGGGCTATTTTGAACAGTTAAATTGTTTCTCACTAGGTGACGCCACATGAAAAGTTGCTGGTGGGGGTTGATAGGTACTTTGGATCACGGTTGAACGGCAACGCAGACTGGAACTGGTTCTATCCGATCTTTTAACAAAATGTGAAAGTGAAAGATAGAACTTTAGCGAAGGAAATTATTCTCCAGAGTTAAGGCAAACGTTACGTAAACGAAACTTATTCAGCATGTGGTATTTTTGTCACTGATAGATAAAAAAAGCGCATGTGCAATAGGGCGGAGCGTAAACTTTTTTTGGAAATTGTTTTTGCGTGTTAGCTGAATAGTTGTGGGGTGGCATGAGGAACATACACTCAAAATTTTGACTTAATCAATTAATTTCTTTCGGTTCTAGTTTTGGGGCAAAAAGCGTAAAAATTGAGGTAAAATTCAACAGTTTTGGAAATTTTCAAAATTTTAATTTTATTTTTGTGATAATGACCAATATTTAGCAGAATGTATGAGAAACATAAATAAAAACAAATTAAATTAATCCATCAATATCTTCCGGTTCCACTTCCAGGGGTAAATGGGCGAAATTATCCGAACATGAAGTAGATTTTTGGCATAACATTTAATTTTCACGTTTCCGATTTTCCCTGAGAAAAAGTTGCGTAATGATGCGAAAAATTATGATTAAATTATAGTTTGGGTATTAACTAAGCTACTACATTTTTTGGGAACTACCATTTATCCACTATGATCCTCAAGCTCCCCCCCCCCCCCCCTGCCCCTCGCTATAAGATTTGTAGTTGAAGACAAAACATTTTTACATTTTTAACAACAACAAAAAAAACGAGTTTGGATCTGAATAGGTCAGAAACAACTATGATCAACTCAAGTAATCCATCCGCTAACTTTAAAACGCATGACACACATATGTCTATAAACATCTCTATTTTGAAACGACACAAATAAGGAGTCAGCACTCACCTGTAAATGTTGCATAACTATTCATAATAGTTTAAGCTGAATTTTAGGTACTTGAAAAGTATCCAGAGCGTTAAATAACACTGGTCAACAAGTGTTTCGCCCCAAGAATGAATTTCACTTTTCTCGAAGTAGTTTTGCACGAGGAATCCATATCTGAAACAAAAAATTTTCCATCGCGTATAGTTTTTTAGTTATGAGGAAGGAAATGTTCGATTTTTACGTTTTTTCAGTGTTTTTTCCGATCATTCAGCATCGTTTTTATCGAGATAAAGTATACAAAAGAGCTTGAATGTCATCCGCTAAATCAGTGGTCACTTTATTTTGCTGGAAAAAATTTAGTGGAGTGTCGCAAACAGCCCCCAGCAGACCCCCGAACGGCAGTGCGTATCAAATGACTGCACTGGGTGCGGGTTTCCGTAGGAATGTCACGAGAATTGGGATACAGAGGCAAAAGATTGATACTGCTCGACACATTTAATGAGCATGAGCTACTATTTTTATCATAGAAGGTTCCTGTTATGTGTAAAAATATCCCCTGAAAACATGGGAGCTATATAAGCGAGGAACATGGAGATCGGTTCCATCACGACATTTCAGTTATGGAAAAGAGATATCAAGGGATGTGGAGCGCAACTGTTAGCAGATTACTGCTGAACGTCAAAAAGGGACATTCCTGAGGCAAAGTATGCCAGAACATGTCAAAATCGATCCTTTCACGGTAAACAGAAAATGACTTGGTTTTTTTTAATGGATTTGCTTCTAATGTAAAAATTGCAATGCCCTTAAAGAAAAAGGGGGGGGGGGGATCCTAAAGACTTCATTGACTGATCTTAGAAGTATTTTCCAATCTGAATTCGAAAATGAAAATTATTTTCCTTATCACTTAAAGGGTTTTGCTTGTAAGGTACTGCAATAATTAATGTTATCTATGTCAATGATTACAGCACTTTGCACGGAAAATCCTCACGTGATAGAGAAAAATAGTTTTCATTTTCGAGTTCAGCGTGAAAAATACTTCTAAGATCGGTTAACAAAGTCTTTGGGGCAGAAAAAAAGTTTTTCTGTAGACCAGTATAATCAAAATAGAAAAAAAAAATTCTTTACCACCAGTTTCTTTCGGATTACGAGTAGCATAAGTATGTGCAGCCTCCGTTTCTCGTTAGCTCATTCAGATTCGTTCATTCAGGAACTGGGCGTCGACTTAGTCGCACGCACATCTGCTAGGGGTCTGGTGAAACCGGCTTCATTTTTACGCTGCTCGTATTCGACGGGGCTTGATCTACTGCGTACCGGCCTAGGTTGATCCGGGCAAGGCTTCTTCACTTTGCTGTGCAAAGAGCCCTTGTTAGGGCTATATTACTGCGCACCCTCCCAGCCGTTTATCATGCCTTCCAGCTTCGATTACGATTCTGATTTCACCGACGAAGCCACAGACGCCGAGCAGGAAAAGGCTCCGGCAGCCTCTAGGAATAGCTACAAAAAGAAAAGCATAGCATAGGAGATGGGTTGGGTCCGCAGGGCCCTTTTTCCCGGTGTCAGTGAGGTGGTGGGAAGGAGAGGGTATGCAGGACAGCCCGGGGGCTGTGTCAGCGGAGCAATAATAGGAGGGCAAAAGAGGCGAAGAAAAGGGGGGGCGGAGCCGGAGAAGGAGAGCGCCTACTCCGCCGGGAGACTGGCGCAGATGAGCCGCAGGCTGGTTAACACCTGGGCTAAAGCAGTCCTAGTGCTGTTCGAAGCCGCACGGCTGGACGTCTTCTTTGGTTGGGCCGGAGGCGGGGCTTAGGGCGACTGGGGCAGTTCCAATCAGACGCTGCATGGGGTCCACCGCAGTTGGAGCACTTGATCTTGTCTTTTTCTTCGCAGGATCTCGAGTCATGCGCTCCTGCGCAGAACCTGCAGACTTTGTTCTTCCTGCATGACATGGCCGCGTGGGAAAAGGTTTGGCAGTTATAACACTGCGTCACTTGGGATCGTTTCTTGGGGTTCTCCCACCTGACTCTAAAGTGCCCGATGGTTCGGATGGTAGTGAGCTGTTTGTTGTCTTGGGAGTTCGGGGCGATAACCAAAAAGAGAGGCAGCAACGTCTCCCTGCCCTTGGAGAACTGGATTATCTTGGAGATGTTAATGTCTTTTTGCTTCAATTCGGCGGCAATTTCCTCAATCGGGTAGTCCGTCGGAAGCCCTCTGAGAACCTTCTTGATTGGCTTGTCGTCTTCCGCTTGTTGTATCCAGTGTTCCAGGCCGTTAGTTTCAACAGCGGTTTGCAGTTTGTCGAAATCCTCTTTTCCTTCCGGCTGTATTCTTATTTCGTTACGCCTGACTGAGGCCTTGACTTAGGTGCCTGTAGCTTTGCACAGTGCCTTGATCATGGTTGTCGGATTAACGACATTTGCCAGGGGGATTGCGGGCGCCCTCGGGATCCGAGGGGCATGTTCTGTCTTGGCTTCCTTGCAGCTGGAGGGGCCCTTGCTGATGACTTGCGCAAAAGAGGGTCGTCTTTGATGCTCTTCTAAGTCCTTTAGTTTGGCTAGCGGCTTCTTGTTTTCCTCGACCAGGTTCTTGTTCTCCTCCTCCAGGCTCTTGTTATCCTCTTCGGCCTGGGAGACTGCTATTTGGGATAAGTTGTACGGCGATACATAAGTAGCGTTCCTCACCGCTACCAGGTTGAATAGTACCATTATCTCTTGTGTTCTCAAGCTATCTGTGCCAATTTTCCTTGCTTCGTCATGTGCTTCATCAAGTGTTTCTGCGATCCTAATGAGCTCTTCTTCATCGAGGTCTGAGTTTAGTAGCTTGGAAACTTTTTCCGTGTCAATATCATATCTTTCCAAAATGGTGATAATTCGATTTCCCTTTATTTTAGCTG
This sequence comes from Octonoba sinensis, assembly GCA_038502835.1. Taxonomy (NCBI): domain Eukaryota; kingdom Metazoa; phylum Arthropoda; class Arachnida; order Araneae; family Uloboridae; genus Octonoba; species Octonoba sinensis. The sequence continues at coordinate 105,227,231 of CM076606.1, read as the reverse complement.
CAGCGTTGCTAGAACTTGATGGAACTCTCACTACTCTTCCTTCTTTTGTGCGGTGACGTTAGTTGGGTGTTAGCCCTAAAAAGGGCTCTAACATAAGAAGAATTGACCGCGGTTGGTCTGACCCGCTAGCCCCGCTAGTGCTTACGCAAAAGGCGGCGTAGTGAGCCCGGCTACCTACGGCGGGGGGGGGGGGGACCGAAGAGAGAGCTCCAAGTCACCTCGGAGCTGAGCTGGAGGGAAAACACGTCCGACCAGTTCGGACGCTCGGCTGAGAATGGAATGAAAAAAAGAAAAGCAAGGTGAGTACGCCTTCTTTTACCGCGCTTTACAAGGATGTAAAATAGACCAAAGAAACTTTCGATCGCAAGATCGCAAATGCTTTAACTAGAGATCAAGTAGGCAATATTTTAGTCTCTCAAATACATTGCACTGCACGAAGAGAATATTCCTCTCCGTAAAAGGGAAAGTAGAAGCTTAAACTTGATTAGGTCCCAAATTGAAGCTTGCCATTCTAAAAAGGAGGAATTATTTGACCTCCTCATAACGCACTATATGGAACGTTGCCCCTCTGAGGATTTCTCAGCTCTCGTCCCCAGCCAATCAGAGGCCAAGAGCTCCTCCAATCCCCTTCCAAGCACTTCCTCCCCTGATGACAATACGGCCGCTGAGCCTGAAGATATCCCCTCTTCCTCAAAAAGGGTTCTCAGCGAGTCAGACAAATGTGAAGAGGGTTTCAGGAAACCTCCCCGTAATAAGATTGCAAAGAATTTAACTGATAGCGAAGAAGATTCAGAAATGCCCCTTGATAACAGGTTCAAAGAGCTAAAAGAGATCTCCGACAGAGTCGAAAACCCCCCTCAAACTAATGATAACGGCGTAGCCCAAAATAGCCGTAATGGCTACAAAAAACCTGGAGATCGGCACATACCCCCCATTTACATTTATAACCCCCCTGACGGCTTAGCCCTCCTTAAAGAAATCAACGAGCACTGAAAGATAAGGTATGTGGCCGCATCAGTCACGCTCAACAAACTAATGAGCCTCTCCTCATTCTTTATCCTACCACTGTCCTTGACTATAGATTAATTCGAAGATTTGTGGAGGATAATAGCTTAGACTCGCACACCCACCCCCTGCCTGAGGACAAAGACCTCAATGTTGTCATTCGTGGTCTCCCTATCAACATGGACTTGGAGGAAATTAAAAACGAACTAGAAGAAAGGCAGCTCAAAGTTAAAAAAGTAATTCAAATGAAAAAAGGAAAACAGCAATCCCCCATGCCCCTATTCATAGTTTGCCTTCCTAAGAATGACGAAAGCAAAGCCATCTATAAAATCCAAACTTTATCCCACCTCCGTGGTTCCGTAGAACCCCTCAGGCGCAGAATCACGCAATGCTTTAGATGCCAGCAGTTTGGCCACTCAAGCCGCTGCTGCACTCGCCCCGCCAAATGCCTCAAATGTGGCCTTGACCACTTCACCTATTACTGTAAAAAAAACCCGGATACGGCCCCTACTTGTGCACTTTGTGGCGGTGAGCACACGTCGAACTCCCCCGACTGTCCCAAGAGACCCACCCTAGGTGAAAATAAAAAGAAAAATATCTGGGAGCGCAGGAAAGAAATTCTTGATAAAGCTAAAGACATTCCCTCTGATTCTACCCCCCAAACAACCCCTACTAATATAGACGAAACGTTGGAAGCCCTTACCAAAAACCACCCATCCAAAAAATCCAAGAAAAATAGGGCCCTCCAAATTAAGCAAATCAACGACATTTTCTCCAGTATGATTAAGCAAATGCAGGCTCTCCAGTAAATTTATCTTAGTAGCTTTGAGGAAGACGATGACTAAGTTCTTGCGTATTGTCAGTCTGAACGCCTGCGGGCTTCAGCCTCGTCCCCACAAGCTCCGCGATTTCATTGCGGAGTCCTCCCCTGACTTAGTTTTCGTGCAAGAAACGCACCTCAATGTCGCTAACTACGCCTTCTATAGGACTGATCGTGTCCTCTCCCGTGGCGGAGGGACACTTATTTACATCAAGAATAGTATTTCCCATTTCGAACACAAAATTGTTACTTCCAGTATGGAAAACACCTCTGTGGTTGTCCGTCTCCATGGCAAACCCCTTATTATCAGCTCCATTTATATCCCCCCCCCCCCAAAATGCTCTTCAAAATTCTGACCTTGACCTCCTTTGCAGCTCCCACCCTAACTTTTTACTTATGGGTGATTTTAATGCTCGTCACAGGCTTTGGAACCTGGGTAGAGAAAATCAAAGAGGCCCACAAATCTTTAATTATGCAACCACCAATAACTATTCTATTTTTGCCCCATCCACTCCTACGTATTTTACCTCTACCACCTCCTCCACCCTTGATTTTGCCATCACGAATCTAACCCTCCCCTATCTTATCATTTCCAAACCCATTTTGTCCTCGGACCACAACCCTATTTCCTTGACCCTGTCTCTTGGTAGCGCTCTGCCTACTTCCCAACACGTTGCGACCACTACCAACTGGAATCAATTTTACTGCCTTGTGCACGAGAAAATCTCGGGCAATCCCAAGATCACCTCTGCGTCTGAAGTAAATGATGAAATTTACAAGCTGACCAAAGCCCTTAGCTATTCCTATCGTGCTGCTTCTAAAACCGTGATTTCCAGTACAGTCCCTACTAGGCTGCCCCCCCCCCCCCACATTCGCCGCCTTATTCGCAAAAGGAACAAGATGAGAAAAGACTGGACCAGAACCCTCCACCCCCCTCTCAAAACTCAGATTAACAACCTTAATAACACTATTAAGACTCTTATTACTGATTTCAGGTCTCATAGCTGGGGTAACTTTCTCTCCTCCCTATCCCCAACAATAGAACCTTGTACAAGCTCGCCAGAAACTTCAGTGACTCCTTTCGGCCAATCCCAAACCTTTCCACTCCCTCTGGCCCTGCCACAACTGACGAAGAGAAGTGTGAGACTTTTGCAAGATACTTTGAAACGAGCTTTACTAATGCTACCCCCTCTCCCATCTCCACCCTTGTTAACTCTGAAGTGCTCAATTTTCTCTGCAGCAATATTGATAATTCCCCCGACTCCTTCTGCACCCCTGATGAAATCAACGATATCATCAAAAGTCTCGTAAATAAAAAAGCCCCTGGTAGTGATGGCATCGGCATCTCAAATATCATGCTCAAGAACTCCCCTCTCAAACTAATTACCTGCCTTACTAAAATTTTTAACAGCTGCCTTCGCCTCAACTATTATCCGAAAATATGGAAAAATGCCCTTGTAATTTGTATCCCCAAGAAAAATTCCACTCTGAGCGATATTTCCAGCTATAGACCCATCAGTCTCTTCAGCTCCATGGGCAAAATTTTTGAACGGGTCATCAACTCCAGACTTCTTATCTTCACTAATGAAAAGAAAATTATCCCAGATGAGCAGTTCGGATACAGAAGAAAACATAGTACCACCCATCAGCTCCTCAGAAACGTCAACTATGTCATTGAAGGTTTCAACACCCACCAGCATACTGTTGGGATTTTTCTCGACATTAAAAAGGCCTTTGATCAGCTCTGGCATTATGGTCTGATCTTCAAACTAATTAAATTTAACTTCCCCCCCTACCTAACCCTTCTCATTTATAATTATCTTCAAGATCGGACCTTCCAAATTAAAATTAAAAATTCATTCTCCTCCCCTAGACCAATCAAAAGTGGTGTTCCACAGGGCAGCGTTTTAGGACCATCCCTCTTTAATATTTTTATGGCAGACATCCCTCTAAATAATAGAACAATGCTGTCCCTTTTTGCTGACGACCTTTCGGTCCTCGCAAGGAACCCCGGTAGAAATTATGCCAGAAGTTACCTGCAAAGGCATGTTGATGAACTCTCCCAATGGTATGCTGACTGGGCGCTTGGGATGAACAGGGCTAAATCCCAATGCATCCACTTCACGAAAGGTGGCGCTGCTGCTCCCAAAAAGATCAAAGTGAACGGCGATCTCCTCCCTTATAGGTCTGAAGTAGATTACCTCGGTATAGTCTTAGACAGGAAGCTTACCTTCTCTAAGCAAAGAGATAAGATGGTTAAGAAAACGGGGTTCCGTGCCCACTTAATGAAGAATCTGATTAATAGATATAGCCATCTCCCTCGTAAAAGCAAGCTCCTACTTTATACATCCATTCTTCGGCCCATCCTCCTTTATGCTGTGTTTATCTGGGGGTTTAGCTCCAAGAGAATTCTTAAACCCCTTCAAACCACCCAAAACAGAATTCTCAGGCAGATTATGGCTGCCCCTTGGTACGTCAGAGGCAAAGATATTCACAGGGAACTCAAAACCCCCTCCATTTCCCAATTTATTATCAAAGAATCTCGAAAATTCTATGCAACCCTTGATGCCAATCCCAAGCGAAATTCAACTGCACCAGCATTGAGTATACCCACATTTACCCTTCCAGTTGCAGGCTTCTGAACTTTGACACTCTCAGCACCAAGAATAACCCCCTTCCTAACCCCCAGTATTTTTATGACCCTCCTTAATTCCTGGTGCTAGTGCCCCTTCTGGTTTCCTCCTCAGGTTTTATCCCAACAGCCTATTTCCATGTCCCTAATTACCAGTTTTTCTAGCTGCCCTCCGCTCTTTTGAAGATGCGTGTTTGTGCTGCGTTTTGTGTATTTATTTAAAAAAAAAAATTATTTTTCTGTTCAAGCCATGCTTATTTTCCATATATCCATTTCTTTGCTGCTTGCTCAGCTTTTCACTAACCCATGTTTCTTAGTCCCTACTAACCGTGTGGCCCTGACGACGGTCTTTTAATTCTAGACCCTCGCCCCCTTCTCTCTTTGCATACTTACTACGACTAGTGCATTTTCATTGGCCGGTCCACTTCATGTGTTACTTCCTTCAAAGCGTCAGGTAAAGAGGCTCATCGCTTTACACCTGCTAAAGATTGGATTGGCATTGGCAAGATGAGATGGGTCCACAGGGCCCGTAAGGGCCCTTTTACCCGGTATGAGGGAATAGGTGGGAGGGAAGGGGTGTGAAGGGTAGCCCAAAGGCCGAGTTACTGGGAGAGTAGGAGGAAAAAGGGGAGGGGCGAAAGAGGAAGGGCGGAGCCGGCGACAACAGGGAGCTAGTCCAAGTTGAGGGCGGCGCTAATCCTGTTGAGTTTCCGCAACATGACTTGCATCTCAGCATGCATGGAAGTCCCGTCATTTCTGTTGGCGATTGGGGCTTGAACTTTCTTTTGCTGCGATCTGGGTCGTCTAGGGCAGCTGGGGTCAGAGGCGCAGTGGCTTTCCTTGCAATTGACGCATGAGAGGGAGTCCTTCTTTTTGCATGAGCGTGAGTCATGAGGCTCGGCGCAGAACCTACAGCACGTAGCTTTCCTGCAATTGTAAGCGGAATGGAAAAAGCCTTGACAATTGTAGCACTGGGGAATGCTGTTCTCTTTCCTTCTTAGCTTTTCCCAGTTTATCTTGAAATGGCTTACGTATCGCACTTCTTCGAGATTTCTGTTGCATTCAATGTTGGGAGCGATAACCAGGAATATCGGTAGGGGATCCCTACCTTTCTTGAACTGAACAATCTTTTCTATTTCATAACTTTCTTCTGTTAGGCTTAACATGATGTCATCAGGCCGGTAGTCGCTGGGCAGTCCTCGTATTATTCTCTTGATTGGCGGGTTCTCGGCGTAGTGGCGGACCCAGTGTTCCATTTTTTCTTTAACCACAAACTCTTCGACTTTGGAGAAGTCTTCCTTGGTGTCGGCTTCAACTTTAATTTCATCCTTGAATATCTTTGCCTTGATTTTCGTGCCCGTTTCATCTGCTATTTTCTTAATAAGAATTCCTTTGTTTTGGACGACGTTGGCAAGGTTGAGGAAGGAAAGTCTTGGCTTTTTTGCTTCTTTTTCCTGCCGTGGGATGGCGCTGTCGACCACTTTCGCGTAGCTTCTTTCTCTCATCTCCTTTTCCTCTTCGAGTTGAGATATTTTACCTTTGAGTTTTTCAACTTCCTCGGAGAATTCTTTTTCCCTGCTATTTTCGGTAGCTTCTGTTAGTAAGGAGATTAGTTTCTCGTCCGCCTGGTGCAGTACTTCGTAGAATCTCGAAAGAAACCAGATTTCTTGACTGTTAAGTCCTTCGAAACCCTGTTGCTTAAACTCCGCGTACATGTCGAACAGGGCTTGTCTAATTAATTTTAGCTGGACAGGGTCATCCGATTCTTCAATTTCTAATATCAACGTCCTTTCCTCGAAGTGGTAGGCTTGCGTGATGTCCAGGAACCTGCTGTGGTTTCCCCCCATTCCTCTTGAGGCGGTGAGACTCGAGTGAGAGCTGCTGTTGCTGCTAGCGCTGCCTCGGCTATGTTTTTTTCTTTTTTCATAGCTGGAAGTAAAGTTATTGGAACTCATTGTGCTACTGTGATGGTAGCTTTGAAAAAAGCTCTTCGCACTTGAGTATAAGGAGAGATCACACTCGGCCTGGCCCGCTAGCCGCGCGAACGGCGTACCGATCGGCGGCGTAGAGAGCACGACTAAGGGTAACCTGGACGGAGGGGATGGGAGAAACCGGAGTCGCTCCCTGAGCGCTAAAGATTCAAGTCTGTCTGTCTTTTCGTTAGCTTTGCGCAGAGGCACTGTCATAGCCAATGAGGTTCTACCGAGGCGTGACTATTGCTAGTTGAAAACTTTTCCCAATACCCCGCCATGTCGATGTGAAATATCGTCGGCATAGGCAATTTTTGGGAACTCCTTCGCGGGTTGGATAGTGAAGGAGAAGAGCACACAAAGCAGGTTATCGATTTTCGGATTTGATAGAGCTCAGCCGCAGAGTGCGAGTTTTGCCCCTTACTATCTTCTTTTAAGGTATTAAAAATAATAATAATGTTGAAAAAATATATCCTTGCAATACGATTAAGACAGACATCAATTTTCCATATATAATTGAGAGTTGCACTGAAAAGTAAAAAATAAATTAATTCTTTAGACATCATTAATGATACTTTATTTACCACGTATTGCAATAACGTTTGGAACCCACGAAACTTCAGCACGTGAAGAAGAAAAGAGAAAACATCCATCGTCGAAAGCAAATAGCAACGGGTCTTAAACTTTTTGCTCAATAATATGATAAATTGTTGTGAATTACATGCCTTTAATATTTCAATCTGAAATTTCTGCTATGTCGAATAAATTTTTTAAATGCTAAAATGAGGTTTGCCAATAATAATAATAATGGAAGTGACAAGTAGCTAGGGGAGGGGGGCGTGAAAGAAACGAAATAAAAGAAGTAAATTGGAAGAAGGGAATGGGACCATTTCAAGTTATCGAGAATAAAGCAAGCATGAAGAGAAAAGCTACAAGAAAAGAAAAAAAAATGCACACATTCTTATGAAAAGTGCCCCCAAATTTGGTTGTTGGCTTATGTGGAAATCAAGAATTGAACGAATCTTTCACAAGGCGAAACAATAACGAAAACATTTTTTTTTCCACGAAATCATAAGCGTTCATTATCAAAAGAAAATAATCTTCTAAAGGGTGTAGTGTTCTTCTAAAGAAAGGACGCATAACGTAAGAGCGCAGTAACGCGCGGTGTTGTGGCAGTTTTTTTCAGGCATGTGTTCGTGGTTTCATAAATTAACGTACTAGGATCGGCACTACGGCTACCCAGGGAGGGTTTTTGCCCTGCAACTGAAGTTTAAAAGAAAAAAAGGGAACAGGGAGTTTCAAAGGCTCGTAATAAAAGTTCATTACTTTTGGTATTGCAAAGTGGCAAGGCTAGACCCTGATTTTAGGGGGGAGGGCGTTCTTCGAGAGAAGTCAGCTAATTTCACTCTTTTTGAAGAAAAATTGGCCAAATTCTAGACAATCTTTACCATTTCAGGGGTGATTTTATCCCCAAAACCACAATCTTATCTACGCCAATAGTGTTGCAAATGCATATTTATGCTGCCCGAGAAGTATATCTAGAAGCAGAGCACAGTGCCCTGTTGCCTTTTTGAAACTCCCTGCTCCATTTTTTTTAAACTGAGGAATAATAATTCTAATGTTTAATATCATGAGCAATTAAACACAAAAATGTAAGAAGTTTTTTTAATGGCAGCACAAATTCTAATAGTTAAACATACAGTTATAGAATGAAGGCAATTCAAGCAGCGTCATTAGGCACGTGGCAGCGATTAAAGCAATGTAAGCAAAGGAAGCCGTAGCATCGCTTTACTTCGAGTTCGACAAATCTAATAAAATCTAGGCCTAAATAAAGTTCTTGTACATTACCTAAAATTAACACTAAATAAAACACTATAACTGTTGTAATACTTAATAAATTTCTTAAATAATGATTAAATTTAATGTAAATACTGGGTTGTAATCAGAAAAGGCTGTGAAAATAGTCTAATTAATTTTAAGATTGACTAATTTTGCCTAGTGTACTCCACGTAGAACTCCATTGAAAATCTCAGTAAACAAAGAGCGGATATCACGTGACAACGGTGATCGTTCATGAGTCCCTCTAGCGGTGAATTGCCTCCATTCAAAACGTGCTTCTAATTGCAAGATTTGACTTTTGCTCATAGGCGCTCATATTAAATTTTTTTTCTTAGTTCTAAAGTAATATCGAACTAATTGTTAATAACACAAAAAGACATTTTTTGTCAAAGTTCTATATTAAACATTCTTTCTGATAAAATATGCCCTAAGTTTATATACCTACTATATATTTGATTTGTACTTATAGAGGATCCAATTTTTTTCTACGGCCTCATGCTTTCTTTTAAATGTGCAAAATTAAACAAAAAAAATTCTTCACATCAAATAATGAATAATGAATTCTCTTAGTTAAGGTGACACTGAGAGACACATGAATGTTAGGAGTTATAGTTAAGATGGCTCTCTGGAGGGCCTGCCTATTTGTTCAGAGATATACAGTGAAAACTGCGTAAGTTGACCACTTGTGGTGCAGCACTTCAGTGGTCAACTTAGACAGGTGGTCAACCTATAGAGGGTGGTTTTTTCCCCCCGTCATTTCTTACACTATGGATTTATACATTTATTTAAAATATAGCTTCATGTATTAACGTTACTTTAAAATGGGAACAAGCTGTTTTTCCAATTATCTAAAATATCATTAGAGAAATTTAGTCTGAATGACTTACAATTTATCCTATACTACTTTAAGATTAAAGTACTCACTTAAGTATCTTATTAATTATGTAAGTTACTTTTTTGATGGTAGATATTTCCTAAAAATACCTAGTTTTTCAAAATGGCTATATCAGATAGAAGAAAAACGAAGAAACTCACTTAAAGAATAAAAGAAGGCTAATAGTAGTTTTCCCATTTGGTTAACTTACCAAGAAGTTTAAGCAAACTTAATATTGATGCTTCATCCATCCAGGTAAAAACTAGTCTAACATTATAGCATAAAAATATCCTGGAGAGGTTAGTTAAGTTTTTTTACCCTTTGGAAAAATAAAGAAACAAATAAATATAGTAACAATTAGGCGGTCAAATTACAAAGGGTTTTTTACAATACTCCCATCCAAGTTTGGCGTACAAAGCGTAAACGTGGTCAATAGAGACAGGTGGTCAACTTATTTGGTCAAGTTAGTTTGTCTTTATTATATAATATAGGGCAAATTCCGTTCCTGACAGAGGTGGTCAACTTTACAGGCTTTACTGTATACAGTAGAATAGTTCTCTAATGGAAAGATTTTACCAGTTTGACATATTTATGCCATGGCATTCTTTCTGAATCTCAGGCTCCCTAAGTTTCGTATATTTTCCTGTGGCTCCTTAAATTTGATTTGTGGCCCCCGTTGAGAAACCCTGATTTAGTAAAGTGACGACAAAAAGGAAGGTTTACGCACATTTCCTGATTTAGCAGCTCATTTTTCAAATCTTCGATGGCCCATGTTTGACAACAGAGCTTGAAATTCATGTTGCGTCAGTTGCGCCATCTGTTGAATAAAAAATAAAACTATGGTAAGCTATTTGATTCAATATTGTTTTATTTATTTGTTTTAAAAACTTTTTTAATGAAAAAACAATCACACTTTTCAATCAAAATGGGAACAAGATATATAATTTATATATAAACAATTGTGATTGTTTAAAAATTTTAGTTTTCAGTTGGTTTTACTCACCAATACTTATAACTGCCATAATTGCCACTTAAAGTTGTGTAATGCTTACAATAATATAAAATAAAATTTAAATGTAAACTGTAGCTTTTGTCATGCAAGTAGCTTGTATCAAATCACATTGTTCATACAGTTATGCACATGACTCTGGGATGACAATGGATTATTAACTTAATCCATTGTCCTCCCAGCGCCTGTTTCGCTAGTGTACCGTTGTTTCCTCTGAATTATTGGACGTCAAACATCCATGTGTTCCCTAATACGTCATCCAATGGATGACGAGTTATTATACTTCTTTGTGGAGCATGGTGGTATTGTGGAATTTATTCCTCTACAACAGGGGTCCCCAACCAATGCCCCCTGCATCGGGAAGCCCGTTAACAGGCAAGTCACGTGATCAGCAGAAGGCCAGTCTCCGTTGCTAAACACGATGAGTGAGAAAGACCGCTTCTCTTCGCGCTTATTTCTTTTCAATTGACTGCTACTTAAAAGAAATTAATATTTGTGAAGAACAAAAAAACAGAATAATTAGAAATACTAATTGTGAATTTATGTAAAAAAAAAAAACAGACACCAAAAATTCAGTCATTCCAAAATATCTTTTACATTATTTGTTTCTTTTAACGCTCATCTTAAATTCATTAGTTGATAACTCTTCATCTTAACCCCTTTTTAATTTAACCTTCAGCCTTCTTTTAATCTACGCTATGATGTTTTTGTTTAATAAGAAAAAATAAAATCTTGTCTATTTTGAAAAGCAATCCAATACTGACATTCTCTCATATATTTTCATGAAGGAATTATCCTCTCAAACATTCTAAATGAATTTGCAATTTATTTATATATTTAGTTCATGTTAATACTTAACACTTGGAAAAAAGTTATAACCTAAAATTCGATACTATTTCTATCAGAACTCTTAAAAGTGTAGAATAAACTTAGACATTGTTTGTAAAAGTTTTACTACAAGCTGTATGATTCTTTCTTTTTTCTTGTGTTTTAAACAACCATTTGATATTTACCGTTAAATTTCAAAATAATATTAAACTGATTTCGAGCCAAAAGAATACACTTTATACAAATATAATGTACCTTGTGTAATAAAAAAAAACGTTGCACTATGCATGGCTGCCTGCGATCATATAGCGGCTGTCCAAACGGGCGAAAAAGTGCGTGCAAGCAGAACTTACATTTTCTGATACTTCAGTCAATTGGCGCTGTTAGCATGTACTTAAAAGCGAGGATTTAAAGGTCTTACCATTGCAATATCATCGCGTTACAGGCTTGAATTTCAAGAAAGATAAGCATTTAAGTGTTGAGGGCAAAAGTAACTATCAAAATATGTTGCAGGGTTATGTATTTGCCATTAAAACGTTTTTAATACAGAGGAAAAAATAAAAAGATCATTTTTTTGGTAGTAGCACATGCAGACTTTGACCCCTTGACAACAAATAGCAATGAGTATTCTCAGACGGGGGGGGGGGGGGGGGCAGGACCGAACGAAAACTTTTTTATTTTACACGATCGGGACACATTCATAAATGATTTACATTCATAAATGATGTCACGCTTCGTGGGGGGAGGGGGAGTTCGTGAAATTGTGACAAAGTGTGTTAAGGGGAGGGAAGGGAGTAACAAGAAGTGTGACATCAGGCTTATACAACATAGCGTGACATGTGACAAAGGGGGGAAGAGGGTCCGTTGAATTGTGACATTTTGTGACAAGGAGGGGTGGGGTCAAATCTATCGGAAAAGAGCTTGACATCATTTATGAACGGTCCCTTAGATAGTTTATTTACTTTTCGATGTTTTAAGACTATGGTGTACAAAATGGGTGTACTCATGAACGCGTGGAGAATCAACAACAAATCTTAGAGGGAAGTCTCCCTTCCTTTTAGATATTTCAATTGTAACCCTTGTTCATATGGCGCGAGTTTAATTATAGAAAGGTACAATACTAGATTTATAATATAGATTCTCTCTCACTCATTCCACTTTTAACTTTATCATTCTATACAAGCATAAGAAATTTAAACGTCTCAGAACAAAAAATATATATATATTTAAAAGCATAATCTAGACATAATATGAAGTTCAAAGTTTACTTTTGAGTGTAAAAAATGAATGAGCGGACCAACGTTCTTATAGCGCAAGTTGCAAAAATTACTCCATACACATATTTTGGAATTAAAAGGAACCCCTTTATCAATGCGTAAAGATTTGACTTAAAAAATGTAAGTAATCCAAGTGAGTAAATCACTCGAATTACTTGCATCCAGATACGTACAACTCTATTCATTGATAAAAGGATTCCTCTTGTCCCGAAATATGTTTTCTGAAATTTGGGCTATAATGACGTTTGTTTTTTTATTAATAACCTGAAGTACAAATAAATAAAACCAGTAAAGTTCGAGACATAAGGGGAAAATGCAAATGTCAGCCCTCATTGGTTAAAAATATCATCTAAAGCGGCGGTCTGCAGCCTAAATTAGTTGAAGATCTACTAACCAAGTACGGCAACAAACGCCAAGATCGACTCAGAGGACGGGGGAGGGGGCTACATGCACAATGAACAACACAAGTTGGGAACAGAGTTTGATGCTTGTAAAATACCTACTTTAAAAGTTCTAAAATATTGCTGTGTTAACAACGGTCAACTCGCATTAAAACGAACTCAGATACTAACGTATTATTTCTTTTAAATTTGATGAAAGACTGGTAGTTTGTTTTGCTTTGTTTTTTAAATAAAACACACGTGAAACGCCGTTACATATTTTAAGTAACTCACCGAGAGCACAGCTAATGTGACGACTGACCATGGCTGCCTGCGATCATATAGCGGCTGTCCAGACGCTGCGCCAGAACAAAGGAATAAGCGTTCAAACGATAGTTATTTTCTCCCTCACTGGTGCGCTGCAAGCATGTACTAGTTTTGTATGGAAATACATTACGAAAGCATTGTTTTTGTCGATTTTGCAGCATGCATCATGAAGGTTTCCTTTTGGTAAATTTTTAGTTTATGCATTACTGATCGGAAATATGTCTCCCGATGTTTAATTGTGTCTAACATATATATATTTATTTTAAAGAAATTTTTCATCGCAAATGAAATCAAAACGACAGAAAGCAATTCAGTGTTTTTTCTAAGCATTAAATTAGTGAATGCATACATTTTATAATTTTAAGGATTTACTAAATTCACGTTTGGTTTATATGCATATATTTTAATTGTTTTTTCACTCCATGTCACCTGTTCAATTACTCTACAAATAGAAATTGATGTATTATGCAATATAATTGATGCTTTAGATGATAATTTTAACCAGTGAGGGCTGACTTTTGCATTTTCCCCTTATGTCTCGAACTTTACTGGTTTTATTTATTTATGCATTGGTTTCATTTATTTGTAATTCAGATTATTAATAAGAAAACAAACGTCATTATAGTCCAAACTTCAGAAAATATATTTCGAGACAAGAGGAATCCTTTTTATCAATGAATAGAGTTCTATGCATGTGGATGCATGTAATTCGAGTGATTTACACTCACTTGGATTACATTTTTTAGGTCAAATCTTTACGCATTGATAAAGGGGTTCCTTTTAATTCCAAAACATGTGTATGGAGTAATTTTTGCAACTTGCGCTATAAGAACGTTGGTCCGCTCATTCATTTTTTACCACTCAAAAGTAAACTTTGAACTTCATATTATGTCTAGATTATGCTTTTAAATATATATATATATTTTGTTCTGAGACGTTTAAATTTCTTATGCTTGTGTAGAATGATAAAGTTAAAAGTGGAATGAGTGAGAGAGAATCTATATTATAAATCCAGTAATTATTTTTTACTTACCTTTTTAAAATTAAATTCGCGCTACATGAACAGGGGTTACAATTGAATTATCTAAAAGGAAGGGAGACTTTTCTCTAATATTTGTTGTTAATTCTCCACGCGTTCATGAGTACACCCATTTTTACACCACAGAGTCTTAAAACATAGAAAAGTAAATAAACTATCTAAGGGGCCGTTCATAAATTATGTCACGCTCTTTTCCGATATATTTAACCCTTTGTAACAAAATGTCACGGTTCAACGGACCCCCCTCCCCCCTTTGTCACATGTCACGCTATGTTGTATAAGCCTGATGTCACACTTCTTATTACCCCCTCCCTGCCCTTGTCACAATTCCACGAACCCCCCTCCCCCCTCGAAGCTTGACATCATTTATGAATGACCCCTAAAGCATATTTCTGATTGCTAAATTTAAAGTGGGGAAAAATTAATTTAAGAAAGGATTTAAGAAAAATCAGGTTACAGAAAATCAGAGAATCCGAAAGCTTTTGGTGGATTTCATCGAAGAAACACCGGTTGCAAAGTCTTGGTATTAAAAATTGAGAATATTCAGTGTAGTCCAGAAAAAAAGTAAAAAGAGGTGGAAGGGGGAGACTTGCAGATAAGAGCATAAGTTATTGTAATAAAATAGTAGTGGGGGAGGGGGCTTTTGAAAAGTGGAGGGACGATCGTGTAAAATAAAACAGTAGGCGGACGGTCCTCCCCCCCCCCCCCCCGACTGAGAATACTCATTGCTTTTTGCTTTGAAGGAGTATGTCATCTAAATAAAAATGTTTAAAGGGAAATTTAAAAAAAAATTGCTCTTTTCCAGCGGTGTCCACGAGGGAATCTCATCCCGTAGACTGCGCCATTAATTTTTTTAATGAAATTTTTACACCCCCTGGACAGGGGGCATGCTTTCATGGAGTTTTAGCCCTTTTGGGGGGTTGTCTTTTTTTGGGGGACTTCGCACCTATTAATATGCACCATCTTGCTTAGGGGGTTGGCAATGTATTGTCAGTTATAAGTTTTAAAAATAATCTTGACAACTCTTAACTGCATATAATGAAGCATTTTAAGTAATTATTTTTAATTTCTCATTTATTGTACTTAATTGTAATAGTATTTGAAAATATTTCCCCTTGATTGTTTATTTTATTGAAGCGTTTTCTTTTACAATGGCCTAATCTTTGACCTTTCTTACTACTTAATATTTTAGGATTTTATTCTAAATATTCAACTAGTGTAATTGCTTTAGGTGAGAGCATCAAAAAAAAAAAAGAAAAAAAGTCGCCACTCTTATATGATAATCCATCTGTTGAAGTTAATTGAAGTCAGCTATACTATACAATGCAATATTAGTTATTAGTATTATGCTATTAGTCTGTCAATAACAATAAAAAATTGTTGCATTAATCATTTACTTAATTACATAATTGTTCAACTAATCTTTATTTTTTAAGTCACTGCACAACATAATTATTCCACTTTCCTGAAATAATTAAATTTACAATAAACTGAATTGAAACAATTCAATTAACACATATATTTAAAATAACTTTATTAATCATAACCTATGTCATTTTTCTTTTAACTGCTGTTATTTAATAGTATTAACATGAATGTATTGAAAATTGCTTAATAATATAGTAACTAATAACCATTTAAAGACTATTCAATAACCTGCTTTCAAAAACCTGCTAACCAATTTAATTGTGCTACACAATATGAGAGGATAAATGTATTTCGTAAAATTATGCGCAATTATTGTCGTTCAAAATAAAAATTAATCTGAAAGCATAATATGATCAGCCAATTGTGAAGAAAATTTTATCTGAGTTCATTATATATAAAAGTATACATATGTAGGAAAAGTTGTATCTTAACGAGCAGCTTTAAAGCCTGCATGTATTGCTACCAAAAAAGCGATTTCTTTTATTTTTTTCTCTGTATTAAAAACGTTTCAATGGCAAATACATAACCCTGCAACGTATTTTGATAGTTATTTTTGCCCTCAACACTTAAATGTCTATATGTCTCGAAACTCAAGCCTTTAATACGATGATATTGCTATAGTTAGACCTTTAAATCATCGCTTTTAAGTACATGCTAACAGCGCCAATTGACTGAAGTGGCAGAAATGAAGTTCTGCTTGCACGCACTTTTTCGCCCGTTTGGACAGCCGCTATATGATCGCAGGCAGCCATGCGACTGACAATCCATATTGTTGGCAAGTTTTTTCAGGTCCGATGAATGGTCTGACAAATTAATAAGCATTTTCTGAAGAAAAAAAAATGGTTCGCCTCCCGTTCCAAAAGTCATTTGATTTTTTTTTCTTTTCAAAACTGTCCCGCGATCGACCGAAAATGGGCTCGAGATCGACCGGTCGATCGCGATCGACGGGTTGCCGACCACTGATCTAAAGCATCAAACTCACGATTTCTATTTGCAGAATAATTGAACAGGGAAAATGCAAAAGTCAGCCCTCACTGGTTAAAATTATCATCTAAAGCATCAATTATATTGCATAATACATCAATTTCTATTTGTAGAGTAATTGAACAGGTGACATGGAGTGAAAAAACAATTAAAATATATGCATATAAACCAAACGTGAATTTAGTAAATCCTTAAAATTATAAAATGTATGCATTCACTAATTTAATGCTTAGAAAAAACACTGAATTGCTTTCTGTCGTTTTGATTTCATTTGCGATGAAAAATTTCTTTAAAATAAATATATATATGTTAGACACAATTAAACATCGGGAGACATATTTCCGATCAGTAATGCATAAACTAAAAATTTACCAAAAGGAAACCTTCATGATGCATGCTGCAAAATCGACAAAAACAATGCTTTCGTAATGTATTTCCATACAAAACTAGTACATGCTTGCAGTGCACCAGTGAGGGAGAAAATAACTATCGTTTGAACGCTTATTCCTTTGTTCTGGCGCAGCGTCTGGACAGCCGCTATATGATCGCAGGCAGCCATGGACTATGTATGAACTTGTGAGGGAGGTTATCTAGAAAATTCCTATCATTAGAATAAATACCTTTTTCTCAAAAGTCCCTTTAATTTTTGAGTTCTACTCGTATTTGAGCTGTGGGTAAGGGATCATTCATAAAAGATGTCACGCTTCGAGGGGGGAGGGGGTTCGTGAACTTGGTGACAAAGTGTGACAAGGGGAGGGGAGGGGTAACAAGAAGTGTGACATTTTGCATTATACAACATAGCGTGACGTGTGACAAAGGGGAGAGGGGGTCCGCTAAAGTGTGACATATTGTGACAAAGGGGGGGGGAGGGATGTCAAATATATGGGGGAAAAGCGTGACATCATTTATGAACGGCCCCTAAAATCTTTAAAATACTGAAATCCCTTTTAAAATAAAACATAGAAGAGTCATTCCACAGCATTTTTGTTATCTACTGGAAATGTTAGAACAAAATTTTGGTGTATTTAATTTTGAAAATATTAATGAAAAGTTTTCAAAAATTTTTATTACAGTCCGTACATTTGGAGCCAACAGTGGTACAAAATTTCTTTTCAATAGGGTCAATAGTTTATTATTTAAAAAATGTTACAATTTTGATAAGTACGGGACATTTGTGATGTCCCGTGCGAAACAAAATTTTAATATTCAAAATGTGGCTCTAGCTTTACAAAATGTTCTAAAAAATTTTGAAAACTTTGCATTAATATTTTCATAATTAAAAATAATTAAATAAATATAACAGAATTTTGGTCAAAAATGTTCCGCACGTAACATAAAAATAAGGTGGAATCACTCAGAAAGCAATATGGGACCGTTCATAAATGATGTCAGGATTTTTTCACATGTATTC
Source organism: Octonoba sinensis (assembly GCA_038502835.1). Taxonomy (NCBI): domain Eukaryota; kingdom Metazoa; phylum Arthropoda; class Arachnida; order Araneae; family Uloboridae; genus Octonoba; species Octonoba sinensis. The sequence goes on along the minus strand of CM076606.1, from coordinate 105,209,408 downwards.
GACCCCCCCCCCCCTTGTCACAAAGTGTCACACTTCAACATAACCCCTCCCCCCTTTGTAACATGCCACGCTATGTTGCATAAGCATGACTTCTTGTTACCCCCTCCCCTTGTCGCTACATCACGACCCCCCCTCGAAGCGTGACATCATTTATGAATGATCCCTATGCTGTATTCACACAATATAATACAGTGAGTAACCGACCCCCTAAATTATAGATAAAACAGAGCACACTTATTATTGGTAACAGTACTCTTAAACAAAATTATGAACACTAAAGAAATGAATAAAGAGTAGTACGTTAAAAGTAAGTGTACATTAAAGCGTTCAAAAATAATTTTAGTTAATAAATAGTAATACTAAGAATAATAAAACAGCTTAGTAATGAGTTATAACTTAAATGTCATGTGTATGCAAAACGATCAAGAACCAAAATCAAGTTTTCTAACTTCATAAAATATGATAAGCATAGTATAACCTTGTCACATAAATGACATACAAACTAACAAATAGATCAAGTCGGTATTCTTTCAAATTGCAGGATTAGGAAAGATGAAAGTCATTCATGAAAATTAAAACTTATTAACCATAAAACTCTAATTCCACAACATTAATGACAAATGATAATGTAACACATCGCACACTGGCAAGAACAGTGACACAGTTCAAAAACGAAACACCTTCCCAAAACATAATTTATATATTTCCAGTTTCTATATTCTTCAAGCGAACTATAAATTAACGAATTCAATCACTTACTCTGGAACTATTCGATGGTTTTGAAGGTGTTGCTCCTCGTCTTTGATGTCCACACTTTTAAAAGAACTGAATCCTTCATAACTTTGAAATTGACACCTTCTGTCCGGAAGCATAATTGCATAATTACCCTTGCAGCCGTAAACGGCACACTTGTAAGGCATTTTAAAACTTTGAAAATTGATTACAAGAAGATCAAGAGAATAGAAACGGTAACCAAGAAACGTACAACAAACAACAGTACCGGTAGCGACACAACACACTGCGATGGCAGATTTGATGGCCTTCTCAAAACCACGTGACATTATTTAGACTACTCCCGTGCAAAGGCTTCCTAGATATAGGGGGCGCTGCCCCCACCCTATGCCCGCGCGCACCATGGCCAAAGAATATAAAAATTGTAAAGGCTACTCTGTGATCGGTATTGCCGAGAAAACAACTGTTATAAGGAACATGTTTTTGACAAAAGCAAACATTCAGGGGCAGTGAGCCTGCCTTGTCGCCAAAATTGAACTAGAGTTCCTCGGAATTGGCGGCGAGTTTGCCATTGCTTTCGGCTTCGAATTCCCAGAAAACCGAGGGGTGTGAACTTGTTGGGGGTTAAGACGCGACGGGATAGCCTTTTGTATCTTCAGCTTGAAAGAAAATCGCAAAATAATTCCAGATGGGCATTACATTTCTTTTATTTTTTACCAATGTGCTGTGAGAGTCATGTGCTTTCGTATCTGCAGTTGGAAAATTCAGATTCATGCATCCACTCAATTTAGTATCAAAATGCGTAGCATTTTCTTTCCCTAACTTACCTTTTCAGTTTAATAAAAGTAATATTAAAGGATTATAAACATAATTTTAAGTGACTTCTGCTCAATGTTCCTGCAAAATCCCAAATTACGTACAATATGAAAGTACTTAATATATATGAAGTAAGTATATATGAAGAAAGTACTTAATATTATTTATAATGATATATTTATGTGTATACATTGTTTTTTACTCCTTCTCTTTGCGCTATGGCACTGTAATTAGGTTAAGATTGAATTAGCAAACGGAAATTTTCTAAATTGGTATTATTTTTTAATCTATATTTGTTATGCCAAAAATACAATGAGGAAAAAAATTAAGGGAAAAAACTTAATTTGAAGAAAAGTGTACATGTGACGTAAACATTTTGCCTAGGATTTAAGCAAAAATAGACTTTCTTTTTCTATTTTTTTAATCTCCAATTCTTTAATGGTCATGAATGTTATGCTTTTGCTTAATTAGCAAAGTAAATGTAAGTTTCTCATCACAAATTTATAAGCAGACAAAAATACAATTGGGATTATGCATTTTATTTCTAATTTGTTTTTTTTTTTTTTTACTGGATTCTTGAATCTTAATATCATACTCATGTTTCATAATTTACATCATTATTTTACATTTATTCATGGGGCACTTGACATTATGAAATAGATCTTTTAGTGAAAAGCAGATCACAAGTTGTTGAGGAAATTGCAATTATTAATTGAAGGTTTATAGTTTTGCAGTATGATTTTCAGAAATTCAATAAAACGCGCTTAAGAAGTTTTCCAGGTGACCAAGAGAAAAAACTTCTTATGCGGGAAAACTTCTTTAACCGGTAGGCTTTATGATATTTAGGGATGATATTATTTTGATATTTGTCAATATTTAAATAAGACAGAGAATAGACCCCATAGGAGACTCAAGAAACATTCTTTCTCCCCTTGTCAGTCATCATTGTTCTGATGACACTGACTAATTCTCTCTGCCACCTGTTTTCCTGGAACTTTTGGTGTTCAGGAAAAGGTAAACGTGAGAAAAAGCTGACCAAAACAGCTTTTCTAAACCTTCTTCTGCATTTTCCATTAGAAAGAAAAAAAAAACTACTTCTACCAAGATTGATAAAAAAACGTGAATAAAATGAAACTTCAGAAGTCAAAAGTGTCATTTGAAAGAAAAAATTGGGGACCGATATGAACTTATTAAGCGGGGAACCGATATGAACTTATTAAGCGGGGGGGTTGAGAAAAGAATGATGAACGAATACTGAATGTTTTATTCGCATATATATGTATAAACGCATTAAACCCTTTACTAATAATGATTGTCGTTAAAATGTGTTGTCAAAATTTGTGTCCTTACGTTGTTTTACCTTCAGTGCCGGATTTGGGTGGGGGGGGGGGGAGCTGCCGGGACCCATGCCTGGGCGGCACATTTGCGGGCCGGAAAATTCAACTGTGACGTACAAAAAAAGGGGGAGAGAGAAAAAAGAAAACAAAATAAAAGTATTTAATTAAGAAAATGTAACTTTTGGTAAGAGAGAATTAAAATCGTAGTTCGGCACTCCGATTTGCAATTTATCTATCGGCTATTTAGCTAACGATTAATTCCGATTAATAGAATTATTTATTTGTATAAATTGTCGAAAACTCTAATATTGTTCCCTACTGAATATGTTGCGTCGTTGATCGGTCGGCCGTTTCCTGTGGCAGGCAAGGGCTTCTGGAAAGACAGTATTAGGGGACGGCAAATTTCGCATTGTCAAAATTTAAAAATTTAAATTTTTAAAGTGAAGGTATTTTTCCTTTGTAATAGTGAAATATAAATCATGCTCCCCCAACTGGTTATGCTCAAACAATACAACAATTTTTCTTAAACAAATTTTAAAAGCATGCTTCTGGAAAGGGTGGTGGGCACTTGTGGGATTTTTCAAGTGGTCTTTTATTTTTTTAGCCAACCCAGAAAAGATCACCCATGACATAGATAATGTATGTGTTATAGACGTTATATTATTTTGTGTGGTATAAATCAGTATCTTTTATTTGGTAAAATGCAGTTTAAGTATTAAAGTTTAGGTAAAATACAGGTTAAGTAATTTACAAAAAAACCTACCCGGGTTTTTTCGGGTAAGGAAAAATCAATCCAACTTTGATCAAACTTGTAATAATACAATTGCGAATATAAAAAAATGATTAAAGATAAAACAAATTAATATATAACAAATATTATAAGTGAGTACTGACGTATTTTAGACCTGCTCAGGGAACAGATAAATTTGCCATTAATTGCATTCATTTCTATTTTGACATATGTTTCTGTTTATAAAGCTACACACCCTTTAAACTGATGCGTTAATTGATTGTGAGAAGTCAAAATTCTTCAGCATTTCATAGTTTCATGTCAGTCAAAATTTGTCCTTTTTATTTCAAAACACGACGCATATTTGACATCACTAAACTTGTCTACAATGTTCTTTCTTATTTATTCTCTTTTTCACTACTTCACAATCATAATGACCCTCCTCACGCAAAGGCAGTGCCACCCGTGTTGGCGACTTAGTGCCTCTACTATTCCTCAAACACGATTTTCGCCAAAATTGCTTCGCCAATCGTTACCTAGATGTTTGCTTTTTGGTCATACAGAGCGTTCCCTAAAGCTCGGGAAGCAGTTAACATAGGTTTCTACCAGAGTGGGAAGTCTTTTCCTTGGAGGGTCTTTGCCATGGCGCCCGTCGATCGGTCTAGGTGCGCCCGCTGCTTCTGCTCAACGATAAAATAGTTCACTTTTCTATTTTAAACTAAACAGCATTTAGAATCCAGAATATATGAATAAAGGTATATATAACTTTGTTTAATCCTACAATGATAAATGAGAATGAATGTCATAAATCAAAATATAGATTACGACTTACCTTGACGATTGCTTGCAAGCAGGAATTTCATCATATTCTCCCAATTATGAAGCGCTGGGGAGTGAAACGCAATGCCAAAGATTACATTGACTGTATTTCATACATTTTATAAATCATTTTTATACTTCAAATATTTTGCAAGAAATTTAGTAGTCATTTATTCTACACAAGAATATTAATACTAATTGAATTCATATGTTAAATTCATTTTTGAAATGAAATTTTTTGCTCATTATACGTAATGCGTATCATTAACGATGTCCACCAAATATAAATTTATCTTGGAAGAAAAAAAAAAATGGTGCCCGCGTGCCCGCCATTCGACCGATATTCTGGTATGTGCTCTTAGGTACAAAAAGGTTGGGGATCCCTACTCGACAACCATGGGTCGACCTGCAGCTGCACTATTTGCTGGAACGGCTCAAATAATTAAGTACAACAGTCACTTGTCTCAGTCTCACACACCCATTCAGTCAATTAATCAATGCTCCATTTTTTCAGCCCCCCCCCCCCCCCAAATAAAGGTGTGAGGCAGTCTTGCCAATGTGTGGGTAATCACTCGCAAATCGGGAATTTTATTCATCCGCGAATATTTTGGAGGGAATTTATAAATGGAGTGTATTCAAGTGTTTAAAATTTTAAATAAAAAATAATTTTGCAGCATCAAACACTTGATGCACCCACTGCAACAAAGCCATCAAAGCAGAAAGGAAAAGCCGAAAAGCATTTGTGCTATAAGCCATTGCATCATGGAGTATTAGGGTACCAGCACTACACAGGTGATCGAATGAGCTTGTCCGCATGTCTATGGATCCCAACCGTTATAGCAATTTGTTTGAGAAAAAGCGAATGACTCACCCGAGAAATAATACCAATAATAATGACTATTATTATAAAAACCAGAAAAAGGTACCGAGAATTCTAAAATGAGATTCGTAAAAAAAAAAAATCAATTTAAATATACTGTTCATTAATTCATTTTATTATGCTTATTTTTATTTGTTATTTTCGTTCTCGCCAGTGTGGAGTGAATTTTTTTACCAATTTCTTGCTACAACAATGGGAATCAGAAAAAATGTTGATTCGTGAGCGTTTACGAAAATAAGACTCGCAGTAAAAGTTATGATTTTTTCCCCTTTGCTTTCAATTACTCATTTACACAAGATTGGTATATTTCACTCTTTAATTATTTATTTTTCTTATTTTGGGAATATTTGGAATCTTTAAACGTTTTTTTATTTTTTCATAAATTACTTACTTTATTTTATCTTTCTTTCCTCTTTTGTTCTTCTAGCATCTAGTATGCGGAATTCGATTTTTTTTCCGTTATGCCTCGGAAAAGCAATTATCTTTCTTGAAAATGAATCTGGAGAATGCCTTTCTGTGGTATTTCAATTTTTCCGTTCTCACATATATGCATTTTGTTTGTTTTCTACATGCATATCCATAACAGTTGGGATCCGTGAAAAAGAATCTCTAATAATCACTTGAGCAAAAGTTATGATTGAATGATCAAATGCTACAAGAAATGTAAGTCACACGATGATATTGTAAATGGAATCGTACTTCAAGCACTTGGCCCCGCCAATAGGCAAAGTCGATAGCAAGCAAATAAATCATTTCGGAAACACGGAACATTTATTTTTTAAAAAGAACTAGCCACGCGACCGATTAGACATTCGTCGACGTTCTACATCCTTAACCGATTAGTGGAAAGCAGCAGGTAAAGCTCCGGCAGCTCATTCCCCCCCCCCCCCCCCCCAGCCAATTCGTCGGAATTGTACATTTCGGGAGGAGAAGAAAAAATGTTTATGAGTCAAAAAAATAAGTTTTGCTCATGATGATCATGTGAATTCTGTTATAGTTTGCGTACGATAAGCAATTTTTTTTTGCCTCATTTACTCATTTATCTCTGGAATTTTCGCGGATCCCAATCGTTATAGTAAAGCATGGTAAAAAATAAATGGTAAATATAAAGTGTCATTGACGTTGTTTAAGGTAAGAATTACATTTTTACTTTTTATTTAATGCAGCCCACAATCATATGAAAAGTAGTTCGCTTTTTCCCAGTAAAATCCGTCTTGAAGCCCGTATTTTTTTTATTTACTCTCTTACTAATCATCTAATAGAGTCTAAGAAAGTCACTTAACGCTGTTAAATTTAGTTTTTAGAAAAAAGCTTTAAAATTTAAATACGGGAAGGTCGTTTGTAAGATAAGCCTATAAAAGTAATGACTTGGAAATATTCGGGTAAATGAGCCTTTTTGCTTAGTTCCCTTCTTGTTCACTAGAAGGCGCTGCAGGACGAAGCAGATGGCTTTGGGTATTGGAGGGTATTTTCGCTTGTCCTGTGGGGTAAAAGCTTGAATAATTGAATAAAAGTAACATAAAGTAACGAAATGGTTGTCTCGAATTTCCCCACAGCGAATTTTTTTTTTTTTTTTTTTCAGAGTATGAACTTGTCGATACTTGTCATTCTCTAAAGTTGATGGCTTCGGAGACACCAATTCGATGACAAAACAATGTAACTTAACGGAATTTTTCAAATAAAAGAAATGCACGTGTATAATACAAATTATTCCCTAAAATTGTTTCGGAGCGTTTTATTTGTACAGTAAAAAATAGAATAATTTAAACGGGTTAATGCATTTATTATTGAAAGTAATTCTTCAATTTACGGTATTTCTACTAACATTAAGAGTGCAAGATTAATTACAAGCATAAAGAGACCTACTTGAACAATCTATGAAATACATTTTACGCATATATATAATTAGTAAACTTATGTGGTTATTATATAAATGAGTCAATGTCATCGGCAAAATTTCTGCTAAATGCATCATGTTTACAATTTGGTGGTTGTTGTTTCTAATGCCACTTGGATATCCAAGCTCCAGGATCGGAGCGACTCCTCTTCTCGGAGCGACCAGGAAAAGGCAGTAAGGAGTGCGTTCCGTTTATATATGAGCACCACAACGGTGGAAGCACGTTATTATGTATTTGGATGACATCAAATGGCGCCACCTTCCTTTTTGACCTAAGAGTGAAGGGAAGGGACCTTGCATATCCTCCTAATATGCTAAAATTTCTGTAACGACTTTTTCCACACGATTTTTAAAAATTATTCAAACAAGTAATTTTTCATTAACAATAAATGTACCAAAAACTCTAAACTAATCAATGCTAATATGCTAAAATTTCTTTAACGATTTTTTCCACGTGATTGTTAAGAATTATTCTAAAGAGTAATTTTTCATTAACAATAAATGTATCACAAACTCTTAACTAATTAATGCTAATATGCTAAAAGTCCTGTAACGACTTTTTCCACATGATTTTTAAGAATTATTATAACAAGTAGTTTTTCATTAACAATAAATCTATCAAAAACTCTAAACTAATTAATGCTAATATTTCTTCGACTTGATTTTTAAGACTCTTTATATTTTAAGAAACAATTATTTATTCAGCAACTGTCAATATATACCGGTGCACTTCCTACGCTGTGTTGTGTGTTCTTTATTTGACCCGTAAAATTTCCTACGCTTTTGTGCTCTCCACAGTTTAGGATCCTATACGCGTCAATTTAAGGACACGACAGAATTCATGTCCCTCGGCTACAGTTCCGAGAGACTTGTAAAGAATGCTGTGCAGTGTTGTGCTGTTTGCGAAGCAATAAAATTGCTTAAAGATATATATTTGCAGCAACTGAGAAACTTCACTGGTAGTTAAAGAAAAAATCGATGTAAACAGTCTGGTAAAAATCTGCGTCTCCACGCCTCTGCGCATGCGCAGTACATGGAATACATTTTGTTGCCGTTGCTCGCCTCCAGGGAGTCTAAAAGGAAGGAGCCTCAACTAAGCGGGGAACGGGCTGAAAACATGGCGCGATTTTTCCACCGCCGTCAGATGGCGCTAGAGTAAAATGTCTTGCCGTTTGATCAAGTAGGGAAAGAAAAATTTCGTTTGACCCCGAGTATTCGGAGCAAGGTAGCGGAAAATCAGCTCGTTTTGGCGGCAGCGGTTCGGGCGTTCGGGCACGCATTAGTCTCTCGTTCTTCCAACAATTGAAATTATTATTTGCAATATTTTATTGCATTTTATTATAAGTTAAACATATGATCAGAAGGTTATTTCAGTATCTTATTTAATGTATTTTTTGCTTTCGTAAAAAATCACTGTATTAGCTAGTGACTAGATAATTTAGGATTAAAAGAGGGGTAGCAGACGGTCAGCTGGTATTCGTGCCATAATGAATGCGAGGAAAATGTCGGGGCCAGGGGGCACTCCCCCCACCCCGACCCTCTTAAATGGAGGGAAGTAAAAACTTATTGTACGTTGCATTTAAAAAAAAACACAAAATACATGTACATACGTAGAAATACATTAAATTATTTTCCAAGTGAGGGGGGAGGTGCAATTGATCCCCTTAACACAACGGGTCTGTTGGGCACCCGATTTTTGAACTCCGCACGTTGTTTCTTTTATCTAACGCTTACTGTACTTCATTATTTATACTCTTAATAATCTTTAATCAGTTAGTTCATAAACATCAGGAATGTAAATGTTTTTGAGCGGCTTCCAACACACCACACACACACACATGCTTTTTAGCCTACTTTCCCGTAAAAGTAAAAAAAAAATAATAATAAAGCATGAAAGAAGGCTTAATGTATCGTGAAAATATCGTTAAAAATCAAGAAAAGTCAAAAATAAGTGAAGTAATTAAATAAAGATTGTAAAATAAAATATTTGAAAGTAGGGTATTGAGATGGGGAAAAAGTGTGTCTGTCGGTCTGTCGGTCTGTCTGTCTGTCCCCCCCTAATAACTTTTGAACGAATTGTCCGATTAGAAAAATTCTTTTTGCATTCGAAAGATCTCGGCGAGGACATCTCATTTCCATATTTTACTTTTTGATTTGAGCAATTTTTTGTTCAATTTTGAACAGTTCAAAAAATTTTAACATTAGCGCCTATGGGTGAAAATGAAGCAAATGATGTAAACTCTGGGTACAAGATATAAGTTCCCATGAACAAGCTCACTGGAAGAAGTTCTTGGCGTAAAATATTGATTTGAACAATTTTTGTTCATTTTTGAACAGTTCAAAAAATTAACACAGAGCTTACGGGGAAATTTCAACCCTATATAAATCCTGATCTAAAGGACCGATTTGCTTGGAACAAACTTTATCGGAAAGCTCTTATAACGTAGAACATGTAGAAATAGAAAGTTTATCCAGAACGTACGAGCCTATTTTGTTATGAAATTTTTTGATCGGGATTTTCAAGAATATTTCTCAGTGACTCAATGAGTGAAATAATGAATGAATGAATAAATGAAAGAGTGAAAGAATAAATCAATGAATAAATGAATGAGGAAAAGAATGAATGAATAAATTATTGAATAAATGAAAATATAAATAAATGAGTGAATAAATACATGAATGCGTAAATGAATGAATAAACACTTGAATGAGGTAACGAATGAATGAATAAATGCATGGCTGAATAAATGAAAGAATGAATGAGTGAGTGAATGAATATGTATTATCCGTTGAAAAAGGTATATTTTCAATAATTAGAACTAAAGATAAATAAGAAAGAGAGAGAAAGAGATAGCTAGATTATAAATTTGAATTTGGTGTATACGGGAAAGTAGGCTCGTATAGTTCTAGACGGAACTTCTTGTTTATATATAAATATATTGAGGCGATGCCCCCTCCCCTCCCCAGAGCAATGGCGCCCGCACCTATGAGCGATGACCTTTTTCGAAATTCTGCTAAGGGGCCGTCCATAAATAATGTCACGCTTTTTTCTTATGTATTTGACCCCCTCCCCCCTTTGTCACAAAATGTCACACTTCAACATACCCCTCTCCCCTTTGTCCCATATGCTACGCTATGTTGCATAAGCATGATGTCCCACTTATTTTTACCACCTCCCGTCCCCTTGTCCCAATTTCACGACCCCCCGCCCCCAACGAAGCGTGACATCATTTATGAATGATCCCTAAAGTCCTAGAAAAAGACCCCATAAAAACCCAATCTAAAAACATATACATATATATATATATATATACATATCAGTGGCGTCACTACGCGGGGGACCCTTTTGTTGAATGTTGAAGGTGGCACCTAATGCTATTTCAACGCAGTATAACTGCAAATAAATGTAGTGAACTAAAATTTGCACAAATAAATAAAATTGAATTTCTTAAGATTCTTTTTTGCACGATTGAAAATATATTAACTACAAGTTTATACAGCACAACAAATGTGGAGTTTTTTTTTTTTTTTGCGTGTAAAGGGGGTGTGTCCCCGGCAGGTGGCATTCATGATAGGAACGCCACTGTATATATATATATAACACACACACGTATATATATATATACATCACTCATCGAGGGAATGATAACCCTATATATATACATATAGGGAATGGGATCATTCATAAATGATGTCAGGCTCCTTCGAGGGGGGAAGGGGGGTTCATGAAACTGTGACAAAGGGGGATAGGGAGGGTCCTTTGAGGTGCGACACTTTGTGCCAAAGGGAGGAGGGGGCCAAATATATGGGAAAAAAGCATGACATCATTTATGAGCGATCCCTAGGGTGATCGTTCAACATTCCACCTATGAGGGAACATTCATAAATGATGTCACGCTTCGTGGGGGGAGGGAGGTTCGGGAAATTGTGACAAAGTGTGACAAGGGGAGGGGTAACAAGAACTGTGACATCATGCATTATGCAGCATAGCGTGACGCGTGGCATAGGGGAGGAGGGGGGTCCGCTGAAGTGTGACATATTGTGACAAAGGGGGGTAGGGGGGTCAAATATATGGGAAAAAAGCGTGACGTCATTTATGAACGGCCCCATTGTGAAACTTGGTAGTTGTTTAATAAGTTATCAATAAAAAACAAAATAACACATAAAAATATTTAAAACCTGCCTTTAAAAAAAATTATTGAAATGCTTTAAACAGTGTTTCTTGTCAAAAAATTACCCCTCCAAATGTGTCGTTAAAGTTGTAATAAAATGCTATAAATAAAACAGATATATTACTGCTTATAATAATTTAAATCAACCAGTAAAGAAAAAAAAATATTTTTAAGGTTAATCTTATTTGCTGGAAAGCAACCAAATCAAATAAATTTTTAGAATCAATAATACTGCAATAAAAAAGCCTATTGAATTTATTAGTTAATTTTCTCAATTATAGATTTGATATAAAATGTTATGTTTGACGCTTGGTCATGTATCTAAAATAGAAATAATATAGCGTTACAATGTTATATGTTCTGTAACAATATTTTAAGACTGAAAACATCTCAAAATTCCCAATGTTCCCAAATTTCCCAGTTTCTTCCCGAAAATTTACGGGCTTTTTGCATCTCTAGTTACAATCATAGCAAACCGAAACCATCCGTAGCAAACCGAAACCATAAGTAGCAAACCGAAACCATCAAACTAAAATGAACCAAATATAATAAAAAGAAATCACAAACACATTCTGAATCTAAAAGTAGTCCATGATCCTATAACCAGATGGTCGAATTTTCTATGGTCGAATTTTCTAAGGATGCAGGAAGTTTCATATAAAAATATTTTGATCCCAAACAAGAGATACCTTTTGGCGAAAAATGGCTAGACGCTTCCATTATGTGCTCCGCAGGGAACGTACTGCCGATCTGTTGAAGAAAATTGACACTGCGATTCTTGCATATATCATAATTAGGACTCTAGATTTTGAGAGGTTAAATTTCTTAAAAATCATTAACATAGAACAATGTAATGATGTGTTCTAATACTAGAACGTGAAATGCTACCTTCACAGCTTTTTAAAACCTGCATAATATCATACGTGTAATATAGTTGTGCACATTTTCAGAAGTTAAAATAAAATCAGTTGCTAACAATCAGAAATTCGAATCAGACCCGGACTGGCTCCCTCTGGGGCCCTCGGGCAGGTACTGAAAAGGAGCCCCCTAGAGGAGGGGTCCTTCCCCGGTAAAGTTTTGAAAATTGTGTGTCTGGAAACCGTTTTTTGCTCTTTTTAGGGTCTTATACGGTAGTCAAACTAAAGCGACATTGTTATATTAAATGAGAAAAAAACCAAAACTCTTTTAAAGTTATGCTTGACTAACTGTTTTATACAGCGAAATGTCATGCTATTTTTATTATGTCTCAATTACGTAGAAACTGGAGAAATCATAGTTTAAACTAGAAAATACAATGAGAAAGGAAAAAGTCATTAAGTAAGCAAAGAGCACTTACTAAATAATTACCGTCCATTAAATGAACAATGTTGCCTTATGCTTCAGTACTGTACTAAATCATTTGAATATAATTTTCATTTATGTTTTAAAACTAAAAAACTGCCCTACTGAATGATTTGCAAGCTAAATGAAAAGTCAAAATTATGTTTGTTAAGAATAACTTTTTTGAAAACATACATGACCTTAAAAATCAAACATAGATTTGCTCCAATTTAAAATTTATTAAAATATTATTAGATTGTACTAAGAAAATAATAATAAAATGAACATTTATTTCATTTAAATCACAAGCTTGTTTATCACTGCTTTTTTTTTTCTGGCTGTAGCAATTTTTCTACCAAGTTCCAAATGAACGAGTAATTACTTTGTAACTATTAGGTCGTTTCTAAAGTTTTGTCCGTTTTCATGAGTCTACTTTAAGCTGTAATATCTCAGTGAATATTTATTCAATTTAATCGAAATAAGCTCCATTTGCATCAGTGCACTTCTGCCAACGTAACACAAGTTGATCAATTCCGTCGGCATAAAAATTGGGTGCTCGGGATTCGATGAAGTCGACGAAGTCCGCTTTTGATGGGTCCTGATTGGCAAAGGTTCTACCGGTGAGAAAGTTATCGAAGTGCTTGAAAAGATGGTAGTCGGTTGGCGAGAGGTCTGGGGAGTATGGTGGGTGGGGAAGAACTTCGACGCTCAATTCCTTTAATTTTTGGACAGGGATTTGTGTATCAGGGGCCGGGCGTTGTCGTGGAGCAGGATCTGTCGACCAGTGCTGGCTGCTGCTTAAGCAATCTTTGGTACATTTCGTCGATTTCCTCACAGTAGGACTCTGCTGTGATGGTTTGGCCTGGTTGCAGGAAGTTATAGTGAATCATACCAGACGCTGACCACCATACAGTAACCATGATCTTTTTTTGGTGGGGTTTCGCCTTTGGGAAGTGCCTGGGTGGCTCATTGGTGTCCAACCACTGTCCTCAACGTTTCCTATTGTAGTAGAGAAACCACTTTTCATCATGCGTGACAATCCAATAAAAAAAAAGGATCGTTTTGGTTGCGCAAAAGCAATGAAGACGTGAAACGTGACAATTTTTGCAGATCGTATAAATCGTGGGGCACCCACTTTTCGAGCTTTTTGACCTTTCCAATACGTTTTAAACCATCAAAAACCACATGGGAGCTGGAGCCCAGTTCTTCCACCGTCCCACGCACCGTTTGTGATGGGTTAGTCTCCACCAGGGTCCTCAAATCCTCGTCCGGGATTACTCCAGATCGACCATTTCGGGGCTCATCTTCGAGGCTAAAATTTAAGGAACGAAATTTCGCAAACTTCGAGCAGTGCGTTCATTAACACCATCATTGCCAAATGCCTGGTTAAATTTTCGGACCGTTTCGGCAGCGCTTTGGTTCAATTTGAGTTCATAGACAAAAATTGGCCGAAAATCGCTTAATGACATCATATAGTAATAGGCTGAAAATAATAAAAAAAATTAAATTAGAAAAAAATGAACAGCCTCAGTGTATAGAGTACAAAATTCTCCATCGATCTGTATATACCACGACACACAGTAGAATAAATATTTATCGAGATATGGAGCTACAAAAACACATGTCATTAAAACGGACAAAACTTTCGAAACGATCTAATACTTAACTGGTTAGTGACTAGAAACAAATCATGCAAAACAGCAATAGTTTTCGAATTTGAACCGCTGACTGATCCAATCCTTTGCTGCCGATTTTAACTTGCAATCGAAACTTCTAACAGATATATCTTTAAAAAAAGTTATGGCATTCAGGGCCGAATTAAGGATTTGGGGGCCCATAGGCGTTGGAAGTGATTGGGCTCCCTCTCATATTTTTATTTTATAATAATTCTAATAATTCAAATATGATGTGTAATTATTTCATGACTGTAATAACTGATCATAAACAATGTTAGTTATTGTCAATGATAAGGCAGAAATTAGATGTGAGTACATGCATTCACTCAAGTTTTAGTACATTCACTTAAGTTTTAGTTCCCGGGCCATGGAACCGGCCCGGGAATTGCTCCCCTCCCCGTTTGGGAACCCCTAGTATGGGGGCCCTCGGCGATCCCCGACCAGCTGACCTGGGCAGTCCGGGCCTGATTCGAATACTTAGGTTGAATTACACTTTGCAACTACGAATTCAAATTATTATAACGAGGAGTTTAATTACATTCAGTCAAAAGTTAGCGATTATATGGCAACCGTGCATTTAGGAAAAGTAGATGTTGCCTGGGTTCCGTAAATATTGTTCGTGCTTTTAGCAATTTCCCAGAAAAATGTCTATACTCAACTTTTCACCAATGAAATAATCCAGGATGATGGTAATTGCTAATCCTTTTGAATAGCTTTTCAAAATAAAATTAATTTTTGCATTGTACACTCTGAAAATTACAAAAAGTAAAAAGAAGCTCATTTCCCCTAGCCAATTAGTCGGAATTGAAAATTTCGGGAAGGAAATCCAAAATGTTTGTGAGTCAAAAAATAAGTTTTGCTCGTGAGGATCATGTGAATCCTGTTATAGTTTCCGCACGATAAGTCACTTTATTTCGCGTCAATTATTCGCTTCCCTCTTCAACTTTTGCGGATCCCAACCGTTATAGCAAAGCATGGTAAATAATAAAGCGTCATTGACGTTGTTTTAGGCAATAATTAAATTTTTACTATTAATTCAATGCAGCTCACAATCATATGAAAAGTAGCTACCTTTTTTTCCAGTAAAATCCGTCTTGAAGCCGGTAATTTTTTTTTATTTATTCTCGTACTTATGATCTAGGAGAGTGTAAGTAAGTCATTTAACAATGTAAAATTTAGTTTTTAGAAAGAAGCTTTAAAATTTGACTTTAAAAGTGAGTATAAAAGTGATGACTTAGAAATATTTGGGTAAATAGTCCTGTTGCTTTGCTCATTTCCTGTGTACAAGGTGGCGCTGCAGGACGAAACTAGGTGCGGGTATGGGAGGGGGGGGGGGGATTTTTGCTTGTACTGGGAGGGTAAAACTTCATTTCCAAACGGCAACACTGCTTTGCAGTGGCGTAGCGAAGTGCCCCCCCCCCCGGGTGTCACCTGTGCATGAGTGACACCCGGCACGACAGAGAAAATAAAATAAACCTTTAAAAGCTTCATAGAATGAAACAAATACATAAAAAATGATTTTTTTTCTCTGTCATTTGCTTTTCTATTTTTAACAGAGCAAAGTGTTTCCTTTCAAAAATATATTCAAAATGATTTTAAACCCCGAAACTTCAAGCCGTCAACAAATAAATTTAAGTATTATAACGCCCATGATTCGAATGTCTTTTTTTTTTTTTTTTTTCAAAATGCGATTTAAAAAAAAATATTTCATTAAAATACATACTTAACACTTACATGATTTTTTTTTTTTTTGTGCCATCTTTTCTACACTAAAAATTTTTGGAGCTGTAAAGTTGAAAATAATTCATTTTTTGATACATTTCAAATTGTTTTAAGTGTCTGTCTAAAAAAATAAAGTTAGTAGAGTGTTTTTTAGCATATGAAGTTCGTTAAATCATATGCGCTTCAAAAATTTTATACGATTGCTCATTTATCCTATTTTTATAGAAATGAGCAATCGCAAAGGAATTCCATACGTAACGGAGTTAGAAAAGCTCATGTGCAAAGAAACGTTATACTGTCTATGATTTTTTAGACAAGAGAAAAAAATATATATATAAATAAATAAATAAAGTACATCAAAAATGAATAATTTTCAACTTTTCACCAGTTGAAGACCAAAAATCGCGTTCAGTAACACCAAAAATGGTGTTCAGTAACACTAAATATGTTGTTCAGTAACACCAAATATCGTGTTCAGTATCACCAAAAATGGTGTTCAGTAACCCCAAAAATGGTGTTCAGTAACACCAAATATCTTGTTCAGTAACACCAAATATCGTGTTCAGTAACACCAAAAATGGTGTTCAGTAGCACCAAATATCGTGTTCAGTACACCAAATATCGTGTTCAGTAACACCAAATATCGTGTTCAGTAACACCAAATATCGTGTTCAGTAACACCAAATATCGTGTTCAGTAACACCAAATATCGTCTTCAGTAACACCAAATATCGTGTTCAGTAACACCAAATATCGTCTTCAGTATCACCAAATATCGTGTTCAGTAACACCAAAAATGGTGGCAACTTAACGCAAAATTTTTACAGTGTATGGGGTGACACCATCAACACCCGCCTCGGGTGTCATTGCCTTTGGGCATCGAGGGATGAAAGTCGAGCCTTGGGACTGTTTTCGTAATTGTGGATTTCGAAACTTCAACAAGGGCACTTTAGGGGGTTCTGGGCCCTTTGGAAGAGTATTACCCATGGCCACCAGCTCCGTGCGAAAGCAATCCTATACACCAACTCAACACCAAAAAATGGTGTTTAGTAACACTAAAAAGGGTGGGAACTAAATACAAAGTTTTGACAATGTAGTCAACACTAGCTGCACTAGAAGAACAACCTTAGGGAATATCCCTTCCACTTGTATTTTACTCGAAGAGTCACGCAACATGTGTCGGCAGACACTTTAAAAATTTAAAATGTATCAAAAAATGAATATTTTCTCACTTTGCACCAACTCAACACCAAAAAAGGTGTTTAGTAACACCAAAAGGGTGGAAACTAAACACAAGATTTTTACAAGCGCTCGAAGAAAATGTTAAGAAAAATTCCTCCCACTTGTTTTTACTCGGAGAGTTACGTAACACGTGTCGGCTAAATACAGACGAGAGTTTTATTTTAGAGTGGGAACGAGGGTGGAGATACGTGGAAAGATTATGAATGATGTCTCTTTGCTGCTCAGATTCAATTGCTGAAGAAAAATGACCCACTTGCTTGATGAAGATTCCTGGTAAAAGCAAGGAGTTAATTCATGGATGGTTACAGCCAGGAATTCTGAACCTTTTTTCTGTCGCAGCACACCTTTAACCCCTTTCGTCTCGCCCCCGTGAAAATGACGGGCTGAGGTTTCGCCATCTATTTTGCGCTCCCGTGATATTTCCGGGCTGGAGTGTTTAAAATTTCAAGCTGAAAATAAATCTAAAATTAAAAATTAATAGGTATATTGTTTGTACACGCATTTTAATATAATTTTCAGGAATAAAAAAATAGGCTCATTTATGACCGTTTTCTTGAAAATTACCCGATTGTTAGGGGGCAATGTTTTCAAACTTTAACAGCACACTAAGAAAAAAATAAGCTTAAAAGTTGTTTACATCCCAATAATATATTGTGAAAACTATTTTATGATAATAATTTTGAATGTAAATTAAAATATCATAATACAGGGTGGGGCGGAAATAATGACCCGGTCTTGAAAGGGTATTTAGAAAAAAACGAATACAATTTGAGAATAAACTTTTTTTACTTTAATCTGTATGTAATCCCGTTTTTTTATACAGCAGCCCCTCGTTATATCGCTCTTGTCGGGGGACAACAAAAAAGCGCGATATATCCGAATGCGCGATATAACCGAGGCCGTTCGAAATAACTCAAAAAATACAAGTAAATTGAGCGTACAAAGAAATATTTTGTTTGATCTTAGATGATGGTAACTTTCTTAATAAAAATAGCAAATAAAACTAAACTTGCCAATTGTTATTTTCATACACAGCTCTAGCAATATCAATTCAAAAGGTATTTCTCTATCATATATTTATTTTCGAGAACTCAAACTTAAAATTTTCGAAGACATAGAAAAAGCGCGATATATCCGAATGCACGATATAACCGAGGCCGTTCGAAATAACTCAAAAAATACAAGTAAATTGAGTGTAAACATAAAAATTTTGTTTGATCTTAGATAATGGTAACTTTCTTAATAAAAATAGCAAATAAAACTAAACTTGCCAATTGTTATTTTTATACACAGCTCTAGCAATATCAATTCAAAAGGTATTTCTCTATCATACATTTATTTTCGAGAACTCAAACTTAAGATTTTCGGAGACATATAGAAAAAGCGCGATATATCCGAATGCACGATATAACCGAGGCCGTTCGAAATAACTCAAAAAATACAAGTAAATTGAGTGTAAACAAAAAAATTTTGTTTGATCTTAGATAATGGTAAATTTCTTAATAAAAATAGCAAATAAAACTAAACTTTCCAATTGTTATTTTCATACACGGCTCTAGCAATATCAATTCAAAAGGTATTTCTATATCATATATTTGTTTTCGAGAACTCAAACTTAAAATTTTCGGAGACATAGAAAAAGCGCGATATATCCGAATGCGCGATATAACCGAGGCCGTTCGAAATAACTCAAAAAATACAAGTAAATTGAGTGTAAACCGAAAAATTTTGTTTGATTTTAGATAATGGTAACTTTCTTAATAAAAATAGCAAATAAAACTAAACTTGCCAATTGTTATTTTCATACACAGCTCTAGCAATATCAATTCAAAAGGTATTTCTCTATCATATATTTATTTTCGAGAACTCAAACTTAAAATTTTCAGAGATACAGAAAAAGCGCGATATCTCCGAATGCGCGATATAACCGAGGCCGTTCGAAAGAACTAAAAAAAAATACAAGTAAATTTAGTGTAAACATAAAAATTTTGTTTGATCTTAGATAATGGCAACTTTCTTAATAAAAATAGCAAATAAAACTAAACTTGCCAATTGTTATTTCCATACACAGCTCTAGCAATATCAATTCAAAAGGTATTTCTCTATCATATATTTATTTTCGAGAACTCAAACTTAAAATTTTCGGAGACATAGAAAAAGCGCGAAATATCCGAATGCGCGATATAACCGAGGCCGTTCGAAATAACTCAAAAAATACAAGTAAATTGAGTGTAAACCGAAAAATTTTGTTTGATTTTAGATAATGGTAACTTTCTTAATAAAAATAGCAAATAAAACTAAACTTGCCAATTGTTATTTTCATACACAGCTCTAGCAATATCAATTCAAAAGGTATTTCTCTATCATATATTTATTTTCGAGAACTCAATCTTAAGATTTTCGTAGACATAGAAAAAGCGCGATATATCCGAATGCGCGATATAACCGAGGCCGTTCGAAATAACTCAAAAAATACAAGTAAATTGAGTGTAAACCGAAAAATTTTGTTTGATTTTAGATAATGGTAACTTTCTTAATAAAAATAGCAAATAAAACTAAACTTTCCAATTGTTATTTCCATACACAGCTCTAGCAATATCAATTCAAAAGGTATTTCTCTATCATATATTTATTTTCGAGAACTCAAACTTAAAATTTTCGGAGACATAGAAAAAGCGCGATATATCCGAATGCGCGATATAACCGAGGCCGTTCGAAATAACTCAAAAAAATACAAGTAAATTGAGCGTAAACCGAAAAATTTTGTTTGATCTTAGATAATGGTAACTTTCTTAATAAAAATAGCAAATAAAACTAAACTTGCCAATTGTTATTTTCATACACAGCTCTAGCAATATCAATTCAAAAGGTATTTCTCTATCATATATTTATTTTCGAGAACTCAATCTTAACATTTTTGGAGACATAGAAAAAGCGCGATATATCCGAATGCGCGATATAACCGAGGCCGTTCGAAATAACTCAAAAAATACAAGTAAATTGAGTGTAAACATAAAAATTTTGTTTGATCTTAGATAATGGTAAGTTTCTTAATAAAAATAGCAAATAAAACTAAACTTACCCATTGTTATTTACTTACCAATTGTGTAAAATAGTTAATGTATATTCTGATGGAAGTTTTAAATAGCTGTTGTGTGCTTTTTAAAACTTCATATATAAGGTGTAGTACGTCGAGTCTTGTTCCATATTCGCATAATCGGACCAGCCGGTTAATAGGACCAAAATAATTGCGGTTCGATGTAGTCCGATTAACTGGTGTCAACTGGTAACATGAAAAAGTACCGCGAATTCTAAAATGAGATTCGTAAAAAAAATCAATTTAAATATACTGTTCATTTATTCATTTTATTATGCTTGTTTTTATTTGTTATTTTCGTTCTCGGCAGTGTGGAGTGAATCTTTTTACCAATTTCTTGCTACAACAATGGGAATCAGAAAAAATGTTGATTCGCGAGCGTTTACGAAAACAAGACTCACAGCAAAAGTTGTGATTTTTTCCCTTTGCTTTCACAATTAATTATTTACACAAGATTCATGTATTTCAATCTTTGTTTATTTATTTTTCTTATTTTGGCAATATTTGGGATCTTTAAACATTTTTTCATTTTTTCATAAATTACTTACTTTATTTTATCTTTCTTTCTTCTTTTGGTCTTCTAGCATCTAATATTCGCAATTCGATTTTTTCTCCGTTTTGGCACGGAAAATCAATTGTTTTTCTTGAAAATAAATCTGCCTTTCTGTGGTATTTCAATTTTTCCGTTCTCACATATATACATTTTGTTTGTTTCCTGCATGCATATCCATAACATTTGGGATCCGTGAAAATGAATCTCTAATAATCACTTGAGTGATGAATGATCAAATGCTACAAGAAATGTAAGTTACAAGACGAATATTGAACGAATATTGACGATATTGCAAATGGAATCGTACTTCAAGCATTTGGCCCCACAAATAGGCGAAGTCGATAGCAAACAAATAAATCATTTCGGAAAGACTGAACATTAATTTTAAAAAAGAGCTAGCCACGCGACCGATTAGACATCCGTCGACGCCCTACATGCTTAACTACAGTGGCTAGAATAGATAGTGTGCCGTTCGCCATTGTCCTCCAGCGCTTTTTCTGTACCCGAAAGTAAGCCTCCTCTAGATGGCGCTCTATTCGACAGCGAGGTAAGTTCGAGCCCGCCGGAAGACGGCTTTGGGGCCAGCTGCTACGATTAAAGGCCCTGTGCAACCAAAAGTCTTTCGTTCAACCGATTGTCATTCAGAAAGTGACAAGTCACACTGATGCACTAACATGAATTGATTGCTGTTAACTACTTTCAGATTAGTTTTTTCCGTAAGGAAGCAGGAAATGAAATAAATATCTCACTCATTCGAACTTTGAAATACGAACAACTTTCATTTTTTTTATTCTATAAAATAAATAAATGAAAACGATTTTGTAAGAAATATCCATTTTTGGTTTTTGTAAACTTATGTGTGAAAGGTTTAATTCTGACCACCTCAAAGAAAACAAGAATTTCTAAAGGGCAAAATCTTGCAATGCTATAATAAATGTCTGTGGTTTTTTAAATCTGCATCCGAACAGAATAATTTGCTTTCGAAAGTATCGCTTTTTTTTTTTTTTTTTTTGGCTCTCATATTGGTGAACTAAATGTGGGTTTGAATACATCGCTATTTGAAAATATCTGTTCGCTAATACAGTAATAACAAATCTCATCGAACTTGGTGAAAATAAATTTTATTTCACAGTAATTTTGAGGTTGATTCGTTTGCCGTAAAAGTTTATCTGTTATACGAAAGAAAAATACACAAAGTTTTGAAATATACTTTGTGGTTTTGAGTTACTCCTAAAGTAATCGATTTTTAACGAAATTTAACTTAAAAGGTATTGCTATTGATATGTAGTTCTTTTTGCGTCCCACCTTACCTTTTCCGCAAGTTCTGTTTTTCCAATCTAAGGATTCATTGCCAAAAGTTTATGAACGCAAAACTAATATTATTATGTATTATTGTTATTGAAAAAAAAACCTTCACACTGCTTTTACACATAAAGTCTGTGAAGCTGTTCACTTTCGTTTTTCTATTCGCCCATATGACAAACTGAAATTTTTATTTTTTTTACTTACAGAAGTTACATTTATTTGATTTGCTAAAATTTTCGAAAAAGGCGGATTCATACATTTTAAGTTACACTGAGCACTTTTGGACACGTGTGAAATATGTACGTCTGGTATTTGTGTGTGTCTGTAAATGATAACCATTTTATTGTGAGCACTGTAATTAAAAATATTTTAAAAAATGAGCGAAATACGATACACACATAAGCTATACGGGTAAGAGCTGGTGGTGAAAAATTGGTAATAGCCACTAGCGTAGATGGGGGGATGCTCCCCTCCAAATGGTGACTTATGTATGGGAGGGTTTAGAGGGAGGGGCAGGGACGTAACTAGAGGGGGCAGACAGAGCGTAAGCCCCGGGCGCCAGATTATGTTGGGGGCGCCAGATTGACTAAATGTGTGTGTTTACCTAAATACATATTAATTTTTGTTTATATAAGGGGGGAGGGGGCGCTAAATCCTGGTCTTGCCCCAGTTAGAAAATTATCTAGTTACGTCCCTTTGGAGGGATGTAAAACCAGGAGCAGTAATAATCCCCGAAGACCCCCCCCCCCTAAATAAGGGTCTGGCTAAACCAATGGCCGTTACTTATTTTGGGGTGGTACAAAGAACCGTATCTTGGATTTTTCCGAGGCGGGGCGAAACTGAAAAATGCCGCCCCCCTCCATCCTATTATTGTTGATATTTCATATAACTTTAATGCATTGGCCCTTTTTTTTAATTAGGATTTTTAACTTTGGGGTCACTGATAAACCCATAAAACTTTCGTTTTAATTTTATAATGTTCCCACAACTTGTAACTTTCTATTCAACATTAGGGGCTAGAACCATGTGAAGGGAGCGGTGATATGAAATTCTGACAGTTGAGGGTCCGGGAGATTCCCCCGCCCCCCGGGTAAAATTTTGAAAACTATGTGCAAACTGATGCATTTTGAGGCTTTATAAGAGATGAATTTGGGACTACAAAAATATTTGAAAAAAAAAGCATAACTTTTTGAAATTTTAGCGCTCTTACACATAAGATGCAGAACAAAATTGGCTTTTTTTTTTTTTTTAATCCAGGGACAACCCCCCCCCCTCCCCCTCTTAGTAACGCCCATATTGAAGAGCCACGGGTCTCCCTTCTTAAACGACACATACAAACTCCTCTCCCTCCAAGGAAGCTTTGAAAATTTGTTTAATAAAACTATTGTATTGTTTGAGCATAGCTTTGGTTCAAGATTTTTTTAATTACGTATTTGTTTCTATTTTGGTTCAGTATGTAACTGAAACTTGACCAACATTTTGTGTATCATAATGTGACAAAGGTATCCACCAGAGGGGGCGGGGGGATTTGGGGGGGGAGTTCAGTTTTTTTAACAAAATTCTACATTTGTCTGGAACTACAAAAAGTTTTAAAAGATCTGACTCAAATATTAAATTTTATATATGAAACAATATTGACGTTAAAGAAGAAATGTAATATCAAAATGAAATTGTGCTTGTCATAACAACAAAATAAATTTAAAGCTAAGCTTTTTGCTTTGGTTCAAGATTTTTTTTATTATTTGTTTCTATTTTGGTTTTGTATGTAATTGAAACTTGACCAAAACTTTGTGCGTCACAATGTGTTTTTAAATAAATGTAAATTAAAAAAAAAATTAAATCTATATTTAAAAAAAAAAATCTAACACAAAATTTTAAGCATGCAGTTCATTTGAAAAATGACATTGCAAGTGTTTATTATTATTATTTTTTTAATATACATCAGATTGCAATGTGCTTTTTGAAAAACTTATGTGATAGTAATTACTGTTAATTTTTATTTATTTATTTATGTTAAAATATAGTACATAGACATATAGCCTTTCTTTTTTTAGGTAATATGAGCATAATAATGCAATTATTTTCAACAGCTCATTCACACTATATTGGACTAAAAAACATTTGTCTTTAAAATGTATAACAATATTCTCTTAACAAAATACATGGTTTTCATTTAAGACTGCTTCCGAAAACTAAATAAAAACATTTTTCATGCTTGTGTTCACCTAAACGACAGCCGTCTATTTATTGCTCCAAATTCTTTTCTAGAACAGATGATTGAATATTTTTAAAAAAATCACATATTTTTCCTCCCTCCTTTTTTTAGTACTGAAAAAAGTGCGAAAACTAAGGCGAGTTAACGTTCGCTCTGCTAATCAGTTACCTCGCAGTCGATGCTAGCGCCACCTACTGGTGGCTTAGTTTCGTTTTCAACATTTTCGCGCCGAACGGCACACTAGGTATTCTAGCCACTGTAGCTTAACCAAATAGTCGAAAGCAGCGGGTAAAGCTCCGGCAGCTCATTTCCCCCCTAGCCAATTCGTCGGAATTGTAAATTTCATTAGGAGAAGACAAAACGTTTAGGAGTCAAAAAATAAGTTTCGCTCGTGATGATCATGTGAATTCTGTTGTAGTTTGCGTAGGATAAGCAATTTTTTTTTTGCCTCATTTATTCATTTATCTCTGGAATTTTCACGGATCCCAACTGTTATAGTAAAGCATGGTAAAAAAATAAATGGTAAATATAAAGTCATTGACGCTGTTTTAGGTAAGAATTACATTTTTGCTATTAATTCAATGCAGCCCACAATCATATGAAAAGCAGTTTGCTTTCTTCCAGTAATTTCCGTCTTGAACCCGGGATTCTTTTTATTTATTCTCTTACTAATTGTCTAAGTAAGTCATTTAACGATGTAAATTTAGTTTTTAGAAAGAAGCTTTAAAATTTAAATGCTTCCCGCTTTTAAATTTTAAAGCTTCGTTTGTAAAATAAGACCATAAAAGTGATACGGAAATTCGTTTGTAAGATAGGACCATAAAAGTAATGACTTATAAATATTCGGGTAAATGTGCCTTTTGCTTAGTTCTCTTCTTGTTCACTAGATTGCGCTGCAGGACGCAGCAGAAGGCTGCGGGTAATGGAGGGTATTTTTGCCTGACCTGGAGGGTAAAAACTTGATTTCCAAACGGCAACACTGGTCTGATTGTAAATTATTTTTTTTATATGTTTTAGAAATGTGACGATATAATAGTATCAAACTTTACGTCTTCGTAGCTTGGTAGCTTGCCGTTGTGCAAATCTTATATATCAAAATCCAAAAGCAAATAAAAATCGAAATATTTCGCACAAATTCCGAAAGCTCAGATCTTTCTATTGACTAACATTGCAGAGAAATTGGAGACCTTAATAATTTAAACGCACCTTGCAGTACTAAGTTTCAGTAATTAATGAGTTCTTACCAGTTTTTCTTTTGCAGTAGAAGGTGTAAATTTCAATAACATCCGTTACTGTCTATTAGAATTCGAAAAAGAAGAAAATTTTATAACTCGCGATTTTGAATATCTCGTTCTAATTCAAGTTTGCGATGCCTATCTGCAGGAGATAAATCTATATAACTCTACGCCACTACTTGCGTTCACTAGGCTCTTGGTTTGTATAATTTTAAACATGTGGCGCATTTTTTCGTTTCATTTTGTAAGATCATATTAGTTAATATAGCTTTCCCTAGATTTTGTAAACTGAGCGCAACTTTTTTCACAAAATCGTAAGACATGTTGATTTTGAGAAAACTTCTTAAATTTTTTTTCTACAAATTTTGAACAATAATTTTATTTTGATAAAATATTTTTTGGAAAAAAATAAAACCGACTTCAAATTATAAATTGCGCTAAAAAGTGAAAAATAAATTAATTCTTTAAACAACATCGATGTGACTTTTAAACATAGTTTTAGAAGTCGGTGAGTGAAAAATAAATTAATTATTTAAGCAATATCGATATGATTTTTAAACATAGTTTTAGAAGTCGGTGCAAAATTAGGATAGATAAAATCGTTTGTAATCATGAATCAATTACAAATATAAATGGCCCAGAATTAGCAACAGTTCCAATATGAAGTAGCACATGGTTTAATGGTAATTAGGTTCATAATTTTGCACCGACTTCTAAAACTATGTTTAAAAGTCACATCGATGTTGTTTAAAGAATTAATTTATTTTTCACTTTTTAGCGCTTTAATTTATAATTTGAAGTCGGTTCTATTTTTTTCCAAAAAATATTTTATTTTATTCTTTTCAGTGTAAATACACTTTTTATATAAATACTCTTTTTTTAAAAAAAATCCAGATCAAAGGGCAAACCTTCTTTGATTGAATGAAACTTAAAACTAATCATTTGTATGAAAAATTCCGTTTTGAAGTCGATTTTAGCAAACAAATTGATTGGATTTAATTTTTGCCTCAGGGAAGCCTTCAGTCAAAATCTTGCTGTAATTGCATTTATTATAATAGTACAATGGCAACAAAACCATTTTTAACAATGAGTTATATATTTATTAATAGTTTTCCCAACAAAGAAAAATCAAGTCAAGCAATCACAATTTAAAAAAAAAAAAAAAAATATTTTTCACCCGTAACGTTTTTTCCAAAAAACAAATGTACTCAATTGGATATGCGATATTGAGTTAGACGGCCCTCTATTAATGTTCGAGAAAGTCATCAAACTCGGTTCATTTAGTCAAAAGTTATGGATGGAAAACCAAAAAAATGACCCTATTTCTGCCCATAACTATTTTCCTAATTATCAAATATGATCAAAAGAAGGTACGGGACCTATGGGAAACCACCCTCGATCGATTAAAGAAAAATCATGAAAATCGGTTTATCCGGTGAGAAGTTATGAGTGGACAAACAAACAAACAAAAAAAAAACTACATACATACAATATGAATGTATAACCTCCTTTCTTTATGAAGTCGGTTAAAAATAGTCTTTGATTGCTTACATAGTTCTAAAATAAAAGGAATATAAGTTGTCCGAAAAATTTTGGGGAAAATATGTATTAGGGCGAATTTTTTACTTGTTGTTCTAAAACAACACCATTCGGGGTTTTTTTTTTATGCTCCTGCATTATTCGGAGTTGAAACAAGAACAGGTGTCACGGGTTGTTCTATTTTATTTTATTTAGTATCTTTTAGAAGATTATTGTTATAAATATGCAACAAATTAGCGGGAAATGGTTGATCAAATTATTGTTTAGGAATTTCGTTTAAAATCAATTCACGCTCAACCAAAGAAGAAACGAACATTATTGCATAGACCCCCTACAGATGTTAGGTTTCTTGTTTAAAATCTTTTAGTGAAATTATTAAACTTTATTGGTAATTAAAGTAAAAATTTGTACATGCAAATGTACATTTCAAATTTTTACTTTAATAAATTTTATAAATTTATAAATAATAAAAAAATAAATTATTTTAATAAATTTTACTATTTTAGTGCTATTTTATGATTATAATGCATACCTATTATTTAATAATTTTGTTTCATTTATTAAAATGATTATATTGAAAAAATATTATTGTCATCCCTAAATGCACAGTGTTGTTTTTAAACAGCATGTCAAATTTTCTCGAATTCTATTTTTCCGAATTAAACAGGAATTTGTTTTGTATTTTTCCCACTTATAACTAGCACAAACACACCCACACACAAAATATTTTTCAAAGAAAGGAAAAATTGCGTAGTGTAGGGTTAAGAGATCACTGCTTTACGGTTCATATTCATTTTTTTCTTTACTCTATATTTCTAGTTTTTGCCGAATTTGGTTTAGGTTATGATTTAGCTATCAAATACAAAACTGTAAAATAAGACTAGCATTTTATAAAAAAAAGAGATCAGGTGTTATGAATAGCAGATGGAAGTTGAGTAAATTATTAGGTAAGCAATATAAAATTCATTGCTAAAAAGAATTTGTTGCCACTAAGCAGTAATATTAAAAGCAATTGTAATAAGATTTTGAGTGAAGGCTTCTCTGAAACAATAGAATGAAAAATGAGAGCAGTATATGGAAACAAACATTCAAGTGTTATTCCGCTCAACTCAATACGAAAGCGGCAGAAGTAAAAGCAGCTACATGTATAAGCGTAATTAGCACTGTGGAGACAATGATTTACAATGCGTTTGCTTTCAGTTTGGATGATCTGAATAAATACCAGTTATATCGCCAATTTTGAAGAATAATACTTATATATTTTGCATAATGCTTTCAATGCTAAATTTAATTATTAAGGTCGGATTTCGGCTATTTTGCGAACTCTAGTAAATTTATCTAAAATAAACAATTATATTGACTATTCCCAGAATAAATATTGTGTCAAAATATCACATGTTAATACCGTAATTATCTGTGTATAGCCCACAGGTTATCTACGAAAAAACTCCTTTTTTTACTATCTGCTGGCAATACACGAAAAATAACAATTATTATTAAAAAGAAAATTAAATTGATCGTTAAATTGAAATAAATAAATAATAGGTTTCGAAACGATGATCCTTTGCTTCCACACGAATTAAATCACAATAAGAGTGTAGAACCAGAGCAGAGGTCCCTGTATAAACAAAAATATGGTAAAATGTAAATTTTTTACAATATAATTTTAAATGTTAAGTGTTCTGTAATTTAAAATTGTTTCCTTATAAGCAGTGTACCTTACAGGGTGGATTTGTTTATGTAATTGTTTTCGTTTTGGGTGCGGGTTATACACCGAGCTTGATTTTTTTAAGGATGAATTTTTCTTCCTGCAGGCTATTTACCGATAATTACGGTATTTATTCGCACAACAGTATGTGAAATATTTTCTGGGAATGTTAAAAAAAATCGGTTCTAAAAAAGAACACAAGATCCTCTACTGATAAAATTCCTTATGATTAAGAGATCATTGCTTTAAGTTCAGATTCTTTTTTTTCCTACTTTATATTTCCAGTTTTTGTCAAATTTGGCAATCAGCAATCAACTGGTCAATCAGCAATATTTTTTTTCTTTCTACTTTATATTTCCAGTTTTTGTCAATTTTGGCAATCAGCAATCAAATGCAAAACTGTGACGTATCCAGCACCAGACTAGGATTTTATGAGAAAGAGAATCAGTTTTATTTTAATGCTCAAAATATTGCGATCAAAATACAGTAAAACCCCGTTAAAACGAGGGTGTTAAAGGACAATTTTGGCACCTGCGGTATAATATATTCGCGGTATAATATAACATAACCGCGGTATAGTGAAACTATACCGCGGAACCATATTCACGAAATAATACTCGCTTTTGTTGCATCATTTTTAACTTTATCAATACGGCGTAACTTTTCTTCCCCCTATAGTATAATTTTTTCTTTTCTTCTTTGCGACCATTTTATTCACTGTAATTGCTGTGTAAGAAGCACACATCTCAGCTGCGCAATAGCTCAGCTGAGCGATACGTATCAACTAACTGTGCTCCGAGTAAAAAGGTGCTTAAAAATCTCTATGTTATCAACGTGGGATTGTAAAGGGGGAGAGGTCTTAAGAAAAAATTAGATTTGGAAGGGGAGAAACGCACTTCTCACTGGGGAATATGTTTAGAATATTTGTGTGCTCGGGCTGTCTTTATTTACAATGGTAAATAAGGAATCACCTTTAAATGGCATTGATAAAGGGTGGTTTAAACGTCGGGGGACATGCTAGTCACCGCGGTATATCCGATTCCACGGTATGCTGAGACGCGGTATAACGGGGTTTTACTGTATCGGAAATACAAAAGAACGAAGCAATCACAATAATATGGTCTCATTGCAACGATCAAATTTTCAACATGCGGTAACCTAAAAAACGAATTTTAAAAAAAAGAAAACTTTATTTGTGTTAAGTTTTTGAATGGAATTAAGACAGAGAGAGAGAGAGAAGAAAAAAAATCAGAACAGTGGTGTGCAACAAATTTCCCTACTCCCGCTGCGCGCCATTTCCGAACAAGTTGCTCCGCTGCTCCACACCTTGCTCCAGATCACATGAGGAATCGCCTGCTTTTAGAAAACACTTACGTTACACTCGCAAAATCGAATAGTTTGTCGCTGTTGTTGGTTTTTTTTTTTTTTTTTTGTGTGCGTTTTACGTCAAGCGAGTCGCGTTCTCCTAATTCGTTCCTTTGCTTTCCGTAAAACTAGGTGTTATAAATTTAGATCTTTTCTCTCTGAATGTCTCCAAGCATCCGGGTTCCTCGGCCGGAGCATGCTGTCGTTAGCACGTGACGGTTTGTCTTCCTCAGCGAGTTGAAGATTCCTATACCGGAGGAGAAAAAAATCGCAAGCGAAACAAACCCTTGCCGCAGAAATTCCTAGCTTTTTCCTACACGGGGCCAAAATGAGGCACTTAGAAGAAAAGGGTGTAAGTGACAAAATTGAAAATTTGGAAAATGATACGGAAATCACTATTCTATTTTGTGTCAAGAGATTTTAGTGATATCTCTAACAGGTGCTCCGCAACAACCTGATTTAGAAAAAAATTAACATTGTCCCATAAAGATACAAACTTTAAACGCGTTTCCTTCGGAATCGCTTTTTGGTCACTTCCATCTCTTTCTTCCTCACTGAATTAAATGACGTGGTATGATTCAAAATGCCTTAAATCCCTTTGAATATTCATCCGTGCTTGCTTTGTAGTTACCGTAAATGCGACTTCCCCTCCATACCGCGGGCATTCCACTGAGCAAATCACTGATGAGTACGGGAATGGGATCATTCATAAATGATGTCACGCTACGAGGGCGGGGGGGGGGCGCGTGAAATTGTGACAAGGGGAGCGGAGGGGGTATCAAGAAGTGTGACATCAGGCTTATGCAACATAGCGTGACATGTGACAAAGGGGGGAGGGGGGTCAAATATATCGGGAAAAAGCATGACATCATTTATGAACGGTCCCAATGGTGTCGTTCATAAATGATGTCACGCTTCGAGGGGGGTTCCAGAAAGTGACGGTTTGTGACAAGGGGAGGGGTGTGTCATCGCATATTTTAATTTCCATAAAAACATCTCAAATCGGCTAATTGAATTCATTTTTAAAGGTTTTTTGATGTACATAATTTGATTTTAAAAATTTCATTGATCATTTTGTATCGTAAACGCCGATGCTGATTAAGGTTTAAATTTATTTCTTGTTAAAATATTAAAAGGAAATTTTATGGCATTCTTATGGTTTGTGACAAGGGGAGGGGAGGGGTGTGTCATCGCATATTTTAGTTTCCATAAAAACATCTCAAATCGGCAAATTGAATTCATTTTTAAAGGTTTTTTGATGTACATAATTTGATTTTAAAAATTTCATTGATCATTTTGTATCGTAAACGCCGATGCTGATTAAGGTTTAAATTTATTTCTTGTTAAAATATTAAAAGGAAATTTTATGGCATTCTTAGGCAATTACACGTTTAACCTCTTCAGACCGCAGAACTAAGCACAAACGATTTTGACGCAATATTTTGGTTCTCTGTTTAAAAAGGATTACAAAGCAAAATAACTATTTTTTAAATTTTAATTAATAATTAGTTTTCAATAATAATTAATTCCCGATTTCCATGTTTAAAACGAAGTAAACTATCTGTTGATTAATTTTAAAAACAATTGGGTGTTTTAGCTTTCAAGTTGCACAAACAGTAGTTAATAAACAGTAGTTTAAAATGCACCCAATTGGGTACACTTGGAATGAAGAGGTTAAGGGTAATGCGTAAGTTATTCAATTATTTTTTGAGCATTTATCAAAATACAGTAGTTAATAAACAATAAATTAAAATGTACCCAATTGGGTACACTTGGAATGAAGAGGTTAATGGTAATGCGTAAGTTATTCAATTATTTTTTGAGCATTTATCAAAATACAGTAGTTAATAAACAGTATTTTAAAATGTACCCAATTGGGTACACTTGGAATGAAGAGGTTAAGGATAATGCGTAAGTTATTCAATTATTTTTTGAGCATTTATCAAAATACAGTAGTTAATAAACAGTATTTTAAAATGTACCCAATTAGGTACACTTGGAATGAAGAGATTAAGATAAAATTAAGTGCGTCATTTTTTTGAGAATTCAACCAATTAATATGTTTTACTGTTTTATACTAATTATCTTTTGTTAACCCCATTTTATACAAATTAAGTACACATGTAATCATTATTATTATTATGTTCAGAAATGTCAATAAGAGTTCAAAAATAAAATTAGAAACACGATCTAAAATGCAGTACTTTGCTTTTGAACTGCAAAGTAAATCTGCTTATGCAATACAGTGACAAAGGGGGGGGGGGGGTAAGGGGTATTATGAAGTGTGACATTTTGTGACAAAGAGGGGAGGGTGTCAAATATATTTTTAAAAAAGTGTGACATCATTTATAGACAGTCCCAATGAGCTCAATGGTTATGTTAACACTAAATCAGTGTTTCACAACCGGTGGTTCGCGAACCCCCAGAAGTTCAAGTGGTGTAGAAAAATGATTCGCGAAAATAAAATTGCGGTGGCGGAATTTTTAATTGCTAACGTAAAATAAGAAACGAGAAACCGAAACAATAAATTTACATACGTATACGGATGAGTGTAGTTTTTTTTTAATGAATTGTTTTTCCGACAATGCGCAAAAGTTGTCGACCGCCAAAGAAAACATACGCATAAAATTTGAACTTCACTTATTTCTAGTTACCTGATTTCGAAAATTTGAATTGCAAATTGGTAGCGAAATGTATTGATTGATTTATTGGTAGACAGACCGACAGACACAGATTTTCCCCATCTCAAAGCCCTACTTTCAAATTTTTTATTTTTTCATCTTTATTTAAATGCTTAACTTTTTTTTTTTATACTTTTCTTTATTTTTAACGATATTTTTTCAATACATTAAGCCTTCTTTACTGTATGTTTCTCCTACCATTTTCCGCCTTTTCCTCGCAAGCGCGAAGATCTAAAATGAAAATTTTTGCATTATTTTCAGGTAATCTCTCATATACAGACCCCAAAGTGAAACCGGAAAATATTTATTCATTAATTTTAAATTTTGAACTTACATTTATCATACTTTATTCCAACTTTTGTATACTTCAACCCGAAAGTGGAACTAAACGATACACTGTTAGAAATTTCGTCATGAAATTACGGTGAAAGAGCCAGCAGCAGTCTGTCCATCTAATTAATCGGTAAATTTACGGTTTGGACATTTTTGTATCTTTACGGGCTCTAAACCATCCATTCAGCTTGGTTTAAAAGTCGTAAATACAAAAGTTGACGGTTTCATAAACCATTTAGTAGCACTTATGTTAACATACTGCAGTCTATGGTAATTAACTGTATGCGTAGAATCCTCGAGGCGTAGAAACCATTCATAGCTATAATATTGCGGCGGATGACGAGGTGAGAGGACACGGTGGAGCAGGAGACAGAGACGGGGACAGAACCCCGGACCTCCATGGTGGAAAGCCAGTACTTCCATGCTTTGCCAAGAGGTACCTACTGGATGTCCAAGATTTTGAAAAGTTTTTTTTTTCTAAACAAGATAAAAATGCAATATCAAATAATAATAAAATGTGATATGTTTCCACAACAAGATTTTTATGACTATTACTAACTTCATCTTCCCTTTATTCCCCCCTTCTGACAAAAAAAGGAACTATTCTATATTATGCGATGGAATTCTAGTCTTCACACTTCTTCGATCCACAACCAAGATGGACGCCCGATTCTTATAGACTACCAGACCTAGGTGGAACTCGTAAATTACGGTAAAGCGGTTATCACACGACAGGAATTACAGGCAAATGCAACCGCAATAGGAATCGTCAACTCTATCGGAAACTGGTTTTTCCACCAATTTCCCCCATAGATTCCTCAAAATGCTCGTGTGCTATATCAATTCACGGTTGCTCGAATTAGAAGCAATTCGTTACCTGCGTAAGAAAAAAATTGCTTCTACAACGTTTAATTTAAGGCAAATCAAGAAAGAACCCAATCATGGAGCTGGAATTTCGTGACGTCAAATCAACTTTCCAGTAAACATGGTGGTGAAGGATTTGAAGAGTGGCGATAGAAGGATAAATGTTAAAAGGAAAATGCAATTTCTAAATTAGTTTTTTTTTTTTTTTTTTGGTTTAAATTTTTGAAATAAATCATGCCGAAAAAGCATTTGTAGGATGTAAAGTCGCTAATTTACTAGTGCAAGACATTTCAAAGAGTGTCTTATGATGAAATCGCTACCAAAATGCAGCGCGTTTCAAGTGATAAATTTAGAGACAGTATAACAACCATTCTATAGCGTTATCAGCAATAATACTCTAGGCATCATACACTGTTTTACATTTTTGATAATTTTTTAACTAATCTCTGTCATTTTATTTTAATTAAATTTAAACTGCAGTGCCATTTTCTGTTTCGTCCGAATTCAAAGTTTGATGTCCAGTAAATTGTGCACACCTCCTAAAAATCTCCCTCTGAAGCGCTCCTGCTTATGAACACAAGTTTTATACAATTTTAAATGAACTGTTAGATTCACAGTGAAAAAACTTTTAATTAGAATGATATTAGATGAGACACAGAATACAAAATATTAATATTTTACCAAATTATATTACTTAATCAGTAAGGTCACTACGGAAGGGCGGCGGAGGGGCCGCTTCCCCCCCCCCCCCCCGCGTGACACCCAAAATAAGATATAGTTTTAGAAAAATACATGTACTTTAATCCATACAATTTTACGGGTGCTATTTCAACGTATCATAGCAGAAAATAAATATAGTTCAGTGAAAGTTACCCCAAATAATTAAAATAAAATTTCTAAAGAGTTTTTTCTTTTGCAACTCTGAAAATAATATAAAAAACAAAACTACAAGTTCATACAACACAACAACGTTTCTTTCTTCTTCTTTCTTTTTGGAGGGGGACACCAAAAATTACCGCCCCCGGGTGACACTTATGCTAGAAACCGCCATTGCCTTAATACATTTCTATTAAAATTAAAGATCTTGTTATGAATAAACTCATGACATCTAATTTGTTACTAAAATTCGTAAGGTATGTATAACCTTTTAACAAAACTTCTTAAGATTTGATTCATTTCGCCTTATCACATAATAACAATCGGCAATCAAAATCT
This sequence comes from Octonoba sinensis, assembly GCA_038502835.1. Taxonomy (NCBI): domain Eukaryota; kingdom Metazoa; phylum Arthropoda; class Arachnida; order Araneae; family Uloboridae; genus Octonoba; species Octonoba sinensis. The sequence continues at coordinate 105,173,955 of CM076606.1, read as the reverse complement.
TTTGACATCTTTAAGCAGGCAGGACAGTCTCAAACTTATATTTTTTAGGAAGGGGAGGGGGTAGTTCTTAATTACCAGACTGAAACTTCGTATTTTACTGGATCGCGAAGCTCAAACTTAATAAACCATGATCCTATTGAGAATAAGTGATCATTATATACATAAAATAAAATTTGATGCCTTGCATTTGCTATTGACAACTGTATAGCTGTTAGTCAATAATGTACCTGTATAATAAGTACAAACATGTAGGAGGGGGGGGGGGGGGAAAGACAAAAACTATTGTTATACCAATTGGTCTCATTTAACATGGTCATTCAGAATTTGCAAAATAATGACAATTTTTAGGAGGTCACAGTGACCTCCCGTGACCTTGCATGGGAGCGCCCTTGAATGCAGAAACCTACTTTTTTGATCGAAATTTCAAATATAAAAAACGTAAACAAATGCCTGGCACGAGGATACAGATTAGAAAATGGTAGCTCGTTATGAGCAACCGTCTGAGAAACCGGTGGCAAACCTGTAGGAAACTCCGGATCGAAAATTGGCTCTAGAGGTTGCCGATAGAACGAGGTGGAAGTAACGTTTGCTTTAAAATTCCTGTCGTGTGATAACTGCTTTAGTTAAATATTCTTTAGGAGAGACAGAATAAACGATTTTTTTTCACAATCAGCGGTTTGAGTACCATCTCTTAATGGTTATTCGACTGTTGTAATTAAATATGGAAAAATAACAATTAAATAAAGTGTTATATTATTATTTTTCACAAACATTTTTAACAGTGTACTCATTGCTTCAAAATTTTGTACGTATATTTCTCATAACACTTCACAACTTTTCTCACTATCGGGAAAATAATTAAAGCTAATTTTTGCGTATACATATGTTTACTGCCCTATTAATAATTCAAAAAGAAGAAATAGTAAATTTTGTTTTTATTTGAACTTATATGTTTTGCAATTGCATTTTCATTTCTTGTCATGAACAGTTGCGCAACATAGAAAATAAATGTGGCTATAAATTTTATAGTTTTGTTACTCGTTGCTAAAGAGTGCAGAGTGTTCGCCATTTTTTTTTTTTTCGCATCTTAGAAAGAGTTCGAGAGGCCGTGGTAGCCTAGTGGTTAAGACGTCGGACTTCCAACCGGAAGATTGGGGGTTTGATATGAGACCCGGTGAAGACCCACCATGTACACTTGGGGATATAAAATCCGTTCACCCAGAAGTAACGAGGCAGTTTGGAGAATTTCCCTTCCCTTTATTCTTAGGTCAAAAAAGGAAGCTGGCGTATTTGTGGTGGAGCCATCTGGTGGCCTCCAAACACATATTGAGCCAAGTCGTACTTCCACCGTTGTGGTGCTCATCTATGAACGGAAGTCTGCTCCTTAATGCCTTAATTCCTGGTCGCTCCGCGAAGAGGATTAGAACGGGTTCGCAAGGAGAAAAATGTTGAGAACCACTGTACTAAATGATCGCTTTTGTGAGTTGAACGATCGCGTTACACCGAACATGAGGTGGAACTCCGACTTCAAATAGAAATGTGTTGCTTTAAAGAACTAAGGTAAATGATCCGGTGGTGGACACAGTTAAGAAAATTTTCATAACTCTTTTACGTGGCAAACTTTGCCACGTAAAAGAGTTATGAAAATTTTCTTAGCTGTGTGTTTTTCAAGGGAAAAAATTTTTTACACCAATATTTGCATATTTAGCTTCATCGCCAACTATTTCCCTAAAAATTATTTACCTATAAAATGTCATTTGATGAAAAATTAGGATATTTACGTGAAATTTACTAAACGCTTAAATTGTATCTATAGTGGACATTTATAAGACGCATATTTACATTAGTAGTGGACAGAAATGAATATCATCTATTTTATGCTCTTAACTTGGAGAAATAACTTCAAAAATGACTAAGGGACCATTCATAAATGATGTCACGCTTTTCTCCCATATATTTTCCCCAAATCCCTAATTTTCGTATTGATCGGCTTTAGTAAAGTGCAGCAAATGTGACCGTTGGGGAGGCAGCTATTAAATATCATGATCCACGCCAACTTTATTTCTATTAACCAGCACTAAGAATCTTTCGCTATAGGTTCTGATAATTTCATTCAAGTTTAATGTCACATTCGCTTATTTTAGAAGCTTAAGGATCTAAGTGTCCAGTACTAGAGCCGTGGTAGCCTAGTGGTTAGCACGTCGGACTTCCACCCGGAAGGTCGCGCGTTCGATACCCACTGAAAACCACCATGTATACTTGGGGATATGTGCATGTAAAATCCGTAGACCCCACTGCCTCTCCCCGTGCGTAAGCAATCCTAAGGCCTCGGCTAACAGGTAGGGGTCTGGTGGAGAAAAGTGTCTACTACCGGGTCATTTACCTTACATTTTCTTCTTTTTTTTGTTTGCTCAATGACACTTTCTATTCACGTACTGTTGCAGGGTTCGTGTACTCGGGAAAATATACCCGACATCAAATTTCAGATTAAAAACGTAACTTTATTGCATATACACATTGAGTAAGCAAGAAATTCCCCCTAGAACTACACGAGCCTAGTTTCCCGTACATTCCAACTTCAAATTTATATTAGAGATAGCTAGACAAATTTACATTTGTCTAGCTGTCTCTAATATAATCACTCTTCCTCTCTTTCTTTCTCATTTAACATTAGTTCTTAATTCCTTCAAATATACCTTTTTCGACGGTTCATACACATTCCTTCAGTCAGTGCCGGCGGAAGATTGTTTGGCGCCTCGGGCGTTACTGAAAACGGCGCCCTTAAGGCACTTTTATAATATGCTAATAATATATATTCAAGAGTAAACAATAAAAAAGTCTATAAAAATACAAACTCTTCTTTTGTTACAAGAAGAAGATATTTATAAAATAGAAGGAAATTAATTGCTCAGACAATATTAAACTTGGTCTCTTTCGGTGCCCTCCCCTGATCTAGCGCTCCGGGCAGTAGCCTTACTTGCCCACCCCTTCCGCCGGCCCTGCACTCACTCACTCACTCATTCATTCTTTCATTTATTAATTCATTCATTCATTAATTAATTCGCTTACTTATTTATGTATTTATACACTCATTCATTTATTTTTTCATTTATTCACTCATTTATTTATTTTTTCATTTATTCTCTCATTTATTTATTTTTTCATTTATTCACTCATTTATTTATTTTATCATTTATTCACTCACTTGAAAGTTGTCCTATAAGGAGTAACAAGTTATGCAAAATGGAAGCTTCGAAACAACCAAAATGACTGGTCTTTTAAATCAAGTGTTAAAATGCCTCACAATAATCTTTTTTCAAACTACAGATGGCGCTACCTTATCGGTGTCGGCGTAAAACGATCTTGAATGAGTTTAGCAATTTCCCCCCTTCTAGAAACGTTTTTAGCGCTCATTGGACTTCTTTTCTAATTTTTGGCAACATGAATCATCACGAACGAATTTATTTTCAATGTCGACGTTACAATGAAAGTCATTTCGAGAATGAATGGGATTTCTTTCGGACTTAAAATTACCCACAAGCAAAATAATTGTAATACCTTTTTCTAAAAAAAAAAAAACTGACGCAAACTTAATTGTAAAGAGCGTCTTAATCAGTTTTTAGAAGTAATTTAACAACAATGAAATATTTTGATTGCGAGGTCACACTTCCCGAAGCAGCAGTAATTAGTATTTTCATTAGGGTTTTCAACACACTTTATTTTTACTTCCGAGTTTCATTTCGATGAGAGTGCAACTATATGTTCTTCAAAAATGATTTATAAGGTAGCAGGGTAAGTTCCTCCCGTTTTATTGAGCACCACATGGGTGGAAATGTCATTTAACCAGATGACAACCAAAATGACCGTTAACGATATTTTTACTACATTAATGGGTTCTGCCGATTAAGACTGTCGGGGGTCCAAGGCACAACACTATTTTGGGGCTCCCTATGGTATAAAAAGTAAAAATACTGGGTATAATGTATAAAATTAAATAAGCTTGGAGATTATTCTATTAATACTATGTTCATACCCAATTGGCAAGGGGGTAAAAAGCACCTGCTGAGACGACATCCTACTAATCTGCATTCTATTGATCTTATTCAATATGCTTCTGTGTTATTCATTAAATAAGCAAACTTTTCGAATACACATATTGCATTTTCAAATTTTACTGTTTATAATATTAAATAAATAAAAAACGTCGAGATGCCTCAGCAAGTAAAGGATACTATTTAGCATGATAGTCGATGAAGATATTGATCTGACTGTGCATGGTTTACCTTGTTAAAAAAAATACTTTTAGCACGCCATTTAAATGAGTTAAGATCTCTCCATTTTGTAAAAAAATTATCTTTTAACATATATTTTCAGAAATCCTTCATACAATTTGGGGGCCCAAGGCCGCGGCCTAGTTGGCTTGTGCGGTAATCAGGCTGCACTTAACTCAGACAACACACGATGGACAGAAGCACTATCTGCCGCAGAATGATATTTTGGATCTATACCAAAGGCCAACACCGACAACTACTTGAGCAGCGCATATTTATTTGTTGAGGGAATATAGAGCACATTGTGACCAAGACGTTTGCACCATAAAGTTCAACGTGCACTAGTCACCATTAGCATATCGCTTATAGAAATGAACATATCTGCAAAATCTGCAAAATGGACATTTTTTAAGAGAGGAGTTTGAACGTTTTACAATTTGCTTTTTTTAATTACCTTATTTGTTTCAATGATTATTATAATCGATTTTGTTCAGAAAATTGTTATTGTTCTAGTTTTCTCTCACATGATGGGTGTTAATGATGTCAAAAAATTAGAAATAACTATAAAAAGAGGTTATTAGAGATCATTCAGAAATGATGTCACTCTTCGAGGGGGGAGGGGGGGTTCGTGAGATTGTGACAAAGTGTGACATCCCTGCTTAAGCAACATAGCGTGACATGTGACAAAGGGGGAGGGGGTCTGTTGAAATGTGACATTTTGTGACAAGGGGGAGGGGTTCAAATATGTGGGAAAAAGCGCGTGACAGCATTTATGAATGGTCCTTACAGTATTGCAACAAAAAGTTAAATTGAGCTCTAGCCTTAATTTTTGAACATTTACTTACGGCAGTATTCCCAATATAAAGAGCGCAAAAATATGAAAAAATTGATTTAAAAACCAAAAAAACTATTTTTTGCAGATATGACACTGTTCATTTCTATAAGCGATATATGCAGAACCTTCGGCCGGCTGGTATCGAGCCCGGTGATAAACTCACCGGGGTTACCTCGGCCTTTCAAAAATTATTGTTCATTTCAACGAGGCATTTAGAATAGGGGTTCCCAACCTGTGGGTGTGACCCCAATCCCCAAATGGGGTCAAGAGGCAATTCTCGTGGGGTCATGGGTTCTGTAATTTCAACAATTGGTCTGTATTGTTATTTACTTACCATTCAACTTATAAAAGCCAATTCCAGTGAATGAAATTATCCCCACTCATTATTATTACCACTTTTGAAAAGTTATACTTTACAAATAAATAAATATATAAACGTAGTACATCAAATCAGAATTTTTTTTCTTTCTAATGTGGCTGCTTATGGTCCTTAACCTTTGCAGACCTAGTGCGTACCCCGGTAATCGACATCCATTTTTTCAAGTAGCACCACTGTCGGTGGATGCCATTGCCACTGAGAATTTGGACGCTCAGTTTCCGCTAGATGGCGGCACCTAAACTCTCATGTGATGCGACTTGCACTAGGTATTTAATTTAGCCGAGAGTATCCAAGCCAAACGGATACTCAAGGGATCTTTAACATGCCGCACAATCATGCGACATGAGCGCAAACGATTTTTTGCATCTTGAAAATCCACCGATTTGGGCTATGTTCGAACCTGTGATGAGTAAGGCGCAAGTGTCGCGTACGACACTTGCGCCTTACCACTACGCCACCCTGTCGACATCAAATCAGAATACCTCATAAGGAAAATCCATAATTTTTGTTTGTTTTTCCCTCTGAACAGAAAACATAAATTCCTCAACGCTATTAAGCTTGCTAATTTGAAACATTTTTTTCTTGTGTTAGTAGAAAGTGCCGGATGACATCAACAGCGTTCAATGCCTCGCGCCGAGAAGGAGATGCAACTTGGTCATCTTCGTCCGAACTTCATCCGTTTTCAGCATTTAACGGACTTGCAGGACGACAACGGTTGGAGCTTTCACGGAACACAGGTTGAAGATTACTAATTTAAGGAGGGCTATTGCTTTAATATTTTGTAAATGTTTGATATAACATTTTTTAACACATACCCTGTGGATATTTGTTAATCTTATTCACGGATTTCATGTGCATTCTTTTTAATATGTTTTATGTAGAAAACGACAAGTGTCACCTAACTAAACGACTAGCGTCTTCCAACTAAACGACTGAGGTGGTCTGAGTAAACGACTGGTGTCTTCTAAGTAAACGACTGGTGTCTTCTAAGTAAACGACTGGTGTCTTTTAACTAAACGACTGGTGTCTTCTAACTAAACGACTGGTGTCTTCTAACTAAACGACTGGTATCTTCCAACTGAACGACTAGTGTCTTCTAAGTAAACCACTGGTGAATTCCAACTAAACGACTAGTGTCTTCTAACTAAACAACTGGTATCCTCCAACTAAACGACTAGTGTCTTCTAAGTAAACTACTGGTGCCTTCCAACTAAATGACTGGTGTCTTCTAACTAAACGACTGGTATCCTCCAACTAAACGACTAGTGTCTTCTAAGTAAACCGCTGATGCATTCCAACTAAACGACTAGTGTCTTCTAAGTAAACCGCTGGTGCCTTCTAACTAAACGACTAGTGTCTTCTAACTAAACGACTAGCGTTTTCTAACTAAACGACTAGTGTCTTCTAACTAAACGGCTAATGTTTTCTAACTAAACGGTTAGCGTCTTCGAACTAAACGATTATTGTCTTCTAACTAATAGGAATATTTTTTTTGTGTATTTGTGAGTTTTATTTTGACTTGACAAACTCCATTGATGTCCTTGTAAAAGCCAGAACTTTATGGAATGCAGTTAATATTAAAAATGTTTTGCTGTGTTTTGCATCATTCACAAGTGGAAATTTTCGTTATAAGTTGCATTCTTTCCAACAAAATTATTCTACAATTAGCTCCTAAGTTCGATTGAGCAAAGTTACACTACGCCATTCTAAAGAATTTTATTTGCTTTAAAAATAATAGTGAGTTTGGTGCCTTTTTTCTGGCTCACCATTAGGTTTAAGCTATGCAAAAAGAGCGGTATTTGAACGAAAGCCTCTTTACCAATGCAGCTTTTACGTAACAGATGAAAAAGAAAACGAAAATCAAAAGAAAGAAAGAAAACTATCTTACAGCGATGCGAGAAGAGTAGCATTTGCCAGGTTCTCTCCTCTCTTTTTTTTTTTTTTTTTTGCAAACGTAACAATGGGAAACCAAAACTCCTGGAAGTCATGATCGCTCATTGGATTGAAACGCCAAAATGAATCGAGCCGTTGGAATTACTTAGACGAGTAGTCAAATACTTTTGCTTCGTTTTCAGTTGTTCTGTATAATCAGTGATACGATTCAACCAGTACGATCCAAACCCAGTTTGGAAAATTTCGCGTACTGGTATTTGGAAGCACTGGTATTTGAAAGCATGTGTGTTATGTGTAAAAATTATTTTAATTATGTAATTATAGTGAAACCCCGATTTAATGTCCTCCACCAATCTACGTTTTTTACCGTATCTTAACTTTTTTCATCAGGTCCCAGTTTTTTCGTATACTAATTACTGTTAAGATAACCCGAATTCTAAGTTTTTTATCGAATTGATAGCATTTTACGTTTTCCCTAGGGAGTAAAAAAAGAAAAATATGTCTTTAAATTAGTTTTAAAAAAGGTTTTGAGCTTCGTGACTAAAAACCAATACACTATTACGGATCACTTTCCCCCTAAATGCCGGGATTCGTAATTAACTGTGTTAAAATGGTATATTATAATAATTTTCTTTTTGAAAATGTAGATACTTTTTGGAATAGTCATGTTTACTGCCTTTACCTTTTTTTCTATTTGATTTTTGCTTTCTATGTATTTCCCGTACTTTACGTTTTCCCGTATTTTACGTTTTTTTAATCCAGCCTTTTGGGAAATGTAAAATTGGGAGTTTCACTGTATTGCGCAGCTAAATTGTACAAAAGCAAACATTTTATTGTCACGATTAAAGTTTACTGGAATAAAATATATATATATATTTATGTGCTTTTCGAAAATAATCATGTCCATTTTGTTTATTTATTTATTCATTTTTATTTACTGTTTGTTCTCGAAAGCCGCCGCAAAGTCGGGAACGATTCCATTTGTCGAAGGGGTGGTACCCCGAGACCACAGTTTTGGAAGTTTTATTTTAGCCAACAATTTTCTGTGTTTTTCTCGACATTGAATTAATCCGTTTCTCATTTGAATATTTAACACAAAAAAAAAAAAAGAGCGCAGCTAGTTTGTTATTCTTCGCAAAAAGTAAACATATCCTCCATCTTTAATTCTTCTATTACCCTTATGTACATGAAATTGAAGCAGTCCTGACGCATTCGTAAAACGAAGGGAGGTTTCGGCTTAGAAAAATAGACAGTATATAGTTTGTAGAAAAATATTTTTAAATACATCCTTGCGATTGCTATTTCTTTACTAAGCGCACTTTTATGAAGGCATTCTCAGTGGAATAATTATCTCGGTGAATAAGTTTAGGTTTCATTCAACGACCTCTATCGGATGTCCTGATTAATTATTAGGGCATCTGATTATTGTCTAGGAATAATTATCTGAGTGAATAGGTTTAGGTTTCATTGAACGACCTCTATCAGATGTCCTGAATAATTATTAGGACATTTGATTATTGTCTAGGAATAATTAGCTGAGTGAACAAGTTTAAGTTTCATTCAACGACCTCTATCAGATGTCCTGAATAATTATTAGGACATCTGATTATCGTCTAGGAATAATTATCTGAGTGAATCAGTTTAGGTTTCATTCAACGACCTCTATCAGATGTCCTGAATAATTATTAGGACATCTGATTATTGTCTAGGAATAACTATCTGAGTGAATAAGTTTAGGTTTGATTCAACGACCTTTATCAGATGTCCTGAATAATTATTAGGACATCTGATTATTGTCTAGGAATAATTATCTGCGTGAATAAGTTTAGGTTTGATTCAGCGACCTCTATCAGATATCCGGTTTAAGTTTTTAACTCTTCTACACTGTAAGAAGTAAACTTTTTTTGCTGAAGCTTCGATATGTCACGAGTTGAAAAGTCTTTTTTTTAGTACACTGTAAAACTTATGCGTTTAGTTTCCATCATTTTTAGTGCTACTGAGCACAATTTTTGGCGTTCAATTGGTGTAAAGTTGAAAATTATTCATTTTTGATATACTTTAAATTTTTTTTTTGTGTCTGTCTAAAAAAAATACAATCATAACGTTTCTTAGCACAGGGCCTTATTTACCATTAGGTCGGCGAGGCCCGGGCGTCCCACTTTGAGGGGGCCCCCTAATTTTGGTTATTATTATTATTTTCAATTCAAATTTTTTTAGAAAAATATTTAAATATAGCATCTTTCCAAAAACAAACTGTTAGTGTTCTGTTGCTTCGCAGAAAATTTGTATTATCAAATTATTTTAAAACCACAAGGAATTTTCACTTTGGGTGTCCCCAAATTTTGGTCTGACAATTTGAAATTTGAAAAACAAAATCGATTTTGCACTTTGGGGGCACCCAGATTTTATTCAAACATTTTGTAATTTAAAAACAAAATCATTTTGCACGTTGGGGGCTCCCAAATGTTAGTCTGACTCTTTGACATTTGTAAAACAAATTAGTTTTTGCCCCCAAGTTTTTGCGCTTTGGATGCCCCCAAGTTGTGGTGTGACTGGCAAGATTTTCAAACACATACTGAATGCTATGTTTAAAAAAAAAAATAAATTTGCGTGAAGAGCCCCCATACATGAGTTGTGCCTATAGTGATTAAAAATGTAATTTGGGCCCTGCTTAGCACATGAAATTTATTAACCCCATTACGTATCGAAATTTCATTGCGATTGCTCATTACTATGAAAATAGGATCAATGAGAAATCGCAATGAATTTTTGATGCGTAGATGAGTTCACGAACATCATCTGCAAAAAAAAAATCGTTCTGCTGTCTGTAGCCAGACACTTTAAACATTTTAAAATACTTCAAAAAATGAACAATTTTCAACTTTACGCGAACTGAACACCAAAAATTGTGTTCAGTGCAGATAATGGGAAAATAATGAAATTCCATTTGAAATTAATTTAAATTAAAAAAATATTTCAATGTACCTTTTCTACAAAGAAAAATAAATGAATAAATAAAATAAAATAAAAAAATATGCCGACCTTATGAAAGGTTTTAAAGTACAGAATGGCAACATAAGGACCGTTCATAAATGATGTCACGCTTTTTCCCCACATATTTGACGCTCCCCCCCCCCCCCTTTGTCACGCGTCAGGCTATATTGCATAAGCAGAGATATCACGCTTCTTGTTACCCCCTTCCCTTCCCTTGTCACACTTTGTCATAATTTCACGAACCCCCTTCCCCCCTCGAAGCATGACATCATTTATGAATGATCCCATTCATAATAGTCCTGCCCTTTATAAGAGAATGACGATGCTCTTGCAAAATCCTAAAGAAATTCATCATAATCCACAGAGCACGTTTCCAAGTTTTGTCAACACGAAGGAATGACGTAAATGATCATTCGTCTTATCAAAAGAAAGAAAAAAGAGGGAACGTACTTTAATAAATGAGAGCACGATCCATTTCGGGGGAGGAATTCGAAAAAAATGCCGAGAGGAAAGGCGAACGAATTCGATACACCTTCTTAGTACAAAACCAAAATACAAATAAAAGCGACGGGAAAACTTCTCGAAGACGCTGTGCCAAAGTAAACAAAAGAAAAATCTCTCCCGAAGACGGCTGGCTGGCAAGAGTTTTGGAAAAGATGCGATGCGTATCGGAAATTATGTTTTGCTCCGTAAGAGATCGCCTTTCTTCAATCTTGTCGATTGGGATCCGAATTTTTTTTCCTTCAATGAAAAGATAGCTTTCACATTTGGTGACAAGTGCGTGTGTAAGTAATGGCTAGGTGCGCGTTTTTGAGTACACAGAAATACTGCTCGCTTGAGTCATTAAATCGCAATATTTAATGAGAGCCGCGCTGATGCAGACACAATCGGAGTCGGAGTCGGGGGAGGGGCAGATGAGTCGGAGTTGGATTGGTGTGGGGTAGAGGAGTCGTAGGCGGTCTGATTTGGGGTAGAGAGGTCGGAGTTGGATGGATTTGAGTTAGAGGAGTTGGTAAGCGGACTGATTTGCGGTAGAAAAGTCGGATTGATTTGGGGTAGAGGAGTCGCAGGAGGACTGATTTCGGGTAGAGAACCCCAGGATGGGGCAGTACCGGATCTTGAAGTTTTCCATGGCAGAGCAAGAGTTAAAAATGCCACCCCCCCCCCTCTATCCCCTTATTGTTCACAATCACTTTCCTGCGCTGGCCATTTTTTAAAGAATTTTTCGATGGTATATACAGAGCCCGATTTGCATTTTGAATCACTATAGGCACAACTGATGTTTGGGAGCCTCTCACGCAACAAACATTTTTTAAACATAAAATTTTGGGGCCCCAAAGCGCAGAACCTGATTTGTTTTTTAAAATTTCAAAGAGTCACACCAAAATTTGGGGACCCCCAAAGCGCAAAAACTAATTTGTTTTTCAAATGTCAAAGAGTCAGACTAACATTTGGGAGCATCCAACGTGCAAAATGATTTTGTTTTTAAATCACAAAATGTGGGCCCCCAAAGTGCAAAAACTAATTTGTTTTTCAAATGTCAAAGAGTCAGACTAACATTTGGGAGCATCCAACGTGGAAAATGATTTTGTTTTTAAATCACAAAATGTGGGCCCCCAAAGTGCAAAAACTAATTTGTTTTTCAAATGTCAAAGAGTCAGACTAACATTTGGGAGCATCCAACGTGCAAAATGATTTTGTTTTTAAATCACAAAATGTGGGCCCCCAAAGTGCAAAAACTAATTTGTTTTTCAAATGTCAAAGAGTCAGACTAACATTTGGGAGCATCCAACGTGGAAAATGATTTTGTTTTTAAATCACAAAATGTGGGCTCCCAAAGTGCAAAAACTAATTTGTTTTTCAAATGTCAAAGAGTCAGACTAACATTTGGGAGCATCCAACGTGCAAAATGATTTTGTTTTTAAATCACAAAATGTGGGCCCCCAAAGTGCAAAAACTAATTTGTTTTTCAAATGTCAAAGAGTCAGACTAACATTTGGGAGCATCCAACGTGCAAAATGATTTTGTTTTTAAATCACAAAATGTGGCCCCAAAAAGTACAAAATCGATTTTGTTTTTCAAATTTCAAATTGTCAGACCAAAATTTGATGACCCCCAAAGTGAAAATTCCTTGTGGTTTTAAAATAATTTAATAATCAAATTTTCTGTAAAGCAACAGAACACTAACAGTTTGTTTTTGAAAGATGCTATTTATAAATATTTTCCTAAGAAATTTTAAATTACAGGAAAAAAAATAATAAGAATAATAATAACCAAAATTAGGGCCCCCTTTAGAGTGGGGACCCTAGGCCCGGGCCTCACAGGCCTAATGGTAAATAAGGCCCTCCATTGTGAACCCCTGTCTTAGAATTCAAAATTCCACAGAGCCGTCATTTCGCAGTGAGCATCTTCCAAACAGTTTCCGCGCCCAAGTTAATTTGGTGGTTGTGCATTCATAGAAGATTCCGAGTTTCCGTTTTTAGGGAGAAGAACAAAACGAGCTTCCATATTTCAGTTCGGGCGAGCGTAACTGCGTTGTGGCGTGTTGGCATATTTATGCCTTAAAAAATAAACATTCATAGTGAGAAACGAGAAGTTACCACTGACGTGCAACGTGTATTTCACAGATGCTGGCCCGTTTTTCAACTAACTAATTCCGTGAAAGAAAATCTTTTTTTTTTTTTTCTCCCATCCAATGAATAGAGCCAAATAATTTAGTTTCCTTGTTTCAAACGGAATATTCCCGAGGTAAGAGGGACCGTTTATAAATGATGTTACGCTTTTTTTTTCAATATATTCAACCCCCTTCCCCCCCTTGTCACAGAATGTCACACTTCAACGGAGCTCCCTACACCCCTTTGTCACATGTCACGCTATATTACATAGGTATATGTACTTGCTGTGTTGCAGTTCAGAAAAAAGCACTACCTTATACAGTAAAACCAGCTCCGGGGCTATTCATAAATGATGTCACGCTTTTTTCCCACATATTTGACCTTCCTCCCCCCTTTGTCACAATATGTCACATGTACGCACTAGGGGACCGTTCATAAATGATGTCATGCTTTTTCCCGATGTGTTTGACCCCCTCCCCTCCTCTGTCACAAAATGTCCCACTTCAACGGAGCCCCCTACATCCCTTTGTCACATGTCACGCATAGGTATATGTACCGTTCATACCGGTGTCATGCTTTTTCCCGATATGTTTGACCCCCTCCCCCCTCTGTCACAAAATGTCACACTTCAACGGAGCCCCCTACACCCCTTTGTCACATGTCACGCTATATTACATAGGTATATGCACTTGCTGTGTTGCAATTCAGAAAAAAGCACTACCTTATACAGTAAAACCAGCTTAGGGGCCATTCATAAATGATGTCACGCTTTTTCCCCATATATTTGACATTCCTCCCCCCTTTGTCACAATATGTCACACTTCAGCGGACCCCTCCCTCCCTTTGTCACATGTCACGCTATGTTGCATAATGCATGATGTCACACTTCTTGTTACCCCCTCTCCTTCCCTTGTCACACTTTGTCACAATTTCACGAACCCCCTGCCCCCTCGAAGCGTGACATCATTTATGAATGATCCCTTTAGAAGTTTTCCAGGGGACCAAGAGAAAGAACTTCTTGTGCGGGAAAACTTCTTAAACGGGTAGGGGACCGTTCATAAGTGATGTCACACTTTCTTTAAATATATTTGACCCCCTACCCATCTGTCACAAAGTGTCACACTTCAACATAACCCGCCCCCCTTGTCACATGTCACGCTATATTACATTAGCATAAAATAGGTTTAATTTTCTGATTTTAAATGTTTTTACAGAAAACAAAATGTACGATGTCACACTTCTTGTTACCCCCTCCCCTCCCCTTTTCACAAGCTGTCACACTGTCTTGAATCCCTCTCCACCCCTTGAAGCGTGACATCATTTATGAAGGACCCCTAGGCTCTATGTTTGAAAATGAATATACTTTATCACACTTAGGGATTATATTATTCTGTTATTTGACAATATTTAAATTATGCAGAAAATAAACACCCATAGGAGACTCTATGAGCATTCATTTCTCCCCTTTATCAGTCATCATTTCATTGTTCTCGTGACAACTGACTAATCCTCTCTGTCATCTCTTTTCCTGCAACTTTTGGTGTTGAGAAAAAGATACCCTTGAGAAAAACCTCACCAAAATAGCTTTTCTAAACCTTCTTCTGATCGTTTTGCCATTTGAAAGGAAAATAAATACAGTGAATCCTCGATAACTCGACATCCTGAGGGAACACGAGAACATGTCGAGATAAGCGGGTGCCAAATTACCGGGGTTCCGTAATTTCAATTGCTAATATTGGTCTGTATTGTTATTTACTTACCATTCAAGTGATAAAAGCCAATTCCAGTGAAAGAAATGATACCCGTTTATTATTCATTTATTATTATTACAGTGATTCCTCGTTTTTCGCGGTTAATGGGGACCAGAACAGTGTTTCTTTCAGGCATCTCTCCGGGGGGGCACTGCCCCCTCGGAGCAAGCCAACTGCCCCCCCGGGAGAAAGGTTCAGGTGACAATTAAAAAAAAAAGAAAGAAAGAAAGAAGAAAAAATAAAAGGGAGAAAAGAAGAAAAAAAATTAAAAATTTAAAATATAGAGGAAATAAAGTGGCCCCTTTTTTGGGTCATAAAACTGGCCTCTCACTGCCAACAAAATGTGAAACGCCAAAGCTCCGGTCCTTCAGATAACACCTGGTTTTAAGCATGGCTGTTGAGAGGGGTGTCAGGTATGGCTGATTCATGAGGCTCGGTTCGGCATCAGAGTATAGTGCAGTGGGTAAAATTTTTCTATGGTTGAGATGCAAGGGTAAGGGAGGTTGGAGGGGGTGGGGGCGACACAACTGACATGGGGCCCGCCTGGGCTATCAGTGGCCCTGATTCAGAGTACTAGATAATCAATACAATCTCCTTTATTCCATTAAATCTCATGAATATAACCCCTTCCTAAAAGAACCTGCCTTTTATTATTGAGTTTTGGTTCCTTTTTTTACATATGATAGGAACCTTCTGATCCATACTTCTGTTATCTGAATCTTTACATATCCAGTTGCAACGAGAGATGGTTGGCAATGAAATGTTTGACACTGTTACTTTGAAATTAAATTGTTTAGTTGAGGTCAACATTAAGAGTACTTTTGGAAATTTTCTAGAAACAATGACAAATATCTTTTAAAAAAACAATGTACATTTATACTTAAAACATCTGAATCTAGAATCAGGTGATCTTCTGCTTGCCTGGCAAATGATCATCGCTTTGCAAGCAAGTAAACACATAAATATGTCCATTGTACATGTGCCCTACATTTTTTGCAATATCACATCTCTTTAATGTGAAAAAAGATGCCAAAAATTGTGCTTTAAGACTTTAGTTTAAAACTTTCCTGTAAGAACTTCAGACACCTTCCCTTTTCCGATAAGGCCACCAAAAAATAGCCTAAAACTGCACTTTTTGGGCTTCAGGTTGGAAAATTTTTCAAAGCATGGCCCCCAGCTCATCTCGTTTTTTCTTAACGTGACCAAAGATGGCCTAAAATTTTCCATTTTCAGAACTTCATCAGTTTTGGAAAATTTTCGTGCTATGTCCTCTGGACCTTTCTTCATTCTCCTACATCATCTACGATACCATGAAACTGCACTTTAAGACTTCAGTTTCAGGAACATTTCCTGGGGAACGACACCAGGGCTGCCGGATTTTAGCAGGGCCAAAAAAAGCCGGCCGGCTTTTTTTGGTTTAAATCGCTTAAAAAAGGCCGGCTTTTATTTTAAAAATTTTTTATAATTTTTTCTCCAAATAATTATTAAATAAAAAATTATATTTCTATCATTTATACAATAACATTATTACTGAATGAGCGAAATACTTGAAATAAGAATGAAAATTATTTAATAGAATGATACATTACAGAAATAGCAAAGAGAAAGTGCTCCGTATTAGAAATTTATTTAGATTGAATACAATTTAAATGATTTATTTAAAAAAAAATTTACTAAGAATTCAAAAGTTCATTTGACACTACTACATGAACTAAATACTACCAATCCTTTGCCTTAGTCTTTAACTAATAATCTTTTGTATATTTTAAAGCATCTTGATCTTTTATATTTTTTTCAGAACCTTAACTAGTTCTCTGATCCAAGTAAAAATTAAAGCTATTTGTCAAATAAATTGCATAAAATAAAAGATGCCCATCGTGAAGCAGACCAGCTGGCCAACGTTAAATTGTACTAAAATGATATTCATCTTTAAAAAATTTTAATGTTATGTATATATAAAAAAATTCCTTACATAAAAGCGAGCCAACTACTCACCACAGGCGACTTCTTTTAAATTTTTGTCATGAGTAGTGCTGTAGGTAAACATTAGTTTAGCCAATTCGGATTGTGTAAGTAGTATTTTGTTAAAGGAAAGGAGATGCTTCAAATCACCGCTTTTCCTACTCTTCTCGCCTTGAGCAAAAGACTTTTTTGTTTTAAAGTGTAAAATATATGACAGAAGAAAATTAATGAAAACAGTTCTTTAATGCAAGTTTCAGAATTTTGAATTATTTTAAAGTAATTAAATTCTTAACATTAAAATATCAATTTTGAGTGAGAAGTATGTACTTGAATCTGTAATAGGATAACTTCTCATATGTATTAAGATAAGGTATTGTGCTTGACTATAGAAGAAACCGAATTTGATTCCTCTCCCAACCTGGATTTAATTTCCTTCTTTTGTATTGAAAAAAAAAACGATTCTGAATAGCTATAATATTAGGCAAGGGTTTAATGAAAGTCTCACGAAACTAAGCACACAAACATGAAAATGGTAATCAGTACTGTAAAATGCATTCAAGTTGTGTAACAAAATAATTCTGAATTTAATTTTAAATAAACTCCAGTAAAAGAAAGATTTAAGCTTCATTTTACACAAATTAACAGTAGCAACATAAATTGACATAGTATAGGGGCAAATAGTAAATAGTATTGGGTCTAATTGAAAAAGGCCAATAAAGACCGGCCTTTTTTAATAAAAGCCGGCCGGTCTGACCTTTTTTAAAAAAAGCCGGCTATTTTGCAGCCCTGAACGACACCGAACACAATCAATCAGTAGCGTCACCAAAAGTAGCCAAAAATTAGACTTTAGTTACGAAAAATTTGCGAGACTAGAGAATCTCCGAACTATTTATCACATCCTCTAACATCACCAAACAACGTATGGGACCGTTCATAAACGATGTCCCGCTTTTTTTCAATATAGTTGACCCCCCTCCCCCCCTTTGCCACACGTCACGCTATATTACATTAGCATAAAATAAGTTTAATTTGCTGATTTTAAATGTTTTTATAGAAATCAAATTGTACTCCCTCCCCTCCCCTTGTCACAAACTGTCACACTTTCATGATCCCCCTCCCCCCTTGAAGCGTGGCATCATTTATGAATGACCCCCATCCGAAATTTCATTGCTGGGACTTAGAACTCAAAAAGTTTCTTGAGGAGAGCCCTCGTACCCGTCTTCAGTGATGTTGACAAAAATAAAGTAAAACAGCATTTTTAAGGCTAGTTTGAAAATTTTCTCACGGGAGAATCCTAGAACCCCCCCCCCCCTCCTCTAACTTCTCCTAAGAGCCTAAAATTGCATTCTCCGGACTTAAATTGGAAAAAAATTCCGGGGGTGGACCCCCGGACCCCCCGCCCCGAAACCAGCCTAAAAATAACTTATAAAATTTCAATTACAAAAATTTCAGAAACTCACTCCCCTAACTTCACTAAACATAAAGCCGAAAATTGATTCTACTGTATATTACCAGGGATCTATCATATACATTTAAAACATCCATATTATCATCATTTCTATTCTACCTATTATATAAAATAACACAGCATGATTTGGGATCATACATCGCCCCTCCTAATTCGTCACCTGCCCTCCCGGAGCAAAAGTTCTGAAAGAAACACTGGACCAGAACCTTCCGCGAAAGTCGAAAAAAAGCGAAGTAGAATTTGCCCCTAGGAATTTTCGTGTATGCGAGTACACGAATGTTTTAAATGTGTAAACAGTATTTATACTTTACACATTTAAGACAAAAATTACAACAGTACACGCATTTACTTAAACGTGTCATTGCTGATTAATAAAGTTAATTACAAAACCTTAAAGTACAGTAATAAACATTAATCGATATTGCTTTTTGAGAGAGGCGAAGAGTCTTGTGTTGGTAGGAGCTTTTGAGAGCCCGTAGTATATACTCTGAGTCAATTCATCGCTTTGTTTCACCATGCAGGGATCCTTCACTCTCTCGCAACAACATGAAACAACGCTCCTTTCCGTAATGTGGCTGCCGACATAGCTGTATTTTCTCATTTTAATTTTTTGATGAATATTTTGGAAAAACCCGCGTAGCACTGAAGCCCCGAAACATGAAGCGCGAAGTGGCGAGTTAACGCTGTATTATTATTTTAAAATGTTCCACATTACAAAGAAATAAATGTATAAACATAGTACATCAAAATACCTCATGAGAAAAACATAACTTTTTCTTGTTTTCCCTCTCAAGAGAAAACATAAATTAATCTTCACTATTAAGCTTGCAAATTTGCAATTCACTTCTTTCCTGTGTTCGTACAAAAAGGCGGAGGAAACATCACTTTAAAAATCTCAGAATTGTAAACCGTGAAAATATACCGGAAGAAAAAGTTAATAAGAATATAAAATGGAGGTCGACTTACAGGGGTTCGTGGAAATTATGTGTCAAGTTAAAGAGTTTTTCGTCCATTGAAATAAGCATTGGGCTAACCATTAGGGGAGGGCAATGTCGAATTACCGAAGGGGTAGTCGACTTAGGGATCATTCATAAATGATGTCACGCTTCGAGGGGGAGGGGTTTCTTGAAATTGTGACAAAGTGTGACAAGGGGAGGGGAGGGGTAACAAGAAGTGCGACATCAGGCTTTATGCAACATAGCGTGACATGTGACAAAAGGGGGAGGGGGCACGCTGAAGTGTGACAAAGGGGGTAGGGGGGTAAAATGTATGGAAAAATAGCGTGATGTCAGTTATGAACGGCCCCTTATCCGCGTGTCGAGCTACCGAAATTCCACTGTACTAAGATTGGAAGAAACGTGAAAAAAAAAAAAAAAACTTTAGAAAGTCTGAAGTGTCATTTGAAAGCAAAAATTGACCGATATGAAAAATTTATTAAGCGGGAAAAAAACTTTTTTTAAAAGGGTAATTTTTAACGTCAGGGAGATGGAAATGATACTGGTATTGAAATTGAAAACTTCTTAACCAATTAACGGTCGGGTAATTTTCAAGAAAACGGTCATAAAAGTGCCTATTTTTTTATCTCTGAAAATAATATAAAAATATGTGTATGAACAATATATATATGTATTCCTTTTTAATTTTTGATTGTTTTTTATTTTGCAATTTTGTACACTTCAGCCCGGAACAAGGGCGGATCTAGAAAATCTTCAAGGGGGGGGGCGATTTTGGAAATCTCGGGGTTCAATGTAAGGATGGATGGAGGAGATTCTTCATTCCTTTTCAACAGTCCCTCCGCCCCCCCCCCCCTTTTTTTCAAACAGCAGGAACAACAAAAAAAATGCTAGTGTAGTGCTATTTAAAATTTTACTAGCACATTTTTTCAATGCATATACGTTTATTCAAAGCCCTTATAAAAGGAACACAAGCTGACGTTTTTTTGCTTTCGCAAATCTGTCTATAATTTTTTCAACGTCCAATGTAATATCTTTATGGATATGCAATAACGCTAATTCAGTGAGTCTATCATCACTCATTCTGCTTCTTAGCCAAGTTTTAACCGAGTTAGGATTTCCTTTAAGCTTTCTCAAGAAAAATGTAGGCTTGTAAATACATTTTCTAAATTTGAGTTGATATGTCTAAATTACAAAATAATAGCAATTATTAGTAATATATTTTCTAAAATTTTCAAAATGTAATACTAAATATGTACTAAAAAAACCATCAACGAGTATGTGCAATTTATATAAACATCTGTAATTATGAATGTTCAATGATTTCAGACTCCAGGTTTTAGCGTAAATGCTGCAGGAATTTACACCACGTGCTAAGGGTTGGCTAGCTGTCACCAGTTTGATGGGTAGAAGAAAAGAGCAGGGAATCTCTTTCCCATTACTCCGAGGATTAGCAACTCAGCAATACTAAAGGACAAAGGAACAGGGGGAAAGCATAGAACTTGAAGGGCGTTTTGGGATTCCAAGAACATAAAAAAATGGCTGGTCCCGGGGCACAAAGAGTAAAAACTCACTTAGGAGTGTCGTTGTAGTATCCACTTAAATCAACCCAGGGGGGGGGGGGGGCGATCGCCCCATCGCTCCCCCCTTGGATCCGCCGTTGGCCCGGAAATATCACGGGAGCGAGGAAGAGAAGGCGAAACATCAGCCCGTCACTTTCACGGGAGCGAGGAAGAGAAGGCGAGACATCAGCCCGTCACTTTCACGGGAGCGAGGAAGAGAAGGCGAAACACCAGCCCGTCATTTTCACGGGAGCGAGAGGGAAGGGGTTAAATGGGAAAACTTCTAAAACGAACTTTACTGTAGTTCACGTGTCTTATTTTATTCTTGAACTTTTAATGACATTTGAGAGCATAACAATAATAGTGATTTTATGCTGTGTAATTAGTTCGTATAAAATAAGATTAAGGTAACAAAAAAGACAATTAGTATGTAATAGTTAAAAATATTAATCGTTCGAATTCTGAAAAAATGAACCGCGCGTATTTTATCTCTTTGTAAAAAAACCTTGCAGGTGTAGGTATTTAAGTAACAAGAAAGATATTTAAGTTGTGTTTCTTATTTCAAGTCTTTCATTTATATTGGTATCACTAAAAAGTTCTTTTTATTATTTCAATTAGAGCAAATAAGACAGCATTATGCAG
Source organism: Octonoba sinensis (assembly GCA_038502835.1). Taxonomy (NCBI): domain Eukaryota; kingdom Metazoa; phylum Arthropoda; class Arachnida; order Araneae; family Uloboridae; genus Octonoba; species Octonoba sinensis. The sequence goes on along the minus strand of CM076606.1, from coordinate 105,152,630 downwards.
TTCCGCAACACACCACTATTGAATCTGAGCATTACCAATATTTACGCCCTCTTTTCCCTAAAAGACAGCTAAGAGGTGGGTCCTTATCATTGACCCCCATTTTCATTTCATGGACCCCCAATTTCTTTTTCGCTGGACAACCCCTTTAAGGTTGTCGTCGACCCCTGGGGGTCGATATAGACCACTTTGGGAATCACTGATTTAGATTAACGTTAAAATAACTCTTGATTCAGATATAAAGCTGTTAATTTCATTTTTTTGTCTGATACGACAAATTCAAATGTTCTTATTAATCTATATAAATAAAACCGAATGTTTGCGTGTGCGTGTGCGTGTGTGTGCGGGTGCGTGTGTGTGTGTGTGTGTGTCTGTCGATCGCTTCCTGGCGAGATGAAGCGTTATAGAAGTACGAAATTTTGGTTACAGGTACCTTGGGTCAGGTCCTCGTGCACCTCGAAGCGTTTTTTCTAAAATTCCAATTTGTTCTTTTTTTATTTCAATTTTAAGCAAAACTGTTGATTTTGGGTTTATCTCATCGAAGAAACGTCCCAAGTTTTAGATTTTTGCAGCATATGAATGAATATCCGTAAAAAACTGCACCAGATGCTTTTTTTTTTTTTTGCAGTTCGTAGGACACATAGAACACGCGCAGTAGTATTCATTTAAAGTAGCTTTCGAACTTTAAAACGAGGCTTACCTTCGAATTTAGCAGCCCAATTTGCGTGTTTTCGCCAAAATAAATACTGCTTTTGTCGCCAACTAGATGATTTTTGTTAACGTAAGATTGAAACAAGAAGTTCCGTCTAGAACTATACGAGCCTACTTTCCCGTATACACCAAATTCAAATTTATAATCTAGCTATCTCTTTCTCTCTCTTTCTTATTTATCTTAAGTTCTAATTATTGAAAATATACCTTTTTCAACGGATAATACATATTCATTCACCCACTCATTCATTCTTTCATTTATTCAGCCATGCATTTATTCATTCATTCGTTACCTCATTCAAGTGTTTATTCATTCAATTACGCATTCATGTATTTATTCACTCATTTATTTATATTTTCATTTATTCAATAATTTATTCATTCATTCTTTTCCTCATTCATTTATTCATTGATTTATTCTTTCACTCTTTAATTTATTCATTCATTCATTATTTCACTCATTGAGTCACTGAGAAATATCCTTGAAAATCCCGATCAAAAAATTTCATAGCAAAATAGGCTCGTAAGTTCTGGATAAACTTTCTATTTCTACATGTTCTGCGTTATAAGAGCTTTCCGATAAAGTTTGTTCCAAGCAAATCGGTCCGTTAGATCAGGATTTATATGGGATTGAAATTTCCCCGTAAGCGCTATGTTAATTTTTGAACTGTTCAAAAATGAACAAAATCTGTTCAAATTGATATTTCACGCCAACCGCTTCTACCAGTAAGCTTGTTCATTGGAATATGGATCTTGTACCCAGAGTTTATATAATTTGCTTCATTTTCGCCCATAGGCGCTAATGTTAAATTTTTTTGAACTGTTCAAAATTGAAAGAAAAATTGTTCAAATCAAAAAGTAAAATATAGAAATGAGATGTCCTCGCCGAGATCTTTCGAATGCAAAAAGAATTTTTCCAATCGTACAATTCGTTCAAAAGTTATTAGGGGGGAACAGACCGACAGGCACACTTTTTCCCCATCTCAATACCCTACTTTCAAATTTTTTATTTTTCAATCTTTATTTAATTACTTCACTTATTTTTGACTTTTCTTGATTTTTAACGATATTTTCACGATACATTAAGCCTTCTTTCATGCTTTATTATTATTTTTTTTTTTACTTTTACGGGAAAGTAGGCTAAAAATGATGTTTTATCGTTATTCATGCCGTTTTATGAGTGAAACAAATTCTAAAAGGCTGCTCATTTTAATGCAATCGTGTTTTTTTTTAATGATTTTTACTGTTTAAATAAGGTTTTTAAAGCCTGTTGGCCACCTCCTACTCTTGTATTTTTTAAGAAAATTTTTCCTTACATATTTACAACAGAATTTTGGACATGCGCACTTAGCCTGCGAATGATGCAATATTATCCCGCGCAAAGAAGGGCATGTCAGCTAGTTTGCAATAACAAGAAGTTTACAACTTCTGGGCATGTAAAAGCTTTGTTCGGGCACGTAAAATTTTAAAGATTTTTCGAGTCCTGGTATGCGATAGCTTTTGTGTTGGGAAAACTGGAAGTTTTTCTTATTAATATTCAATGGAGGCAATTCACCGCTAGAGGGATTCATGAGCGATCATCGATGTCACGTGATATCCGCTCTTTGTTTACTAAGATTTTCAATTGAGTTCTACGTGGGGTTCACTAGGCAAAATTAGTTATCTTAAAATTAATTAGAGTATTTTCACAGCTTTTTCTGATTATAACCGAGTATTTACATTAATTTAATCGTTATAAAAGAAATTTTTTTATGACAATAGTTATAGAGTTTTATTTGGTGTTAATTTTATATAATGTAGAACTTTATTTTGGCCTAGTTTTTAATTAGATTTGTCGAACTCGAAGTAAAGGATGCTACGGTTCCTTTGTTTACATTGCTTTAATCGCTGCCACGCGACCAATGACGTTGCTTGAATTGCCTCCATTGGCTGCCTTGGAATGTGTGGTAAGAACTTTTATTTACTGTCGATTGAATATTTCTTTTTCTTTTTTTCTTTACTCATTAGAATAATCGTCTTTTTGTACTCAACTGTCAAGCTCAATCCTTTCAATATCTTAAATATTTCCTCAAATTATCTCATTTAAATCAACTAATGTACAACAAAAATAGATTTTTCCTATATTGTTATAAATGAATTTTAGTTGTTATTGTTGAATAGAAAAATTCAATATTTTACTACCTATAGATGATTTTGTAAGAAATACATGCATCTTGTTGTTACATGGGGGATTCGTGAACCCTATTTTATCCTTACAAAAATGAAAATTTTTTTAAATGTAACATAGGCATTTCTTGAATGCTGCATGTTCATTTAAAAATTACGAACTTTTACTCATCTGGAAAAAAAATTTAAAATTGTTTTAATTTGTTTCCTATTTTGTGTTTTTTATTTGGTGTTTCTACATAATAATGTTCGTACACATACACTTTTTTTTTTTTTTTTGTTATTATTAGATTTAGTGGTAAGTTTTTTCATTTTCGATGTATTTGACATCTGTATTTTTGTCTTCTGAGGTTTCCATTTTATTTATTTATTTATTTTTCAGGAATTACTTGATGTTTATCGATGTAATTACAATTTTTCAGAATTTTAAAATATATATTAAGTTTTTTAATTTAAATTAGTGGTAAGTGCATTGATTTTTGATTTTAAGTGCGCATTTTCCTTTTCAAACACTATTAGTTTGAGGTTGAAAAGAAAAGACGTTACAACCACGTGTTAGTGCGATGCGAACACTACAGTACTCGCATCGCATACGCAGTAATAACGTCAAATTCCATACTACCGAAAATTTACTCCTAAAAGTTTCGGTAACTTCCACAATTTACCGCCTCCAGCCTTCGTTTCACACGTTCATAGCAAAAGAAATTGCCACGAGCTTGAAAGAAAATTACAGATGAGGATGGAATCCAACGGTATCACACGGCTTGCGTGAATATTAAAGATTTTTAATAAATAAAACTGGTAGTTATAAAAATATATTAACATATGTTACCGAAAGTATGAAATCCGTTATTTTATAGAATACCTAGTTATTCCATGAAATAACTGATCGTGTCCGTTAAAGTGTAAAACTCTCTTGTATTCTGTCTGATTAAAAGAATGCAATGAAGATATAGTTTGCTTCAAATGTATGGAGCCTGTCCATATATCATTTTCGGAAGATTATGTTTCAGGAGATGAAGTTGAGCAGAAAATCTGCAAATTGTTTTAATGAACTTAATGTTCAAAGAGAAAGAGAAAAGTCTAAAAAATGTTTAGAAATTTAATCGAAAAAGATGAAATTAATGTCGGATAAATCTCATTCTGAAGCCTCTGTGGGGTTTACCTTCCGTATCCCAGAGCCTGAAGTTGACAGAGGAAAAGGTGATGCCAAATCTATTTTAGCTATCATCATAAAAATAACCGAAGAAGGATTTTTCCAATTGGGCACAAGAAACGGCCGCATAAAACAATTACATATTCCTGATCCCAGTTCAGTGTCTACGAACAAAAATTAATTAAAATCGAAGAAGTACCGGATATAGAAAGATCGCTCCGGTCGGTTGCTACAGCTCAAAGTTTAGGTACTGTCAAGGATTTAAAAAATATTCGTGTAAAACCCAGTGTGTCAACAAAAAATGTTTTTGTTTTAGAAATGATATTCTTTGTAATTCCAAGAGTCATTTTAGTAATCCTTGTGGTAACAAATGATTTTATGGTACGTTTCCATATATACCATTTATACGTTGCATAAATTAGATAAATTGCTTCTTTTTCATTTTAATTATCTATCATTAGTTTATTTATAGATAGGCTTGCCATACGTCCCGGTTTGACCGGGACAGTCCCGGTATTTTGCTCTTGTCCCGGTGTCCCGCCCAGTTTTATCAATGTCCCGAAAACGGCTGTAAGATGTAAAAAGTAATGAATTTATGTTCTTAAGAATCTTTTATGAAGACTTACTAATCTTTAAGATGACAGAGCATTAATGAGGGAGCCCACTGCAAGAGCATTGATTGTATGTAAAATAAAACTTTGGCCATTTCTAGCTCTGACTTTTATGTAAAAGTCAAGCTTAACAAAGACATCTTGAAAAAAAGTACATTCAAATCCGAAAAATGAGTGGTTTGAAAACAAAGACTGACATTGTTAACTTATTAATTGCTTTTTTAGTTTGACAAAAATGTTTTTTTGATTTTTTTTCTTTTTTTTGTAGTTAAACAAAAAGTTGTAGTTAAAAAAAATAAGTTCTTAGTAATTAATTGTTCAATCAAACAATTTTATGAAGTATTTTTAACTTTATTTTACACTTCTTTCTAAATGGTAAACCAGAAAAAATTCGCATTAAAAATGGAAAATAATCTTTTAAAGTAAATTAAGTAGCAAAAATTCCTTTTTTATTTTTAAAAGGTGGGTAGACTAACAATTTAGGGTTCCAGATTTCCCACTCCCGTTACTTGCGAGGTTTAAAAAAAGGCTTAAAACTCACCATTTTGCTTATATATATTTTTTAAATTTCCCCAGACCCCCGGTAGGCCCATCCCATATTAATGTGTCCCGTTTTCACTAACCAAAGATATGGCAAGCCTATTTATAGAATACCTCGTTATTTCACTTTAGGTAAATTGTTTATTTTACACTTTAACTGTCTCTCATTAGTTAATTTATAGAATACCTAGTTATTTCATAGAATAACTAGTTAAAGTGTCAAATTAATAACATATTACACACTTTAACGGACACAATCAGTTATTTCATGGACTAACTAGGTATTCTATGAAATAACTGCATTATATACTTTAACGGTAACATGTATACTGTTTGATTGCAGTTAATTTAATGTATTTTTCGGCAGTAAATTTTCGATCGGCTCTCTACTGTTTCATAAAATTCCTTTTTCGCACACTGAAATGCTAATTTCAAAAGCATAATGTAATTTTAAAGTGAAAAACATGTTCAATGTCATATCAAAGGCATGTTATTAATGCAGGCGAAGAAGGAAAAACTATCAGCCAGCTTTGATTTTTGTAGCGCCATCTGTGAAGTAATAGAGCGATAGTTTATTTTCTGTACTTGATTAGTTGCTGTAAGAACGATGTCAAATCCATTCCGCCAATTTGGAACACATAATAAGTAAGCCAGTAGCTTAAATTGTTTTTCAAGCAAAAACGTGGCACTTTCAAAATCAAATTTTCCTAACGTAGACGAGTAATACCCAGAGAGAATTCAACTAATTTTTACAATTGTATTAATGAAAACTGAGTAAAGTGTTAACTAGGTATATAGTATACAGCGGAAAAATGTACCGGGTAGAACACATGAAAATGAAGACTATGATTGTATAAATCAAATATTCCAACCTGCATTTACTTCGCTAATTGAGGTATTGAAGTATTTTCCAAGGAATTTAAGGGGGTATTCTATTGTAGAATTTTGAAAAAATCTTTATTGCATAGTATCCCTTCCCTTTTAAATCTATATTTAATCGAAGGGCATAGAAACTTGTTTTGTTGGAATATTCTCCTTTTAGTTTTATTTTAAGTTAGTTTTAAGCCAACCTTCGCAGTTAGTATTTTTAATGAAAGTTTTATACCCATATTAAAAATCTTATACGAAGCGCGTATTGAGCTCTCGGAACTCCGGACTTCAGAGGCGTCAAAGGAGGGTAGAACTGCCCGTCTTCACCAGAGAAGATCGGAGAATGCGTATTTTGAAGTAGAGGAAGGTTTCTTATATGGAGCAGGAATCACCAATTAAAAATATGGAAGTATTCTGTACCATTCTATAAGTAAAACTGCCGAAATCTTGTCGCAAAAATTTGAACGCGTTTTTCTCGAAACTACTTTTTTCGAGCTGCGGTAAGGATATCTCGAGTCCTAATGGACATTTACTTCAAATTTTGACAGCATGTTCTTTGTACAGCCCTTTAATCGTGAGGACCTTGCTTAAAACTAACTTTTCATCTAGTATTTTTAAAAACTTCGTAATTGTTAAAAAAATATGCAAAGAAAATGTTTTTTTCAAACAACCGCCATTTTGTATTTTTTTTAAACTTGTCTAAGATTCTTACGATAGCGGCATCTATAATAATTGAGAACCGTCTGTTTTTTATTTTTCAGATCGCCAGGAGTGTTGGAATAATGCACGCCAGGACACCCTCTTTTTTTTGGCCCTTCCACCTTGACTGCTCATAACTTTGTCAATTTTAATTATTATTTTTTTTTTGGTTAATTTTTGTATGTAATAATAAAACATCAATAAACAAATGATAAAAAATTGGATACTAAAAATATTTTTTGTTTCCTTTTTAAGCCTGCGAAATTCATGCCTCTACACTAGAATACCCCCTTAACATATTTCCCCTGCAAAATGCTTATATAATTGCAATTGTGTAGGACAAAGTTTCCCCGTGCTGTGAAAGAAATGGAAAAAATTGACAGAATTTTTTTTTTATCATTTGGTAATGGATGATTTATGGAATGTGTATGTTGCAGTTATAAAAAATGCAATTAAAAACAAGATTTTCCGTCTAGAACCATACGAGCCTACTTTCCTGTATATGACATTAAATTTATATCTAGCTTTCTGTTTCTCATTTAGGTTAAGATATGTTTTATTTGGAATATACTGCCTGAACGGTGAATCAAATGTGACTTGCCATTTGGCGATTGTTTGGAGAATTTTTAGTTACAAACCTTTTCGTGATCATAACAATTGTTGATAGATCATAGTGCATCACAGTAGAACCCCGCAAATTCGTCCGCCTCGCTATTCGTCCAACTTGTTCAAGTAAAATTCAACTCGCCATTCGTACTTGTCCCGCGATTCGTATGGCGCCAGGGTCCAGCTGGGTTACCGGTTTGGCTTTTTTTAAGAAAAAATCGAGAAATTATGTTCATTTTGAACTCGTCAGGAAATAATTTATTTGGCCGTTAGGAATTTTTTACAGTTTTAATACTTTTTGAGATTTTACTGACCATTTTAACTTTCTAAGGGGGCAGCAAGAAGAAGTGGTTGAAGAACTTTTTTCTTTAGGGGAGGAAAGTAGTAAGGAAAGCATTTCCTTTGCAGGAATCAAAGAGCTGTGTTACTCCTGCGAGAAAACACAAGAGTGGTGGAAAAGTGGCATCCCAACACTGCTGTCGTCAACAGCATTAACTTGTTCAACGACAATGTTATTAACCATTCTAGAAAAATTCTGAACAATTGTCAAAGGCAGACAACATTGGACAGGTTTCTAGAAAAAGAAACCCAAGATTCTCCTAGTGCAAAAAAAAAAAAAAAAAAGAAAGAACAGCAGAAAGGGAGAAAACCGCTGAAGAGATGTTACCTGATGTTTTTATGGAAGGTGACTCCTCTTTCCAAATAGTAACATCAATATTTCTCTCCTTCTCCTTAACATTCCCCTCATGCCATCAGCTCACCTCAGTACAAGCAATGCAGTAAAATTTTTATTAATCTGTAATTTCACGTACAGTACTGTAGTACATTTGTTTTTTCAGAGGTTTAAATAAGCAACCATCTGTGGGTCTGGAACGGATTAATTCAATTTACATTATATATTATGTGAAAAAAAAAATCGCCATTCGTACAACTCGCTATTCGAACTGCCTCCTGGAACGAATTGTGTATGAATAGCGAGGTTCCACTGTATAAGCATTTATATTACGCTCTCAAAAAAAAAAAAAAAAAAGGAAAAGAAGAAGGAAGAAGAAGACGACAAAGACAAAAAGCTGTGACAGGGCTATCACAGAAAAGTTTTTAATCGGAGAATTTTTTTTGTAGCAACTAGAATTTTTTAATGTGTAGAAAACAGAACTGGTTTTTAAGTAAAATTCTTCCCAGTATATAAAAAAACTCTACTGGAACAGGTAAAATAAATGAATCAAAAGGCAAAATAAATAAATGAATGAATAAATAAATAAAAAAATTCAATTAAAATAAAAAGGCAATAAAGCTTTCAACCGCTTTTGTCCACTAAAAAAAAGTTTTAGTTTGCAACCGTTGATAAAGATAAAAAGTAAATGATAGTGGTTAATAATAAAATGGGGAGGGGGGGGGGGGTATACGTCTCAATAATTGCATTAAAAAAATTATCTGCCACTCTAAAAATTAAGGCATTTTCTTAAACATGTAAATGACCTCCTCCCCTTCCCTTCAAAAATAAATAAATAGATAATCTGCCGTTTTTTTAACTGTACGGATAATCGGTAAACTGGATTATCCGAATCAGAGCAATCGAGATTTTCGTGTAACTGTCAAAGAGAAGAGGTAAGACAAAAACTCAAAAACTTAGGGGGTAAAATAATAACAATGAGGGGATTTTTCAATTTCACAGAGAGAAGGTTAATGTATCTGCAAAAATGTAAGAAGAAAATTTAACAAAAAAAAAAAAAAATCACATAGATGGATTTCTATTTGTATGGATGGATAGCACACGAATAATCGTTATTTTTATGCAGTGAGAAGAGGCACAGGAACAGTTGCGTATTCAGGAATTTTATCGCTCAGGAGGGTAGAGATTGTGGGGATACTGCTTGGAAACCGTTTATTAATGCCTGTTTTAATTGGTTTTCATAAATACCAATTAAAACAGAATCCGAATGCGCGATATAAACGATGGCAACACATACTTGAAATGTATGTGTGGAGAGAGCGTTAACATTGTTATTACTACTAATATTTATTACGGTTATTGCTGGTACACTAGCCCCTCGTTAAATCGCGCTTGTCGGTGGAAAGCAAAAAAGCGCGATATATCCGAATGCGCGATATAACCGATGGCTACACATGCTTGAAATGTATGTGTGGAGAGGGCGTTAACATTGTTATTACTACTAATATTTATTACGGTTATTGCTGGTACACTAGCCCCTCGTTATATCGCGCTTGTCGGTGGAAAGCAAAAAAGCGCGATATATCCGAATGCGCGATATAACCGATGGCTACACATGCTTGAAATGTATGCGTGGAGAGGGGGTTAACATTGTTATTACTACTAATATTTATTACGGTTATTGCTGGTACACTAGCCCCTCGTTATATCGCGCTTGTCGGGGGAAAGCAAAAAAGCGCGATATAACCGATACTTTCAGAATTAACTCAAAAGTACAAGTAAATTGAGCGCCAGTTAAAAAAATTTGAGTTAATCTTACATAATGACAACATTCTTAATAAAAATGGCAAATAAAATAAACTTACTAATTGCTATTTTCTCCACAGTTCTAACAATTTTTATTCAGAATATATTTCTATTGCTTTTTAATGAAGTGAGAGTCCTAAGGTCATTTGCCGTTGTTTTTCGCTTAACACTTGTTTTCCACTTAACATTAACGATTGAAAATGGACAACCTGCATTGTAGTTACGTGGTTCGACTATTCGTTCGTATTTAGTGTAAGCTTTTTCCAAATGCAATACTTTTACTTTCGAGAGTTCAAACTCAAAACTTTGGGAGACATAGAAAAAGCGCGATATATTCGAATGAGCGATATAACGAGGGATTACTGCATCATCTTTCCGGGGCCGGAGAGGGGATATATCCCGATATACTCTTTCCTGCATTCGCCCATGAAAGGAGATCAGAAGAGAATCAGGAGAATTAAAAAAAAAAAGAAGATAATTAGGTGATTTTTTAACTGTACAGAGAGGATAATCCGCAAAACAGATAACGGATAATCCAAGGCTGATCCATCACATGGATAATCGAGATTTTAGTGTTATTGTAGTTGTTTTTGTTTCTAATTCCACTTGGATATCCAAGCTCCCCTTCGCCGATCGACTAGGAATTAAGGCAGTAAGGAGCCCATTCCGTTTATAGATCAGCACCACAACGGTGGAAGTACGACTTGGATCATTATGTACTTGGATGACACCAGATGACGCCGCCACAAATACGCCACTTTCCTTTTATGACCTATGAGTGAAGGGAAGGGAAAATCTCCACTCTCCGGTTCCCTCGGAACTTCAGGGTCCACAGATTTTACATGCACGTATCCCCAAGTGTACATGATGGGTCTTCAGAGGCTCGGGTATCGAACCCGAGATCCTCCGATCCGAGGATCGATATCCTAACCACTAGGCTACCACGGCCCGTAGATTTTAGTGTACTGTTTGCAAACAATTTGTAAAAGAGAACAAAGAATCAGAGATCTGGAGATAAAGCTTGGAACTGAAGCAGGCACGTGGAACAGTGCAGAGAAGATGTTTTGTTTAGAGCAAGGGCGAAGCCGGAACACACAAGTGAGTTGTGCTCCACGGGTCCGGTTTTTTAAAATTATAATTTCATTTAAAATTTTAAACTCCACAGCTCTTTTATTTTCACTCATAAACAGAAAAATAAAATAATGATGAATGTGGGGGGAGGGGGGTTCTTTGGTGCTTAATTCTTTCGAAACATAGTGCATGCATATGAAACGGACTATATTTAACGATAAGTGAATGATTTAAAGTAACTTTTTAATTTTTTTTGCCACATAATAATAAATTTACTAAAAAAAGAGAGGAATAATATCAGAGATCTGAATTTGAGTGTGGAGCAGGAGAGCGATGCAACGAGGTTTTGATCGAAACTGGAGCAGAGCCGGAGCAAGGAACTATGTGGTGCTCCACGACTGACGGCTCCGTTTTTTGAACTTTTTTACTATAAAAAATAACTAAAAAGAAAATAAATAATAGGGTCTATTAAAATTATAAGGGGCACGGAGCGAAGTTGGAGCAAGTATTTAGGAGTCAGAGTGGAGCAAAAAAAACGAAAAAGTAGCAGATCCCTGAATAATATAATGTATCATAGTACGGAGCGGAGCAACTCAAAAAGTACCTGCTCCAGATCCCTGAGCAATATAATCTATCAAAACCATTTGGAGTACGGAACGGAGCAACTCAAAAAAGTACCTTCTCGAGATCCCTGAATAATATAATCTATAAAAACTATTCGGAGCACGGAGCGGATAGTAGCTCAAAAGAGCCTCCAGATCCCTGATTTTTTCAACTGTTGTATGGATGGATCACATAGATTAGATTGTGCTCCCACTGCTCCGTTGTTTTAAAATTTTTAATTTTTTTGTCATAAAAAAATAACTAAAAAAGAGATAAATAGTAGTAAATTAGTAGGGGCATGAGCCGAGTTGGAACAAGTATTTACAAGTCGGAGCGGAGCAGCTCAAAAAAACACCTGCTCCAGATCCCTGAATAATATAATCTATAAAAACTATTTGGAGCACGGAGCAGAGCAGCTCAAAAAAGTACCTGCTCTAGATCTCTAAATAATATAATCTATAAAAACTATCCGGAGCACGGAGCGGAGCAACTCAAAAAGTACCTTCTCCAGATCGTTGAATAATATAATCTATAAAAACTATTCGGAGCACGGAGTGGAGCAAATTCAAAAAGTACCTGCTCCAGATCCCTGAATAATATAATCTATAAAAACTATTTGGAGCACGGAGCGGAGTAGCTCAAAAAGGTACCTGCTCCAGATCCCTAAATAATATAATCTATAAAAACTATCCGGAGCACGGAGCGGAGCTACTCAAAAGAACCTCTGGATCCCTGATTTTTTCAACTGTTGTATGGATGGAACACAAAGATTATGTTGTGCTCCACTGCTCTGTTTTTTAAACTTTTTAAATTTTTGTCATAAAAAAAAATTACTAAAAAGAGATGAATAATAGTAAGTTAGTAGGGGCATGAGCCAAGTTGGAGCAAGTATTTGCAAGTCGGAACGGAGCAGCTCAAAAAAGTTCCTGCTCCAGATCCCTACATAATATAATGTATATAAGTATTATTCGGAGCACGGAGCGGAGCAACTCAAAAAAGTACCTGCTCCAGATCCCTAAATAATATAATCTATAAAAACTATTCGGAGCACGTAGTGGAGCAACTCAAAAAAATGGCTACCTCATCTAGGATCCCTGAATTTTTCAGCTGTTGTATGGACGGGTCATATAGATTATGTTGTGCTCCACTGCTCCGTTTTTTTTTACTTTTAAATTTCTTAATTATAAAAGAACAACTAAAAAAGAGATAAATAATAGTATTTATTAAAATTATTAGGCGCACGGAGCGAAGTTAGAGCAAGTATTTAGGAGTCGGAGTGGAGCAAAAAAACAAAAAAGTAGCAGATCCCTGAATAATATAATATATCAGAGTACGGAGCGGAGCAACTCCAAAAAGTGACTGCCTCCAAATCCGTGATTTTTTCAACTGTTGTTTAATAATTCGCAATGCAGATAATCCGATCACGGATAATCGAGATTTTCGTGTTTCTGCAAAGAGAAAAGGTTGGAAGAGAGAGAACTTTAAACTACCGTCTGTCTGTCTTCCAAAAAAATTCTCCTCCCGCCTCCGACCTCCAGAGTCAACTTGCTCGGAGTTTCTTCTGGTATCAGGTAGCGAGCGCAAGGACTGCTGGGAGGAGAGCGGCTGAGAAAGTCCTGCGAAGATGGCTCCTGGGCAAGGGCTATTGCTCGGATTGCTCTTGCTCCTCGTGGCTTTCAGTGAATGTAAGAAAAAGGCATCGTCCTCCAGTGATGTCATCGAAGAGGTGGACAGGAAGAAACTCGAGAAACTTGTGAATACCGAGGAATACCTAGCTGTCTTTTTCTGTGAGTACGCTTTCCATTTAAGTCGCTGAAAACGGACACCGGCAAGAAAAAGAAAAAAAAAAGTGCTATTTAAACTCCGGAAAATTTTACATACTGTGCTGAGTTGTAATTTTTTGATACATCAAAATGTACCGTACGATTCAGCAGGTCATCATTTAGTGGGGAGGGGGGCAATTCCTTTATAAATATGTGTTGATGATGTATTATGATGTCACGTATTTTGCTATTTTTTTTTTTAGAAAAGAGATATTGGGTTTGTACCCTAAATGTCCTCCCCTTGAAAAAGTTGAAATGACGGACTTGCGATCCACTGATTCCAACTACTGGACATCGGGACAGTTGCCCACTTAAGGCAGTACTCGTCGTTGTTCTTATGATTTTGTTTATTTTCATCAATTGTAGATCAAAGTAACTTTTTTTCTTCCGTCAAATAATAAGAAAATATTGTATGCAATAGTATTTCGTATGCGATTTTCGCTAAAATGTTTATACTCGAAATTTGAAAGTTACAAAACAAAACAAATCATGAACAGGGGACCTTAGAAATTTGCTTTCATAGCAATCTGTTAACTTTTTCAAAAACAAAACTTTTCATTTCTGTACAGAATGGGCATGAAAATGGGCATTGGAATGAAAAGGCAAAACAATCAAACAAAAATTTATGCTTGTTATTCATCTGATCTTTGATGCAAAAACATCGTGCTGAGTTTGCGTGAAATAGTAACAAAGCTAGGTTTTCAGAGAGGGAACAGTTGCAAGGGTAAAAAGCCCCCAAAGGAGAAGGGGGAAATAACCACTGTAAGGGACAGCTCAGAAGAGATTTTTTAGATGGAGGTTAGGTCCAGGCCCAATGGGGTTTGGTTTTGCCCTGGGGTCCAGTTAAGCCTTGACCAAAAAAAAAGAAAAACAAAAGAGAAAAACCTACATTATTTACTTTAGTACCTATTTCTTGAAAAAAGAAACACTTGGCAATTAACCTATTTTAACATTCAAGCAGGCATTAAGCTATGATAAAGGCCCCTTATGCTCTATTGCTTTTGCAGCAAAGAATGCAGAAATTCCAAAATATTTTTCCAAGAATGTTTTCTATGCATAATGACAAAGGTGTATTCTTTTTAACTGCTTCATTATTGCAATTTAAATTTTTATTGCAATTTAAACCCTTTATTATTGCAGGAAAATAAACATTCTTGGATTTACTAATTTTCATAAGGTTCTCCTGGAATGAAAACCCCTTGCAAATAAATGGTTAAGCTATTAAATCGATTATCAATGGTTATTTTTTCCCCAAAAATCATAGGTTTTTGTTTGGTTATTTGCTGCTTTTGGGAAAAATACTTAATCTTAAACAAATAATATTAATTGTTTAATTTTAGATTAAAAGAATTATTGTTTCAAAAATAATATATTTTCATAATGCTTAAGGATTTTTCACATTTTATCAAATTTCTACAGCTTGAAATTCATCAAGTAGAAAATATACAGACAGCAAAATTGAAATTATTAGGGCTTATCATTCTTGGGGAAGGAGGCACTCTTCTCATGTACAGTAAAACTCTTTCGGTACTTACATATTATCCTGTTGACCTTTTTTATTGCCAAATTTTTAAAAGGTAGCCTAAACACCATATGCCGCCAATAATGGGAAAAAAGAACTTTTCTGTGTAATCGAACATTTCAGGGGCCAAGCTTTGGTGTCAATTTTTTTGCCAATTTGTTGCTTGACGGAATAATACGTAAGTACCGCTGTCCCTAATAGGCACAACTCAAATGCGGACAGTTTTTAATTCCCTACCAGCAAAGCATTGCACCTAATGAAACCCCTCTTTGCGGACACCTCTTTACTACATGCAAATAGTTTTTGTATGCTGTGGAGGAGTTTTATTGCATATAATATTTTTATTTTACAGTGCACAAATTTTATATTTTCAAAACAACTTAAATTTAGTATTAATCATTAAAACAATAAACACATTTACAACCCCTAAATCTGGTCAAATGCTCCTAAAGGAGACAAATCTTTCAATTACAACAAATTTATCAATTCCTAATGAAGCATTTAATTTAGGCACATTGACCCTGCAATTAATAAATTTACTTCTCAATTAATTGCTATACTTTTGGTTCATAACTTATTAACATATTAAAAGAAAATAAATTCATATACAGTGAGACCTGTATAAGTTGACCACTTGTGGTGCAGCACTTTAGTGGCCAACTTAGACAGACGGTCAACTTATAGAGGGTGAAGGGCTGATTCTGTTCCTGACAAAACTGGTCAATTAGATCAGGGTTGGCCAGTTTTAACCAGAGGTGGTTTTGACCGGTTTTAACCCGCCCCGGTCAAAACTGTTTTGACCACTCAAAGTGGTCAAAATGGTCAAAACCCAAATAATACTGAAATCTGTTATGTTATTATGATCTCCAGTTTATGCAGAAATAAGTTATGCAGAAAATATACTTGTCCAGTTTAGCTTGAGAGTACCCATGCTGTGCAGCATTGTGTTATATTGTCATTGTCCATATTTGCAAGATATAACAAACAAGATGAATATGAATCAAATTCTTTATTTGGAGCCATTTTGTGTTTTTGATGCACTGAAGTGACTGAAGGTGACAAACAATGGTAAACCAATTACCAATCTAATTCTGCTGCAGCCCCCTTTTTGTTTAGCATTTTGTAACAAACAAGTTTGGATTATTTTCCTAAGCCTAATCTGTTTCGTAATTTGTTTTGAACAAAACTATAATTTGAGAACAATCTTACAATGCCAGCAGAATTTGATGGGTAGTTGTGAAGGTGGATGACAAAATTTAAAAACTCTTTGTTGATCATAGTTTTTTTTTCATTGATTTCCACCATATTGATGCTTTTACATTGTTTCGCACTTCAGAAGTGAAATATGATCTTGGAAACGGGTCTTCTTCAGCTTGGACAGAAATAACAAACGGGAGGTAGGCAGGATTCAGTTCTGATAGCCAAATGTGTGTTGATTCTTGTTGTGGTGCTGTCAGTCCTTCGCTCATGTATTTTGGATCCTACAAATATGCGAGAATATGAGCTGGTGTGATAGCCTGTTCAAACCGAAATTTGAGGATGTCAGCATAAGATTGTAGTTTGTTGTTGTTTACAAGCTTTAACCACTCGCAACAAGCAGTAAAAATATATGCCTCTTCAGATTGCAGATTATGCAATGCAGCAGCCATGGGTTTCAGTTGCTTATATCACGATTTCGCTTCTTTAGATATAGAAACATCACTGATTATTTTTGTGATGTTTTTATCAATATCTGATTCATGATCATCCACAATCTTCAAATAAAACTCACGATTCAATCAGGATGAAAAAGAAACAATGTTTTCACGTCACTAGGTTACTATGAGTATGATGAAAGGTTGCATCATGCTAGCGCACGCTACATCATGCTAGCTTTGGTAGCAGCCAATCAATAAAAAGGGGCAGGGCAGAAGCAGTAACCAACCAATGAGAAAATGGGTGATGCAAGAAAGAAGTTTATTACATTATATAATATATTCCTTATTTCATATTATATTGGAAATTGGATACTGCATATTGAAACTGCAATCCCTCTCAATTTAGAATATTTATTGCTTCATTTATTTTAGTTATTAAGCTTACTTTTTAAGCAATATTTCAATTTCAAGCTTGCTTGCTGTTATTATTTCTCAGTTTAAGTTACTTTTACTTACTGCCTATTAAATTGGGGGTTGTTGCATCTAACCATTAAAGGAATAAGCAACTATGTAAAAAATGTTCAAAATTTCTTTTTTTTTTAGTTTTGACCATTTTGACCGGTTAAAACCATTTAAGCACGGTTAAAACCAGTTTTGACCAGTGCCCCGTTCAAAATAAAAAATTAGTGGGTTTTTGCGAACCCTGACTTAGACAGGGGTTCAACTTACAAAGTTGGTCAATTTTACAGGTTTTACTGTATATATATATATATAATATATGCAAATGTATAATATATATCAGGGTGTCCACACAGGAAAGAGTGGGGTCCTGGAACAGACTGCACCATTAAGATTTTGCGGTGGGAAGGCTTGGTCGACGGTTAACCAATTTGGGGGTGGTCATGATTTTGGCAGTTCGATGGTTTTTTAGGGGGTGGGCACCCCTGTGTATATATATATATATACTTGCACAAACATTCCTCCAATGTCATGTGCTAAAACTCCTGTATCGCTTGTATGTCTCATATTGGTGGAAATTAGCGGTCGCCACTGCCATGCGACAATTAAAATAATAAAATTTCAGATTAAAAAATCTATCATCGATCACCACTCCTGCATGGTCACGTTTTAGCACATTCTACAGTAATGGCTTTTTTTAATGAGAAAATCACCTTTTCCCCCCCTTTGAAACATGCCAATATTGAACATGTGCTTTGTCGTAAATTTCATGCCATATTTCAAGTTTCAATCCTTGAACATCCTGTACGTACTTTAACCTTTCTAAAAGTTCGAAGACATTTTAACATCTGCCTATTGATATTTCTTATTTTATTTTCTAAAATATTTTAGAGTTAGTTTTCAATTCAAAAAGTGGCTACTAACTTTAAAAAGTGGCCACTAACAAAACTGAGTCTATCGGCCACTAGCTACTAACCAAATTTCCCAGTTTTCACAGTAATGTGACTTCACAGTCTGAATGTACTTTTTTCAAGATGCCTTTGTTAAGCTTGACTTTTTCATAAAAGTCAGAGCAAAGAAAATGCCAAAGTTTATTTTACATACAATCAATGCTCTTGCAGTGGAGTCCCTCATTATTGCTCTGTCATCTTAAGATTCTTAATGCCTTCATAAAAGATTCTTAAAAATATAAATTCATTACTTTTTACATCTTACAGCCGTTTCTGGGACATTGATGAAACTGGGCGGGACACCGGGACAAGAGCAAAATGCCAGGACGGTCCCGGTCAAACTGGGACGTATGCCAAGCCTAACTATAGTGCCATTTCATGTTCTGACACTAAATTACCACCAATCTACCCTAGGAAAATGTTGATAATGCTTTCTAGAAATTATCAAGTTATTATTTTTTTGTTTATTTACGTTACAGAATACATTATGTTAAAAATGAGAAATTAAAATTTTTCTAGTTTTAAAATATAAGTGTGCCAACATTTTATCACCAATTAATTCTTCTTCAATCTGGGATTTGAAAATTTTTGTTATAAAAATGTTGTTTTGTATATAAAATGTTTGTTATATAAATTTTTTGTTATAACATCATGTAAAACATTATCACACAAAAACAATTTTGTAAAAAATTTCAGTTTTATTTTTTCTTCTAAATATATAATAGCATAATTTAATAGCAATTATGAGTCATAAATGGAACTGAAATTTGGAACTTAAGTACCTACTTTCTTTTTTTCAACACTACCATTTCTTACAAAGGAAGCTTTTATGTAATAGAGTTATTACCAATTTTTTTACTTTTTTCTCATACAGTTTTTTTTTTAACTTAACAATTTAGAGAAAAGTATTATCAAATATTTATTAATTGTAAGTAATTAATTTTTATATTCATGCATTACTAATATTGTATTCGATATAAATTGATTAGCTTAGACCCTTTTAGAAGTTTTGGACAGAAAAAAAGCACCTGTCCTGTCCAAGACCAGTTTTGAAAGCCCAATACCCCAACCCTGACTTTATCCCTTAACAAATTCAGATTAATAAATGCTTCTTTTGTGAGCAAAACCTTTTATATCTTTTAAACACTTCTTTCTTTAAAAAAAATATATTTTTGATTTTAAAAAAAATATATTTATATGAGAAAAATTTCTAAATTGATTCTAAAGTAATGATGAAATTTTATTCAATTTTTCATTTATTGAATCTATTTTTAACTTTATTTTCTGAAACTAGATACAAAGAGTTGTAAGGATTGTGGTGTTATATTAGAAGAATTAGAGAGGATAGATGATGATGCTGGAAATTTTGGTGTTGCATTTGTTAAAAATAGTGAGAAATCCACAGCCAAGAAATATGGCGTTACATCATTCCCAGCTCTTATGTACTTTAGGAATCAACAGCCTGCTATTTTTGAGGGTAAGTTATTTTATTTTTCATAGTAGTTTATTGATCTCTAATTACCAGGGATTTTGAGAGCAAAGCATGGAACAACAAGATTTTTCTCAAAACCAAAGTGAAACTGGAGTGAAAAAAATTTGTCGCGCAGCACTGCTCTGACTTTTTTTAATTGCTGGGCTCACATGAAGCATTTGACAGCTCTCTAAGTGCAAAATTGTAAATTTGGCTAAATAAATTATAACTTGATGAAAGTATTGGTGAATGAAAAGTTCTCCAAATTTTTCATTGGTAAAAAATATAAGTGACAGCAGTTTGTTTAAAATTCAGTTTGCCCATAGGGTGGCGTAGTGGTAAGGTGCAGGCCTCGTACACCCAAGGTTGCAGTATCAAACCTGGCCCAAGTCGGTGAATTTTCAAGATGCAGAAAATCGTGTACTCTCATATCGAATGATTATGCGGCATGTAAAAGATCCCTTGAGCATACATTTGGCTTGGATGCTCTCGGCTAAATTAAATTCCTAGTGCAATCTGCATCTAGGGGAAACAGCATCAAAA
This sequence comes from Octonoba sinensis, assembly GCA_038502835.1. NCBI lineage: Eukaryota > Metazoa > Arthropoda > Arachnida > Araneae > Uloboridae > Octonoba > Octonoba sinensis. Next base: position 105,132,716 of record CM076606.1, on the reverse strand, counting down.
TTCTCAGAGTGCTAATGGCATCTGCCGACAGTGGTGCTACTTGAAAGAATGGATGCCGATTTCTGGGGAATGCACTAGGTGTGCTAAATGGCTAGTAACCATATGCAGCCTCCTTGGAATAAATAAATAAAACAATTTTGTTTAAAAAATTGTAGTACTTCTGATTGCAGTTTTGTATAGAAAAGAATCATCAATAAAATTTGGCTAAAATTTTTGGAATTCATCCAACAGCTTTAAAATTTGGCAAATTTGCTGGAAAACCATTTGAACTTCCTAGCATGGCCCTGAATTGCATTCAAAAAGTTAAAAATGATTGAATGAGGTTTTTTTTTTTTTTTTTTGAACTGAAAGATATTTTGATTATTATTTGGGTTCTGTTCTGTGGAGTGAAACAAATAACTGAAGAATTTGGTACTCACAAATAAACTGTAATCCGTAGGAATTTAGAGGAAAAGTGACAGAGTAACAAAACCCGGGCTTAAGAGATGACGGCTTCAGATCTCCTTAAAATCCGGAACCTGTTGCCAATCGTTCTTACCATAAATATAATGTAACACCAGTACAATTATATTGCGTTAATCTTGTGCATATAAGACATTAAATACAGGTGGGGGGGGGGGGGAAGTAGTGATCTGGTTTTGAGAGGGTATATAAAAAAGAAAACTAATACAATTTGAAACTTAAAACTTTTTTTACTTTGATTTGTATATAATCCCATGTTTTAACATTAGGTTTTGATTACCACTTTAGCAATGTTGCAGCCTTTAGCAGCAATACACCGATGCTGTCTATTTCTGAAGTTTTGGAAACTTTTCTGCACATTTCAAGGGGTATGGCGGATATTTCCTCGGTCCTTCAGCTCTTGTAAAGTATGGGGGCGACGTTTCCAAATTTTCGCCTTCAAATAACTCCACGGAAAACGACTCCCTCTAGGGGCTGTAACCTTGTGTGGAATATTGAAATGCACACAGTGAGTTCTCTGCGTGGAAGATAGACTGCATCAGTGTATTGCTGCTGAAGGCCACCTTCTTGCTGAAGTGGTATTCAAAATGTAATGTTATAAATGGGATTCTGTACAGATTAAAATATCAAAAGTTTCAAGTCTAAAAATTGTATTAGTTTTTTTAATACCCTCTCAAAACCAGGTCATTACTTCAGCCCCACCCTGTATTTATTGATAAATAAAAATAGAATATTCATAGTCCATAAATGACTTTTTCATTTTTTATCAGATAAATGAATTAAATAAAAGCAATAAATATGATTTGTATTGACAACACTATTTGTGCACAAAAATATTCAGAGCATGGAGCAGAGCAGGAGCAAATTCTTTGAAAATGTTGTGGAGCAACTCAACAAAGGGGTTACTCAAGATCCCTTCTAATTACACCAGTTCTTTCAGAACAAATCAGTTGTTTTTCCTCTGTAATATTTTACATTTTATGTGAAAACAATTTTTCATATGTTTTCAGGTGACTTGAAAAATGAAGAAAAGGTGCTTGCTTGGTTAACAGATTTAGATTCAATGGAATTACCTGATAAAATTGAAGAAGTTAATGCAAAAATTCTTGAAAATTTGATCGAAGACAGTGATTTCTTAGCTGTTCTGTTATGTAAGCACCTTTTACGTTCACCTCCCTCTGTTTTATAAGCTAGAAATCATATTAATAAATGCATTTTACTAACTATTCGGGAAATCATTGATTCAAATGTTTATGACTTTCTTAACAAAGCTGAAGTGCTGTATGTGTGTATGCATTGATAATTTAATAATGTTAAATTATTGTGTATGGTGAAGATATGTAATAAGCTCAATCACTTAAATATTTTTGCTTCTAATTTGTACATGTCACAAAACATAAAATGTACAGAAATGAAAAATTATATAACATAAACAACAATAATTTAAGTATGTGCAAATGTAAATATATGTTGATCAAAGTAAGTAAATCAAGTAAATAAAAAAAGTTCTGAAAACTGTGGCATTTGAACTTTTATTTTTTATTTTTATGAAACAGAACTTTGTTTTTATAAATTATAGCTAAAATTATATTGAATTGCATCTAAATAATGTAAAATTAGTATATCCACTCATTATGAATTATATCTTTAATAGAGGGACATGTCTATTACTCTTTCTTATAAAATTGTACAAGACAGGACAACAGGATAAATAGTTGGACCTGTTTTCTATGTGGACATTAATGCTGACACAAGGCTCTCTGTAGTAAATTTAAAAACAACTATATAGATTGTTGTAAAATGAAAAGTTATTATAATTCAGTTATGAATTATTAGTGCATTTTAAATTTATTGCAAGGGATTTACATTTTAAAGAAACATATTTAGTAATGTTAAAAAATTGCACATTATTTATAGTACAAATAAGCATTAAAATACATATAAATAACATGCAATTTTTTGCCTTTACTTTTGCACAAGTTCCTTTTGTTAATACTTAGTAATGTTTCTTAATAAGTGCTAAATTAACGAAACTGATATTTGTTGTCCAAAAATGATGTGCTTTAATTGAATGTATATTTAAAATTGTTTTATGATTCCTCTGTTAAATTATATTTGATTATTTAAGCATGAAGCATGGTGATTTATGTGATGCATGTGTGAACGCATTAACCTTGTTCTACTAATGGAATGCTGATTGTCATGACTTCTGTTGAGTCACCAAGTAATGGGTGATTTTCAAAGGATCTGGAGGTTTGTATTATATTTAATTCATTATGTTTAACCATAAAAATATGACAAGTTTGTAAAATGTTTATTGGCTCCCCCCCCCCCCCCCTTCTAAATTGAGGCAGTGAGAAGCATTGCGATGTAAGTAACCAAAAAACGATTCTGATTAAAACACATTCAAAGCTTTTATCTTATGGGAGTTTTAATGTTAATTTGTTTCTAAATCGAGTTGCGGAGGAACACCTGTTAGAACAATCACTAACATCTCTTGCCACGACATAGAATAATGCTTTTTCTACCATTTGCAATAATCTAAATTTTAAATTTGTCGCTTACACCCCTTTGCTTCTATGTGCCTAAATTGTACTTTTTAAAAATTACCTTTTAGTTCAGTATTTCCCAACTATTTTCAACTCAGGATACTTTTTACAATTATATAATAATCCACACTTCTTTTCCAAACAGATACAAATACAAAAGTGACAACCTGCAACAGGCACAGGGCCCAGTTAGGCTAGTCCTAGTCAATTTAACAATCCTCAATGAAGATCATATTTTTTTCTTTCCAGATAACTTTATATAATTATACATTTATATATATCACATCTAATCTTTTTTTTTCTTTTTCTTTTTTTGAGCTTTAAAGCTACTATAGCTGTCACGACTATAGAGCATCTTAACCATCACATTTTTGTACTGTGAATTTTTACTTACAAATGAAGTATAATACTTGAAAAAATAGTTAAGCCAATTAATTAAAAAATTTTATTTCATTGAGCATTGGTTAAAATAAATATTTAGCTAGATCCATAAACTAAAGCAAAATCATCAAATTCTCAAAAATTACTAATCGCAAGTGTTTTTTTTGTTTTCCATATCAATAATTTCTTCATTAAGGTTGTGATATTTTAAGATACTTTTTAACAATTACATAATAGTCTTAACAGTTGTCAGTTGATATCTCTGCTTAAATAAATTTAATTATTTTGAAATTACGCCTAGCAAAACATTTTTGGCTACTAAAACGAAAAAGGCAGTAGCTAATGATGCCTAACTTTTACATCCTAGTTTCAAACTCTGCCTACAACCCAACTACTAATCATCTGCACTTTTTTTTCTAGAAAAATAAATAAATAATAAAAGTCTACAGTTTAAATGGAGGATTTATTATGATACCACATTGTTACAAATGTACACCAATTAGTTTACAATATTGACAATAATTTGTATTTGGCTATTTGAAACTGATGTGTAGTTTTCATGCTCTTTGAGTTACTTTTACGATTAATCATGCTGAAATTTAGTGCAATTTGTTAAAAATACTATGGTCCTCCCTCCTCTCCCCCCTTTTTAAAAATTACCTGTGTCAAATAAATAGAAAAAACAAATAAATAAATAAAACTGAGGTATGTTTCTACAGCAGTTTGCAACATAAATTCCCTTTTTGAAACTCTACTCTTGAGAGTTCTACCAATTGAATATTTGTTACAATTGCTGTAGAAACATATTAGCTCATTATGCTTTGGGCCTTCTGCATCTAGACCTGAAATCTAGTGTTTATGATTATAAAGTTAGGCAAGAAAATAGTTAAAAGTTGATTTTATAAGTTCGTTGTGTCACTCAAATAGAAATTTAATTCATCCATCATTACATACTTTAATTCATATTGTTTTCTAATCCCTTTTCTGCTTCGTCAAGACAGTATGGGTTGATGGATGCTGTGGAAATTACATTCTTAAACTCCATTTCATGTAGTAAGATTATTTTACATGGTATTTTTTAGTCCAGAGCTGTTTTGGTAACAGCTGTCTTGTTAGAAAACTTTTAAAGCGGGGCTTGAAAATTATATTGCCCGACATGCTCGGAGCATGTGAAAATTCCGATTGGGCATGATCTTCTACCCTTACATCCCTGGCAGGGCATTCAATTTTTAAATGCAATTTACATTTTGCAAATTTTGATTTGTAACGACTTATTATATAATATTTTGTAATGTAACCTTTTAATGATTTAGGTTAATATCAAAATAATTCTTGATTCGAATATAATTATTAATTTTTTTGTCTGATTAATGCTATATGACTAACTCGAATGTTTTCATTTATGTGCAATAAAACAACTTCTGGGCATGTAAAAATTTTGTTCGGGCATGTAACTTTTTAGATATGTAAAATTTTAAAGATTTTTCGAGCCCTGTTGTAAGGGTGACTGCCTCCTATTTGAATATTGAATATGCGAAAAGCTGGAAACCATCCATCAAGCAACTTAATGAGAGTTGGTAAACATTTAACACAATAACCACTTCATCCTGTAGCTTCTCACAGTCAGTGGTGTAACTCTGGAAAAAAGGGAGGATCCTTTAAGTTTCTGAGATCAAAAAGTGGGTTGGATGCTTATGTTAAAACTTTTTAAAAGTCGGGACACTTGTGTTAAAATTAAAAAGTAGGGGGGCACCATCGTCCAGTGTTCCCCTCAACTACACCACTGCTTTTTGTAGTAACGCCAGAATTAGGATCCGAAAGGCTGTTTCTGCCAAATTCATTATTGCTGTCCCACAAGTCTGGTCTTTTATACGTTCATTCCTCAAGTGCAGCATTGTTCTGGCTTCATATAAAAATTAATTAGGCTTACAAAAAATATTGTAAAGAATTAAGGATGCACTGATAAGCAAATTTGCCGATTAACCAATAAATCAGTTAATTATAACGATAGTTAATTTTAATACTACTATTATTGCATAACTATTTTTTTCATAGACAATTTTCAACATTTTAAAAAGCGACATCTTCTAATTTTATTTAAATTCTGTGAACCAATTTCCTTATTTATGGTTAATAAAATCACATTTTGTTAACTAAACCTAAAAATTCAAACATTTAGATAGTAACCAGTGGCCAGTAGACACTTTTAATTTAGTAATACTCTTTTTATTATTGCAAGCCACTTTACCAAGGATTTCTATTCTTTTCTAATATCTGTAAACTTAGCTTAAAAGCACTATGCTAAAGATAGACTAGGTATAAAAAAATATTAATTCACAAGAAATGTTGTAACATAATATGCATTTTTTATGTAAAATAAGAAAAAAGGAAATTGAAAAATAACGCTGCATCAAACATCTATTCTTATGAAAGAAATTAAAAAGATGCATAAAAAATTTATTGAAATTTATGTATAAACAGTGAATGCAAAAGCAGTGAAAAAGAGAAAATTAGTTGAACAGAAGTATTCTCTCAAAAGTTTGTGGGAGGAGGGGGGACAACAGACACTTGATCCTCATCTCATTAGAAATTTTAGGGAGAGGGGTGTTGTAAAATTTATTTCAACAATGCTCTTGTGGATTTCTGTTGTCTGTTAGATCTTCTATATATATTTTAATGAAATCCGGATCCATTACTCTGATCCTCTTCTTAGTTATATTTTGGAGGGGGGGGGCCCATTTCAGGGAGGGGTTTTTACCATTCCTCTTGAATAGAGGACACCCTTGTTAATAAACTCATTCAGCATGGTTTCTTGTTTTTTGGCATGCTAAAAGTAATTTTAATTAAAAAAATTCTTTGCTGATTAATGGGAAAAAATTGGTCGATTGTAATTTATTGGCAAGGTGGCTGGTTACTGCAAATTAATCGGTGCATCTCTGGTAACGATTATTTGACTTTTTTTTGTAGTTTTGATAATTTTATAATAAATACTCTCTAGGTGTAACTCGTTTTATTTTTGATGGTAATATTGTATTATATTATGAAATCAGTTCAGAAAAATCAAAACAAATTCTAAAACTTGCAGCTCCCCTGAAACTGTGAATTTTAAAAAGCTAATTGGGGTACTTATTTAAAAATAACAATAATTTTGTTTATTTTATATGTTTCCTTTATAAATAGTTTTGATTATTGAAATTGCATTGCTCATTTCAAATTGCTTAATAAATTCTTTATTTTATGTTATTTTGGTGCAGATAAAGAAGATTGTGAGTTATCTGAGAAAGTTTTGCAAGAGCTTGAAAACATTGATGATGAAGCCGATGCAAAAGACATAGGTTTTGTCAAGATTGCAGATGAGAACTTGGCTATTGAGTATGGTTTAGACTCCCTTCCTGCTTTAGTATACTACAGGAAGAAGATACCATTGCTGTATGATGGTAATAAGGCTTGCATTGTTTCTTCTCAGTTTCTTTTAAGTATTCAAAAAAAAAAAAAAAAATTGCATGTTTTGGTAAATAAATACAGAATCACCATCAAAATGCTTTCTACAATTCTTTAAAGGTTTAAAAAATTGATTAATCTGCTAGCTGAATTTAATGCTTTAAGTATGTACAATGTAGTATGTAATGCTTTAAGTAGTACATCAAAAACTGAAGATTTAAAGATTTTAAAATGACAATTTACTGCTTCTACAGCCCTAAACTACTTAGAGTTTGTGAGGTTTACTATTTTTAGAGGAATATTACTTATTTACTTGAATGTAAGACATATTTTTTTATTAAAAAAATAATAATGGTTCACCTTGGATTATTGCACACAAACCCACAAAAATTGACTAAAATTTTAAGTTTAAACAAAGGGTGTCTGATTCAAAAGCATCTTAGATTTGAGTTAAAATGGTACATACTATACTACACAATAATTGCTAACATAACTATAGTGAACATTACATTGTTTTATATGTATACTTTTTACTTTTACTAAATCTTTAATTTAGTAATTTAAAATGTTTTGTGTAGGTGATCTTTTTAATGAAGAAGAGGTTCTTAATTGGTTATTTGAGTTTCAAGATTTAGGAGAAGAAAGTGATGCCATTGAAGATGTATCAGCGAACAGTCTAATGCAATTGATTGAGGAGTCACCCATGCTTGCTGTTCTCTTCTGTATGTCTTGTTTTTCTATATTTCCTTCTTTCTTCAAACAAATATTAGTTATATAACTATAGTTACTAATATTTATCATAAAATATTAGTTAAGTTAATTAAAAATGTGATCATAAAAAGTTTAAATGTTCGTTAAATGGAAGAAATGAGACATAACAAACATAATGTTAAATCAACAACTTTTTCAACATTTATTTGTTTGAGTTCTAATTTGTTTGAAATCATAAAAAAAATTTGCTAAATTGCAAAATTTGTTAAGACTTAATTAGTATGTAAATGTGATTAAGGTGTTTGAGTGAAAATAATAAGAGAGAGAGAGAGAGAGCAATTTTATGGCGATTTAGTTCTTCAGTGATTATTTCTTATGATTAGTTTTTATTACTAAGAAAGCAGAAAAGCAGAATTATAATCATAAAGAATGAAATCTCAGTAATTGTAATTTACAAAGTTCTCTTGTAATGAATAATAACTGTAAGTGTGTAGAAATACAAAATAATATCTTGTGCATCCAATAATCTTTTGACATCCTTTTTTGTAGTGTTTGCAGTATTTCTATAATTGAAAATGTTACTTTATCAGATGATCTGGAAAATAGAAGATCTCAAAGGATATTAGAAGAATTGGAAAGTATTGATGATGACTGCGATCGGCATGGAATTCCATTTGTCAAAATTGATGATGATAAAGTTGCTGCAGAGTTTGGTATTGATACCTTACCAGCATTGGTCTTCTTTGAGAAACAGATGCCAAATTTTTATAAAGGTAATGATATGAAAAGTGTAAACTGATCTGTATCCCGAAACTGATTATGTTATCCATGTAAAGTTGATTATATTCTCTTTTTTTAAAAATAAATTTATTAATGCTAAATGTGATATGGTCATAAAAACCTGAAAAATCTTTTTTTTTTTTTTTTTTTTTTTTTTTTTTTTTTTTTGTTCCTTGAAGGATAAGTTCAGTTAGTGTCAGAGATATACAGCTTCCTTTTAAAAAGTTTCATATCAGTTCTTTCTGAAAAATTTTAGGCAGTTGCTTTGTTTCAATGCAATTTTGGTCAAAATTGCCTTCACCTATTGAGAATTTTATTGTGGATATCATTGCAGATCTAAAATTGCTTTAATTATCTAAAATATTTGTAAATTTGTTCTGTCTGAATTCATTTCCTTTTAATTTTTATTTATTTAATTTATTTTGTATTTGCTCATTTTCATTTTTTCATGCAAATGCATTCTCTTTTTAATACGGAATATAAGTCTGTCATCAGCTCATCATGACAGAAAAGAAAATTGAACATTTTTTTCTTAATCATATTGCTATGGTTTAAGTTTAAAAAAGGACATTTATTCTGCGATGAAATCACTTCAGCTATTCTTGAGAACACTAATATCCTAATGTGACACTTGATTTGTTTTTGTCTTGCTTACAAAATCAATCATTCTGAGAAGCCTTTGACGTTATAAACTTCTCCATAAAGATAAGACACAATAGTCATAAGGGAAAGCTAATGGAACTGTTAGTTTTTTATAACTTGTGTTAGAGAATCACCTAGCTGATTTTCGTGGAAGTGGTTATTAAATCTGTTTAACCAAGTAATTTTTTTGCTCCTGTAAATATATTCATTTATACTTAGCACTTGTTATAGCACTTAAATCATTAGTTGCAAAATAAATGAAGACATTTCATCAACAGGCCAATGTGGGGTAACAAAATATTGAAGTAGAAGAAAGCACCGAAAACGATACACAAGTATTTAAATAAATAAAATCTACTAATTTTAATTTGCATTGTTGATTAAATTAAAATTTAATATAAAATGGCAGCACCTAGGTGGACCAATATATTTTTTGCATTTAAACTCGTATTCATAACTTGATAATTCATCACTTTCAAAAACTTAGTGTTAAAAACTAGAAAAAAAATTATAAATATATGTGTATATATAGTATATAAAAATTGATAACGAAATGGGAAGTTGCCCATTCATATGATGAATGGGCAACTTCCAATGATAGGGAAAAGTAGTAAAATACAAAAAAAAAAAAAAAAGAGAGAGAGAGAGAAAGAGCGATTAATTGTTGCATTTCTTATCAGTTGCAATTTACAGGAATTGTGACAAAATTACTTTTATCAAAATAATTAAAATTCTTGGCATAGATTAAATGTTTCCTATAGTACACACATTATTTAGATCATGTTTCACATCATCACTTTGTGTAGTATTAAGCAGCATGTATATTTAACTTCCCTTCCAGAATCTTCTTTCTTTACTTTTGTAGCTTTATTCTTCATTCTAAATCTCTCTAAGACATTCCTTCTTTCTCTTTTCTTTATTTTTATTTATTTTGCATTGAAAGTATTGAGGCATTCTTGGACAGTTTTGTATTTCTGACTTTTTTTCTCAGGTGATCTGACAAAGGAGGAAGATGTCCTGAATTGGCTCATAAATCTAAGCAGCTCCGATGAAATTGAAGATGTCACTGACAAAGTTCTGCAGCACATGATTAAGAAATCACACGAACTTGCTGTTTTATTTTGTAAGTACTAATAAAATTATTTAGTATCTAATCATTCACTTTCACATGATGAATAGAACAACTTAGTTCAATAAAAAACATGAACAGTTCTTAGAAAAATAGCTTCCTAAAACTAAGATTTTTATGGTGTGTATCAATGCTAAAAAAGGTTTTTAGATTGAGTTTGTAGTTGATAGTAGACTCGGGGTTTTGAGTGTCTGTGTTTATAGAGGATATTTATACTTGGAAAAATGTGCCAGGCAGAATGTCAGCGGCTAATTCCTGGAGGAATAGTGAACTATAAGTTTGGAAAATGTTTTATTTATAAAAGGATTTTAAAACCTGAAATTCTAATTTTGTCAAACTTTCACAATAAGTTTTAGTTTATTCCAATAAATAAATAAATAAATACCATTGGCATCAAAAGTTTATTCTATTTTATTAACACATTGTGTGCGGGACACATACTAGTGTGTTTTCTGACGATTGATACTTGAGTGCGGGACACATACTAGTACGGGTTACTGTAACGGCATGGTTTCTTTGTATCTCTTTTAGAGAAAGAAGTAGTAGGCTGGTAAACATTTTTTGCTATTCTTTGTACAAAATGAAATGGAACAGAGCATGCCAAAACACCTTTGCAGTGGTATACAAAATCACAGCAGATGGCCCATAGCGCTAATTAGTTTTATGATTGCAATTTTCATTTTTTTCTAATGCAAGAATGATTGTAAATAATATAATTCAAAAAAAAATTAAACTATATATTTCTATTTGATTTTTCATACTTACAGTACTATTATGAAGTTATCCACTAAAAATTTTATTTTTTGTTAACAACAATCATAATATTATATATTTCAATATAAAATACGAAAAGTTTAGGTTAAAAAATTAAATAATTTTCGATTTATTGTGAGTTAACTAAATAACTAAATTTGCATGCAAAATCCAAGAGTCCGGCATAATTCTGCCGCAAAATGTTTCCACACACATTGCTTTAAGCATAAGCAAAAAGTATTTGAACACTTTCAATTTTTTTGTAAAACTAATTTTATACTTTTAAATTTGTCTGAAAGGGTACTTCACTGAAATGTCCTAACTATAAATAGGGAATTTCTTTTTGCAATGTGAGTCATTTCTGTAAAACTACTAATAATAACAAAACATTCTTCTCTTATAAGATTACATCGCAAAACAGTATAACTCATTAAAAAAACATATAATTATCTTGTGAATTACTGTTCATCAATTCATATTTAAATGTAATTGTTCATAATAATTATGTTTTTACATTATAAAAATGCATTTTGCACAAACAGAATTTTCTCAAAATAGACTAATATTCTACATTTGAAATATGCCTTTGTATTTTTTCTTCGACAGATGATAATGAAGATGAAAATTGTCAACAAATTTTACATGAATTGGAAAATATTGATGATGATGCTGATAAATTAGGAATCCCTTTCGTAAAAATTGACGATACAACTTTGGCTGAAGCATACGGCATCACCACTTTTCCAACTCTAGTGTTTTTTGAAAATCAAGTTCCTAACTTTTATACAGGTTAGCATCTTTTAGAATTATTTTTATTTTTAGTTGTTAAAATTTTCTGCATCATAGCGAATGGTTAAGTAAATTAAAAGTAAAATATAAAAAGTAAAAAAATTGTATATCAGATGCTGATTTATTCGAGCTGACAAGTAAATATTAAAAACTTTTAGGAGATAATTAATTTTGCTGAATAGTAGAGTTATCCTGACTGGGGAATTTCTGGCTACGTTTAAATTTGCCTTTAATAGCATTTTAATGAAGATTGCAGAGACAAAAACAAATTTGAAATCTATAATCACTGAAACAAAGTTTCTGCCGGTCAAGACAATTGTCAATAAACATATTCGTACATTAATTTTTTGCGCCAAGAAAAAAATATCAATCATATTTATTAATTAATTAAAGTCTCCTTATATTAAAATGTTGAAATTAAGACAAGTGAAAATAATGTGACAATAATTAAAAAAAAAAACATGCAAGGCATTGCTTTGCAAAATATATTGTAATTAAATTTGTCATTGAAATTGTTATATCAAAGTAAATTGATAAATACAAATATGAATGTTTTTTAAGAACAGTGCTTTTATCTGTATAAAAATCTTTTTGTGTATGATGGCATCTGTAAGAAAATGTGTCTGAATTTTGAATTCATCAAATTAAAAAATTGCATAGTTGAACTGAATATGACTACTATTTAAAGTTATTTCTCAAGTAATGGGATCATCTGTTTCTTTTAGGAAATTTAACTTCTGAAGAAGTTGTCCTTGACTGGTTAAAAGAATTGAAGGAATCTGATGAAATTGAAGTTGTGTCAGATCAAGTAATAGAGTTAATGATTGATAAATGTGATTATCTTGCCGTCTTGTTTTGTAAGTATTTTTCATATAAAAAGTCTTTATCTTATTTTTTAACCTGATGTCTTAAAACAATAATATTAATTTTAGGAAATTTGTCTAATTCTGATATACCGACCTATAAAAGAAAATAAACAAAATTTATAAAAAATCAGCAAATGAAAATAAACTTCTAGTGATTTTACAACCACCATGATCTTATCAGCAGATACATTGATTGCTCTTTTTATAAGAACCTCATTCATTGTTTGACAAATGGAACACATATATTGCATTCATATTGGTTGTGAACCTTCTGAAATGTGCATACAATAGCAGATCTACATGTGTTCAACCATTGAATGAAATGTTTGATTTGTTGGGAAGTGGAATTGCAGAGTGATTAGTTATTGTATCATATGAATAAAGTGTTGACTTGTTATTGTAGTAATGGTTTTTAAAAATTTGTTTATTGATAATCCCCCTGTAGCTCTTTATGAATGTTTGTCAAAACAAACTAAGTTTACTTTTATTTTATTTTTTTCTTTTCTTTTTAATGGGGCTGCTGATGGTCAGTGACCTTTGCAGATGTAGTGGGTTCCCTGGTTATCGTCATCCATTCTTTCAAGTAGCACCACTATCGGCGGATGCCATGACCACTTTGAGCATTTTGACGTTCAGTTCCACCTAAATGGTGGCACCAGAGCTCTAAATGATGCGAAAGTGCACGAGGAATTTAATTTAGCCGAGAGTATCCAAGCCAAACATATACTCATGGGATCTTTAAAATGCTGCATAATCATCCAACATGGACACTGACAATTTTTTGAATCTTGAAAAGATGCCGACTTGGTCCAGGTTTGATCCTGCGAACTTGGGCACACGAGGCCGCCTTACCGCCACCCTGCCATCAAGTTCATTTTTAATAAAAGCATTATTTTTCTGAAAATAATTCAAATATAATTTAAGGTCTTTTCGTATAACATTCAAGTATGCAATTTCCAATTCTACTTGCTCTATGAAAAACAATGTTTTGTTGAATAATACCATCATAAATACTCTGGCTCCTTGAATGATATTATAAGCCAGTTCTGTTGTGATAACATACTAAGTCTTCTTATAATGCTAAGAAAATATCTCAGGATCGAAATTAAATCTGTCATTTGTCTTGTTTATACTATAAACAAACGGTGCAATTTATTGGTAGTAATAGCAAGAAAAAATGTAATTTTCATTAATATTTGATTGCACTGTATAAGTGTTGCTTTCATGTCTGTTTTAGTACGTTAAAGCATTCCAACACATTGTATGTGGGCAACATAATTTTATGTTTTTCCCAGTCACTGGAGCGTGGGTCAGTTGAAAATATGTGTTTATGAAAAGAACCCCTCCTGCACACGTAAATCCGTAACGAAGTATCCCTGCACTTCCAGTGTTAACTATAGTAAAAGGAAAACAGTAATTTTGTAACAGTACATGATAAATTCAAGTTCACTTGCAGCATAAAAAAAAACCACTTATGTTTTAGTTGCGTTTTACAAGTAGTCTTCAAAATTTTTCACCTCATGGATTCCCTACGACTATAGGGTTTTTATGGGGAATTCCATCCCGTCCTTAAAAAAGATGTCTTAAATTATTTAATTCATTGAAGCATGAAGATTTTCCTCATACTATACAATAGTAATTACACCACACTATTGAATCAATTCATTTCTCAGCTTCCAACAGCATATAACATGTAATGCCATCTGTATAAGCCAATTGATTAAAGTAGAACAATCTGTTATAGATAGTTTATGCAAAGGCAATTAAAAAAAGATTTTATTTTTACTAAAGAGCACCACCGTATGCAATAGTTTGCATTATACTTTATTACTGGAGTGTTCTAACTTTTTGCATTAACAGTTACAGCTGGTTGTATAAGCCAATTGGTTAAAGTAGAACAATCTATTATAGATACTTTATGCAAAGGCAACTAAGGAGAAAGATTTAATTTTTACTAAAGAGCACCAACTAAAGTGCATTAGTTTGGATTACACTTGATGATCGGAATGTTCTAACTTTTTGTATTCAAACTGTCAAAATCTAGCCTTATTGGTCTTAAGGGTAGATTCAACTGAAACACGCTCAATCAAATAAAAAATGATCGAATTTTCAATTCTAATTTGATCATTTTCAAACTGATCGAATATTGTCTTTCAACTTTTCCCCTTGGACTTCGATCAAAATGTGTAGGGTTGCCATCGAATGCTTTCCTCGTTTGGCGTTTAGTCACATGACCGAAACTTTAAGCTGAACCAATGAAAAAATTGAATGAGAAAGCTAAGCTATTTTAACTGTATCATTATCTGTTGGTGTTTTGTTTACTGTTTTGGATTGATCCATTTGTTCTGCTATGCTGTTCCCTGTGTTATTTTCTGCTGATTGTTAATACAGAAGGAGTCATGAAACAAATATATTAGTAGATATAATATTAAAGAAGCCTTGGGACCTAATGAGGGGGGCAGCATAGCATCGACAAGTGCCTTTGTCACTCTGGCAACTTTCCTCGATACTGTTGATTATAATATGTAGTGAATATTCCTAAGGTAATAATTAGTTTGTATTCTTACTGAATTGTAAATTCCTCGAAGATAATTTATACCTTTGTTTGCTCATTAAATGCGTTCAATTCTATTTTATATTTCCTCCCAGTATAGTCAGTTTTTACGAATGGCAAATAGCAGCCGGCTAAGAAATAACTTTATCACACGTTTAGAACAATTTAATTTTAAAAAATTAAAGCTATTAAAACATGACCAAAGAACACGCCTGCAAACAATTTTAATGACTTTATGTTTTTTCAATGACAAATTCACATTCTTTTTCTTTTTTCTTCTCTTTTTTATCCTGACTTTTTGTGTGCCAGTTTTCCTTCCATCTTATTGCATGAAAATATAAATGTTTCTCTAAGCAATATCGTTGCATTAACTCCCGTTCGCTCAAATCTAAGATTTCCATGGGCAATCAAATATCGTGGAACTGTTTGCTTGGTGCGACCTTTGATCGCCAAAATGGCCGCCCATTACTGTGAGAAAATCAATCAAATTTTGAAATTGATCAAATGAAAGCAATCGTGTTGGTCACATGGTTAAAAATGATTGCCGCATTTTAGTTGAATCGGAATTGCATGATTTCAATCAAAGTGTTCTACTGAAAATGTCAAAACGATCGAAAAGCGTTTCAGTTGAATCCCTGCCTTACTTACAGTTCTATTTCACATTCATTCTTCTTTATATTTTTTGTTTAATGAACACTAGTCGGTTTGTGTAAGTTCTTAATATATATATACAGATAGATAGTACATATATATATATATTTTCTTTACATTTTTATTTAGACTCATAGAAGTCTCAAATATGTATTGTTCATCCAAAGGTTCTACGAAACACAGTTAAAAGACTTCATGTCAAACTAAAGTCATTTCATTCCTGTATTAGGCAAAACATATTTTATTTTAGGATTTTTCCATGAAAAAGACAAATAATGTTGAGGTTATGCAAAATGTAATGTGGGTTGTACCAGACTTTTACTAAAATAAATGAATAAAAATTATACTTAACTGATTTTTTATTCTTTCAACGCAGATAACACTGAAGATGCTGCAGCTCAGAAAACAATAAATGAATTGGAAAATATTGATGATGAAAGTGACAAAGCTGGTATTCCTCTTGTTAGAAGCGAAAGCAAGGCTATACCTGACGCATATGGTATTACGGTATTGCCCGCATTAGTCTATTTTGAAAATGGAGTTCCAAACCAATACCCAGGTTGAGCATCATTTTACCTTATTTTCATTGGATGAAATTTACATATTTCAATTACATATCGACTCTTTCTTCCAGGTGATCTATCTGTTGAAGAAGAAGTTTTAAAATGGCTTCTTGAACAACAAAGCTCGGATGAAATTGAAGACGTAACTTCAAAAGTTCTGGAGCAAATGATAGCAAAAACTGAACATCTGGCAGTACTGTTTTGTAAGTTTAACCTCTGGATGCACGTGAATATGTCACATTTTTTAAAACTTGCATATTGAGTATCATATTTATGGGCATGTTAATTAAATGCTGCATTTTGACGACTAGGATGTTATGTTCAAAGCTATTAACATTCATTTCTATAAAGTATCCTAATCACAGTTGCTTTAATTGTTATTGCTACGATTTATTAGCAATGTGCTTTGATTTGGCTGAAAAATGCAGCAAAGACAACATTCTTTTTTATGGCCGGCTAAAAACACATTAAATATAAAACATTAAACTTTCATAAGGTAAAGAACATTAAGACAGTTTTAAAAAGAGCAAGTGTAGATCATAAAACCAACACCTTGCTAAATGATTATTTCCTAATTTTAGTGGTTTTTCCTTTTAATGAGTATTAAATATTTATAGTTTCACAATTCCTTCGAAACTTTTAGTTTTCTAGAGTTTACCACAAATTTTTCAAAAGTCATTCCGTTTTTATCGCTGTAACATTCTGCTGAAGATCATTAAAAGTTATTTTTAGAAAACATAATCTATGGACTGTTAGACGGTTTGACACAGACGGTAGATCATATTTGTAGACTCTTAGACGGTTAAACAATACTCTGCTGCCAGGTAATATTTTAAAAAACAATCTGTATGAAATAATAATTGTTATAATTATTTTGCGCAGATGACAAGAATGATCGAAAGTCGATGGATGTGTTGAGGGAATTAGAACATATAGATGATGAAGCTGATGAAGAAGGGATGTCATTTGTTCGAATTGAAGACAAGGAACTGGCCGCTGAATATGGCATTGAAGATGATCTTCCAGCCCTAGTATATTTTGAGAAAAGAATACCCTCTGTCTACCAAGGTGAGATTAATTAAATGTTCTGAGATTTATGAATTTAAATCTTTTATGAGGTTGAAATAGCTCTAATTTCATGCATGAATTTCATACACATCACTTGATCAAGGTTAGGCTTGCCAAGCATCCACTGTTTAAATGGGCATTGTGCTATTTTCATGTCAAGACTACTATTTATTGGCAAGGGGGAGGGAGTAGACATTATATAGTGAAAGATCTTTAGTTTTTCTTATTTTTTGTAAAAAAATTATTGTGTTGTATTCATTACTATTGAAAAACTGATATGGTGTTTGATAACTTTTCTCGGTTCTTTTTTTTCTTTAAAGAACATAACTTTTGTTTAAAACTAAGAAAAAATTTTATGTTCATAGAAAATACTTGCTTATGTCTTGACATTTGTTACATTGTTAATATTTCATATTTATATTTTCCATTTTTATTTTTTTTAAATCATTCTGGCAACGTTCATCTGATGACCCAATGTCTAAGTATCATGTTTGTAAAACTAAAATTATTGTATCCATTTTGTTTATAAATATTTTTCAATTCAGTGTGTGTGTGGTTTTTTTTTTTTTTTTTTGTGATTGAATAATTAAACTTTACTTATAATTAAACTAAACTTAATTTTAATGAATTTTGAACAAAAGGCTCTACTGTGATTAAATATATAGATCTATTTTTTTGTGTTCAAATAATGGTATTGATTCATGAAAAATTTTGTCATGGGTGGCGTACATAAAGAAAAAATTCTATTACTTTCAAATTAAACGATTCAAAAACTGTTATTTGCATATGTGAATGTTTTATCTTGGCTTTTCTATCAGAAAAATCTTTATAATTCATTTAATTTTCAAAATTTCTCATTGAATAGGTTTTGACTCATGAGAGTTTGAATGCAAGGCAGAATTTTTCCAAAACAGCAAGAATTCCTTTTTTTTTAATAATAAAGAGATTTGAAATGTCCCTTCTTAGTCCGTGGGCCCAATGCATTTATCGTTCAAGTTCGTTCCGATGCTCTGGGGGCAATTTTTTCTTTGAAGGAAACTATTTAAAATGTTCTAGTAATTCTAATTTTATTAAGTTCTCCAAAAAATACTTGGCCATAACTTAATAACAAGAGATTTCCTTTTGCACTCTTTTTTCGATGTATTCATACTCTGCTCCAATGAAATCATCGAATTATTTTTTGCTCCGCGAAGTTAACCAATCACGCCGACTGTAACATCAGTCGCTGACATCATTGTTTGTAAACAAGGTTTCGACCCTTGCTATCATTCTATTTTAAACTTCATTTTAAAGAAGGCTCTTGTAATCAATTCTTGCGACCAATGTATTTAAATATAGACAAAATATATGCCCTGGATTCAAAAGCATAGGCTATTTGTAATATAAAACAGCATCAACGAGAATTATTTTGTTTTAAATATAGCACTGGTATGGATCTTTAAAAAAGGTATAATTTTTGGAGACGATCTGTTTTCAAAATGTTTTTGTAGTAGTAAGTAACATATTTTTTCCTCCAAAATTTCTGAAAATCTATATTTTTTTTACATCCGTGCATAATAAAATAATAGAAAGATATATTATATATTATTAGCACATGTGTTATATTGGTATTCTACGTGCGTATGGAGCGCTTGCTTTCTGTGTTATATTTGTATTGTACATTTCTAATTCAGCAGTAATTTAAATAGTGGGTACGCATCAGAGGACTTACCTCACAGTTGCCTCAGTCCTTGTTGTCTTCCATTTAAGTATCCATTCCGTTATTTAATAAAATATTGCATCTTTTACATTGCGAGCTAAATTTTACACTGCATTGTTAAACGGAAATATGTTAGCAAGAGAGAGTTTTTTTTTAGACACATAAATATACACACATTTGGCATTGAAATGGGTAGGGGTTTTCCCATCTTATTTAAGGCAGCTTTACGTTTGACACATGTGGTATCAAAGCAAAGTTTATTATTGTTCATGTCCTTAAACTTTATTTCTGATACCACTAATTCACTTATCGAGGCGAGGAAGAAATCTTTTCTTCCAACATGAAATAGAATAGTTACCCCTACACAGCACTGTGTTTTTTTTAAACAACATCTCTAATTTTCGTTCATTAAGTTCTTGTTTTGTATTATTTCTAACAAGTGGTGTATTCTTTCGTTTTGTATGTAAGATCGTATTAGTTAATACAGTTTCCCCTAGATCTTGTAAACTGGGCTCAAGCTTCATCTTTTTTCACAAATCGTAACACATGTTGATTTTGTACAAAAACAAACTAATTCTTAATTTTTTTTACAAATTTTAAGCAACATTTTTTTTGAAAAATAGTCTTTAATTGCTTACATAGTGTTAAAATAAAATAAATATAAGTTGTCCGAAAATTTTCGTGAAAAATACATGTTAAGGCGCCTTTTTTACTTGTGATTTAAAAAAAAAACACCGTGCATTCGGGGGTACTTTTTATGCTCCTGCATTATTTGCAGTGTAAACAAGAACAGGTGTCTCTGGTTGTTCTATTTCACTTTATTTGGTATCTTTTGGAAGATTATTCTTGTAATTATATAACAAATTAGTGTAAAGTGGTTGACTAAATTATTTTTTAGGAATTTTGTTTTAAAATCAATTGACTCTCAACCAAAGAAGAAACAAACATTATTGCATCAAACCCCCTACAGATGTTAGGTTTCTTGTTTAAAACCTTTTAGTGAAATTATTAAACTTTATTGGTAATTAAAGTAAAAAATTTGCACATGTAACTAATAATTAATAGTTACATGGGCAAATTTTTACTTTGATATATTTTTTCAATTTATAAATAATAATAGAATAAATTATTTTAATAAATTTTACTATTTTATTGCTATTTTATGATTATAATGCATACCTATTTATTATTAATTTTGTTTCATTTATTAAAATGTTTATATAAAAAATTATTAACGTTACCCCTAAATGCTCGGTGTTGTTTTTAAAAAACATGTCAAATTTCTTCAGATTCTATTCTTCCGAATTTAATAAAAAATTTTCTACTATTTTTTCTACTTATAACTAGCACATACAAACACAATTTTTCTTTCTTTTTTCTTTACAAAGAAACGAAAAATTGCACGGTGTAGGGTTAAGGAGCGTTTGTCATATTTCAGTTAGCAGTTACTTTGTTATACCAGTTTATAAAACTAAAAAAGGCGTGACCAGGAATTACCCCGTATGACTACTGCTTATATTAACTCTTAAAACTCAAAATTTTTATAAACGGGTCATAGCGATTTCTGAAGAGATAAAAAGTGAAAAAGCCGATTTGTGCCCTGAGTTTGTGTCCCCCTTTAATGCATATCAAGGCCGTATCCAGAGGAGAGGGGGGGGGGGGGGCCCACGGGCCGGGATTGTGTTGTCCAGATTTCGGGCCTCCCCCCGAAATCCGGAAATTTTTCGCAATGTAGCATATATTCCTCCCTGAAACTTTCCTCAACATAAGTGTTTCAAAGTCAGCCCCCCCCCCCCCCCCAAAAAAAAAAAAAATTCTGGCTACGTCCTTGATGCATATTTGTCTGGAATGATATAGAATATCCCCAGATTTTTTTAAAAGGAAGAATATTTTCAGTTACGTGGTAATTGTTAAAAAAATCGATTGACATTTTTTATGAAGGGGATTTTATTATTTTTCCCCTACAGAATTAAAAGTTTAAATAAAAATTATTTAAATAAATCATTGAAGTTGCATGAACAACTCAAAAATTACTGTCAATGAATTAACATACCCCCTTACATTAAAACTGCAAGTGACAATTTTTTAAAAGCGTTAATATAAAAAAAAAAAAAAAAAAAAAAACAGCGTGAAAGCAAAAAGAATTGTATAACTCCAGAGAATCAACAGTGAACGCGCTACTAAAACGTAAACAGCGGGCCACTCCTGTTGCTCTGATTGGTCAATTTCTTTTTTAGTGACGTCACAGTGCTATCTTTTTCGGATATCCATGCGCTAAAGTGAAAATGAAATAGTTCCTCATAACTTTGGTTACTGTGAATTAATGGACAATCATATTTTGGAGAACTTTATGAATTTACATTTACCAGCCAATATTATGCTTTATTTTGGCAGAATAAAATTGCCCCTCAAGAGTCGGAACGAAAATTAATTTTAAGCTCTTTTTAAGACTTCGGCCCACGGACTATCTGCTTAAAGTTCCTTCACCATTATTGTTTCTTTTGTTTTTAACATTCTAACTACAAATACCTGACGATTTCATATTGTGACAATATTATTTATATTTATTTGATAAATGTGCTCCTCAGAAATGTTCTCTACTTCTAATACAAGTACTAAGTTAAGCTTCACTGTCTGATTCAAACCTATTTTCTCTGATTTTATTGCTTTTTTTATATATTTACAAATTTTCTGAAATAATTTATATAAAGAAAGCTAGAGGTTTTTAATCCATCTCCTTTTGCCTTCCTTTTTCTTCATAGGGGATTTGACCAATGAACAGCAAGTATGGAAATGGCTTCATCTTCAGTTAACATCAGATGGCATTGAAGAAGTGACTGAGAAGATTCTTTTTAACATAATATCTCATAACCAATTTGTTGCTGTTTTGTTCTGTAAGTCTATTTATTTCATAATTTTTTAATTTATATTATATTAGGGTTTAATTTGAACTTAAAAGTTTTTACCTTTTAAATAATTGATGTGTTGTTTTAAAATGGGCTGCATATACTGGTTCTTAACCATTGCAGACCTAGTGCACTCCTAGAGATTGCTACCAACTCTTTCAGCGGCATCACCATAAGTGTGGTACCATTGCCACTATTTTTTTGACGCTCAGTTACCTCTAGATGGCAGCACCTGAGCTTAAATTGATGCAACCTGCACTAGGAATTTAGCGAAGAGTATCCACGCCAAACGGATACTCGAGGTATCTTTAACATTCCACATGATGTCATATGACATGGGCGCTGACGATTTTCTGCATCTTGAAAATCCACCGACATGCGCCAGGTTTGATCTCGCGAACTTGGGTCTTACCACTACGCCACCCTCTTGGCCTAATTGATGTTTTACCCACTATTTTTACATCATGAATTTGTTCATCATAGTTTGGCTTGATAAATATTTTTAATTGCAATTGAAATATGTGTTTCACTATGAAGGTAAATTGACCAAAAAGTGAAACTTATATTTCTTTTTTTCTGTCCCTAAATGAATGAAGTATTCTTTAACATAAAATTCATGTATCAAAATATAATTATTTAAAAGCTGCATATTTTAAAATAACTTCATTAATGCAAGTGTTTAGCGTAATGATTGAAATAAATACCTTCAAAAAGTCTTATTTCATTTATTATCATAAAATCTGCAGTTGGCAGTGTCAATATTTCATTTGAAATTTAATAAAAACTGCAATGACTATGTAAATTAAGGTATAGTACTTAATCAGAATTTTTAAATTCCCCCCCCCCCCCCTTTCTTCTTTTCTTTTTCGATAGATGACCATAAATCAAAAAAGAGTGCAAAAGTTTTGAAGGAGTTGGAAACTATAGATGATGATGCTGATCAATATGACATTTTAATTGTAAAAAATGACAATTTTTCTGCTGCTCAGAAGTATGGTTTGAAAAAGCTTCCTGCATTGATGTTCTTTAAGGAAGGAAGTCCAATTGTTTTTGAAGGCAAGTTTTTTAACCTTAAAATTTAAATACATTGTTTGAATGTCAAATCCTAGGTAAAATTGGTAAAATTATAATTTGATAATTTTGTAATCTGCAATTTGGTTTGGGATTCTTCTAGTTATTGTAGTCCAAATCAAGTTCTTTTGTCTACCCTTGTTGTTGTTGTTAATTTACATTAAAAGTAGTAAGTAAAATGCAATGCATATGTTTTTCCTTTTCTTTTTTTTATAAATTAAATTTAATCGCATTACTGTAGAGCTGATTTCCCAACTTTTTCAGGCCATCACCTACCCTGATGAACAACAATTTACTATTTTTATTTACGAATTAATGTTACCTCTTTTTACTTTTTAAGATGTAACGATAATTTGGTAAATTGATATATGCCCAATAAGTAAATGTCCACTTTTGTTCAAAAACAAACTTTATCCTTTCCATTTATTAGCTATCAGTAGAGTAGCCCTGGAAAAAAGGTGGGAGAACACTTGCAATACCAACGTCAAAAGTGGGGGTACCCTTATATTAAAATTCAAAACAAGTGAGGGGACGCTTGTGTTAAAATAAAAAGGTAGGGGGGCGCTGTCCTCCGTCGTCCCCCCTCTCAACTACACCACTGGTAGCTACTCTCCCTGTATTTTAAAAACTCAACTCCTTTGAAACTAAGTTGTTGTTACTACTAGGACAAATGTTATGCCATTATTATTAGTGCTGTTTTTATTAATTTTTTTCTTCCTTTTTTTTTGACTATTGTATAAGAGCTATATGCATTTGTTACATGAAATCTTAACCCTTTAAGCCATTATTTAAATCTAGCAAACAAATTCAGGCTATGGATATGTTTGACAGTGCTCAAACAGGGTTAACTGCTTGAAGGGCTAAAATTTTTAGTCAGAGCCACTATTTAAGATTCTAAACATTCAAGATTTTTCATATAATAAGAATGAAATACCAATACATGATTTGAAAAATATTTTATTGATGTCATTTGTGTATTATTTTCCTCTTTTTAATATGAGTAGATTATACTTTTTGTCCTTTTAACTTTCCTTTAGAATTTTTGAGAATTAAAAGGTAGTTTTTCTGATAGAAAAAATCTTATCCATAATATTTGTTTGAATAAAATCAAGGTGTAAATTAAGTGCTAAAAGTTATCAGTACAATTATCCTTACTCATAACAAAATAAATAAAGAAAGAATAAGACACAGTAGAGTCCTGAAGACTCGGCATTCGGTAACCTGACAATCTGGATGACTCAGCCATACCCTGGCAGGAAGACAACAGGAGATTATGCTTTTCTTTTTAAAAAAGTGTCCGTTTATTGCAAAGTCAGCTGGTTAATTTTTATTACCTCGTAATATCTTTCATTATTCCTTTATGTATTTCATATCCGTCATTAAGTATTTTTCTGAGATCTATCTTGTGCGATAAATTACTGAATCGTTTATTTCGAAAAGGAACCATCTCCGTTTTGAGAAAGAAAGAACTCTCAGTGTTAATTTATTAATTTCTATGGCATAATTAATCAAAAATCGTTTTCATTTACCAAAATTGCATTACTATTATCTATTAAAATAAAATAGTAAAACATCAGACCTGTAACATTTTCCAACTTTTCATAACCCATTTTTTTCGAGCTCCTGAAATTTTTTTTTACTTTTAAGAGTTATCTTTTTGAAATAAACGATTCAATTAATTTTCATTTTGAAGTAGAAAGAGGCTCTATGCCTTCTTAAAATACTTACTTTTCCTCTCTTTTAAGGGTATTTGGATCATTTATTTTCTGTAGTGTTTTCACGCAAACAGTATGTACAAGTTCAGTACTGTGTTTTCTGAGGATACACTCGTACTTATTCTTTTTAACCCTATTCCCAATAACCCAGCATTGTCACAAACCGGTCACCCTTCAATCTATATTAGGTCGAGTTTTCAGGAGTCTACTGTAATAATAATAACACATGTGCACACAACATGTACAGCCTCACCTCCTATTTTTTTTCAGCTTTCAGTTATTACATTTGCTTTATTTGCATATTGTTTTTCTTTTCTTAAAGCAATTATAATCTTACTTTTGTAGGAAATCTGATGAAAGAGGAAGAAGTTCTACAATGGTTAATAGATCAACTTGCTAATGATGAAATTGAAGATATCAATGAAAATACCCTCGATAATTTAATAGAAAATAACCCATTTGTATCTGTATTTTTTTGTATGTATTTCAAATTTTGTTTTCTGTAATTTTTCACTAATGTAATCATTAGATAACAACTATTTCACATCATATAAACAGTATTCAGAAATTTTTTTGCTTATTGTATCCATTTGTTACTTTTTTTAGATGATAAATCCAACAAAAGTGCACAAATTTTGCGTGAGTTAGAAAACATAGATGATGACACTGATCGTCATGGCATTCCTTTTGTTCGTATTGAAGATGATTCTGTTGCTAAAGAATATGGAATTGATGATGAATTACCGATTTTAGTTTACTTTGAAAACCGTATTCCTAGTGTATATAAAGGTACCACCTTTCACTTGAAATTTAATTAATTGGAAACCTTCATTTTTCTATTGCTAAGTTTTAAATTTTTACTAAGGTGATCTGATGAAAGAAGAAGAAGTTCTAGCTTGGATTCTTAAAAACAAAGAAGAAGACACAATTGAGGAAGTAAATGATGAAATTCTTGAAGATATGATTAAGGAATATGAGTATGTCCTTGTATTTTTTGGTAAGTAGTAAATTGATATTTAGTTAGTTCATGTATTTTTTAAATTCTCTTGTGAAGAGCCATACATTGATGGACAAGGCCCTAACCAGGTTAGGAGGGCAACCCTAGAAATTTAATTTAAATTTTTATAATTTAATTATTGCTTGCTTTAACTCACATTTTCCACAACAATTTTAATTAAAATGGATTTTGCCTACCAATGTTCTGCCACAAATTTCAGAATAGTTGTTGAAGGTGTTATATTGAAGATTTGCTTCAGTGCGTTACTTTCAGTACAAAAGTTTTGTACTGTTACTTAAATCCTCTATTTTTTCCTTTTTTAAAAAATGAGAATTTTGTTTTATTCTTATTAAATATGAAAATCTACTTTATGTTTATATTCTGTTATTGACCTTTGTTTTCACTATAACAATATTCCATTTCTTATTCATGTCTAAAAAATATAATATGAGTAGTGTGCACAGGTTTATTGTATTTTAAAAATTAGAATTGAGGGGTTTAGCAAAAGAGAGTTAACTCTATTTTAGGCCAAACGGTTAACAACCGTTTCTGGGGACGGGGGGGGGGGGGGGGATCATTCTTTTGTTCGGTTCAACAAGGAGTTATATCCCGATGATAGTTCTCAAGGTATCCGCTACAATGAGTTAGCTGCTTCATTCGCGTGGGGAAAATTGGAGTTAACTTCAGGAGATATGAAAGGGATTATAAAAATTGGAGTTCACTCTTTGTTGCTGCAAACCCTTCAATTTCTGAAAATGAAAGGAAAAGAAACTTGTGCCTATTTGTGCACAAGTAAATTAAAACAGCCATTCAATATTGCATGAATACATATTACCACGTGAATAATTTTAAAGAAAGGCATATGAGGACGTTAAGATGATGGCATTGTTTTTCTTCTTATTGAAAATATTAATTTCCCAGAGTCCTAAGATACTTTTAGTATTCTCTAAGAATCCACAACAAATTAAGCAGAGCTTTTTAAATACCATTAAACTGTATTGTTTTCATACTAGAACTCTCTGTAGTTCCAGTTTGTCAGGCCTTTAAAATATTACCTATCCATTTAACCCAGTGATTCCCAAGGTTGTCTATATCGACCCCCAGGGGTCGACTACAATCTGCAAGGAGTACATGTCAAGGGAAAAAAAATTGGGGGTCCATGATATGAAAATGGGGTTCAACAATAGTGGATCTCATATAAGCTAATGACTCTGTAAAATTTTTAAGCACTAATGAAGAACTTAAGTTACAGTTTAGAAACGGATATCAGCAATTCTGGCTTCAAAAAAACATACCTGTTACTTATCCCATATTATGAAATATCGCAAGAAAGTTTTTTATTGCTTTTCCATCTTCACACCTAGTGGAAAGGGGTTTCAGCGCAGTTGCCAATCTCCTAACAAAAAAAAAAAAAAAAGAGCCAGACTGGACATCATTAACCGAGGAGATTTAAGATTAAACCTAACTAAATTGATGCCAAATGTTGATAATTTATTATTAATGCAACAGGTTCATCCCTTCCACTAAAAGCATTTTTTCATTATTTAGTTATTTTATGTAACAGATACTAAATTTTAATTTGATTTGTTTTAATTTGAATTTAATTAATAAATGTATAAGATTAATATGTGTTTTGTCTTAAGTTTTTCATACTACAGTTCGAAATTTAAATCTTTCACATTGAGTAAGTAGCACTATACCAGCTGTCAAAAATACATCTGAAGTTGATGAATTTGCAAAAAATCAATACCTACCCAAAACCAAAAAAACATGGCGAGGTGTCTACAAGACAAAAATGTTTGGGAACCACTGATTTAACCTTGCCAGTGTTGAGACTCCAGTAATTTTTAAATTGCAATGGTTAATCTCTGCTCCAATGATCAAAAGGTTAAGTATCAGCATAACCAATTTACTGAAAATAAACTCCATTAGTTTTCCAAAATTATCATATTTTGTAAATTTTTCCACGCTAATTACTGTGAATTAAAACATTTGAATGATCCTTGATATGATGATGTTCCATTTGTTTATTTGTTCAATAACATTCACTTATTTATGAACTTATTTACCTTTTGCTGTGCAGCTCCTGATGGCTGTCCCGACTGTGAGAAAATATTGACCGAGCTCGAAAATATCGATGATGAAACTGATGACCATGGCATCATGTTTGTTACTACCGACCAGTTGACTTTAGCAAAGAAGCAAGCAAAAGTGACTAAATTTCCAGCTGTTGTACTGTTCAGAAATGGTGTGCCTATTGTCTATAAAGGTGAGCTTTGCCTTTCATTGTCTTAAAGATACTAGAGTTCACCCAACAGTCAAAATTCGACTGTAATAATTAAATTTAGCATTGAAAACATTGTTATTTATATAATTATATAAGTATCATTCATTAACAATGAGTTTTGTATTTATCTATACTAATATTATAAAGCTGTAGAGTTTGTTTGCTTGAACGCGCTAATCTCAGGAACTACCGGTCCGATTTGAAAAATTCTTTCAGTGTTAGATAGCCCGTTCATCAAGGGAGGCTATAGGCTATATATCATCACGCTAAGACCAATAGGAGAGGAGTTCCGAAAATTGCATAAAATAGTCCTTTTCTATAGGTAGAAATTATCGCATCCTTTCGAGCTTGATACCTTTGAAAAGCCCGTAAAAACTATCCTAGAAAGAGTTTTGTCCATCATGCTAAAATCCGAAACCTCTAAATTAACTAGAAAAGAAGTTATAAGCGTTTTTCTCTGTAGTTTGAAATTATTTTTTCACGGTAATTAACTTAAATTTTATTTGACCTAGATGATGACCGTTTTATTTTATTTGCATTGTTGCATCCTGTCAACAATTGTTACAGTTGCCGTGTGAACAAACAAATGAATGCAGTTGCCATTGTTAAGCAAATAAAAATAATAATAATCAACGTTTCTAGCATTTTGATGAGGCATCACTGTATTTGCAAAATATAATTTAAGATAGACCGTGCAATGTTGGGCTTCGCAGCTAGTTGCTTAATAATTTACTCAACCAAAACACATTGCTATCTGCTATCTATAACAATATAACATTACGTCTCATTATAAATGAGACTTGCCTGACCAAAAAGGAAATAATTAACTAATAATAAACTGTTTATAAATTTTTTAAAATTGATATCATTAAAACTCATCAATAGTTACTAAAAAATGTAAGAAAATCGGTTGAAAAACAGTGAAGAAAATGGTTCTTAACTGTTTTGTCTTTGCCTATTTAAATGTATATAGATGCTGAATGTGGTTTTTTATTTTTGTAGCTGTAAGCAAAACTAAAGACATTTTAAAACTACAGATAAGTAAGTAATGGAATTTTCAGATCTCACCCAAAATTAAATTTAAGGCAATCCCCCTCCCACACACAATCTTTTTACTTAAAAGCTTATGCAGGGGTCACAGAGCCCCTTTTTTAAAAAAATTATCCCTTGTCCCCCCGTTTGAATTCCTTTCTTTTTCTCTCCTGATCGCACTTCTTTTTTGATTGTTCTGAATGTTGTTTTCTCAGCAATTTCAATTCGCATCCTATGATTCCTTTCTTCAAGGTCAACTGGATACTGATCGTAAGCGTTTTTGGATGAGCGAATGCCATTTCGCCAAAAATGGTTTCCCGTGTTTGAGATTTCAATCCTTTTGCATCTATTGAATATTTCAATTTTTTTTATTGCTTGGAAGTTATTTTAACATGATCTGCCTCAGAGTAGCTCATTTTTTTTTTGCATTTTAACAATTACTTTAGTTTACACTTTTTTAATTAATGCATTTTTTCTATTGCTAAAGTTTATAACCTTTTTACTGAATAAGCTCTCAATTTTTTTTTTTTTTTTTACATTTAGTTAAAAGTATATTTTAGTAATTTGTTTATTTTTCTTTTTATTTATTTTTTATCTTGATAAAAAAAGTAGCTGGGGTATTCCCCCAGCATGGCTCTAAGCAGCATAGCTCTAAACAGCATGGCTCTAAGCAGCATGGCTGTGAGCAGCATAGCTCTAAGCAGCATGGCTATAAGCAGCATGGCTCTAAGCAGCATAGCTCTAAGCAGCATGGCTGTGAGCAGCTTGGCTCTAAGCAGCATGGCTGTGAGCAGCATGGCTCTAAGCAGCATAGCTCTAAGCAGCATGGCTATAAGCAGCATGGCTATAAGCAGCATGGCTCTAAGCAGCATGGCTGTGAGCAGCTTGGCTCTAAGCAGCATGGCTGTGAGCAGCATGGCTCTAAGCAGCATGGCTCTAAGCAGCTCGGCTCTATGCAGCAAGGCTCTAAGCAGGTTTGGATGCAGTGCTTACATTGAGCGTGCAATATATACAATAAATACATTGAGAATGCCCTATTCTCAATTCAGTGGTGATTGTCTTGCAGTGCACTCCGGAATTTGTATTTTTTCGTATCTTAACACAGGAATTTCGGTATTTTCAAATGTAAACTTTCAAAATTACAAAATTTTTCAAAAATTATCCAAAATTGACGATATTATTTTGTACATTGTTTTTAATTTACTTCAAATTCCCTAGAATAACGCTGGTTTTGTTACTGTTAATCATTATACCCCTATTAAAATGCCATCCTGTGTTATTCTACTTGTAGAAAATCTTTTATTTTCCATCTATATTTTGATACCTCCATTTTTGAAAAATGCAATCTTTTTGCATCCGCTGTTAGAATTGAAATTAACTAATTGTGTTCTCCCTTGAAAATGTTTTGGAAGGTTTTAGGTATTTTTTCTAAAGTTAGATGGCAATTTTGTTTTCCTATACTTTTTTAAATGATCAATTTTTCTTCATTTTTCAAAATAGCAATTTTGAAAGGGTTTTTCTTTTAATTTTGTTTTAAAATTATGCCGTTATGCATATGCGTAATGCCTTAAGAGCATCAGAACTATTCCTTTTTTTTATATTGAAGTTCCTTTTTTTTTCATATCAAGATTCTTTTTTTTCCTTTTTTTTCTTCCAAATTTTCACTTCTACCCCTGAATAACTCATAATATTTTTCTTTTAAAATAGGCAATTTGAAGGATGAAGATGCATTGTTAAAATGGGTTACTAGTGAAGAAGCTCTAGACATTCCCGACAAAATTGAAGAAGTGAATACCAGGATGCTTGACAAGCTACTTGATACTTCTCCATATGTTGCCGTACTATTTTGTAATTTCATTTTTATTGCATTAAAAGTTTAAGAATATTATTACATAAATTATAACTCAATTTTAACTATTTAATAATACAATTTTTATTTGTAACATACTTAAGCAGTAAACTTTTAAATTCAAATAAATTGTTTTAAAATTTTGATAAATTGTTTTAAGTAATATATTAATAAATAAATAATTAATTTATAAATTTGAAATTCTGTCAATTTTTCTTACAAATCATAATATATTTATAAAATAATAATTGAAATCATTAACAGTATTAATTTTGCATACTAAGTAGAAATGTTTGTCTTTTCATGTCTAGGACAATTCAAAATTATCAGCAATAAATTGGCAGGCGTTATCCTGGATTTGTCACTATATATTATCGCAATCTTTATTTTATACTAAACAATGCTTCCGAAAAGATGAAATGTTTAATACTACAAGAAAACTCTCCTTAGATTTCCACTGAAATGTATTTATTACCAGGGATGTAACTAGGTCATTTTCCAACCGGGGCAAGACCAGGCTTTAGCGCCCCCCTTTTATGCACAAAAAAGTATTTATATATATGTAAACACACACATTTAGGCAATGTAGCGCCCCTAAAATAATCTGGCGCCCATCTGCCTTCTAGTTATGTCTCTTTATTACTTAAAATGGAAAAGGGGGGTGGGGGGAGAAGAATAAAATTCTAAATTTTTTTTTTCCTACAAGTTTTCTTTTTTTTTTTCAGATAAAGAAGGAAATCCTGGGTGTGACAAGGTTTTGGCTGAGTTAGAGAATATCGATGATGATGCTGAGACATATGATATTGACTTTGTCAAAATTTCTGACCCTGAGATCACTGAAGAGTACGGTATTGTGACATTCCCTACTCTAGTCTTCTTTCGAAAAAGGTTTCCCCAGTTCTATGAAGGTAGGATTTTCTTCATTCATTTTTAATATTCAAAACGGTAACTAGTAGTAACAATCTATATATATATATTTCACTTAACGTGGACCAGTTACGATTAAATGGTTCGGTACGATACGATATATTTCCACTCAACACTCAATTTTTAATTTCCTATTCTTTGGAGTGGCAACACCTTAATTTGTTTATATCGAGCAAGCAGTCTCACGTTTACAGCTAGCGATCTTTTTCTAAGCCTTTCGAATTTTAAAGCGTTTTCTACGATTTTATCTTAACGTTGAGGGTTACGATAAAATTATGCGATACGGTACGATACTGACATCATGAAAAAATCAAACTACGGTAAAACGACATTTAAAAGTTTGTTTAATGATTAGCATTAAAAAGTAAAATATTTTTATTTATTATCATTACTTATGGGGACTTTAACAAATTTATTTGTGTTTCTTACAAATACCATTTATAACTCCATTTTTAATTTCCGATTCTTTGGAGTGGCAACACCTTAGTTGGTTTATATTAAGCGATCATCATTCTTAAAAGTTTGATTGTTGAACTTATAAGCCAGCAGATGTTCTGCGGGGATCAGCTAGTGTAATAGAAAATATTAAAGCAAAAAGGGTAAATGGTGAATTGGAGTTTTTTAAAACAATTTGCATACAATAACTTAATAATATTAATGATAGTTAAACGTAGCAATCTATTTAATAAATTAGAATTTATATATACAGTCAAACCCCACTGTAACGAACCCTCAATGGACCAACTTTGGAGGTCGCTATAACCGAGGGTTTGCTATACCCGATTTTGCAAAAAAAAGTGTTAACTGACTAAGATACTTCTGTATAATAATCATATTTCTGACAACAGTCAGAGTAGAGGAGTAAAATATCAACTTTAAATATGGTTTTTAGTAATAAACGAACAAATTTTAAAAATTTACCTTATTATTTATCAATAGTATGAAAAAACAATGCTAGTATTGGCTATAAACTTTTGGATTTTATGTACAACATTGTGAAAGACAGCATTTGACTAGACTAGAACACAAATGACTTGGAGTGTTGCTGATACAAAAGGCTTAAAATTTTGGATCGCTATAGCCTATTATCTAACCTTTGGTGATCGTTATGAATGTTTGAAAATGCATTAGTGATGCAAGGCTGCAGTTGGGACCATTTGGAAGTTTTGTTTCAACCGGGGGATTGTTATATCCCGGGTTCACTATAGCAAGGTTCGACTGTATTTCTAAATGTAACAACAATGAAATTAATAGAGCCAAACTCATCACAGTGGTGAATAAGTCTCTTGAAAAAGGATATTTTAATAAAATGGTACATTTGTTAAATGTATAAATACATATTTGTCGTTAGGTATAAAAATTACTCTTTTTATTTTAAATGCTTTTTAAACGCCACTCCTAATTTTTGTGAATTTCAAAATCCAGTAGCATCTGCTTCTCTAATTCTTGATCATTTATTTTGTACTTGTGAAAACAAAAAGTTGTTTTTTAACTATATAACTTTGATTTAATAATTTCCCCAAATCAGTTAGGAATGTATATATTTCTCAGATTGTTTAAGTAGTAAAAGAAACCATTGTTGATCAATGTAGTTTTTACTAATTTGATTGATATTGTTTTTCCTTGATTTAATCTACTATCTTAATTTTATTTGTTATTTTTGTTTTTTAGTTCTGCTAATGTAGTATCTAGTTTATCTTCTAAGTACTTTTAAAATAGGATTTTTTTTTCTTCCCCACACACACAAACCTTTTTTCCTTCTTATGAATGACTAACATTTTATAAGAGTTTTAGTTTAGTTTACCACAATAAAAATTAACAAGGCACTTACTGACATTGTATTTTGTGCATGTTCTCAATTATTTTTATTTTTCTCATTTTAATATCAGTCAGGCAATTAATAAAGCGAAATAGAAAAGTTTATTTTCCTGTACTTTTGTTTTTATTTTTTTTAATATTAATTATTGTTACCTAATTAAATTCAATCTTTCATTGACATTAAGAAACGGTGTAATTGTTTATTTTTTAATTTCATCTCATAGATTTATTTTGTGTTATGAAAAAGATAGTTTAATGTGTTTATTTGGCTCTGTTAATGTCCCCTCTCGAAATTCAAATGAATGTTTTGTTTTTAAAGGTGACCTGATGGATGAAGAAAAAGCATTGAAATGGCTTGTGGAAAATAAAGAAAAGAAAGATGACATGATCGACTTCGTTGATAAAAAGATGATTGATGTTCTGCTGGATGATGTAGATCACATTGTCATTTACTTTTGTAAGTTAAATTTAATTTTAAAACAATATAAAAAAAGGTTTGCCTCAAAATTCATTGTCATTTTGTAGCTCATAGGTTCAGAATTCTGATTTTTATCTTGTCAATTGATGCCTTTGTAGAAAATATGAATGTGATTCACTCACAATCCCTTCACTTTGTGCTTTTTTGAAATTTATTACCCTATTAGGTACAATTGTCCTTCTATATTAATTTCCCAAAAATTTCGGCCTTTTTTCTTGAAAACTGGAACGTTTTGAAAGCAAAGAGAAAGAGAGACTGATAGCTACGTCATACATTTGATGTTGGTATGTAATATATATATGATGATGATATATGGGCAGTAAGCTCTTATACTGGATGTGGAACTCGTTATATGCAGTATTAGGGGTAAAAAATCTATATAATTTATGATTATTATTTATTATTTTTAAATTTATGTTTTACCTAAAAAATTGGGGAATAATAACATATTAAACTGAGATAAAAGCGAAGGAAATGTTTTGAATCTTTTAAAATCATTTTATTACCAAAATCATAGTTTAATAACCTTAGTATAGATTTCTGTGTAATATTTATTTTGATTTTTTTATATATATAGATGAAAAGGGTTGTGCTGAATGTGACATTATAATTAGTGAGCTTGAAAAAATTGATGTTGATGCAAAGCGCCACGGTATACATTTTGTCAAAACTGATGATGTTCGACTTGCCGAGGAGTTGGGTGTAACAGAATTTCCTTCTTTGGTTTATTTTGAACACAAAATACCTAGTATTTTTTCAGGTAAGGTCATGAATTCCCTTTTTAAGGTTCATCTATTAAATTCCGCTATGCTTCAAATTTCTGTCTAAAATTCTACATCTGGGCTTTAAAATTTTAACAGTAGGTGTATATTTGCTTGTGGCAGGTTTTGAAAGTGTAATTTTCCTTTTAAAAATACATATTTAGTGCCAAGGGGCTGAGTATAGCTTAGATTTTAGAATCCTGCACTTATAGGAAGCAAATTTTTCTAATACCGAGAGGTTTTCATCACATTATTATTCTTACTAGAGATCATTCCAGCTCAAGTTATTAATCATAAGCCTTTTTTCATTTTTATAACTGTAAATTAATTATTTAGAAAACTTTAAATAAATAAGTGTATAAGTGTGATATATATATATGATATTGTATTCTTGTAATACATGTTAAAAAACCATAAAAAACAAGCCTATTAATATAATTCAAGTAATAAACTATATAATTAGCAATATGTAAGCTATATAAGATACACAAGCTTATTGATAATTCCTGATAAGGAATATTAATTGGCTTATAGCAATTTCTTTGGGATAAAAAAAATTAAACAATATTCAATAATATATCAGCAGCTACACAAATAATTATTTAGAAAAATATCACAAAACAGAGGCATAAATTCACATAAACTGAGAATGTTTTCTAATTTATTTTTATTAGTTTTTCAAAATAACTAGGAAATTGTAAAGTGCTTGACTGTGCTGATCAATAGATGCAATACTGATGTTATTGAAATTAGAAATCAGACATTTCTTAGCACTTCTTTAAACTATGGGATAAAATGAGAAATTCAAAACATTAATCACTCTATTAATAGTAGTTATCTTATTCCATTTAATTCTCTTTGAAAAAGGGCTATTAATTACCCTTAAAAACTGTTTATGATATAAATCGGCACTCTAATTTGTTACAAAAAGATTGAAGGAAATAAAATATTTCTAAGCTAAGATTTTATGAAACTTTTTCAGGAATTTACCTATAAATAAATGTATAACTTTCCAAACCATCCAAACATGATTATATCACAAAATTTTTTCTACCTTAAGATATTTAACTTTTATTAATTTGATTTAATAATTTTTTTTTTTCCAGGAGATTTAATGAATGAAAATCAGGTTCTGGAATGGTTAATGAAAGAGAAAAATGAGGATACTATTGAAAATATCAACCGAGAAATGTTATTCAAGCTCATTGAAGATCATGAATTCCTTGCAGTGTATTTTTGTAAGTGCAAAAAAAAAAAAAAAAAAAAAAGCTTACGTTATCATGATTTGAAAAATAAAAGACTTGTCACTTTTTTTTTTTTCAAATTTCACGCTTTGCTTTTATTGTAAAAAAAAAGTAAACATACTTTTTTTAATATATATTTTTCCAATACATTTTTTTAGTAAATTAAAACTTCACTCACCTTCTGCATTCATGTTGTGTTTCAGATCTTGAAAGTGATAAAGAAAGTGAGGATATTGCAATCCATTTAGAAAAAATTGATGATGATTGTAGTGAATATGATGTGCATCTTGTAAAAATGACAGATAAGATAATGGCTAAAAAGCACGGTGTAAAAAATCCACCAGGTCTTGTGTTTTTCCGAAATGGAAAAGCAATTAAGTACCCAGGTAATTTATTTCACTCTATTGAATTAAATTATTGTTATTATTATTTTTTCTGAATTAAAACACATAAACCCTCCTGCACATAAGTTGCAGCATGTTCCTGTACAAGGTTTCTGTATTCTAGTTAGAATTTTGAATTGGCATTATTTCTAACAAAAACATTTGTAAGCCAATGAACTCCTGTTAGTTTATCATCTAATTTAAAATTTTTAGATATTTTTAAAAAGGGATGAACCAGAAATATTTATTCATATATTATTTTCGTCTTTTTTATTTATTTTTATTTTTCTCTCCTATCTAGGCTCACCTGAGCGTGAAAATGGTCAGATCTTTTTGTAAAAATGAGATTCATTTTGAAAACATTGCTTGTTTATCATAGTGAAGAAAAATTTGATGAGTCATTATGCAGTCTTAAATATTGAACTTATACTAGCACATCTTGTTATTGAACACATAAAATTAATGTGTTGAAAGAATTTTAGAAGTAATTAATACAACTAAATTTAAGTAACTTTGTTTTTTGTAATTTTGAATTTTATGATGGGTTCAGTTTTGTTATTTCAATTTCTGTTAGTTGCTTTTATTCTTGAACAATTACATTAAAATCTTTACATTTTATTATCTTGCATCGCTATTACACCCCGAAAGTTATTGCGCGTTTGGTTACATAAACTATTTATTTTATGAGAGATTAAATACATAATTGAGAAAAATATATGCGTAAAAATTACTTTGAGCAAACATATATGCAGCCATCGCATTCTAAGGCTTCAAGATTATTTCCAAGAGGTTCTCATCCTTTATGTATTACATTTGGTGTTTTTCTGTTGGTCATTGTTAATATAAACAGTACTGGTGTACATGTGTACAACATATGATGTGTGCTTTTCCAACATATTCCAACATCTGCTTTTTCCAACATAAATATTTTTGTACAATTCCATTTGATTGTCACTGTAAACCTAATGTTTTTAAGATCAATTGAATTTTTATGATCTCCCTATCTAAAAAAGTTATCTGTACAGAATCACCATTTTTTAAAAAAATTTATTTATTATTGTCAGGTCCCCAAAATTGATGATGATGCTTTTTTTTTTTTTTTTTTTTTGCATTTTTCAATACTTTTCCTGTTTTTATGCATTTTTCTAAAGTTTTTACAGCATTTTAATGTACTTTACTCATTTTTCAGAGCATTTTTCCCATTTTAGCTCTTTTTTAAATTTTCTGATTAAAATTCATTCATTAAATTTTACAAAACACATAAAAGGGTTGGTCAAGGGTAGAATTGGAAATCTATTGCACAAAACTGAATGAAAAGCAATCAAAGGAAACAAAGTCATTTTGACATTGAAAAATTTGCTGGTGTTTTAATTGGTAAAGATTGTGTGTGATTTTGAAGAAAATTGATCCATGAGTGACTCTATTTATTTCAAATTTACCCCAACTGTGTCTGAATTGAAAAAAGTTTTTCAGGATTATTTTGCAGTCTTTAATAATGTAAACAAAAAAACATTTAATTACTCGGAGCAATTGAGATTCTGTCATTTAAGATTAAAGTTATCAAAGCACATGGTTTACCATTTATTGGTGCATTGTTTTTATTTTATTTATTAATTTACTTTAAAAAATCATTTAATGATATTGCTGTCAAAAATTTTCAAAAAAACTAATGATTTAAATGTTTTAACAGCATTTTGACCTCGGATCTAAGTGCATTTTTCAAAATGTTAAGTACATTTTTTTCATCTTTAGTGGGTTTTTTTTTTTTTTTTTTGAGTCATTTTTGGTGGGGGATTTTTTTTACAGCATTTTTAGAGGTTTCTCAGGTCATCAACTTCCAAGGGCTGATTATTATTATTTTTAAATTTTTGGATAGTTAAACTTTAACTATTTTTGCATATTTGTCGATAAAAATATATACAGTGTATGTGTGTCTATAGCTACACGTTCTGCCAAAAATTTGAACTTGTTTATTTATTTGCAGGAAAATTGAAAGATGAAGAAGAAGTTTTAGAATGGCTCACTAGTCCTGAAAATATGGCAGTTAGTGACATCATTGAGAAAGTTAACAAAAGAATGTTTGAGAGAATTCTTCACAGATTTGACTATGTTGCAGTATTTTTCTGTTAGTTTCTTTTTAAACATTAAGTATTGCTGTGTTGTTTGCATTCCGTTGTCATTCTTATTATTTAAGGGATCATTCATATATGATATTACGCTTCAAGGGGGGAGGGGGCTCGTTAAATTGTGACAAGGGGAGGGGGTCCCTTGAAGTGTGACATTTTGTGACAAAGCGGGGAGGGTGATGCATAAAAAAGGAAAAAAGCATGGCATCATTTATGAACGGTCCCTAAGTTATATCTTATTTATTAAATAATTGTTAAGGGAAATATATTCTATTAAAATCATTAATATGCTAGTAGTATTAGATATATGTCTATATTTTTTTTATTAGATGAAAGAATGTTTGTGAATTGCTCTATTTATCTGTCTTAATAAAGCATTTGAAGGGGAAAAATTTATTATTATATGGGACCATTTATAAATGGTGTTGGGCTTTTTTCAAAATATTTGACACCCCCCCCCCCTCCAGTCCTTTGTCACATGTCACGCTATACATAGGTTATGTACTTGCTGTGTGGCAGTTCAGAGAAAAAGTACTTCATTATAAATCACATTTCTAATTTTATTTTTGAATTTTTAATCACATTTGAGAGCATAACAATAATAGTGATCATATGCTGTGTACTTAATTTGTATAAAATGAGATTAGGGTTTACAACAAAAAGATAATTAGTATGTAATAGTAAAAAATATTGTTTGAACTCTGAAAAAAACACCCACGCTATTTTATCTTAATAGTGTAAATGCCTAGGAAGATTTTCTATTAAACTTTTAACTAGAAGTAAATTTAGACTTTAATCAGCATTGGTGTTATCGATACAGAATTAAATCAGGTAGTTTGAAATCAAATTATGAAAATCAAAAAAACTTTTTAAATAAATTTAATTTGCTGATTTTTAATCCTTTTATAGAAACAAATGTATGGTGTCACACTTCTTGTTACCCCCTTCCCTTGCTTGTTCTAAACTGTCACAATTTCCCAAGCTCCCCTCCTCAAAGTGTGACATCATTTATAATTACCCTATAAAGTTTGCTTGCATTTATATAATTAATGAATATTAAAAAGTTTTTTAAATATTTCTTAGATGCAAAAGTTGGTTGCAAAACATGTGCCAAAGTTTTGGATGAATTGGAGAAGGTGGATTACGCAGCTGAAGCAGAAGGAGTTCACATTGTAAAAATTGATGACAGTAGTTTTGCCAAGAAATATGGAGTTTTTGCTTTTCCTGCAGTACTGTTTTTCAGAGGTCCTGACGCAGAGCCTATAATATATGCTGGTTTGTATTGATAATCTATTCTTTCTATTTAAAATAAATTACCTTTGTGCAATGAAAGGATATGTCCTTTTATTATCAGAAGAAAACATATCTGAAAAGTTTAAATGATTTTGTGTAAATTTAAACAAATCACAGAATTTAAAATAATGAGATCATGATTTTAATAAAATTTCAGTAATTTAAGGTTTTATTGAAAATTTTTGATTTTTATTTTAAAAATATCTTGATAATTTCTTGCAAAAAAAGATTCAACCTATGTTAATTGGATTAAAATGTAATGCTACAAAATTAGGACTCATTATAATAGCTTTAGCATATATCTTCCAGCTAGAATTGATATTAAATAATCTCGCTAAAAACGTTACTTTTTTACTATGAAATAAGATTTTTTGCTCTTTCATTGTTCGCATAGACCAAACTTACTTATTTTGATTCTTTATCTTAAGATTAATTCTGTTTTTTAGTGCTATTTAAAAAGTAACCTATCCTTATTAAAATGTCTCAAATGTGTGAATTAGATAATTCAAACAGATAGTTCAATTAGAAAGAAAAGGAAACTGGTATTGAAATTAAAAACTTTTTAAACAGGAAAACTTCCTAAGCTGAAAGTTCTTAAACAGGTTTTACTGTAAATTTAGAAATTTTATCTTTTCTGGTTTTAAAGTTGCACAGTAGTAATACTTTTATTAAAATAATTCTTTTTTAAATCACTTTTCTAACATAGTTCAGAGTTACCCCAAATAGAAGAAACTCTTTGAAATGGATTAACAATTCATTTTAAAGGGTTTTCGTAATTATTATTTCTGAATTTCTGGTCTTGGTGACTATGCAATCAGGGGTTGCGCCAGAGGAAATTCAGGTCCTTTTCTGGACTCTTCACAAAATTTCAATTAATTAAAATAGACTCTTCACAAAATTCCAACCAATGAAAATGGACCCTTCACAACATTCTGAGCCACCGAATCATACTTTTTACAGAATTATTTAAATAAACACCGAAAATAATTTTTAAAAATTTTATCACTATGTCTAAATTTTGAATTTTCACAAAAACAGTTGATTTTTCTCAGAAATGTTTTTAAAATTCACAAAAAAAACTGATCCTGTTAAAAATGCGGATCAACCCTTGGAAATATTTTAAGAGTTCTTCAGTTGAGTTTGTTCAGTTGCCTTCAGTTCAGTTCTTCATCAAAGTGGCCCTGATTGATTGTAAGGGAATGACTTTAACTTTTCAGGTGACATGAAAAATGGCGACAGGATGCTCGATTGGCTTCTTACTCAAAAAGATCCAAGTGCTGATATCATAGAAGAGATGGAAGGAGATGAATTAAGAAATATGATTGAAACTGCAGATCACCTTGCTGTCTTTTTCTGTAAGCACTCTTTAAACATACATTTCAAAATCAAATTTAAGCCCTCTTATTTTTGGTCTTAGTTGTCAACCATCTTTTATATAATTTCTTTGATTGTTTTTTTTTTTTTTTTAAATTCTTGTCAAATTAATTAATTTTTGCATTCTAATAAATCAATCAAACCCCTTGGTTTAGCTTATCAGACATAATAATTACACATAGTAAAGAATTGTGTGTAAATGATTGAATTGAAAGTTACTTTAATTGTATTTGTGTTTATTGATTTTTTTTCAATGTTAACATGCATGTAAAATGTTTTAATAATTTTGGAAAAATTAATATTTATGGCATTTATAATATCAAACCAAGCACTTCTTCCTAATGCAAAACAAAAACACAATAGCATAGTGGTGGAAATAGTTTCATTAAACATTATTTGAACAAATAAAAACTCAACTTTAAAATAACATACGTTCATTGTGTAAAAATTTAAAAGAACATTTTCTGTGCTACTCAAATTCAGATAAAGTATGTACACAGTTGACTCTTTTACTTGAGACAAGTAATTTCAAATATCCAATAATTTAAAGTAATTTCTATGTGCACATTATTCATGTGTATGTTTTTCTTGTGGGGATATTCATATAATATGGCTTTTGAATTACCTAGGATCTCCTCCTACAGGGGGACAAAATTTTTTCATCCCAATGCGTCCTCATAAGGTTTCTCAACGAGCAGTGAGGGTAAATGTGAGATGAGGTGTTCCCCCACTTTTCAAAAAATAAATACCCATGCGTTGCCCCCCTTCTATTTTCACTAAAATCCATCCACCCAATTCTAAGAATAACCCTTAAGGTGGAATTTAATTTTTACGTTTCTGGAAGTAATGGACAATACTGAGCATGACGTATTGGTACTAGGATTAAAGTACATACTCTTGTCAAAAAAGTATTGTACAAATATACTTTCGATAATACAAATGTTGTTAACAACTGCTTTTCTATACTTGGCTGCAACAACTGCTTTTATATACTTGGTGCAGTTTAAACTTTGAAAGCACTTTAAATTTAAATTTCTACTATTGATTCAGATACATTCTTCAATTATTAATTTCTTAAATATTTTAAAGATTTCATTAAATTTACAGGAAAGTATTCAAATGTAAAACTACAATTTAAATTTTATTTTGAAGTATTTGAATTTGCGTTGAAATACAATATTGCTAGCAAAATTTAAATAAGCTCTTTTGTATGCAATGTTGACTTATTATTTTATTTCAAATAAACTAACTTCCTAGTAAGAAACTAAGATGCCAATAATCCATTACAATAATAGCAAATGTTTGAGCCTTGTCTAATATTTGGGAAATATATATTGCTTTTAAAAAACTATTTGATATAATTGTTAAAATGAAAAGAAATGTTAAATGAACTTTGCTTTTTGTCAAATAAGGAAAATTTTCATTCGGGGGGGGGGGGGGGGAGATGCTCTTTCTAGCAATTTCTTGGCCATCCTCCCTCCTACTACTTTTGTTTTCACCCGCTTGTACCACTGTCCACAAGAGCATTCTTATGTCTCATAGTGTTAAAAATCATGTAAAAACTCTTTGATTAGATCTTCAGATTTCTCATTCATGAACTAAATTTGATATCAAAATTGTAGATTTCTATTTTAAATATAATAGTATGAAATATAAACCTTTGCTAAGTTGTTAACTGAAAAATATTTTGATGTAATATACTAATGTGTTTTTCTTTTACAGACGATAAAAATTTATGCTCTAATTGCGATAATGAAAACATTGGTAAGAAAATTTTACTTTTCAACAATTAAGAGACCAAGTTTATAATTAATTTAAATCCAATGATGTAAATGATTGTAATTAAATGTACAAATATTTTATAGACACCATGGAATGTGAAGACTGCCAGATCATTATGGATGAGTTAGAGAATATTGATGATGATACTGATCGAAACGGAATTCAATTTGTCAAAACAACAGACTTGAGTGTTGCAAAACATTATGGAATAAAGATTACTCCAGCATTGGTTTACTATGAAAATCAAGCTCCTAGTATTTTTGAAGGTAAGTTTATTCTCCTGCCCTTATTAAAAAATATTTTAATATTATTCTGCATGTGTATGTGTAACATAATTATTTAAATCTGGAGAAGCATAAAAACTCCATTGTCTGTCCTAAAACCATTTGAAATTTTCTCCATGTTTTGTACTAGAGAAAGTACTTTTTTACAAAATTGCATGGTACCATAATTTTGTTAGAAAAGCTAAGCCTCATATTAGTTTAGAAGTTCCTATTAAATGCATTCATTATACCGGTGCACCAACATGAACTTTTTTTTCTGAAGCTTGAACTTACAACAGAAACTAGAATATATGGA
The DNA here is from genome assembly GCA_038502835.1 of Octonoba sinensis. Classification (NCBI taxonomy): domain Eukaryota; kingdom Metazoa; phylum Arthropoda; class Arachnida; order Araneae; family Uloboridae; genus Octonoba; species Octonoba sinensis. The sequence continues at coordinate 105,089,056 of CM076606.1, read as the reverse complement.
TTGAATTTAAATGTCAGTTTTAAAATTTTATAAGCTACTCAGAAAAGTGTAGCATTTTTCTGAATTGTTTTTTTATAATCTCTATCAAATTGCATCAACAAATCAACGTTTTTTTCACCATTTGATGTTTTATTTTTTGATTAAACGAAAGGGAACGTATTAGGTATTTCTTTTCTATGCCATTTCCAAATTTAGCAAATTTGTTTTATTTTTTGTAATTAGGTACTGAACATTCTCAAAATGTCTTCCCCGTGAGAGCAAGAACTGTACCAACTAGAATAAAATCATAAAAATGAACTAATGCTTTTGATACATGAATCAACCATTTTGTAATTAAAGCAATTAGTGTGTCAATCTTATTATATTAACTTCTTTAGTGTTTTTAAGTATTAGCTTATTTAGTGTATCTGTGTTAACTTATTTAGCATTTTGCCAGTTTTACTGCAACTAAGTATGTATGCCTATTTCTTGATGAAAATGGTTTTGCCACACTTGATGCATTCTGTGCTCGGGGTCAGTGTTATGTCCTATAACTGGTGTTGAGAACACAATTCAAGCAAAAAACTTCTTTCATTAAATGCAAGCTGCATCTACCTGATGTGGGGTGCTATTGGAAAAACAGACAGGACATCCTTTCACTTTGAATATGGGGTCATTCGTAAATGATGTCACGGCTCGAGGAGGGGAGAGGGTTCGAGAAAGTGTGAGTTTGTGATAAGAGGAGGGGAGGGGGTGACAAAAATTGTGACATTACACATTAACATTTCAGTTTCTATAAAAACACTAAAAATCAGCAAATTAAATTTATTTTGAAAGGTTTTTTTTATTTCTACAGTTTGATTTTGAAGTTTCATTGATTCTTTTGCATTGTAAACACCAATGCTGATTAAGGTTTAAATTTACTTCTTGTAAAAAGTTTAAAAGGAATAGGCATTTACACTTTTAACGTAAAATTGCGTGAGTCATTTTTTTAGAATTCGAACGATTAATGTATTCACTGTTCTATACAAATTATCTTTTGTGTTGTAAACCTTAACATCATTTTCTACAAATTAAGTACACAGGTGATCATTATTATTATGCACACAAATGACATTAAAAGTTAAAAAATAAAATGAGAAACGTTATCTATAACACAGTGCTTTGTTTTCGAACTGCAAGTACCTATGTTTACGTAAAATAGCGTGACATGTGACAAAGGGGGTAGGGGAGTATGATACAGTGTGACATTTTGTGACAAAGGGGGGAGGGGGTCAGATATATTGAAAAAAGAGTGACATTTATGAACATTCCCTATAACAGTTATTCTATTCACAACTGATATGTAACACAAAAAAAATACACCTGCTCTTACGCACTTATGAAAGCGAAGGTTCGTCTGTAACATGACTTGTGGCGCCAACACTAGCATAATTTATTTTGGCATTGCATTTGTAACATCTGAAGTTTTATTTCCTGCGGTGTGGTACTTTGATAGTAATTCAAATAACTAACCATCTTGTGGACTTAAGCGTGACTAAACAGCGGAGAACAAAGTTGTTCTACGGATTACTGAGGAGCCCTAGAACTTTAAAGGAGAACCAAGCCACTAAAACATCATTGGAAGAAGTGTTGACAGATCAGTAATAGCCTTACCTCAGCTGGGATTTAAATCCAGACCCTTGGTACAAGACTTTCAGGTTTCTTGGCTATGGATCTAAGTGACACAGCAGTGTGGATCTTCTATTAAAATTTATAGCAAGTATTTTTGATGTGTTTATATGTAGTTGAGCTGTGAAGAAGAAACCTTGGCGTTTTTATCATTGCTTCTTTTCTCCCCCCCCCCCCTCCTTCCTCTATTCAATTTCTTTAAACCATTTCATAATCAATATGTTATCTTTTGTTCTCAACAGGAGATCTTGCTGATGAAGATGAGGTTTTGGATTGGTTGCTTCATCAGAAGTCGGAAGACACGATTGAGACTGTGAATAAAGCAATGCTGGAAAAATTAGTGGAAGAAACCCAGTACTTGGCAGTCTTTTTCTGTAAGGAAAGCTACTTGTTATGCTAAGATTTTTTCTTTTTAATCATTTTGATTAGTAAATGGATCCAAAGCATTGATGTTTTTCAAATACTAGTTTTAAGAGGTCACTTTCAACATGGCCTTGCACACTGACACAGTGTGTCAAAGAATTTTTAAAACTAAGTTTCTAAAATGAAATAAAAAGTAGTAATTTTTTTTTTTTTTTCAGTATTTTTTTTCAAAATAAGCCTTTGGCTTCGATACATTCGTTACAGCAGTTTAGCAACGATTGGAATCATTGTTCCATCTCACATTGTGGGACTGACTCCAGAGCTCACATTGAAGCTGTTTGTATAGTGTCAATGTCATCAAAGTAGAGAAAAAGTAAACAAATGAACTAAGGTTTTGGCAGTGGATCAGCTGATAGTTAAGGAGTTTCACGAATGCTCGATAACACAGACAGCGTCACTGTAAGTTTAGTTCCAGCTGTAGTCTGTAAAATTCTTTGACACATTGTGCACAAACAGCTTCAACGCAAACTTTGGAGGCAGTCCTACAATGCGAGATGGAACAGGCATACAAAGCATTGTTGAACCACATAACAAATGTATTAAAGCCGAAGGAGCAATCTTGAATAAAAATACTTAAAAAAATATACTTACTAGTTTTTATTTCATTTTATAAACTTAGTATTGAAAATTCTTTGACAGACTGTGTATATATGTATTATCGGTGGATTTTAAGAGGGCATTAATAAACGACTGCCAAGTAATATCATGTATTAAAAAAAATCTTTGATATGTTACTGCTATAGGAAAGTAATGTGTGCTTCCAGTACAAGTACTGCATCTCCTGCTCAACAGGTTAAGACCTATATTTGGCTCTAAATCTAAGGACTCCAAAGATTTGTGATTTATCCAAATGTAGCTTTCGTAAAATAATTGGTATTTGTTTATAAATATCAGCGTTGGCTCAATTTTGCCCAACCAGGAAAACCCGGGCGTTTTTTTTTTCTTCAAAAAACCCAAATATAATTTTTGGGCAATTTTTGTAGTTATTTGTTACTTTTTGCACATTCATCTCAGGCAGGGTCGGCTAAGGAGGGTAGACAGGGTCTGTGCCCCGGGCGGCAACTTTTAGGGGCACTAAATTGACCAAGCATGTGTGCGCATATAAGTATGTGCGTTTTTTGGTATGTATGCTGGGGGGGGGGGGGGGGGGGCGCTAAAGCGTGGGTTTACACATGGGTAATTCTAATCCGAAATTCTCCGACATTACTGAAAATTTTCAAGCACCTGTTCCAGAAATTTTTAAAAACAAAATCGGTTTTCTGAATTTTTTAAAATTTATTAATCTTAAGATTTTTTTGACAATTAATATCTGTGCTTTTCTTTCTACCTTCAAACAAGCAAAATGTTTTGTACTACTTTAAGAACTTTTCATGTAATATTTTTTTCCGGAAAAGAAAAGACTTCTGGTATTAATATATTAGATCTTTCATTTAATTACTTGAAGGATTATTTATGAGCTTATACATATATATTTGAGTGTCTATTGTGTGTTCAGGAGGAGGGGGCAAGGCTTGTTAACCTAAGTAAGTATTTTTTTATTTTAAATTGATGGCTCATACTTTCTCCGAAAATTCTTTGTGAAGTTCGAAAAAAATTTCTTGCTTAGATTTACCTGTGGTATTCCTCTGTTGGAAAGTGATCTAGTAACATTCCTGCCCCTTGCAACCAAAAAACTTTCCTATTGTTGCAAAATGAGCCAACAGATGAATAAAGAGCTTTATGGCAAATATTTCTCTACAGACTCATAGCACTGATAGTTAATTAGCTATGCCTATTGTGAAGCATAAATCTGAATTAATTTTCAAAAATCTTATTAAAAGGGTGGGCTTCTTTGCTTGTATCATTCATTTCTAATTCATTAAATTATTCAAAGTAATAGCAACAGTCAGTGTTGTAGTTGAGAGAGAATGACGCCTCCCTACCTTTTCATTTTTACGCAAGTGTCCCCCACTATGTTTTGAACATTGACATAAGCGTATTCAAATCTCAGGCTAATCTTGAAGTTAGGAAAAATTACTACTTCAATAGGGTTATAGGCAATTGGAATAGTTTACCAGAAGCGACTGTTAATTGCAGCGGGGTAAAAACGTTTAAGAAATCTCTTGATGTTCATTGGGGACTGCTAAATTGACTAGGACCAGCTTAGCTGGGCCCTGAGCCTGTTGCTGGTCGTCACTTTTGCCTTTGTATTTGTATCCCCACTTTTTGATCTTTGTATATGTAAGCACCCCCCCCCCCTTTTTTTGGACAGAACTACACCACTGACAAGAGTTATACTAATAAGAAAATATTGCTTTCTCATTAAAAGGATTTAATTTGCAGATAAACCTCACTGTCGTGCTTGTGAAGTTGCTCTGCTGGAATTGGAGAATATTGATGATGACACCGATCTGTATGGAATAAGTGTTGTACGGATTTATGACATCCAAGTTTCCAAACGCTATGGCATTAAAACATTCCCAGCTCTTGTATATTTCAGAAACGGAAATCCTTTGATCTATGATGGTATGATAGCAAAGTTTGTTTTGCTGAGTTTTTGTTTTATTAATTACTTGTGATTTAAATAGCGACATGTGAATAATGTGGTTTGTGTTTATTTCGTGTAGGAGATTTGAAAAATGAAGAGTCTGTGTTAGAGTGGCTTATTGATGACGATAACCGGGAACTGCCAGATGAAATTGAAACCATAAATATTAGAATGCTGAATAAATTGGTTGAAGAATCTCCATTTTTAGCAGTCTTCTTCTGTTAGTGTTTTTGATATTTCTACTTGATCTTGAGTGCTCATGAAAGAGTTTTTGTCCCTTTTACTAAATTCTGTAATAAAAAACTTGCTTGAAAAAGGAGAGAAAGAATGAATAATTATGTTAACTAAAGGATTGTCCTGAATTAGAATGTTCTAAAACATCGTTTTTTGTGATTTTTTTTCTAGAAGAGAAAGAAAAAATGAAGGTTTTAAATTTTTAGGTATAGTTTTATATCATATATTTAGAATGGGAGAAAAAGAAAAAAAAATAATTTCTAAACCTATTTCATGAGCGTCTTGCCCCTGATTGGCGGGCGTGATAGCTAAAAAAACTAAACTTATTTAACTGAAACACAAAGTTTTTCTTCGATATTAAGGTCTCTTCTAAGTGAACTAAAAAAACTGTAGAAAAAAATAAAATTAAAAATTTTGGCTTGTTTTTTATGTGTTTTTCAAAAAAGGTTATATAAATAAATAAACTCTGAGTTGCTATAGCAATTATTTAGATAAACGTTTTGACAAACTTTTTAGTTCACTTAGAAGAAAATTTGATGCTGAAGAGGAAAAAACTTTGGTTCAGTTAAATCAATTGTTTAGTTTTTTAGCTATCGTGCCCAATCAGGAACAAAACGGCCATTAAATAGGCTTAGAAATCTTATATCTCTATATATATTTATATGTTAATTTTATTATCATTATTATTATTATTATTATTTGTATTTATTAAACATATAAAACTATGCCTCAAAACTCACCAACTTCATTTCTTTCTTTCCCTTCTAAAAAATTAAAAAAAAATACTGTTTTACAATATTCTAATTCAGGACATCCCCTTAAATTACTATTCATGGTTCGTTAGCAAATTGTTTATAGATGAATTGTAAGAGCATAATTTGTATGCGGTTGAACTTGGAAAAGATATACATTATCTCCCTCCCATAATCCTACTTTCTAATTTTTGTTTTGCAGTACTTATTGAATTAGTTTAAGTGGTTGGTAAGTAGTCTTGAGCAAAGGAGAGTTAGATGAGACATGATTGAGTTATTTAAACTCATTAAAATGGAAAATGTTGATGGAACCAATTTATGAACAGAAGGTAGAAACAGAGATCATTGTTTTAAGCTTTTCAAATCTCTGGCTAATCTTGAAATTAGAAAAAAAATAACTACTTTAATAGGGTTGTAGTCAGTTGGATTAGCTTACCGGAAGCTAAGATATTGTGTTTCCCTTTAAGCTTTTATTTATTCAATTAGTTTTATTTATATACTGATGTATTTTTTAATTTTTTTATAGCTGATTTGGATTGCCAGGAATGCGAAAGAGTGCTGATGGAATTAGAAAATATTGATGATGAATGTGATGTTTTTGGTATTGATTTGGTCAAAGTATTTGATCCCGAAGCAAGACAGCAATATAATGTGGAAACTGTTCCAGCTATTGCCTTTTTCAGAAAGCAAGTTGCTATGTTTTATGAAGGTCAGTCTTAACATTTTGCTTTATAAACAACATTTTTATGTTTTATTATTAAAATTATTAGTATTTATGAGCAATTTTTGATTTTGATTTGAAGTTGCATTTATAAATTAGAAATATTTGTTATTTATCATTTCACATTAAAGTTTTCCCCTCTTTACTATCCGCTAAATTTTATTTTTGCACACTGAAATTAATTAGTAAGAATAGAGTTATGTCACCTTAACCTGAAACGGAGGTCAATCCAACATTTTCAACAAGGCCTTGTGTTTAAAAATTTTAAAGAGATTTTTGAAAAATCAAATAATGTTGTGAAAATTCAAAATTTAAACATATAATGATAAAAAATGTATTAATTTTTGCAACTTTTTAAAAATAAATAATTCTGTAGAAAGTACTATTTGTTAGCTCAGTATTTTATAAAGAGTCTGCTTTGATTGATTTGAATTTTGTGAAGAGTTCAAAAAGGGACCCAAAGATGTCGAAACTGCTCTTTTTCAAGTTATATTTATTTTAAGTAAAAAAAACACACACACGCACACAAGTTTACATTTTAATGGTCACTTTTTTTTAAGCTGTGGTCATTTTTTTTACTATTTTGAAGACTCCAAAGTGCGCCTAGCCCTGATGTTTGCCTAATTGTATCTTATTTCTGTAGGTGATCTTTATGATGAAGAAGCTTTACTCAAGTGGCTAACTAGCAATGATGTTTTTGAGATTGAAAATGAAATTGAAGAAGTAAATAGAAAAATGCTAGAGAAATTGCTTGAAGAAAATGAATTTGTTGCTGTATTCTTTTGTAAGTTAATATCTTGTGTTAAGAAGATTTTTTTTTTAAATTCATTTGCACACATATCTGTAATATAATCTTTCCATTCGTTTATTTAATTAATCAAAAAAATTTCCACAGAGAAAGTTGCAGTTTTTTTTTTTTTTTTAATTTTTAAATGTAAGTTTTAGATTTTTCATGCTGCTATTTTCAGAGAAACCTAGCAAGTCTTTTTTATAATTAAATTGCTAATGGTAAAATGGAGAAAAATGCGTGCACTAAATCTTCAAGTGTCACGTATCAACTGTTATAGATGAATGTTGTTTACACTTGTTAACCGCTTCCCTTGCAAAATTTTTTTTTTTAAAATTGCAAAATATGTAGGTTTTAAGCTGAATTTTGAATTTTTTACAGGTGTAAAAGCATTACCTTGAATTTCATTGTAATATTAGTTTACTATCCCGAGCTATCTCGGGTAAATGGAAAAAAGTTAAATTTTAGTCTTTGTTTGATAGGTTTTGAAACAAGGGACAACACAACAAACCCACAAAACTTTGCAAACTGCCAATCAAAACTGAATATTTCCTTTCACTTCCTCCAGGCCGAGTAAAACCATGATAAAACAGCATACTGACAAATTCTGCTTTGCCCGAGTGTTCTCAGGATAATATTGAACTGTAATATATACGAAGCCTGAGATAGCTCGGGATAATCAGGCAAGCGGTTAAGAAATCTGCCGAGGGGAATACCTCCGACATAAAAGTAGCTTCCTTCAAAAGTGGAAATAATATTATTGCATTTATATACTCAATACGTGATTAGTTAGTAATTAAAACTGTTTCTAAATGGCTTCTCTTATGAATGCTTTAGATGAAAACAACTGTGAAAAGTGTGATGAAGCTTTGGGAGAATTGGAGCGCATCGATGATGAAGCGGATGACCTGGATATAATGTTCCTCAAAATAAAAGATCCCCGTTATGCCAAAAAGTTTGGTATTTCCCAGTTGCCTTCTTTAGTTTACTTCAGGAAGAAGTTTCCTTCCGTGTATAAAGGTATCTGTTCAAATTTCCTGGCTCTGTATGACTTAGAATAATATTAGTTGTATAATTTATCACATTTTCAAGCAGTGTGCTTTTTTTTTTTTTTTGGATACAAACTTTATCTTTTATGTAGGCATTTTTTTTTTGGATACAAACTTTATCTTTTATGTAGGCATTTTTTTTTTTTTTTTTTTGAAAATGAAAACTAAATTAATTACCTATATTCTAATTTTGTAAATATTGCAAATAATAATTCTTGACATCATTTGCCTATGTATAGACATGCCAACTCTCCTGCATTTGGCAGGGGACTTCTGCTTTTCTGTTCAATCTCCTGCCTCCTGCCAATACAGAAATTTCTCCTGGTTTATAAGAAGAAAAAAGTCTCTGAACTTCTCTTCAGTTTCATTCATTTCTTTGACATGAAAACTTAAAGACTGTTAATACTTATGTCATTTGTGTTTTCAAAAGGTTTTAATTGGCTGCAGTTTCATCACACTATTCTTTTTGTATAGTGTTAGTGCTTTTCGTAATCACATAAAAGTTCTACATATAATCACATAATTCTTTTTATTTTTAGTTTTAAATTATCTTTTAAAAATGCATAACTTATAAAATATGCATTTTATATCTTGAGGATTAGTTTTTATGTAATTTATATCCAAGAGAATGTAATTTATATCTGCATAACCCTGAGAATAATGGTCATGGGACCATTAAATACCATTGTTAATGCAAGGATATTCTTAAATTAGGGAAGCAGACAGTTTACCTAATAAAATTTGAACTACAGTGAAATCCAAAATCCTGGGAAATCTGAATGAGTTTTTCTTACGAAATTTCAATTTGAAAAACACTGAAAAAAAAAAAGTTATTTATTTTGTCATAAAACAATTACTATAACCTTATTTTATTTGATTAGTTGAAAAATTATCAAATACAATTATCATACCTAACAAACTGTAAATGAGTCTACATACTTACATCATGCAGGATTGAGAAACAGTAAAAGTTGGTTATTGAAATTTTTTAGGTTAATCACTTTGCAATAACAATGAAATAGCAATAGAAACTCGCAAAATGTCACTTAATCTTTCACTTGAAATCGGTTATCTTCAATTGTCGAAGTGAGGAGAGTTCATTATTATGCCATAACTAGGGTTCGTTATTATGTTATGGATAGTTTTTGGATAATCCAAACAAATTGAAATCCGATTGTGCCTGTTCAATCAGGGTTAATTTGTGCCTTTTTCTTTTAACATATATTCTAATTTTTATTTCTTTTTATGTATGTGTGCAGTGTACGCAACAGTTTTGTACACTTAGCCTTTTATGCTATTAATCACACACACATGAGCTCTTGTGTTCGATTGGGGAGAAAAATTCAGATCATTCTTTTTATTTATTTATTTTTTCCCTTCTTCTTTTTGAAAACCGTTAATTTGAAATGTAGCACTTAGCAAATCCCAATCAGGTTGTATTTGAGGGGTTTCGCTGTAGTAAAAGTTAATTTTAAATTGAAGATGTTATGAAATCAAAGTTACACTATAATATACTTTTTTTATTTATCTAGGAAATTTGTTGGAAGAAGAGGAAGTGCTCGACTGGCTCAGGAAAAATAGGTACCGCCATCCCGAACTGAATCTTTTCATGTATGGATTAGCAGCAATAAGTTTAAGTTTTGTTTTATATACCATTGTTTTAATTTATTGCTTCAATAAAAATAAAGACAAGAAAGAATAAAGTGAGAAGAACTCTTTATCTGTGAAAAAGTGAACTTCAATAATTGAAAAACTTCCAGTTTTCCCTTTAGAAAGAGGGAATTATTTCTGTTGAACTCTTAAGGAAATCAAATTGTGTATAGTCAGATCAGCTTTATTTACCTCTTCTGCAACTTTGCTTGACCAACATAATGGATGTTTTGTACATAAAATGAAAAAAAGAGCTCTGTATTTATACTCAATGTATGTACATCATGCATTGATTATATTGTGTAGCTTTTTCCATCTAATACACATGTGTATAATTTTATGCAATTGAATGTACATATATATGCCTAGACAATAATTCTAAGTTTTCGATCCATCTATATATATATATATATATATATATATATATTATGCAACAACTGCTGCATTGTTTAAGCAATACAAAGTGATATAAAGAAACTATTTTTAAAAGTTGCATTTTATAAGAATTATTAATGTTTCTGTTAGAATTGCAGTGTGTCAAGGTTTTATTTGCTCATGCTTTTAAAACACTGCCATTTTTTAAAAATTTATTTATTCATTTTTCTTTTTTGCTTCCATCTTGCAAAGACTAATGCCAGCAGCAGACAGTGTCAGGTTTTGTTGACTCCAGTCTGCATGCCAGATTTAATTATCCTTTTGAAATTTATGCTCTGCAGTTGATAACCTCCTTTATAAAGCTGTCACATTTGATTATATGCTTAGTGCAGCGTTAATTTCTTCCCCAATTTCTAGATTTCTTAGGGGTTTGAAACAGCTGAATCTTTTCTTGTCTTTTGTATGGAACATAAATCCATCAAAGTCATTCATCTTAACTTATGTAAGTCAACAACTGAATCATATCATTTCTGTTTCTTTGTTTATAGTCTAGTTTATCTGTAATCAGCTTATGAAAAGTAAAGAATCATAAGGTCCTTTAAAAATTTATTTATCATCATAAAAGCTGTTTTTTTTTTTTTTTTGCTCTCCTCTCAAAACTTGGTTCTATAAGACACTTTAAATTGAATAGCATCTTTCCAAAATAGTGCCTTAGCCAAACAGAACAAACTTTAAAGCAGAATTATAGTCAATTTGTGCCTTTTTCGTTTAATATATATTCTAATTTTTAGTTCTTTTTTGTATGTGTGCAGTGTACGCAAAATTTTTGTACACCTAATGCCTTTTATGCTATTAAGTATGAACTCTTGCATTCAATTAGAAAAAAAAATTAGATCATTCTTATTATGTATTTATTTTTTCCCCTTGAACTGTTTGTTTAAATGTTCAAAACATTGGTTGGTCAACATTATTGTTTTAAGATGAGGATGAATGGAGATTAAATTCTTTTTGAAAAATGTTAATTTGAAATGTAGCAAAACTTTCTGGTATTTTTTCTTGAGCCCAAAATCACCTCTAATCAATGCAGATTCCTGTGAGTTATTTGTAGAGATGCCCCAAAATTCACTTTCACAACTTCTATAAATCGTACTCAATATTTATGTTTCTACGAACAAATGTGAATAATGGATATAAAGGTCTAATTTGCTTCAGATCAAACATGTTTTGTTTTGAAATAAATCTACGGTTTACTAAAGAGATTTATTTGCCATTCTTTCTTATGTACGACATGGAAGACTTACGTAGGATGCACATTATACCATTGCTGTTTTATTGCAAGATTTTTTTATATCTTTTAAAGTAATTTTGTAAACAAACAAACATGTCATAGAGAATGATCCTTCAAAATAACAATAATAATAAATAAAAATGAAATAATAGTAATAATAAAATTAGCCTTCTTTTGAAATATGTCTTTAAAACATTCGAAAATTAATTGCAGTTTTTTTTTTTTTCAGTTGCAGGTTTTATTTAATTATTTTTTAAATTACAATCTATCTCAGGCAAATATTTCACTTGGGATGATGATGAGTCCCCCCCCCCCCCTCTCTCCTGTATGTCTCAAGAAAAATAGAAAAATAATTTTTCCAACCTGGGCCAAGAGACAAATTTGTTTTCTGGCCTGTAGCAAGACAACACTATTTTTATGAACTCGTGGAAAAAAATGTTTCAAATATTGAAATTTTATTTTTGGTAAGTGATTTCCCATGTAAATAATAAATTTTATTTCAATACATGTATAAACCCTAGTAACTTGAATAAGGCTTCTAAATCCATGTTAATTATTTTTCAAATTAAAAGTATACTTTCGTAATATGACTTAAAGGCAAGAAGGTGTTCATGGACTTTGCATTATATTTGTGTGTACAAGTTTTTCTTCATCAGAAGAAACTTTTCAAGTACTAAAAACTACACAAATATACTGGTACATCTGCTCTTTAAAAGTATAAAAATGTTGCTCAATGTTGACTTATATGTGTATTTTTAATGTATATGGTGTTTTGGAGGCATAGAGGACTTTCTCTTACATTCAAGTTTTACCATGCATCTAATAAACTTACATTTCACCAAGAGCTTCCAATCAAAATTTGTTCATTACATTCACACACAAATGTTAGTGCTGGAAATTTTAATTTTGATGTATTTAAGTCCATTTTTCAACGTGTGGTTTTGGAGTGAAATCTAATAAAACTGACTGAATAAAGGAATTACTGTATTCTTTAGTTATTTTTACTGAAACTACAAATTAAGGGTATAAAGCATCAATGCATTCTTTTACTAAAATGTTTCACAATTAAGAGTATTCATGTAACAAAAATGCCTTTTTACATTGAATAAAATGAGCATTTTATTAGAAAAAATTATGGGATCGGTACAAAAATCGAAATTAATATTTCCAGCTTTTTGTTAAATATTACACTGCATTATTTTCATTTAGTTCATTGTTGCTGTAGGATTGTTAATCATGGGAAAAATTTTAAGCAAACTATAAATTTCATCAAAGCATAATTCTGTTTGAATTTGTCTGCTTGTTGTCATTTGTTTATATTGTACCACACAATTATCAAATTGTAACCATCTTGTGAATAAACTGTCAACAGCAAAAAATTGCGAGTTTTTTTTTTTTTTTCGAATTTTTTTTTTTTACGAAGTAAATATACAACCTGTTTTGATAAGCAATATTATTCAAATAAAAAAGGGAGGAAATCATGCCTTTAACATTTATGGTTCATAAGTACTAAAATATACACTTGTTTTGCTAAGCAATATTATTCAAATAAAGAAAGGGGGGAAATCATGCCTTTAACATTTATGGTTCATAAGTACTAAGGCCCAAGTAGGTTTATAATACTTCTACGGAATATTGCTATACTTTGCGATCATTCTCTTGAACCCAGTTAATAGAAAAAATACCTATTTATCATTTGTGAAAGTTATAATATAACACTAGAAAGACAGAAAATTCCTGTATGCCTAGAAAGCCTGAAGTAGTCAGTGTTTCCCTTTCGAAAATTTTGCAGATAATTATTTCTAGATTTCTTTGTGAGCGAGTCCACGTGCCCCATGCATGTTCTCTAATCCCTATGCAGCAGCTGAGTGTATGATGGTGTACCATGGTGTTTTCCTTTTTACGTCAAAATGTAAAGCTTAACTCTCTTTCAAGGAGCAATCGGCATTGTCCGACGAGGCAGCTGTCTCATTTGTTTAGTATTTTGGATTGAAACCGGTTGGAAAAAGAGAAAGGTCAAGGTCAAACCAGACTGAATGATACTTTGCCCTGCTACAGCCATTAAAATAAATGAAGAGTATAACTTTTTTCATTGTAAAATACCTTAGGGGCCACAGTGGCCCCTCCCATCATTCTAGGTATAAGAATCAATATCTACGCTTCTATGAGGATAAAACTAAAATGATTAAGCACTTAAATATAATCATATTAGGAAAAGTCAGAAAGTTATTGGAATTACGAAATAGTAAATTGCCAGAAGGGCCACACGGTCCCCTCTGTCTTTCTAGTGTTAAGTGTAAAGAAGACTGGAAAACATTTGAAAAGTTGATGGTTTTCTGGATGAAGGAAAATCATTTACAACATGTGCTGTTTAAATGTAAATATATTAGCAAGATATTCAAAGATAAATCTAACATGATTGAGTGGCTCCGTCACCCACTGGAATGCATCTAAAACTTAATCAACTTTCATTTACATTGATTTTTTTTTTTTTAATGTTTTTGACTCTTGACATACAGAGCAATTGACCATGTTCGACCTTTTCATGGGGATTATCAACTTTGAAATCGTAAACTACAAATACAAAAGCCGTACTATTTTCCGATTACTAGGGTATGTAATATCCAATTCTTATTTCTGTGGGTCGCTTGCGGCTTTAGCAGAGAATCAGCCCGAAAAATGTGAGAAAAAACAAAGTTTTTCAATGATCTTTTCCCTCAAAGCCATGAACAGTGTCTCTTTCAGGCATTTCTCCTGGGGGGGGGGCACTGCCCCCCCCCCCCCCAGGGAAAAAATTCAGATTAAGACTTTAGATTCAGAAGCAATTTTAGGGAAAAGACATCAAACACTCACTAGCGGCACCAAAAGTAACCTAAAAGATAAGAATTTATGTTGAAAAATTTGCAGGGGAAGACTGGCCAAACTGCTTTCTGCTTCCTCTAAAATCACTAAAGAATCTCAAAATTGTATTGTTGGGAAGATTTCAAAGTTTCCTCGGGAAAGCCCACGAACCCCTCCCTGCCTCCAGTAACGTTGCCAAAGACAGACTGAAACTTCACTTTTAGGACTGCAGTTTTGAAAAATTTTTTAGGGGAGATTTTCTGAAACTCCATCCTCTAAAGTCCACTAAGAGCCTAAAGTTGCATTATCAGGAGCTAATTTGCTAAAAAATTCCGGCTGAGGACCCACAGGCCTCTTTCAGAGATAGCCTAAACATTATAGTTGTAAGACCAGTTTCAAAAATTTAAGATGCAGAAGCTCCCAAAAAAAAAAAAAAAAAACACCTCCCTAACTTCACCAAAGATAGTCTAAAATGCACTTACTGTGCATGGTATCAAAAATCCCTCATATACTATATAAAATATATTCATATCATCATTTCTAGTCATATATATATATGTAAGTATAAAAAGGTAATGATTTTGGAAGCATACACCGTCCCTCCCCTGAGTAAAAGGTCTGAAAGAAACACTGGCCATGAATGATGACCTATCAAATTGTTTATGCTAATATATGCCTAGTATCAAGTAGTGTCCGTATTAAAAAAATTGTCACGGGTTAGATTTTAAAAATAGCATGACAATAATTTGCACCATTCAAGACCTTGAATTTCGACCTCTCTTCAAAGACAAACAAGTCGATTATAAAAGGAAGCAGGCTTAATTTTTTTCTCATTACAGTGCTAGTACAACCATATCCTTAATTATACATACATAATTAAACATATCCTTATTAAAGGAATTACTGTATTCTTTAGTTATTTTTACTGAAACTCCAAATTAAGGGTATAAAGCATCAATGCATTCTTTTACTAAAATGTTTCACAATTAAGAGTATTCATGTAACAAAAATGCCTTTTTACATTGAATAAATTGATATCCTCAGGGGACGCATTAAACGGTTGGTGGCTTCCAGGGGCCCCTTCCTTGTTTCAAATTTCCTTTTTTATTATTTCTCCATTGTTTCACCTATCTGAGGTCCTCGTGGCAGATTATATTAAATGCAAATTTTATAACATAGTTTAACAAAGGTGGGGAATGCCATCTTTCACTTCAATTAATTGAATCTTGAAAATTCCCGTTAGTTTTCGAAACTTTTAAGTATGAAAATTTTTGGCTGTTTCAATTGTTTTTTCTTTTTTTAATTAAATTTTAGTTTTCATAACTTTCAAAAATTACTATTTACACATAAAAAATTTGGGTTTAATCTTTCATAAAAAAATGGTGATATTTAGCTACAACCAAGCAAGTTCATCTCAGTACCAAACATTAGTTGCAGCTAAATGTTACCATTTTTTGATTAAAGGTTGAACCAGAATTTTTAGCAATGGGAAACAATAAGATTGGGTGGTGGGGGGGGGGGCTCAAGTTTATTTTACCGCCAGCAGAGGCCCCCAAACTTCTTAATCCGCCCCTGCATATCCTTAAAGAAGTTGAAAGGTTGAAAGTATCACAAGTATTTCAACTTTTTAAAAAAATGACTCTTAAATTGCACAAATATATTGTAATTGCACCAGAAAATAATTCAAGGTAGAGCTCAAAGTGTGGCTTCTCACATTTCGGGTCTGGGGGGTGCAACCCAGCCCCCCCCCCCCCCCCACTCCGAATCCTTAGTTCAAATAATATTATTATGTTTGTTACAATTTCTACATTATTGAGACGTAAAACATTTCCAAAATAAGGCTACAAACCTGCATAAAACCAAAATAGCAATGTAGCAATCAGCTTTTTGAGCAGGTTGAGGCAATAGCTGTGGTAGTTTGAAAAATATTGTGAAAGCACAATATTAAATCCTCAATCATTAAAAACCTTGCACCACCGAAACAAACTATTTTTTCGAGGAAAACGTACTGGAAAATATTATGATAGCATAATATTAAATCCTCAATTAATAAATCTTGCACCACAGAAACACCAATTTTTTCGGGGAAAACGTGCTGGTGGTTCGGGATTGGGAGGAAATCCTGTTGCGCCACTGGTGAATTCCGTTAATCGTAACTGAGTATTTTAGTGCTTTTTTGCTTGCAAGCATTGCTGATCTTTAGTAATTTATTGGGGTACTAATCAAAGAGCTATTGCTTAGACACTAAGACCCTTAACCTCTCTGCCACCAATTTTTTTCACCAATTTAGAAGCAAAAAGAAAACGATTCTGAGTCAGTTCGTGAAATGAAAATAAGAACACTTTGGCACCTCATTGAATTCGACAGCAATCATCGAGTTAGTTCGCTAAGTTATAGAAAACATCTTTGCAACGTAATATGTCGTACATTAGAATGAATGCAGTACGCACCTCACTGAATTCGATAGTAACCATCGGATTCAGTTTATTATATAGAAAAAAAAGACTCTACTTCTTGTACACAGGAACACGTCATACACAAGAATTTATGCAGTACGCTGTAATAAAATAAACTGAAAAGAAAAGATTTGTAAAATTACTATTTGTGATAAAAAAATAATTTTTTTTGCTCTCAGCTTGACTCAAAAATTTAAACTTCTTTTAAAAATTACATAAGATTTCAAAGCAAATAAATTCAAAGAATTTTATATCAAATTGTATAGTATAGTTTTAATTTCAGTCAAAAGATGACGCTATGAATACTGCTTCGGAAAAATGAAGTGATGCGTTTCCTGACACGAGTGCGTCGTACATTGACTCAAAATAGGGATCATTCTCAAATGATGTCACGCTTCAAGGGGGGAGGGGGTTCAAGAAAGTGTGACAGTTTGTGACAAGGGGAGGGAGGGGGTAGCAAGAAGTGTGACATCGTACATTTTGATTTCTATAAAATCAGCAAATTAAACCTATTTTATGCTAATATAATATAGCGTGACATGTGACAAAGGGTGGTGTATGTTGAAGTGTGACACTTAGTGACAAAAGGGGGGGGGGGAGTCAAATATAGTGAAAAAAGTGTGACATCATTTATGAACGGTCCCATACCTGTTCGTTAACGATCACCTCAAATAAAATGTGCAAATCATGTTTTCTGTGTTTTTTTTTATTATTATTATTTTAAAGTACGAGTTCTTGTTCAGACAAATTCTCACCGAGTAGGCGGTCAATCCTAGTACGGTAATGTCTAATGTAGGTCGTATTTCCAAATCCTAGTACAGTACGATAAGTAATATTGCTAATCCTAGTATGGCACTATTTTAAGCAATATTATTAACGAAAAACTCCGCATTCTGCTGTAATAATTATGCAAACGAATTTAAAATTTAAAAAAAAAATCCAAATTTTTACTTGTTGTCTACCGATACTTCAACTGATAGAGGTAAAATTAACTGTGAAAAAACATTATCTCATCACTTTTATTTCACATTTAAAACTACTTAGAAAACTGGTTTTAAAATTAATTTAGGAAATATATATTGCGTAATAATCACTCGATGTTATTTTTGATTTTGATTTGCATAACTGCATGAAAAATATACTTTAGGGAGCTAATTTATCCCTTTTTTTAACGAAAACGACTGAACCTTTTATAATACATAAACCCTCAAAGGGTTTAAAAGGTCAACGACATTAATTATAAAACGTTCATTCTCATAATGAGAATGGTGAATTTGACCTCAATCAAATGACATCATTGAAGCGGCAAAAATTATATCCCTTGAATCTTCTTAAAAAGACAAAAAGCATTATTATCTATAGTTTTTAAGTGGAACTAAAACATTTCTTTCTTGAAATGTAGTAAGTCTAAAATAATGTTAAATAAGTTTATAAACACAAATATTAAATAGCCATAGGAAAATTTCAGAACTTTTCTAGCTGTGCTTTATACATATTGCTCCTTGGAATATGAATTATTTAGCTACCAGTTTTTTTTATCACTCAAAGAAATACAAGTAGGAAACGCAAAGTTAGCTAGTTTAAGATCATACTTCATAGGATCATTTCTATAGTATGATTAGCGAGTTCGCTCACCGAACTTCGCAGAAAACCCAACCACGATGATGTGGAATGGGGTTTCTACCTGAGCGTGAAACCGGAGGTGGTAAACTTTTGTTTCCCAGCTCCATTGATGATCGCGCCTTACGTCTTCGTGATGTTTGGAGGGTAGATACTCGTTCTGAGTGGTTTCTTATGAAACTAGGGGTCTTCAACCCGGGGCCTGCCGAAGGTATTATAGTCGCCCGCCAAGCCATTCTAATAACTTAAAAACGAAAGTGTTTAAAAAAAGTAGATAAATAAAAGAAAGACCCTTCACACATGCGCTAGGGGAAAACCGGTATTGAGAGAAAAACTTGCATATATTTCTTGTTTGAAAACTGACTCTTCATTTAGGAGGATATGTGGGGCATGTAATTTGTCTGTTCTTCGGAGCTAGGATACCACCATGTATTCCCTTTTCTAAAAATTTAATTCAAAAAAAGTTAAGGTCCTCTTGTAATAGTGTAATATAAATCATGCTATTCTCAAAAAATACAATAGCTTTACTTTTACAAAAGGAGTGAGAAAGTAGACACGCTTGGCTCTGCGATAAGGGTGTTAGTAAGGAGAGGGGGGGCCCTGCCCCCAAGATTTAAAAAAAAATGCTTTTTTTTCTGCCTTGTTATGAGTAAAAGCGTTTAAATTTTTTGTTTGCTTTTTCTTTCCTAATATTTTTGCAATCCCAAACGCGTCTCCAGGGGCCTCAAAAATCACAAGTTTGCATATAGTTTTCAAAATTTTCCCCTGGGAGATTCCCCCGGATCCTCTTCGACTGTCAAAATTTCGTATCTCCAGTTTGGGAGGGACTCTTCATATGGCTCTACCCCCTAATGTAGAGCTGGAAAAGCCACGCCGTGGAAACATTAATTATAGTTTTATGGGTTTATCCATGGCCCACAAGTTAAAAAACGTCAAAAATGGCCAGCGCATAAAAGTTTATGAATGAGGAGCAATAATTGGATGGAAGGACATATATAGGGTATATGATACGGGGAGGGATTTTTTAAATTTTGTCCCGCCACGGAAAACTCGAAGATCCGGCACTGAGGCGGGGGGGGGGGGGGGGGGAGACGCCTAATAGTTCTTGTTTTCTTTAATTCGTTGTGTATAATTTTTGCGAAAAATTTTGTGTGAAGTTTAGAATTATTTTTAACTGAGAATGAACTACGGTGTGGCCCGCCGATCTGCTCGAGCTAATAGATGTGGCCCTCGGACGTAAAAGGTTGAAGACCCCTACTATAAACAAATGTGGCAGTTCTGGCTAATTTCAGATGCTGCTGGCTGGAAGAATTTTCGGTTATAACCATGATCAAGTTTGACTAATAATGGCTAGTTTTAATTTATTTTTTGCATATTCAAGTCTATTATTCGTTTTTTCTTTGTTTCAACCAAGATTTTCTTGCTTTGAGATTTAGCCTTGCCAATGTGCGAGTAATTACCCGAAAATCGGGTATTTTGGAGGGTGTTTTTAGAATTTTAATAAACAAAATTTCGTTATTATTAATGGCAACAAACACTTGATGACTCTAATTATGGCAACAGTTATTGCTGTACGCCGTTGCATCATGGAGTATTAGGGTACAGCACTACACACATGATCGAATGAGATTGTCCGCTATCTACGGATCTCAACCGTTATAGCAATTTGTTTGAGAAAAACACTTGCTCACCCGAGAGATAATATCAATAGTAATTGTTATTATTACAAAAACAAGAACAAGTACTGAGAATTAAAAAAATGAGAACAGTAAAAAAATCAATTTAAATATATTAAATATACTATTCATTTACTTATTTTATTATACTTGTTTTTCTTTGTTATTTTCGTTCTCGCCCTGTGGGGAGTTAATTTTTCTACCAATACCTCTCTACAGCAATTGGAGTCAGAAAAATGTTGATCAGCGTGCTTTTGCGAAAACAAGACTTGCAGCAAAAAAAAGTCTCCCTTTGTTCTTTAATTATTTATTTACACAAGATTGGATTATTTCACTCTTTGTTAATTTATTTTTTTTATTTTGGGAATATTTGGGATTTTTAAATATTTTGTTATTTCTTTATTAGTACTTACATACTTTATTTTCTTTTTCTTTCTTCTTTTTGTTTTCTAGCAAGCGCAATTCGATTTTTCCCCCGCTATGCCTCGGAAAAACAATTATCTTTCTTGAAAATGACTTTGGAAAATACCTTTCAGTGGTATTTCAATTTCTTCGTTCTCATATCTGCACTTCGTTTGTTTCCTGCATTCATATCTATGACAATTGGAATCCGTGAAAATAAATCTATAATAATCACTTCATTGATAAATGATAAAATGCTACAAGAAATGTAAATTACACGATGATATTGTAAATGGAATCGTACTTCAAGGACTTGGCCCCTCAAATAGGCGAAGCCGATAGCAAGCAAAGAAATCATTTCGGAAAGACTGAACATTCATTTTTAAAAAGAACTAGTGACGCGACCGATTAGACATCCGTCGACGCTCTATATTCTTACTTGATTTTTCGAAAGCAGCAGGTAAAACTCCGACAGCTTATTTTCCCCCTAGCCAAGGGCGGATCTAGAAAATCTTCAAGGGGGGGGGGGGCGATTTTGGAAATCTCGGGGTTCAATGTAAGGATGGATGGAGGAGATTCTTCATTCCTTTTCAACAGTCCCTCCGCCCCCCCCCCCCTTTTTTTCAAACAGGAACGAAAAAAAAAAAAATGCTAGTGTAGTGATATTTAAAATTTTACTAGCACATTTTTTCAATGCATATACGTTTATTCAAAGCCCTTATAAAAGGAACACAAGCTGACTTTTTTTGCTTTCGCAAATCTGTCTATAATTTTTTTCAACGTCCAATGTAATATCTTTATGGATATGCAATAACGCTAATTCAGTGAGTCTATCATCACTCATTCTGCTTCTTAGCCAAGTTTTAACCGAGTTAGGATTTCCTTCAAGCTTTCTCAAGAAAAATGTAGGCTTGTAAATACATTTTCTAAATTTGAATTGATATGTCTAAATTACAAAATAATAGCAATTATTAGTAATATATTTTCTAAAATTTTCAAAATGTACTAAAAAAACCATCAACGAGTATGTGCAATTTATATAAACATCTGTAATTATGAATGTTCAATGAAATATTTAAGACTCCAGGTTTTAGCGTAAATGGTAGCACCCGTTCGTTAATGGTGAATAAGACTATAAAAGTGATGACGGAGAACTTTTCTGGTCGGGTAAATGGTCCTTTTGTGTTCCTTTTGGTTCGTTTCCTATTCACTAGGTGGGCGATAGTGCCTCTCTTCAAATTTTATCAACATTAGGGAGCCCTAACAATTCACTAGCGGGCGGAACGCTCGCTTTCACCGGAATTCCCGAAGCTTATTACCAGCCTAAACTTGAGGAGCAACGTATTATTTTCCTTTTATAGTTTCTGGTCACTTTTTTTAAACTGGAAATCAAACAATCGTTTGTAATAACCATGGAGGTTAAAGGGGAGGAGCGAAATCTTCGTTATCTTGAGTTGGCATCATTCCGTTCACCTTTCCTAGAGGGCGCTCGTTCCAAATGCTCCCATGTATGGAGACAAATCAATGTTAATGATACTGAAAACGGTAATTTTTTATTAGCTGCTGTTTAAAGCAAAAATTTTTTTCAGACTTGAAATTAGTGTTAAACATCGGAAAGCATTATGAACTAAATATGGTTTTTATCCCAATAAAATGAGTTACTTTGCATAGTAATGCATTACTTTTTATAGAAAATGCTCAATTTATTTGCTGTTTACAAACTCGCCGAATGACAGAGGACAGGTGACAGTTGACAGAAGTTGCCACGCAATTTGCGCTCTGCGAAGTTTCGTGTTCTAGGATTAGGATATTTCCTATTTCGCTCTATAATTAATAGATTAATCTTGCAGTTTTCATTGAAAATTAATATGCTTGTTTTCTAATTATTAAATAAATATTTTTTGGAAACCATCATTAAAAATGTAATAATTTTCTGCTTTAAATTACTTTTAACAGGTAGAAAAAGCTGCTTATAATCAACAATCAATTTAAAATTTTAAAAAAAATTGACTTTTTTACAATTTTTTAATTATTTATAACTTTTTCAATTATAACTTTTTTTTTTTTACATTTTTTCCTTTTTAATACTTCCCAAACATTCTAGAAAAAAAGTTAGCATGGAATCAACTATCTGAAACTTAGTTGAATTTTAATATTTTTTTTCGGTAAAATCTCAGAAAAAAGGACAAAAAATTCAAATTCAAGAATTAAACAAAAGAAAACTACAAACTTCAGATTCAAACCCGTGCTAATTTTTTGTTAAATATACTCCGTGGAATATACATACAAAGTTTCAATGCTGTATCTTTAGCTGAAAAAAAGCCTTAGGGATTTTACTACATATAATTGGTCAAAAATACAAAGCTGAGAAAAATGCATTTAAAGTTTTTAAATGCAGAATGAAAGCATCAAAAGTCAATCACAAAAACTGGAATATCTTTTAAAATATTGCTCACATAAGTTTGAAATTTTGCATGAAGCTTTAAAATAGTTTTAGAGATCATTCATAAATGATGTCACGCTTCGAGGGGGAGGGGGTTCTTGAAATTGTGACAAGGGGAGATGGTAACAAGAAGTGTGACATCATGCTTTATGCAACATAGCGTGACATGTGACAAAGGGGGGGGGCGGTAGGGGTCCGTTGAAGTGTGACAAATTGTGGCAAAAGGGGGGGGGGGTCAAATATATCGGAGAAAAGTGTGACATCATGTATGAACGGCCTCATCTATTGAAATACGGAATAAAAAAAATTTTCGGTATTTTGAACAATTTTGAGGTACTGTGCCCCCTTAATTTTTAGTTTCCCTTCATAAGCCCATAGTAATATTTTACAAAAAGTAATGTGATATGCTGATGTTTGCTGCCTAGAAAATAAAAAGTTAAAACTTATCAAATTTTTAACTTAATTTCAAACAAACAAGCAATAGTCGTCGTGTGACGGATATTAAAGAAAAATTTGTCGGATACCGGATAACATTTGACTTCTGGAATACCCCCCCCCCCCCCCCCGTTGGTTCGACCTCACATGGTTTAATTTCTTATTGATTCATAAAATAAAAAAAATTAAATCCCAAAACTCTATTTAAATGTTCTTTTCAGATAGATGTTTCATAGAAACCTTTCTCTACTCCTGCTGAAAGACATGCAATCAGACTTCCCCGCTGAGATTTGGAAGGTGTTTTCATCAGCTTGTCTTGATTATTTGCCGGCAAATTTTTGAGCTCTAACATTAAAATAAAGTTATATGTAGTTAGAATGCAAATAGAATCATTACTGAAGTGATTTGAACTCCCAGGAAAGCCGCTAAGGATTCTATTGGTCATAATTCATTAAATAAGCACTGTAAATTAAGGAAATGTTCTTATTATGACTTTTTTGTTTAAATTTTTTTAAAGATTGTTTGAATTCTGAAAAATTATCCGCGCTATTGTGTGAGTAAGCGCTTAAGAAGATTTTCTTCTAAATTTTGACTTTTTACTGGAAGTGAATTTAAACCTTACTCAACGTTGATGTTTTCGATAGATTGAAATCAATTAAGTTTAAGCAATAAACAAGTAAATGACACTTGATAACAAATATTTATAACAAATAACATTTGGGAAACAAGTAAGGGCCCGTTCATAAATGATGTCAGGCTTTTAACCCCATACACTTCCCCCCTACCCCTTTGTCATTAAATGTCACACTTTAACATATCCCCCACCCCTTTTGTCACATGCCACGCTGTGTTGCGATAGAATGATGTCACGCTACCGTCTCCGCTCGTCACAATTTCATGACCCTCTCCCCCTAGAAGGGTGACATCATTTATGAATGATCACTAAATCTGATCAGTATTTGCCCCAGAAGTGGTCAAGATTTACCACGTTCTATGAATAATTCTTAGTCACTTAAAATTTTAAATATTGCAAATTCTATTTTTATTTTCAGGAAAATAAAGGTTGCACAGGAATCCGTCCGTAAGTCATCAAAATTTCAGAAAAAATGAGAATTCTACCGCAAATGTTTTTTTTTTTTTTTACAAAATTGATGTTTTGTATTATTTGATCGGGAATAACCTCAGGTCACTCTACATAAAACAACGTCAATGACACTTTATTATTTACCATCGCTATAACCGTTGGGATCCGCTAAACTTTCAGAGGGAAAAGAATAAATGACTCGAAACAAAGTGGCTTATCGTACGGAAACTATACCAGAATTCACATGATCCTCACGAGCAAAATTATTTTTCTGACTCATAAACATTTTGTGTTCTCTTCCCCAAACTTACAATTCCGACTATTTGGCTAGGGGGAAATGAGCAGCCGGAACTTTACCTGCTGCTTTCGACCAATCGGTTAAGGATCGACAGTAGTGCGCCGAAGGATGTCTAATCGGTCGCGTTGCTACTTCCTTTTAAAAATGAATGTTCAGCTTTTCCGAAATGACTTATTTGCTTGCTATCGACTTCACCTATTTGCGGGGGAAAGTATTTGAAGTACGATTCCATTTACAATATCATCGTGAAAATTACATTTCTTGTAGCACTTGATCATTCATCAATCAAGTGACTATTACAGATTTATTTTCAGGTATCCCAACTGTTATAGATATGGACGAAGAAAACAAACGAAATGCATATATATGAGAACGGAGAAATTGAAATACCTCAGAAAGGCATTTTCTAGAAAGATAATTAATTGCTTTTCCGAGGCATAACGGGGAAAAGAATCGAATTGCGTATGCTAGAAAACCAAAAGAAGAAAGGAAAATAAAATAAAGTAAGAAAGTACTATATAAAGACATAAAAAAATGTTTACAGATCTCAAATATTCCCAAATTAAAAAAAAAAAAAAAACAAATAAACAAAGAGTGAAATAAAACAATCTTGTGTAAATAAATAATTAAAGAATAAAGGGAGAAAACTTTTTGCTGTGAGTGTTGTTTTCGTAAACGCACTCTAATCAACCTTTTTTTCTGATTCCAATTGTTGCAGCAAGGCATTGGTAAAAAAATTAACTCCACACAGGCGAGAACAAAAACAAGAAATAAAAACAAGTATAATAAAATGAACAACATATTTAATATATTTAAAATGATTTTTTTTACTATTCTCACTTTTTAATTCTTAGTACTTTTCCTTGTTTTTGTAATAATAATAATTACTATTGATATTATCTGTCGGATGAGCAATTCGCTTTTTCTCAAACAAATTGCTATAACGGTTCGGATCCGTAGATAGCTGACAATCCCATTCGATCATGTGTGTAGTGCTTGTATCTTAATACTTCATGATGCAACGGCGTACAGAAATAACTGCTGACATGAATCAGAGTCATCAAGTGTTTGTTGCCATTAATTAGAACAAAATTTTGTTTATTAGAATTCTAAAAATACCCTCGATTACAGTTAATTTATAAATACCCTACAAAATGCCCGCGGATGAATAAAATACCCGATTTTCGGGTAATTTCCCGCACATTGGCAAGCCTGCTCAGATGGGAAGGAAACCCTATACTGTGCCAGCGTGGATGGGTTCGAGAAGCGAACTCGTATATCTTTGTCTCATATCGCCCAGATTGGGAACACGGGCATAAAATGTTGCTGATGATGATATAACCGATATTACGAAACCAGAATTCGGTTCTCTAATACTTCTATTTACTATGCTGCCAATTAAAACTGGAAGCTATACGTTCAGTTTTAAAATATGCATCATAGCTGATATTTATACATGATATAAAATGGTTAGAATTTATTTTGAAAAATGTAGATAAAAAATAAAAAACAGAGTTGTCTTTAAAATTTGTTTAAAGAAAAGAATCAAACTTAGTTATCTATTTGTTAATTGCGATAAATAGTTACAAACAATTTATTGGTTGAAGAATATTAATGTAGTAAAACCTGTAAACTTGACCACCTTTGTAAGCTGACCACTTTTGTAAGGAACGGAATCGGAGTTATATTATATAATGTAGGGAAGCTTTTGCAACTTGACCACCTAATTTGACTACCTGTCCATATTGACCACAGACAGAAATCACAGAAGGAGCTACCACGTACAGTGTTGCCGTTTGGAAATCAAGTTTTTACCCTTCAGGACAAGCAAAAATACCCTAAAATACCCGCAGTCTTCTGCTTCGCCATCTAGTGAACAAAAAGGGAACCAAGCAAAAGGCTCTTTTTCCCGAATATTTCCAAGTCGTTACTTTTATAGTCTTATCTTACAAACGATCTCACAAACGTCATGAGTACGATCCTTCTCGTGCGGTAGAAGGATCGTTTGACGCGTTGGTAGCGCTTCCGTATGGAAATAAAGTTTTTACCCCCAATAGTCATAGCCAAATTTTAGTTTGGTCTATGCAGCGCCATCTACTGAACGTTAATGAAACCAAGCAAAATGCTTATTCGCCCGAATATTTCAAAGTCATCACATTTATAGTCTTATTTTACAAATGACCCTCCTGTATTTAAAATTTAGAGCTTCTTTCTCAAAATTAACTTTTACATCGTTAAATGGACTTATTTAGACTCCTCTAGATCATTAGTAAGGTAATAAATTTTGAAAAATCCCCCCTTCAAGACGGATTTTACTGGAAAATAAAACGAGGTTCTTTTCATGTGATTGTGAGCTGCATTGAATTAAAAGTAAAAATATAATTCACACCTAAAACATCATCAATGTCATTATCTTTTACCACGTACTTTTTACCATGCGTTGCTATAATGGTTGGGATTCGCGAAAATGCTAGAGGGAAAGTAATAAATGAGGCAAAACAAAGTGCTTTATCAAACTATAACAGAATTCACAGAATCGATCTTTACGAGCAATCAACTACCCTCTAGCTAGTCGAGCTAATGATAATAATTATTATTCTTGGTATTATTTCTAGCGTGAGTCATTCTCTTTTTCTGAAACAAATTGCTATAACAGTTGGTATTCGTAGGTATGCGTACAGAGCTCATTCGATCATGTGTGTAGTGCTTGTAAGTTAACACTTCACAGTCCATAATGCAATGGTGTACAACAATAAATGTTGACATTGATCATACAGTTTATAAACTTGTAGCATATTTTTTAAAAACAAAACGCTTTGTCGGAATCCTAAATCTGAAACCTCCTTTTTAAATGTCTGACCCTCAATTTATTAATACCCTCGAAAATACCTGAGTTCGGGTAACCAGAGTCACCCACACAGCGGCAAGCCTGCGGGTTAAGAGACCCTTCGCTTAGTTCCATTCGCGGTCACTGGATGGCGCTGCAAGACGAAACGAAAACTAGGTGCCTGTATTGGAGAGTAAAAACATTTATGTAATCGGCAACTGATTGGAAACATCGTTACCCGAAGATGCTGACGCTTCAACGGGCGATTTTAACTAATCTTATTCTCTTTCTATGCAAGAATAAAAATTTCCTGGCGTTTAAATATTTATAAGTTATACGTAAAAGAAAAAACTGAAAGCTCGTGAATCTTTTGTTCCTTATTTTAAACACTAGTAAACGTACAAAAAGACGCGTTTTAATTGCGGCTTAGGGCATAGTTTTGCGTTTTCAATTCGTTATATAATTTTAATTATTTTAATTGTTATCATTGAAAAACTTTCTGAAATCAATGACTTTAGTTTTATGTAATTTTCTACTGTATATTATTTTGCATAAAAATGCTATTTGAAGGCCCTAATCTTCCCAAGCTGATTTCTTAAAAGTATTTTTTTCAGAGACACTCAACTTTCCACAATTTATGCACTAAATTTACGCATAAAATTAAATAGCATACCTTCGATTGGAAATTGTGTTTCTTTATATGCTCGTTAGAGCGGCGAGAATTTTCTCCCGAAACTGAGAGGCGAGGGAGCAAGGTCAACCATTCCCCCCACAGCTGGGGGGTGGTTTGGGGGGAGGAGGTAAACCCTGCCCTTCAGAACCCTCAATTTTCTTTTTATGTTTATCAATGTTACCGATCCTTGTATCGTAGTAAAAATGATACATATAACGAGCCCCTCCGTTGCATGTGTAATTATTAGTACGTACTTTCGTTTACGAAAGCCGAGACTATCATTCGGAAGATTCTATCCGCCAAAGGGGGTGATACGCTGATATTAGCCCTTTTCAAAGTTATAGAATAATTTATGCTGACATTTTTTGCTATTCCCTGATGCTGATATATTCTATTTCTAATTTGAATCTTAAACACGAAAGAAGAAGAAAAAAAAAAACGCTGAGCGTTTATTATTCTTCATAAAAACTAAACATTTCCAAATCTTTATTCATACACTCCTAATTAATGAAAAATAATATTTCCATGCAAGTTCCATTATGAAATTTGCTGTTCTTTCTGTTTCTATTTTTAGTTTGAAAATAAGTTTCTAATTTGTTCATTTTAATAGTGGATTACATTTAACTATTTCACTTTACCTCGCATTCCCCTACTAATGTTTGGAATGCCCTGGACCTTCCACGAAGTTTACTGCTGCCGTTTTTCGGCATTTCACAGGGCACGATTGCCTCAAAGCCCTTTTTTTCCTTTTGTTTTTTTAATAGGACTGAACAACTTAGTTTGCAGATTTTGAAATTATGCATTCTTTTTATTCATCGTCGTAACGCACACTTTAATTTACAGATTTCGAGAACGGGATCAGAAGAAACATTGACGAACGTGAGTTAACGAAAATAACTCACAGCAAAAGTTAAGTTTTTCATCTTTGTTCTTCAATTATTTATTTACACAAGATTGGCTTCTATCATTCTTTGTTTAAAATTTTTTCGAATTTTGGGTTTATTTATTTTTAATGTTATTTTACTTTTTGATTTTTAAAAAATTTTTCTTACTCATTTTCTGATTTTTATTTTTTTATTTGTTTATTTATTACTTACTTATTTATTTATTTGATTTTTCTTTCTTCTTTTAGTATTCCAGCATGCGCAATTCGATTTTTTCCCGTTATGTTCTGAAAAAGCAATTATGTTCATTGAAAATGACTTTAAAAAATGCTCTTGCTTGGCTTTCTATTTTTCCGTTCTCACGTGTATACCAATCGTTTGTTTTCTGCTTGCATATCGATAACGGTTGGGATCCGTAAACATGTATCTTTAATAATCAACGCTGCGATGAATGATGAAATGCTACAAAAAGTGTAACTTACACCATGGTATTTTAATAGACGTTACTTTAAATCGAACTTTAAGCACCTCTCACCCTAAACGGGCAGAGTCGATGCCATGCAAATAAATCATTTCGGAAAGACTAAACATTATTTTTTTTAAAAGAGGCCATCAGTTAGACATCCGACAGCGAACCATAGCTGATTGGTCGAAAACAGCAGGTAAACTTCCGGCAGCTCAGTTCAGTACCAACGAATTACTCAGAACATATTTCTTTATTTGTTTATTTAATACTTGCTTGTTTCTTTCTTTTCTTCTTCTTCTTTTTTTTTTTGGGGGGGGGGGGGATTTCATAAATAAAATGAAACAAAAAAAAAAGTCAACTTCACTGAGTTTAAAGTAATTTAGTTAAAAAGATTTTAACGAAATAACGGTCACGAAGCTGGAAGTAAACAAGTTTTCTCGACAAATTTGTATGAATATATATACTCGTGTCGGGCGACTGGGGGGGTGTCATGCCAGTTGCGGACGGTCAGATGCGGAAAATTGAGAGGGTGGGTTTATCAACAATGGGACAAGATTCGCAAGAGTCAAGGGTTGCATTCCACTTGTGCGGACAGACAGATATGGGTGACCAAAAAGAGAAATTTATCGCGTCACTTAGGTTTTGTATTCATTTTCTCGCTGCATATTTCCTCTTACGCTTTTCTCCGTTCTCTACATAAAACTGATTTTACGCTTTCATACTGCGGCGTTTCAGCTACCAAGTCATTTTATTATTAATTTCCGAAAATTTTTTGTAAAAAATTCGAGGGACAGGTGACGATATTTCTTCCCAAACTCTTTTTTATTTTTTTTGCGTATTGCCATCGTTTTCTTGACTTGGATTCTTGCTTCATTTGATGCAGAAGAATGAGCGTATTGTATATAATGCGTAGAACACTATACTCAAAATTGGACTTCATATTTAGCTTACATTTGTCCTTTTTATCTTTGGAGCAAGCCCATGAAATGTATTATTTTTCGGTCTTCCGATGCATTCTAGTCTGGCATCTGTTTACAAGTAAAGAATGTTTATTTTTCACAGTAGATATTAAATCAACTGAGGCAAACTCCATAGCAATAATGCTTTAAATCAGCAAAAATGAAAAGCAATATGTTTAGTGCTCCACAATCAAGCATCAAATGGAGGGATGGTACACATGTAGTACTTATTACCATAAGATAACAAGTGCGTGAATAGACAAATGCTGACTAACAAAACGTGTAAACTCCCTTTTCAACCGCAAATGAGGCGATTACCTCTCCCTCCTAGTCACCCATTGAAAATGTTGTAACCCTGTGAAACAGAAGTGACTGCTTATCTCCCTTAATCCCACTGTTCATTGTTCGATTCCGCTGTCCGCAAGTGGCATGTAACCGACCGGGGAGCCTATCTCCGCTAAATAAATAGCGGACAGTGGCCTGTACAGACAGATTGCCGTTTTTTTTTAATGGGCCAAACGCTAGCAAACGTACTACTCAATACTTCCTCTATTGACTGGTAGATACTATCAATTTAAAGTATTCTGCTAGTGGCGATGGGTCGTTTAATGTGTACATATTACTATCCTAGGACCGGCAATGTTACTTGAAACCAGAGCAAATCCTAAAGTTCTGGGGGGGGGGGGGTGACCAGCTCCCCCCTCCTGGTTGCGTCCCTGTGCCTGATTAAACATTTTGATGAACTCTGTCACGTATCTGCACTCAATGAAATATGAATGCTTCAGTATGATTTCTCGCGCGTTTATATTCTTTAGTTCAGAACAGTTTCTTAGTTTAATTTGAATACTAGATAATTCATTCCATTATTCAAGTTCATCCTGTAATGTTTAAGTAACTTTTAGACGTTTCGGTTTTTCTAGTTGACAAGAGTTTGTTTTCTTAAATACATCAATTAGCGATAATATCTCCTCAGTGCGACTGATTGACCACTGAGCTAGTCAGTTAACTAAGTGCATTTGTAACACATATTATATACATATTTTCCCTTTTTTTATCCTTTTCATGTAAAGGAAATAGAAATAAAAATATTCGTGTGACCCTATTGTTATTTAATAAATAAGAAATGCAAACATTCAGTGAGTTATATAAATACTCATTTAATCAAAAGTTCCAAACGCTAATGCCAATCTATAAACTTAAAAACGTTGATTCAAAGCAATATGACGTTTCACCGAACACTTAATAGCTCTCTTTATATTATAATGAGACCATGTTAGCTTGAATTTGTATTTTATTTTGTTTGGCCTTGCACTGGACAAAGAATTTGACTGCCTTATGTATATAATGGATTAACTGACACCATAAGATTAATATAATGACATTCATTTAACACATTAGATTTAATCTGTTGTTTTGCCCTTGACATTTATTCTTCTTCGAATTACAAATAGTACAAAATTTATTAAATTAAATGCAAATATTGTTGATCGTAAGTGTAAGGAATATGACAAAAAAAGAATTTTTTAGTAAAAGGCTCCGAATCTACGTCAAAAGTAGGAGAGAAAAAAATTAACTACAGTAAAACCTGTCTAAGTTGACCACTTTTGTCAAGAACGGAATTAGCACTTCACCCTCTACCTCACCCTCTATAAGTTGATTACCTGTCTAAGTTGACCACTTTTATCAAGAACGGAATTAGCACTTCACCCTCTATAAGTTGATTACCTGTCTAAGTTGACCACTTTTGTCAAGAACGGAATTACCACTTCACCCTCTATAAGTGATTACCTGTCGAAGTTGACCACTTTTGTCAAGAACGGAATTAGCACTTCACCCTCTACCTCACCCTCTATAAGTTGAATACCTGCCTAAGTTGACCACTCAAGTGCTGCACCGCAACTTATACAGCTTTCACTGTATTTCCGACATTTTTATATTGATAACACAAAAACTCATCCATAAGAAGTAAATGAAAAAAAAAAAAAAAATGTGGGGTGAGGCTGTCTTATGGACACGGCAGTGTGTTCTACGTAAATACGTTTTTGTAACGGGTTATATTTTCTAAATAAAATATTTTTATTTTTGTATTTAGAATAAAAGAATGTAGAAACGAAATCATCATTCACTTGCATAATTTCAACCGCCCCAGCTGCAGATGTATTTTTCTCCACCAAACCCCTACCTGTTAGCCGAAGCCTTAGGATTGCTAACGCACGGGGAGAGGTAGTAGGGTCTACGGATTTTACATGCACATATCCCCAAGTATACATGGTGGTCTTCAGTGGGTATCGAACGCGCGACCTTCCAAACGGAAGTCCGACGTGCTAACCACTAGGCTACTACGGCCCTAACTGCAGATGTACTGGCACCGTCGGTGATCCGCACGGCCGCATTCATTCTTTTAGATTCCCAGCACTTTATTATTACCATTCGATTGTTCTTGAGAGGCCCTTTCCAACCGTATACGATCTCTGTATTTGGTTTTGACTTTTCGACGCGTATAACCCGACATTGTCTCTATATTTTTTTGATATATTTTTTATTCTAACACCTTATTATATTCACGGTCACTACTTTAAACAAATTTTTTATATACAATCGATAGATTTTGACGACAGCTGATGATTAAAACTTAAACGAACATCGTAGCTTCTATGAGTCAAAAGCTATACTAATTGCAAATCTCGACACGCAGGAAATTAACCTCAAAATGGCGGCTCTTCCCCCTCTACCGCGCGCGATGCGTCATTACAAGTAGAATGAATATTTCCCCCCCCCCAAAAAAAAAAATTGAGAACCGCCATCAAAACAGATCTAAGGGATGATAACCGAGCTACTTTTCATAAATTATGAGCTGCACTGAATTAATAGTAAAAATTTAATTACTTCTTTAAACAACATCAACGACAACTTATTACCACTTGTCATTTATCATTCCTTTTGCTATAACGGTTGGGATCCGCGAAAATGTTAGTGTTAAACGAACAAATAAGGCAAAATAAAGTGCCTTGTAGAAAACAAACTGTAACTGAATTCCCAGGATTCTCACGAGCAATCTCCTTCGAGTTAGTTGTCTAAAAGTGCTAACGTATTTTTTGACTCATTAACCCTTTTTGTCTTGTCGTCCCCGAACTCGGGCATAAGCTACGGTCTCAGCTGCCGAGTGGGTGCAGAGATGTTTGAGGTGTAGAAGGTCCTAAAAACAACTTCACCTTTGTTTCAGAAGTTTGCTGATCGCGTGAAAAGGAACTCACACCTCCGACTGATAGGCTAGGGGTAGGCCAAGGATGCTGTTTTCTGATCTCTAACTGGTCTCGTCGCTAAATCTTTGTTTGAAAATGAATGTTTACTCTTTCCGATGTGACTTATTTGCTAGCCATCAACTCCGCTCGTTTGTGGTGTAAAGTGCTTAAAGTTTGATGCCATTTGAGATATCATTGGTGCGTGTGTAGCATTTAATCACTCCAGAAAACGTTGATTGTTAGAAAGCCTTTTTACGGATCCCAAGCGCTGTAGGGATATGCATTCAGAAAACAAACGAATCGCACATGCGCGATAACGAAAAAAAGAAAAAACAAAAAAACCAAAAAAAAAAAAAAACATGCCACCAGCGTAAGGCATTTCAAAAAATCATTTTCAAGGAAGATAATTGTTTTGGCGAGGATTAACGGGGAAAAAATCGAATTGCTTATAATAGAAGACCAGAAAAAGGAATAAAATAAATATCCAAGTAATAAATAAACAAATAGATGATTGCTTAAACAGTTTTAACATAAAAAAATGAAGAGGATAAAATAAAAAATGATATAAAAAATAAATAAAATCTAAAAGTAAGAAAAAGAAATAATTAAAAAGTTAAATAAACCAATCTTGTGTTTGTGAGGTAGTGAAGAACAAAAGAAACCAACAACCCTTATTCTCATAAAGTAGCATATATGCTGCCTGGGGTTTTCCCCTACTTTCTATTTGAAAAGTGACGTCAGCGTGTATGTTGCATCGTTATTGGCTAGCCCTTGCTCTTATAAAGTAGCATATATGCTACTTTATGAGAATAAGAGTTAACTTTTGCTGTGAGTCTTTTTCATATGCGCACGTTTGTCAATATATTTGCTGATCTCAATTGTCATAGCAAGACACTGGAAGAAAAAATTAATTCCACAAAGGCGAGAACGAAAATAGCAAATAATAACAATCATAACAAAAAGAATAAATGTACAGGTAACAATAAGGCGGCACCCAAAAATGTCGAAAAAATCGAAAATTATTTCATTGGCTTAAATAGTAAAATAAATTTTCATAAACGTTTCCTAAAAGCTTCAGAAAAATTAAAGCAATATTTATCATTTTTTGCATTACGGTGCGATTTGCCACCTTTTCATTCCGAAACTAGAACTGTGCTGAATATAAGCCACATGTTTATTTTTCAAAATAAAATTAGCAAGAAGAAGCAATTTCACTGTGCCTGTTACTGAAAAAAAAAAAGTTCCTCACTTGAAATTTTGATAAAGATGTTTTGTTTTTTGTGCATGTCATCTCGATGAAAACGCAAAGGTTTTTTCAAATTTGTATCTTTGGTGTTAATTCCCCCCCCCCCCCCCAGCTGTTCCTGAAGCTATACATAACAACTTTATTCATTAGTTTTATGATAACTTAAGTATTTTTTGTTTAAATTCTTTTTGTAGGGTTTTCGAATTTTTAGGCGCTTTTTTGGCGTTTTTAAAAAAGTATTTGACTTATAAAGAATTAGTGCATAAAAATTTTGCTTTTTGAGTTATGAACTAATAGTTAAAATAATTGAGAGTTTACGCCAATTTTTGAGAAAGAAGATACATTTTTAAAAATTTTTTATGTCATGCAGAAAAAAAATCTCATGGTTCCATCTGCCCTTTAAATTGACCTTTATTGTAAACTCATTTTGGAATGCTCGTTACTTTTCCTGAACTTTATTCATTATTATTATCAAGACCCACTTACATAGCGTATGCGTATTTCGCCCTTTTCTTCAACAAATTGCTATATAACTTGAGATCCGTCGATATGCGGACGAAGCTTCTGCGATCATGTGTGTAGTGCTTGTACCCTTAAACTCCAAGATGCAATGGCGTACAGCAATCACTGTCGACATTAACCAGTTTAAAAATTGTATTTTTTTTTAAACGTTTTGACATAATAAAAAATCTGAAACTTCCTCTAAGTTAAATTTTTAAAACTTGATATCACAAAAATACCATAAAATACCCCCAATGCCTAAATACCCAAACATCTATAAAATACCTGAGTTACCCGCTATAAATTACCCGCTCAATTGAAAGGCTGACAGTAACAATTAGTTTTCATCCCTTGGTATTTACTTTCTTATCCAGTTCTAATCAATTTCAAGCTTGTGGCGTATTGTAATTGTCTCCCTTTTATTTTAGCATTTATTTCTTATATTAGCATCAGTTATGAACTTAAATACTTCTTATTATGTGTATCGTTTACCCTATATATATGTATATATATATAATGGACATTATAATGTACTATAACTAGTTTCGAAGTTACGACCTTTGTCCGTATACGTCACACTGGAACACAGCAACTACAGTTCATTATCTCCTATCTGAGATGATTTCAATGCTAATGCTTTTAGAAAAAATCAACAAGTTTAGAAACTCAAGGGTGAAGGATAGCTTCAGTAAGGGTCAAAGTGTAATTTTCTTTTTTTCAAATGATTAATGCTTTAACGGGTTCATAGCTGATGAGCACAATCCTATATGCTCAGTGACGTTCTACACCAACATCTTAGGTACAATTTATTTAGTTGCTTTAACGCCGAGAAATGGCCTCCCACGTTTTAAGTATGTTTTTAATTTCCAGAGCTCCCATGTTCGCATATATAGGCACCACTACCTTTTTTCATTCTTTTCTCCTCCCTCTGAGTTTCGCAGTCGTAATGCAATTATACAAGTGTGTTTGTATTTTTTTTCTGATATTCTACATAGAGTGTCAAAGAATGTTTAAGAATACGTTTGTAAAATAAAATAAAACTAGTAATTATATTTTAAAAGTATTTTCATTCAAAATAAGCTCCTTCTGCTTCAATACATTTCTTACAGCGGTTTAACAACGATTCGAATGTTTGTTATAGCTCAAATTGTGGGATTTCCTCCCAAGTTCGCGTCGAAGCTGTTTGAACAGTGTCAAAGAATTTTTCCCGCCTCCCCCTCCATACTTTTATTATCTCGAGGAACGCCAGGTGATTTTTCTAGTGAATAAAATCCAGTTTTGTAAGAACATTATTACAGTATATAGCAAGAGCCATCTAGCAGCGCTTTGAAAAACGGCATGTCACTTCCAGATCCTTTCATGAGTGTGAAAAATTAAACTGTATGATTGGGCTTTCTCTTTATATGTTTGTCTAAGTGCTTCATATTAAACTTTTGTGACTACATGAATCAAGAATTAAATTAAATAAGAGCTGATCGACGTTTATTCCGCCTCCTGCTTTGCTTACAGCAATAACGAGTTGAATTTTAAAAAATTCTGCATAATTTCGTGTGTGCTTCAAGTACAAAAAATATTTGTGCTCAGTGCATTGAGTGCTTTATTAATCTGTAACTGTCAGTAACTTTCGCAATCATTGTTGGGAATCGATGAAGTATTCCGCTGAATTATCGTACCCAAACTCGAACCAGGGAAGTTCTCGACTTTGAACCGTTTAGTTTACTTTACGGTACTTATGACTTTCACGAATATAAGTTTATATATATATATACACAGTGTGGCAAACAATTTTTTAGACTACAGCTGGAACTAAGCTTACAGTGGTGCTATCTGTGTTATCGAACATTCGTGAAACTCCTTAGCTATCGGCTGATCCACTGCCAAAACCTCAGTTCATTTGTTTACTTTTTTTTTTACTTTGATGACATTGAAACTATACAAACAGCTTTGACGTGAGCATTGAAGGCAGTCCCACGATGTGAGCTGGAACAGGCATTCGAATCGTTGTTTAACCGCTGTAAGAAATGTATTGAAGCCGAAAGAGCTTATTTTGAATAAAAATACTAAAAAATATATAATCACTAGTTTTCATTTCATCTTATTAAATTGTGTACATTGAATACATACCTTTCTCCCCCACCCCTCCACATGGAAAAGAACGGATCTATCTGAACTTTCCCTATCATCAGAAAGCAGAAACAATAAATTGACTACAAATGGGTCAGCAGATGGGCAGAAATATAGCGTGGAAGGTTAAGAGTATTAAATATAAAACCCAAACGTTTGCTTACGCTGATGACGTAATTTTAAATACAACACAAACGGAACCAGTTCCTTGCTGGTTGACCAAAGACATCGTATCGCCAGCGAGCGAACCTATGAAGAAGCCGTATATTTCTCTCTACACTAAAAAAAAAAGTGATTCGCGCTGCCGCCGCTGTCTTAGGGAAATTCCGCCTTGCGCTCTTCAAGCTCTTACAAGTCAACAACTACTCAATAAAAAATTCTGAAAATCCTATTGATTATAGAGAATTTTCTGGCAACCACGCTGATATAAAAAATTTCAAATATTCAAGGAATTTATTAGTCTTCTGTTTGCGCACCTCAGGGCTCAATTTTAAATGACTAAATTCGATTCTTGGAATGAAAAGAACACCTGTATATTTATGCCTAACAGAGCCCAAAATATAACTTTT
This sequence comes from Octonoba sinensis, assembly GCA_038502835.1. Lineage (NCBI taxonomy): Eukaryota > Metazoa > Arthropoda > Arachnida > Araneae > Uloboridae > Octonoba > Octonoba sinensis. The sequence goes on along the minus strand of CM076606.1, from coordinate 105,050,854 downwards.
CGAAACATAAATATTTTAAGTTGAAAAAATCCAATTTAAGCTTCAAAACTGCAAATTTTTAATGCGAGGTAGGCAGCTTTCTTAACCCGTAATGTCAATAAAAAAATTTGAACAATATATATTATTTAGAGTAAGATATAATCATTCGATCACACAAAAAATTAAAAATAAAAATATTCTTAAGCAAATTTTTGCAATCATTTTAGTTTTACGAAACCGTAGAAACGTAATGAACTAGAGGTACTTAGTGGTGAACGATAAGCTTGCCCAAATTTAGCAAAGAACATCGCCAAATCAGATGCCAAAAAGGCTATTCTCTTGAAAAATTTAAATAGGTGCCTTGTTTTTATGCATCGGTAATTTAATAATGGATAATAATATCATAAACGAAAACGCAAGAGGGAAAAGCATATTTTATAGTTTGTGGTTATTGAACAGGAATGCGCAGGTAAACACAAAACTTGTATTCCGATAATTTCTGAAGAAAAAAATACTTTTATACATTTGCTGTTGGTTTCAAGCAGGAAGGAAATCCTTGAAGTGATCTCTTACAATTAGTTTAATAAGATAACTGAAGAATTGCAATTTACAACAGCGTTTTTTCGCCAATTCTTAAGCAGTCTTGCCACTGTGCGGGTAATTACCCGAAAATTGGGTATTTTATTACTCCGCGGGTATTTATAAATTGAGGGTAATCGAGGGTATTTTTAGAATATCAACCTATTAATACGTGACTTTATTTTTTTTTAGGGACAGTCTGAAAAGTAGGTCTGAAGCACCCAAAAATGAACATTTCAACAAAAAATTGTTTTAATGTTATTCCTAACAAGTTATTTTAAGGTTGGGAATACATTAAAATAATTTTTTGTTGTAATGTTTATTTTTGGGTGCTTCAAAAGTATTTTTTAGACTGTCCATAAAAGCATCGGTAGGTATTAATGGGTTAATAAACAAAATTTCGTTCTAATTGATGGAACTGAACTGCAACTTGAAATCTTTAGAAAATCCCACTCGATAAAAATGCGCAGATAACGCCTGCAGATAAGTATTGCTGAAATTCACTGCCCGGCTAATGGAAAAGTACCTTTTCTTTACTTTACAAAAAGTAAACCGTTTCAGTACAGTTTTATCGGTTTCCGATTTTCAAACAGATATTCGGACGGCCACTTTGGAACAAAATTCATAATTTCGAAATTACAATTCTTTTACTACCAGTAAGAATGATATCAGAAGATCTATTAGTAGTTCTTTCACCGCTGGTCTGGTGAATTATTTCGCAATTGAAAGATTAGGTCAAGTTAAAGGCCTTTCCTCTTTTGTCGAAAGGTCAGATCCACTATAGTTCCACTGCTGCTGTTTTCTTCCTACAGACCATGACAGTATCGACAGTCGAGTGGTTGGCACGAGGGTCCCCTCGCCGGTAGCTAATTTAGAAGCAATACCAGCGAGCGATTTGCGTTGGATTTGGATACGATGCGTTTACAATACGTTTCATGATGGTGAGGGTTCAAAATGCCTTATTAAAGCAAGTAATTAATGTGTTTTATATTATAAAAAAGTTACAGCCAATTTATGCTTTTGAGCTAATCATTCATAAGTTTAATTTTCTTTTCTCATGTGTTCCTGACGTTTGAAAGAAATGGAATTTAAATTCCACAGGGGGGGGAGGGGCATATCTAATTACGCTGTAAAACAGAAATGATACCGTAGTTTGTAAGCATATTTCATTAGTATTCAAAATATATAAACTGGGTGTATGTGTGAACAAACATCATTTGAATCAATCTTGACACATTGCTACTACATGCTATATAAATCAAAGTTACAGTGAAAAAAAATGCGTTCCTAGTCTTACTTTGCAATTTTTCTTCTTTAAGAAGCAACTTACAAAAGTTTTTTTCCCTTGACCCTTAATATTTTTGAATTCAATTTAGAGAATATCAGTGATACGTTTTGTTATTTTTGATATTTTAGTTTCAGATTGTGAAATGTAATTCCATCTCACCATTAATAGAAGTTATTTTGAAGGATTTGTGCATAATTTCATTTTTGTGTAGTGCTAAATTATGTGTAGTAAACCAAAGTACCATTACAATAATATTAATTCAATATATATATATATACACTTTAACTTTCTTACTTAGACTCCAGATTCAACAAGAGCTCTAGTAGAATGAGGGGAATAAAAGAAATTGTTGGTTTAATTTTAACAACCCTACATAACACAATTTTTACAAGCATAATCTCCGACTTAGTGTTCATTTATTTCCTGAAAACATTTTGAATGAAGTTTTGGAGGAATTGGACAACAGCACAATTTGTTTAAAATTTCAGAAAGAATGGCTTATATTTTCAATGCCGTCAGTTAACAAAAAAAGGGAGGGGGACAACACTGATCCGTTTTCTTTTCTTTCTACAATAAATTCTGTGAAAAGTAAAAAGCATGTCTTTTGCAACTATTTTTTACATTAAATTCATCTTAATGAGCTTAATTTAAAGTAAACCATTTTAATACGAGCACTTGAATTTAATGCGGAATTGTTTCAGTCCTTGTATCCTCAATTATAATTGAGTTTCGCTGTATTTTAAATTTCAGTAACTGAAGATGTTTACATCATGAACAATTTCTATCATGCAAAATTTTTTCATAGCCTTCCCAAATCTATGTCTGAAATTTTAGTTAAAAGTCTTATTTGAATAGTAGTTCACGCTACTTTGATTTGAAAAAATAGCATCATTTTCATACACCTCATATGTCATATTGAAAATATTACTCTATGTACTTGCATATAAGTTGATGCCCTAATTTTGTAGTGGAAAAAATGAAAATTATTTTCCAAATCTCATTTCTCCAGTGAAAATTAGTGCTACTGACGATTTATAAGGTGCATTTTTTTTCTTCAGTAACACTCGTATAAGATGACGTCCCCCTTTTCGTAGTTTTAAATAAAAGTCATAACTCGTACTCATACCATGGTTTGCTGCATCCATATGACAGATTTCAGTCCATTTGAGCTTATTTTCTGACATTTTAACGACTGGAGAAGAAAGCCTCTCTACTGCCTCTCGGAGAAGCGATTTCCTTCTCTCCGGAGGCCGAAATCTATTGATTCTGCTGCGCTGACGATCAACTCACTGTGTTAATCAGCTTGTTTTTGCAATCAAACCATCAAACAACGTCCACTGAAGAGTCTACTTCTATAGCACACATTTCAGAACAAATAGATTAATTTCTGTACTAAAAATTGATAATAAAAAAAAAATATTGTTTTCCGATGCACAAACTTTTTTGGGTGAAGGGCCAAAAAATTAGAAAGTATCAGGTTGGGGGCCAAAGTAACGTAATGTTTTATTCATAAAAATACAGGGTGTATTTCAGTTTTTATTTAGAGGTAACATGTACAAATTACATGTATTAATAATTACTGTACTCATGAACAGATTATTAAATACAAGTTTTGTAAAAAAAATGTAAATGAATTTAAACAAAATGAGGTATAAGATTTCTAAACAATTAATTGCACACCATTTATATATATCAATGAAGTGATTGGTCAACTCTCAAAAAAGAGGAATACTAAAATTTTTTACAAAAATGTGTGCAAATTATGAAAATGAAACAAATGGAAAATAAAAAGGTAATTTAACTTCGAAAAACACAGCATTATTCTCTAAATTTTAACTTTCTTTAAAATTTAGATAATTTTTCTTTGACATTTTATAATGTAAAATTTAAAATATATATTAAGAGTTAAAATGATAAATTAAAAGTGCAAATATAAATACAGAAGAAATAAACACACATATATTAAATAGCAAAATCCAAATGCTGCGAGTCTACATCACGTTAAACCCTCGCGATTCAGAATTACTACTAGTCAATTTGGCTAGTAGAATTGTTTTTTTAACTAACCATTTACAAAATCTTATTAGTTAAATTGGCATAGTAATATTAAATTTATACATTGCTACATGGACAATTAAAAAAAAAGTTAAACTGATTCCTTTATCAAAAATCAACATATCATTATTTTGTTCCATGGCATATAATTAAATTTTAATCCTTTAATCACTAGTTTTCCTGCAGATTAGAAATTGATCTTTGTGAATTAATGTAAAAAATTGTTATTTATTCATTTCCTAAATACATATCAACAATAAAATTTTTAAATTTTGATTATAAATTACACTTTATAAAGTAAAATAATTGTTCATATTGATTATATTATTTCTGAAAATTAATGTTTAATTAATAAATTTTTATTCATTCACTACTAGTCAATTTAGCTAGTAGAATTGTTTTTTTAACTAACCATTTACAATATCTTATTAGTTAAATTGGCATAGTAATACAGTACAGAACCTCTTATCCAGGAACCAAACAACCGGGAATTTTTTCGTAAATTTCCCGCCATTTTTGAAAAGTTCGCGTTTTTTTGCCCATTTAGTAAAAATACAAATTTTTTAAAATGCCTTTAAAAATACGCATTTTTCCGTTACTAGTAACATATTCAGTGGTTATAAGTCGAACGATTTAGTCTAAAAACGATGTTTTTTTAGGGGAGAGGGGTGTCAACTTACCTTGCAGATGAAAATTAGGAAAAAAAATCTCCAACGATACTTGAGAAAAATCAGACCTTTTCTCTGTTTTATTTCAATAATTAAACATGAAAGAAATAATTAGATTCTTATACATTTATTTAATTGTCTCGTCAGTATTCGAAGACGAATTGCAACAAAAGTCGGACTATGGGACGTTCGGAAAATTTCTAATACGGCAGATTCGCGAATTTTCCGCAATAGCAGATCGTGTGAAAATTAAACCTCGTTTATTTTTGTTTTATGTATTTTTTTATTTATTTAAGAGCTGAAATAAGGTAATAAGAATTTAAAATTGACATCAACAGGCAACAAAAATTGCAACTGTGAAAATGAATTCTTTATTAAAATCGAGTTCGCAAAAGCGAAGTTGTTTTACATATGTATGAAATTTGCGAGTTTCTGCATGTAAACATGCTTTTTACATTTCGTTTTCCTCCTTTTTGAAATTATTTATTACTGTAAAAATGATTGATGATCAGATTTTAAAGTTGATAAACAAGATGTCCGATTCGGAAAGCATCCAAATGGTGCTACACGCGAACGATGAAAAAGAGCAAGATAGCGATAAAGACGAAAATAATGACATTTTGCCTGCTATGTCTAACGATCGTTGATTTGAATTAACTAAAGAAATCATAGCAGGAATGGGACAAAATTCTTTTATAGACAAAATAACGCACATAATGGCTGTTCGAAAAATCCAGCAATCGAATTTTCGACCATTTCCCGATAAGCTATTGTTCTGAAACTTTACATATAGCACAGAACCAGATGACAATGCAATATTCTACCACTTTTATCATGATTTGATTAGTTTCTGAAGTATTTCCAATAAAATAAAATTAAATATGGCGATTAGTTCCGAAAATTGCGACCGAAATTCAGTAGCGGCGTTGCGATCGTATTTTTTTACTGCGATTTTTCGTAAGCTTTATTTTACAATTATTTTTCCTTTCGTATTTTTTTTATATTTTATTATAATAATTCTTTTTTATCAAGTGTATTAGCGGGCCAATTCCAAAGGCTCGGAGGGCCAATTTTGGGCCGTGGGCCATAGTTTGTGCATCCCTGACCTATACTTTCAAAAACACTTTTATTAGTATAGGAAAATATTTTTGTGTTACTTATGATTTTTTTTTTTCTGTTTTGTGTTCTCATTGACTTCATTTTGTGGTGAAAGCATCAATGCTGAATGTTTTCTTTTTTTTTTTTTGGGAAACCTTAATCTCATGTTATACAAATTAAGCACACACATAATCATCATTATTGTTATGCTCAGAAATGTCATTAAAAGTTCAAGATAAAATTGGAGATGAGATCTATAACGTAGTGCTTTGTTTCTGAACTACAAATAAATTTGCTTATGTAATGCTAATAAACCCGGCGGTCATACGAAATGACCGCTGTTCTAGGTATTAATAAATTGTGATTAAAATGATTTAGGCAAAGGTGTCTACTAATTCAAACTAAATTACCCAGGTCAGGCTGCGAGGATGCCCCTTTGCTTACTTCCCCACACTACTATATATTTATTTACTATGTAATCAAATTGTTTGTGAAAAATATATATTTATCGTCGAAAGAACTTATTGAAAATTTTATTATGCTCTTCAAAACAAAAGTTTTAACGAAACTGGGAAAAAGAGCGCTGCCACTCTAATAAAAAAAAATCTATAAAGCGCAGACAATAAATAAATCAATTAGAAAGAAAGAAAGGATTAAATTGAATTCGCGCATACATTAATTTTGAACGGAAATTGCAAATACAGCGAAGCCTCACTCAATATGCTAGAGAAACGTTTTAATTATTATTAATATATTTGTTACATTTTTACAACAATGGCAACTGTGTTGATTTGTTTGTTCACACGGCAACTGTAATTATATGGTTGGAAACGACCACAACAATGCAAAAATAAAATAAAACGGGTCAAGAAAATCATTGAAAAAATTAAAAATAATAATTGGAAAAACTAATTGAGTCACAACTTTCATTTTTGTGGCGATGAGTTTCTCGGGTCGTAAACATGAACCGTGCCGAATGTGGTCCCGATCGGTAAAACGGCCTGGGATTCTATAGCGGACAGGCAGAATAAGCCGCTTATATATAAGAAGATAACGTGACATGTGACTGGGGAAAGGGGTACATTGAAGTGTGACATTTTGTGACAAAGGAGGGGGGGGGGGCTCAAATACAGTGAAAAACCGTAGCATCATTAATTTTTAAATGATTCCAGTATCATAGCTTTTTCAGTGTTTGACTTCTTATATTTCGGGGGAAATTTATGAATTACGCAAACGTAGCACGTACAAAAATAAAAGAAACAATGCAAGTAGTGTGTTATTGTCTGCTTTTGACATTTTTATAACCCCAGATGTGACTATAGATCTTTCAGACTTATTTCTTAAAAAACTAACATACTTGAAATGTTGTAACTCTTTTTTCCTTTTTCATTTTTGTACTTTCTCTTAGCTGAAAGTTTTTATCTTATGACATTTTTTTTTTTTTTTTTTTTTTTTTTTTTTTTTTTTTTTTTTTTTTTTTTTTTTTTTTTTTTTTTTTTTTTTTTTTTTTTTTTTTTTTTTTTTTTTTTTTTTTTTTTTTTTTTTTTTTTTTTTTTTTTTTTTTTTTTTTTTTTTTTTTTTTTTTTTTTTTTTTTTTTTTTTTTTTTTTTTTTTTTTTTTTTTTTTTTTTTTTTTTTTTTTTTTTTTTTTTTTTTTTTTTTTTTTTTTTTTTTTTTTTTTTTTTTTTTTTTTTTTTTTTTTTTTTTTTTTTTTTTTTTTTTTTTTTTTTTTTTTTTTTTTTTTTTTTTTTTTTTTTTTTTTTTTTTTTTTTTTTTTTTTTTTTTTTTTTTTTTTTTTTTTTTTTTTTTTTTTTTTTTTTTTTTTTTTTTTTTTTTTTTTTTTTTTTTTTTTTTTTTTTTTTTTTTTTTTTTTTTTTTTTTTAATGCTAGACTTATTCAGCTCTTGCTTTCGTACATAACCTTTATGCTCATTTAACCGAATTTTCAGAGCACGTTTTGTCTGTCCAATGTAAGAAAGGCCGCAACGGCAACTAATTTGGTAAATACCCCAAGTATTAAGTTGATCAACAGGATCTTTAAGAGAAGAGAAGGAAAGTTTGTTGCTAGGAACAAAAACAACTTGAAATTGGAACCTTTTTAGGATTTTAGCAATACGAAAACTTACAGAATGAAAGAATGGTAACACAACCAAATCCTTTCTAGAAACCACATGATTGGGACCAGAAGGTTTTTTAGAAAGTTTGTTATGAATAGAATCAATTAAAGAGTGAGAAAATCCTCTATCAACAGCTACAGCTTTCAGATAGTTGAGTTCAATCTTGAGAAGCTCAGGAGAAGAGCAAATATTAATAGCACGATGGACAAGAGCATTAAAAGCCGAATATTTTTGGTTGGGAGGATGAGACGATAGTCTGTGAGGAGGTAAAGAAACAGCGAAAGGTTTACGATAGACAGAAGTTGTGAAACCAGACTCACTCCTAGAAATCAAAACATCAAGAAACGCGAGGCTACTATTAAGTTCTTTCTCACAAGAAAACTGGATATTAGAATCAATGGAGTTCATAATCGAAAGAGCATCATCAATACCTAACAAGTTACTGTCCGTTAGGACAAAACAATCATCCACATAACGAACATAAAATTGAAATTGCAATTTTTGGAATAGTTTTTCCTCAAAATAATGCATATAGAAATCACTTAAAATAGGACTAAGAGGACTTCCCATGGCTAGGCCATCTACCATAGCATAGAATTTACCATTAAATACAAAAGTGCTCTGTTGCAAGCACACATGAGTAAGAAAAACTAATTCCTCGACTTCCACAGAAGTAAAATGGAATTCAGAAAGCCTTTTCCTGAGGCAAGTCAAAGCGCCATCAACAGGAACATTAGTAAACAAAGAATTAACATCAAAAGAGGCCATAACCGAATTATTCGGAACGAAGTTATGAAGTTTCTTAACAAAATCGGTGGAATTTTTAACAGTGAAAACATTCCGACTCCTAAGTGGAGAAAACACAGAAACTAAATACTTGGAAAGTTTATATGAAGCAGTGCCAATATTGGAAACAATTGGTCTGAAAGGAATACCTGCCTTCTGTACCTTCGGTAAAGCATAGAAACGCGCACAATTAGCAACAGAAGGAATCACAGACCGTTTAGCAATCAAAGGAATAGAATGAACAGACTTAACAGCAGAAGAAATAGCTTTTAACTCCTTGTCGCTAGGATCTTTATAAATTTCAGCATAAGGACCAGAAGCAATTAAATCATCAGTTTTTTCAACATAAGATGATTTATTAAGAACAACAATCTGACCACCCTTGTCAGCCTTGGTAATGACCAAATCAGAATTTGAAACTAAATTATTGACACAGCGTTTCACAGAATGGGTAAAACCAATATTAGGAACTTTTGAATTGAAATCAACATTGGAAGCAATAAGATGCCGAACTGACTCTTTTTGAGTGGAAGTTAAGGCACTAAATTTGAAAGCTTTTTCAACCGGAGCAATAAGTTCAGAAAAAGAAGGCTTTTTAGCCAAAGCAAAATTGTTATTACATTTCAAAGCATTAATTTCACTACTATTCAAAGAAAATTTCGAAAGATTTACAACCGCATTCCTATTAACAAGAGGCAAATCAGCCGGAACAGGAACATTTGAATCGTTACACAACTTGGTAAATTTCTTATTTAAAGTAATTTTGTGACTGTCAGATGAATGAAGAGCTCTCGCCCATGACATTCTATCAATAGAATCAAAATCGAAATTAGAATTAGATACAGAAAGATGTAAATCATAAAGTTCACGTTCTATGAACGAAAGTTTTTTCCTAGTTTCCTGGATAGAAGCTCTAAGTAAAGCTAATTTAGAACGAAAAATTACCTTATCAACCCTAACAGAACGCGGTAAATTACACTTTAAAGTGATAAACTTAGGAATGACTTTCTTGCGCCTGCAAGCCTGGAGAAACTTTAAATGGTTCAAAAACCGAACCTTTATAATTCGTAGATTACAAAATCTGTTAACTTGAGACATAACCAGAATCAAAACAAACAAAACATAAGGGGAAAAAACAATAGCTAAACCGTTCAATAAACAAAAAGAAACAGAAAGAACAAATTGCAAAACATACACCACGTAACAATATGCGGAACAAATGTCAGAAAACAAAAAAGCAAAAATAAACACAGTCAAGAAAAGCAATGAGGAAAGAACAAAAATCAAAAACTCACCAAGCAGCGAACAGATGGGAGAACAAAACAAAAGAAAGAAGAACAAATTCAGGCACGTTAAGCCTAACAGATAGTAATGATTAAACTTTGTGCAAAGTAATAGAAATAAAATTTCACGTTAAATTAAAGCACAAATGAGCATTAAAACGCAGACATATGTTTCGGGATCGCTTGGAATCCCTTTTTCAATGCGACAGGGAGCTTCTAGATGCAAAACATCCAAATGAAGCAGACAGAACAACAAAAACAAAGCTTATATAGCCATAAGAAGTAACTGTAAACCAATGAGAATAAAGGCAGTGTGAAGTGGAAGTAGAAGTAGTATTAAAGGCACCAATAAGAGAGTAACAAACGAATGTAGTTGGAAGTACAGAAAGTAAAAAAGAATATCAATAAAAACAAAGAAAAAGACAACAGCGTGCATAAAAATGTGAAAATACATGAAAATTGCAAAAAAATAAAATAAAATACAAAGAATAAAATGGAAATAAAATAAGTACAGAAAATACCAAAACAAAAAGCAAAACAAAGTACACATGCCAAAAGAGGGGGAGGGGGGGGGGGAGAAAAAAAAAGGGGGAAAACTAACAAGAAAACCAAGAAAGAACAACAAATTAAAGGAACTTATGCCAGACCTGTGAAAAATAAGGAGTTGAGGAAGAATCATTAACCAAATTAGAACTATTCCTGTTAATATGATAAGCTTCCCAAAAGTCAAGTTCTAAAGGGGAAGAACATTTTTGAATAATTTTCCCAGAATTGAAATCAAAAGAGTGGTTGGAATTCCAACAATGTTGAGCAATGCTAGACTTATTCAGCTCTTGCTTTCGTACATAACCTTTATGCTCATTTAACCGAATTTTCAGAGCACGTTTTGTCTGTCCAATGTAAGAAAGGCCGCAACGGCAACTAATTTGGTAAATACCCCAAGTATTAAGTTGATCAACAGGATCTTTAAGAGAAGAGAAGGAAAGTTTGTTGCTAGGAACAAAAACAACTTGAAATTGGAACCTTTTTAGGATTTTAGCAATACGAAAACTTACAGAATGAAAGAATGGTAACACAACCAAATCCTTTCTAGAAACCACATGATTGGGACCAGAAGGTTTTTTAGAAAGTTTGTTATGAATAGAATCAATTAAAGAGTGAGAAAATCCTCTATCAACAGCTACAGCTTTCAGATAGTTGAGTTCAATCTTGAGAAGCTCAGGAGAAGAGCAAATATTAATAGCACGATGGACAAGAGCATTAAAAGCCGAATATTTTTGGTTGGGAGGATGAGACGATAGTCTGTGAGGAGGTAAAGAAACAGCGAAAGGTTTACGATAGAGATCTAGGAGTGAGTCTGGTTTCACAACTTCTGTCTATCGTAAACCTTTCGCTGTTTCTTTACCTCCTCACAGACTATCGTCTCATCCTCCCAACCAAAAATATTCGGCTTTTAATGCTCTTGTCCATCGTGCTATTAATATTTGCTCTTCTCCTGAGCTTCTCAAGATTGAACTCAACTATCTGAAAGCTGTAGCTGTTGATAGAGGATTTTCTCACTCTTTAATTGATTCTATTCATAACAAACTTTCTAAAAAACCTTCTGGTCCCAATCATGTGGTTTCTAGAAAGGATTTGGTTGTGTTACCATTCTTTCATTCTGTAAGTTTTCGTATTGCTAAAATCCTAAAAAGGTTCCAATTTCAAGTTGTTTTTGTTCCTAGCAACAAACTTTCCTTCTCTTCTCTTAAAGATCCTGTTGATCAACTTAATACTTGGGGTATTTACCAAATTAGTTGCCGTTGCGGCCTTTCTTACATTGGACAGACAAAACGTGCTCTGAAAATTCGGTTAAATGAGCATAAAGGTTATGTACGAAAGCAAGAGCTGAATAAGTCTAGCATTGCTCAACATTGTTGGAATTCCAACCACTCTTTTGATTTCAATTCTGGGAAAATTATTCAAAAATGTTCTTCCCCTTTAGAACTTGACTTTTGGGAAGCTTATCATATTAACAGGAATAGTTCTAATTTGGTTAATGATTCTTCCTCAACTCCTTATTTTTCACAGGTCTGGCATAAGTTCCTTTAATTTGTTGTTCTTTCTTGGTTTTCTTGTTAGTTTTCCCCTTTTTTTTTCTCTCCCCCCCCTCCCCCTCTTTTGGCATGTGTACTTTGTTTTGCTTTTTGTTTTGGTATTTTCTGTACTTATTTTATTTCCATTTTATTCTTTGTATTTTATTTTATTTTTTTGCAATTTTCATGTATTTTCACATTTTTATGCACGCTGTTGTCTTTTTCTTTGTTTTTATTGATATTCTTTTTTACTTTCTGTACTTCCAACTACATTCGTTTGTTACTCTCTTATTGGTGCCTTTAATACTACTTCTACTTCCACTTCACACTGCCTTTATTCTCATTGGTTTACAGTTACTTCTTATGGCTATATAAGCTTTGTTTTTGTTGTTCTGTCTGCTTCATTTGGATGTTTTGCATCTAGAAGCTCCCTGTCGCATTGAAAAAGGGATTCCAAGCGATCCCGAAACATATGTCTGCGTTTTAATGCTCATTTGTGCTTTAATTTAACGTGAAATTTTATTTCTATTACTTTGCACAAAGTTTAATCATTACTATCTGTTAGGCTTAACGTGCCTGAATTTGTTCTTCTTTCTTTTGTTTTGTTCTCCCATCTGTTCGCTGCTTGGTGAGTTTTTGATTTTTGTTCTTTCCTCATTGCTTTTCTTGACTGTGTTTATTTTTGCTTTTTTGTTTTCTGACATTTGTTCCGCATATTGTTACGTGGTGTATGTTTTGCAATTTGTTCTTTCTGTTTCTTTTTGTTTATTGAACGGTTTAGCTATTGTTTTTTCCCCTTATGTTTTGTTTGTTTTGATTCTGGTTATGTCTCAAGTTAACAGATTTTGTAATCTACGAATTATAAAGGTTCGGTTTTTGAACCATTTAAAGTTTCTCCAGGCTTGCAGGCGCAAGAAAGTCATTCCTAAGTTTATCACTTTAAAGTGTAATTTACCGCGTTCTGTTAGGGTTGATAAGGTAATTTTTCGTTCTAAATTAGCTTTACTTAGAGCTTCTATCCAGGAAACTAGGAAAAAACTTTCGTTCATAGAACGTGAACTTTATGATTTACATCTTTCTGTATCTAATTCTAATTTCGATTTTGATTCTATTGATAGAATGTCATGGGCGAGAGCTCTTCATTCATCTGACAGTCACAAAATTACTTTAAATAAGAAATTTACCAAGTTGTGTAACGATTCAAATGTTCCTGTTCCGGCTGATTTGCCTCTTGTTAATAGGAATGCGGTTGTAAATCTTTCGAAATTTTCTTTGAATAGTAGTGAAATTAATGCTTTGAAATGTAATAACAATTTTGCTTTGGCTAAAAAGCCTTCTTTTTCTGAACTTATTGCTCCGGTTGAAAAAGCTTTCAAATTTAGTGCCTTAACTTCCACTCAAAAAGAGTCAGTTCGGCATCTTATTGCTTCCAATGTTGATTTCAATTCAAAAGTTCCTAATATTGGTTTTACCCATTCTGTGAAACGCTGTGTCAATAATTTAGTTTCAAATTCTGATTTGGTCATTACCAAGGCTGACAAGGGTGGTCAGATTGTTGTTCTTAATAAATCATCTTATGTTGAAAAAACTGATGATTTAATTGCTTCTGGTCCTTATGCTGAAATTTATAAAGATCCTAGCGACAAGGAGTTAAAAGCTATTTCTTCTGCTGTTAAGTCTGTTCATTCTATTCCTTTGATTGCTAAACGGTCTGTGATTCCTTCTGTTGCTAATTGTGCGCGTTTCTATGCTTTACCGAAGGTACAGAAGGCAGGTATTCCTTTCAGACCAATTGTTTCCAATATTGGCACTGCTTCATATAAACTTTCCAAGTATTTAGTTTCTGTGTTTTCTCCACTTAGGAGTCGGAATGTTTTCACTGTTAAAAATTCCACCGATTTTGTTAAGAAACTTCATAACTTCGTTCCGAATAATTCGGTTATGGCCTCTTTTGATGTTAATTCTTTGTTTACTAATGTTCCTGTTGATGGCGCTTTGACTTGCCTCAGGAAAAGGCTTTCTGAATTCCATTTTACTTCTGTGGAAGTCGAGGAATTAGTTTTTCTTACTCATGTGTGCTTGCAACAGAGCACTTTTGTATTTAATGGTAAATTCTATGCTATGGTAGATGGCCTAGCCATGGGAAGTCCTCTTAGTCCTATTTTAAGTGATTTCTATATGCATTATTTTGAGGAAAAACTATTCCAAAAATTGCAATTTCAATTTTATGTTCGTTATGTGGATGATTGTTTTGTCCTAACGGACAGTAACTTGTTAGGTATTGATGATGCTCTTTCGATTATGAACTCCATTGATTCTAATATCCAGTTTTCTTGTGAGAAAGAACTTAATAGTAGCCTCGCGTTTCTTGATGTTTTGATTTCTAGGAGTGAGTCTGGTTTCACAACTTCTGTCTATCGTAAACCTTTCGCTGTTTCTTTACCTCCTCACAGACTATCGTCTCATCCTCCCAACCAAAAATATTCGGCTTTTAATGCTCTTGTCCATCGTGCTATTAATATTTGCTCTTCTCCTGAGCTTCTCAAGATTGAACTCAACTATCTGAAAGCTGTAGCTGTTGATAGAGGATTTTCTCACTCTTTAATTGATTCTATTCATAACAAACTTTCTAAAAAACCTTCTGGTCCCAATCATGTGGTTTCTAGAAAGGATTTGGTTGTGTTACCATTCTTTCATTCTGTAAGTTTTCGTATTGCTAAAATCCTAAAAAGGTTCCAATTTCAAGTTGTTTTTGTTCCTAGCAACAAACTTTCCTTCTCTTCTCTTAAAGATCCTGTTGATCAACTTAATACTTGGGGTATTTACCAAATTAGTTGCCGTTGCGGCCTTTCTTACATTGGACAGACAAAACGTGCTCTGAAAATTCGGTTAAATGAGCATAAAGGTTATGTACGAAAGCAAGAGCTGAATAAGTCTAGCATTGCTCAACATTGTTGGAATTCCAACCACTCTTTTGATTTCAATTCTGGGAAAATTATTCAAAAATGTTCTTCCCCTTTAGAACTTGACTTTTGGGAAGCTTATCATATTAACAGGAATAGTTCTAATTTGGTTAATGATTCTTCCTCAACTCCTTATTTTTCACAGGTCTGGCATAAGTTCCTTTAATTTGTTGTTCTTTCTTGGTTTTCTTGTTAGTTTTCCCCTTTTTTTTTCTCTCCCCCCCCCCCTCCCCCTCTTTTGGCATGTGTACTTTGTTTTGCTTTTTGTTTTGGTATTTTCTGTACTTATTTTATTTCCATTTTATTCTTTGTATTTTATTTTATTTTTTTGCAATTTTCATGTATTTTCACATTTTTATGCACGCTGTTGTCTTTTTCTTTGTTTTTATTGATATTCTTTTTTACTTTCTGTACTTCCAACTACATTCGTTTGTTACTCTCTTATTGGTGCCTTTAATACTACTTCTACTTCCACTTCACACTGCCTTTATTCTCATTGGTTTACAGTTACTTCTTATGGCTATATAAGCTTTGTTTTTGTTGTTCTGTCTGCTTCATTTGGATGTTTTGCATCTAGAAGCTCCCTGTCGCATTGAAAAAGGGATTCCAAGCGATCCCGAAACATATGTCTGCGTTTTAATGCTCATTTGTGCTTTAATTTAACGTGAAATTTTATTTCTATTACATACCATATTAAGTATTAAATTTCATTTACCCTCTGAACTATTATTTAGTTACTTTTAGAAATGGCGTTATTTAGGGAATGAAGCATTGAATTATGGAGCAACATTTTGTTTTTACTACGTTCTGGCATTAAAACAAAACTAAGGTTTAACACAATTTTTTTAATGTCTTAAAGTTAGATCAACCAATAAAGCATCAAGTATAACGGTATTGCCTTTTCTTTTAAGCCAATAAATGAGAGGGAAATCCCCTAGCTAATTACAAGGGGATTCCCCACCCAGATTCTATTTATTTTTGATTGTACAAATTTTAAACCATTGAAAGGTGAGTTTCAAGAGTAATGGATTTTTACTTGATATATTTACTCAACATACAAAATGAAACTTCATTTTGTAGGATGATTAAACACAGCGTGGGGTAAAAGTAATTAACCGGTTTTTGAAGTGTTATAGTATAATAAAAACTATTACAATTTGAGACTTAAAACTTTTTATATTTTGATCTGTATTTAATACACCGTAAAAAATACTGGTTCAACCTTTCACTAAAAGTTGGTGAAATGCAGCTGCAACCAACAGTTGGTACTAATTTGAACCATTATGATGGTTTACTAGTTTCACCATGAATGTGGTTCAGCACTGAACCATGATTACGGATTTTTTTCGAACCAGTATTACGGTTCAAGTTTGAACCATGATTACGGAGTTCTTTCTAACCAGTACTGCGGTTCAACTTTGAACCATGATTACGGAATTTTATCTAACTAGTATTACGGTTCAACTTTGAACCATGATATCGAATTTTTTTCTAACCAGTATTATGGTTCAACCTTGAACCTTAACCATAGATTTTATTTTAACTTGTATCTTGGTTCAACTCTGAACTATAAAAATGGACTTTCTACTAGCCACTGTTATAGCTCAGAATTGTAGCATGAAAGTGAAGTTTGAACTACACCATTTTATGTTGCAATGGTGACCCTTAACATAAATACTTTTATTTTTTATGTTCAAGCGTAAGACAGGAAGCAAGCTTATTAGCAATTTTAATTTGCAAAGCGAGTTTTCTGTTTTTTAATATGTAAATTTTATTTGCGTTTTTACTAATTATTTGATTTAATTCTAAGAACGGATTCATGCGTTTCAATAATTGATTCAGTGTTCCATATATGTAAATGTATTTATTTATGTATTTATATATATGAACATCCCAATGCACTGTATCAGAAACTAATTGTATTTTCTAAATAACTATGTTACTTAGTTATATTCTTCAAAATTACAATATAAGTCACTGTTAAAATGTTTAAAGCCCCCTCCCATAAGGAAGGCCTTTGCAAATATATGTACACTTTGTTATGTTCGTCAACAGATAGTTTTAACAAAAATGGCGTTAGAATCTTTGCTTATAAGGGTAATTAATTGATAGAGAACATTTCAAATTTCTGAATTATGTAACTTTTTTTCAAAAATATATTTCAACACTCTTTAGCATCAAAAATATTAAATTAATTTATATGCATACAAAGATGACTGAAAACATATGCCTAGAAGTAAAATTGAAAAACCATGAAATGCGCAACTAACAATAATTAAAAATTATTGGGGGGTTCCTGCACAGATGACACTCCAAGTCTGAAACGTGCAGTAGTTCGTGGCACTTCAGGCTAAGACCGCCCAGTGAGTCTAAGACTTCACCCTGTAAAGGTATAAAAGTACTGACAGTACAGCGTATCTGATTTGTATGCCGTAATTCAATGTTCTGCAGACATCAACCGTGAGTGCAATGCACCGTTTTTGTTGATAAAGCATCTATTTTCCGTTTGGAGATCTGAAATTTTCGATTGCAACTTTTACCCTAATTTCTAAAACTCCCCCTAATTTCTAAAACTCTATTATTGAAATAGGTGTTTGTTAGAATGATTGGGAGGAGATTTTAGAAGGAATTATGGGTGAAAATTCTGTAAAATGGCAGTCGTGGTCGAAAATGAAAGTTTAATTATTTTAAAAATACAACAGCAGTTAGGGTCGAATCCAGGAATAATTTCTTGAGGGAACACCAGGGAGTAAAAAATAGTCTAAAATCCACCACTGGTAGTAGTTAATTAAAAATATATATGTAAAGAGCAGAAAAGAGAAAGGTAACAGCTCGGAAAAGTGTTTTGGTAGTAACGAGAGAAAAAATAATGTTGCAATAAATGTAATAAGAAAACATGCAATTTTCAGTACGTAAATAGATCATTGTTACAACTGTACGTGTAGAGCCGGAGCAAAATGTAAAATACATAGGGGGAAGTAGTAAATCACGTAAGAAGCAAGCATATATTGAAGAAAAATTAAGTAAACATGCACAGGTTGAAAATTTTGGAAAAAAGTTAATTTAACATTAAAGGCAACAAAACTGCTATTTCGAAAATCACGCAAAATTGATCCAATTTCTCAAAAAATCCCTATAGTAGACATGTTTTGAATGCAAAACTGGTTTTACCTGCTCTTCGAATGATTAGGAAGTAAGAATCATTACAAATCAAAGCCACAACTTGGATAGGTTTTCGACGGGGGGGGGGGGGAGGTCAAGTTGATGAAAGTGCTTTTTTTTATCAGAATATTTTTTATTTTTAAATTATACTTCAGAGCATGTAAAGATTTCAGGATTCTTCCCACCCCCCAACTTCCTAGCAGTGGCCTTGGAATCAAAATTTTACTAACTACATTTATATAAATGAGTGTTTTCTTATCAGACTATCTTTTACTGACTAATTTTCCAACTTTCATTTATAGCATGCAAAATTTTAGAAATTTTCACCCCTTCAGCTACGGAATCGGAAATAAACAGAAGAACTGAATTTTATACAAATGAGGTTTTCTTATCAGAATATTCAAATTGTCATTTATAGCATGTGAAACCTCAAAAAATTTCGGGAGTGCAGAGTTCGACCCCCCCCCCTCCGCCGGCTACGCCCTTGATAAAATCTACGGGTAAAAATTGTGTAAAAGTGGTAGAACAACGAATAATTTCAATAAATTTTAAAAAGACGGCAACAGGCAATTAAATAAAAATTATGAGGTGCAGCTAAAAAGGTAACGCCGTAGAAAAGTATTGTTGGAAATAAAAATGAAAAAAAAAAAATGATTTAGAGTAAAAATCCCGATAATAGATGCAATTTTTAAAATGTAAACAAGGGTCAACGTTACAACTTTAAATGTAGATCAGGGGACCCAAAAGTAAAATGTATTGGGGTGAATGATAAATGAGGTAAAAAAAATAGTTTAATATTGAAGCAAAATTAAATTAATATACACAGGTTTAAAATTTTGTATAAAATTAATTAGTCAATTTAATACTAAAGGTGACAAGATCGGTATATGATAAAGACATTTTTGAAATAAACTTTACAACCTATTTTGTGCGAATTAAGACATACAAACACAGAAAACAATAAATATCAAACAAAAAATTAGATATATGCATCGAAGTTTACTTACCTTTTACTGTTGTGAAAAATAAATGCTTCAAGTCACAGCTTGACAAGATGGCGGCTCTCTGTTTCCGGCTGGGTACCGGGTTCGTCTTTTTGGTTCAAGGTTGAACCGAAATTATGGTTAAAGGCGTAACTTTAGATTTCGCACTTCTGCTTGAACCATAATTTTGGTTCAATCATCAGCAGCCCTTCAGCTTTCACCATATTTATGGTGCAACGTTGAACTGTTTTCTTTTTACAGTGTACCTTACATTAAGTTTTGAATCCAAGGCAAGGTGGGGACCTTCTGCAGCAATACACTGCAGACTATTTTTCCACACAGAGAGAATAGACTGCATCTTTGTGCGCATTCAATATCCGGCGTAATGTTACGGTCCCCAAGTTTTTTTTTTTTTTTTTTTTTGTGTGTGTGGGGTTATATGAATTGAAAGAGAAAGTTCCCCATACTTTAGAAGAGCTAAAGGACAGAATTATTGAGGAAATATCCACCACACCCTTGAAATGTGCATAAAAGTCTCCCAAAACTTCAGAAATGGACTGCAACACAGGCCTGTAGCCAGACTCTGACTCCAGGGGGGGGCAAACTTTTGGGCATTAGGGGCAGACTAGTTTTTCAATTTTTTTCTCTAACATGTTAGAATTTATGCTCCGTTTTGGGCGTTTTCTTGAAATTTAAATTAATAATTAATGCAATTATTTAATTTATTAATTGATTAATTAAACAATTAATTAATGAAACTAATACTAATTTAATTCAATACTGAAATTATTTGATCTTAAATGAAAAACTTGGTTTAAACTTACAAAAGGCACAATTGAATTTTTAAAGCTTATTCTAAGAATTGTAAATTAATAAAATTTATGAAGTAACATAAAAAGTGAACATTTTTTAAAGATAATTTTAATGTGAACGATCTTTCAAAGTAAGATATTGAAGCATAAAACATGTATCGGTATGTTACAGTAAAAAACTGGACTGCCCATGATCCTTTCATTAGTGCCTGATTTAGATTGAAAACAGGGAAAAAAATGAGCTGAATAAAGGGAAACGTCCATGTTTTTTATTTTTTCCAAAATTTGAATTAAGGGATAAAGGTGCATGGGAACAGGATTTTTTCGATATGACTTTGCGTTTAAAGAAATCAGAAAGTTAAAAACAGAAATACCACAGATTATTAAGGTCCAATTAATCACGCTAGGACGGGCAAAACATTTTCCAGGTCGGGCATTGCCCGACCTGGCCCCCCTCTGGCTACGGGCCTGTGTTATCGAATAAATATTCTATTAGTTAAAAATCATTATATATGTATATGAACTTTAAGGAATGGTAAACGTTCCATTTTTGATGAATAAACATATAAAACGTCTTTCTGTTTTGAATGCTGCAAAACGGATTCTTTACAGAATTTTCTTTAAAAAATTGCTTCCAGATTTGGCGATAAATCATGGGTTACCGTAAAGTAAAGTTTAGCCGAATGCTGCAAATGTTTTTATTTTGCAGTTAAATATTGTGGATTTTGATAACTTTTTTTATGTAAAATTTATATAGAACTTTTAAAACTATGACTTTCAGATATATTTACAATATGTATGCCATAGTGAAAAAAATTTAACACTTGAATCATGAGATCAAATTATTATTATTTATGTATTTTTTTCGAATTGAAAAATTAATGTAAAGAAGAAAACAAATCTCCATTATTTGGAATTACAAAGCACTGAACTAGATGCATCATTTACTTTCGTTTACTATGTGTTTATGTATTTTGCTCTTTTTTGCCAGTAATATGAATCGAATATTTACCCTTTACGCGCCCTCCCCCCTTAAAAAATCACTTGCGTGATCGCTTTGCATTAATTGTACTCGTGTTGTTACATTTCTCATATGGCGAAAACAAATGTTGATCTCAATGTAAAATAATTTAGTTAAACTGTATAATTGTTTACTAAATGCAACCCTGTTGGTAAAGTTTTAAATAATGACAGCAAGCATATAATAGAAGCGTACACACACACACATATACTATATATATATATATATATATTATGTATATAAATATTCGATGACTTTGCTACTTATTCAAATTTTAATCAGGTCTCATATGAATTAAAATTTGGGTTTTTGAAATACTCTAATAAAAGGACAATGCAAACTTTGTGGATCAAAAATTATTTTTTGCTAAAATACATTATCTGAAAAAAAATGTAAGAATTGTAATGTATGAACTTATTTGCCTTGTAAAATAATATTACTTCCTTATAGAGCATTTTGATAAAAATTTCATTTTTATCTGAAATTTTCATCAAGGAAAAACTCTTTAAACTCAAAAAAAGTTTATTCTTCAAAAAAACTCATTTTTTTTTTTTTTTTTTTTACCATGCAAATAAACATAAAGAACGCACCATTGTAAACAAATGTGTTATTATTATTTTATTTTGCTGTGTTTAGTAAATGCAAATAAAGAACATGAACAGCACAAATTTCTTAATTTTGGGGTATCTTTCTAATGTGTCAGTGACTGCTTATAATTTAATGATCCCCTGCTTATGCTTATCGACTTACTGCCTACTTATGGCCTTCCGTTTAGATAAGCACCACAAGGCTGGAAGTACGACTTGGCTCATTACATGTATTTGAATGACACCAGATGGCGCCACCACAAATACGCCACCTTCCGTTTTTGACCTAAGAGTGAAGGGAAGGGAAATTCTCCACATTCCGGTACTCTCGGAACCGCCTCGGGACTTCAGGGTCCACGGATTTTACATGCACGTATCCCCAAGTGTACATAGTGGGTTTTCAATGGGTCGGGTATCGAGCCCCAAATCTTCCAGTTAGAAGTCCGGCATCCTAACCACTAGGCTACCACAGCCCATTCTAAATATTTAATAGCATTGAATAGAAATTATGAGTCATAAATGGAAATGAAATTAGTTACATTGGTACTTTCTTTTCACATCACTACCAACTCTTTTATAAGGAAGCTTTTATGTAACAGAGATAATAGCAATTTTTTACTTTTTCAAGCAAAATAGTTTTTTTTTTTTTTTCAAAGTAACATTTCAAAGATAAATATTATCAAATATTTATTAATTACAACTAATTAATATTTATATTTATTCATTGCTAATATTGCATTAAATATAAATCGATTAGATTAGACCCCTTTAGCTTTAGGACAGTTTAAGACACTTTCGGATATAGTAATGATTAAACTTTGTGCAAAGTAATAGAAATAAGTTCGGATAGTTTTGGACGCTAAAAACCACATGTCCCGTCCGAAACCCCAACCCTGGATTCAAAGTTTGGCTTTTTAATTTATTATTATTATTTTTTTTTTTATGATGATGGTACACTAGTGACTTGATATTTAGGAAAGAAAAATGGGAGGAAGGGCTCTCAATTCATTTTTTTCTTTTTTTGAACTGCTCAATAGCTTTATGCACTAATAGCGAATGAATTTTACGTAGTACAGAATGTTTGCTCTTCTGTCTTTTTTTCTTTTTTTTTTGCTGAGACAGGACAGTGAGAATATCTCTATGTAATTTAAGAACACCTACAGTGCATACATATTCACAATCACTATACCAGGATATATATATACTATAAAAGCATCTTGAAGTATCGAAATTGGGAACCGATCCACAACTAGAAAATGTATTATAAGATGTTAAAAGAACTACTAGAAGTTTCGGGACGTTGGTACATAAATAAAAAATAATACTTTAGTATATATATATATATTAGCAAGTTTAAAAGGTAAAGTATTTAAAAATAGCTGCAAATTAAAATAAAACACTATATAACACATGGAACAAAAAACAAACAAATTTAGATCAAAACAAAAAATATGTAAATTAATAAGAAGAAATGAATGAAATCCGATATATACTTGTATATTATTCCTTACTTTTTATATCAACGACTAGATTTTTTTCCAAATTAATGGTATGAAGTAAAAGAACAGACATAGTTTAAATATACGTTAAGCAATAAAAATTTTTTAAAAAAGGCAAATTCATTAAAGTTATGCATAAAAAATTAGATGAATAGCGTAATCAATGGAAAACTATATGATAATATGTTGTATAAATCTATAATAAAACCGATGTTTGAAAAATATAATTTTTACTGCAAAGATTTTTTAACTTTTTTTTTCAAATGTATTTCTTATCTATGCTAGACGCTCCAAATGTACGGGCTTTTAATTCCTCAATGAGCTTTTCATTTACGTATTAATCACAGGAATTTCGAATCGGTCATTTTAATTCATAAAAACTGGTAATTCTTCTCAAAATTCGGCTCTCTTTTTGATCGCAGATAGCTAAAAGTACAATTGGGCCTCGGAACTGAAATGCAGGGACCTCTTTCCGACTTTCAGTCGATTCCGGGAGCAATTACCGGAGGCAGCGCGTCGTGAGTCACGTGAGCCCTTTACTCCGAGAGTGGTCAGTCGATTCCGGGAGCAAGTTACCAGAGGCAGACCGATTCCGATGGCCTCTTGGTAAGCCAGGTTTCCGAAAGATGACGTCATGAGTCACGTGAGCGCTTCAATTCCGAGAGTGAATGACTTTCCGAACCCGTCCTGGTAGAGCCCCAAGTCGGCGAAATTATTTTTCACAAATTTTAATGTGGATGCTACTTTAATAGAACATTAGCCCCTAAAAAGTTTAAAAGCAACGAAATACATGCTCGTATATACAGCTACTCAAAAAGCTTTCTCAAAATGATGAATCGGTGTTCGATTCCTCAAAATATCACGCAATAGGTATTTAGAGTTTACTACCAGTTATAAAGGACTCCATGTTTTTATAAGTATATGTGACTGCTTTGTATAGTCGCTTTCTGTTAAATCTAAGTTATCCTGCAAAATGCCATTTTCAATTTGATGTGGCAGGCTTTAAAAATTCCTAATGCCACCATTACTGTGCATCCCCCTAATGAAAATGAATGTATTTAATCTTCAATGCAAAGACTTTTACACCCGCATATTTTTTAAACACATTTTTTATTCAAATTTTGAGGCCCTTCTGTTATCAATTAAATTTTATAATCAGTGTTGCCGATTGGAAATCAAGTTTTTACCCTCAAATACCCGCAGCCTCTTTTCCGCTTAGTCCTGCAGTGACATCTAGTGAACAAAAATGGAACGCAGCAAAATTCTTAATCACCTGAATATTTCTAAGTCATCACTTTTATAGTCTTATTTTACAAACGACCTTCCCGTATTCAAATTTTAAAACTTCTTTCCAAAAACTAAATTTTACATCGTTAAATGACTTACTTAGACTGTCCTAGATATTTTTTTTTTTTTTTTTTTTTTTTTTTTTTTTTTTTTTTTTTTTTTTTTTTTTTTTTTTTTTTTTTTTTTTTTTTTTTTTTTTTTTTTTTTTTTTTTTTTTTTTTTTTTTTTTTTTTTTTTTTTTTTTTTTTTTTTTTTTTTTTTTTTTTTTTTTTTTTTTTTTTTTTTTTTTTTTTTTTTTTTTTTTTTTTTTTTTTTTTTTTTTTTTTTTTTTTTTTTTTTTTTTTTTTTTTTTTTTTTTTTTTTTTTTTTTTTTTTTTTTTTTTTTTTTTTTTTTTTTTTTTTTTTTTTTTTTTTTTTTTTTTTTTTTTTTTTTTTTTTTTTTTTTTTTTTTTTTTTTTTTTTTTTTTTTTTTTTTTTTTTTTTTTTTTTTTTTTTTTTTTTTTTTTTTTTTTTTTTTTTTTTTTTTTTTTTTTTTTTTTTTTTTTTTTTTTTTTTTTTTTTTTTTTAACCATTTGCGTACCACTGCTAATGTAGCTTTTATTTTATAGAATAGAACATTAATACATTACAAGAAAATACTATAGTCTGTGCAATTAGAATAGGCGCGTCAAGGTCACTCAACTCTACTTTTCCCTCTTCTGTTAATTATAAATAATTCACAGAAGAGGGAAAAGTAGAGAGGTATTTTTGACATGGTTTCCGTGCTAGAAACTTTTTCCCCACTTAGGTTTGGGGAACATGATAAGTAACATGTTGTTTTAGTTATAATCAGGGGTCTCCAAACTTTCCAGCCTTAGGGCCATATTGATTACCCTACAACATAATTATTCAACATAAAAATAGATTACTTCAGTAAACTTAATTTAATTTGCTATAAAAAATAAATATGTTCTCTAGAAGGAGTTTTCTTTCAAGTATGCTAGCTCTCCGCGGGCCGGACAAAATCTGTCCGCGGGCCGGATGTGGCCCTCGGGCCGTAGTTTGGAGACCCCTGGTTATAATAATAATAGACGGATTCAAATCAGATTTATTTCTCAATGGCAAAAATAGATTGCGTAAGATGAACTATTTTAATATTTTGAACCAATCTAAATCTTATTCTAATATTTTGATGTATTTCAGAAAATTATTGTACATCTAATTTATTGTATTTTATATTCTGAAATTGTTAAAATCATATCTAAACATTCCAGATTTAATTTATAACATTTAATTGCATTTACTTAGTATCAAAAAAAAAAAAAAAAATGGAAAATAAATTATTTGTTGTTACTTTTTCTCAATTATTCTAATAATATTAGTCGGAGGTGTAGTAATAAAATTGCCTTAAATGCAGTGCAAAAAAAAAAAAAAAAAAACACCCTCTGGCGCTGTTATCTTTTTCAGAGTTCCCATAGCGACGAGGCAGGAAACGCGATCTTGACGAGCCTATTCTAATCACACAGACTATAGAACGACTAGGTTATTTCAATCACACCATTTTTAATAGAGTAAGCAGAGAAAAACGTTAATTAAAATAAGCTGTAAAAATAAAAATGATAATGAAGTAAATAAAATATATTTTTAATACGTACTTCCGAAACAGCATTAGAAAGTCACGTCTTTAAGTACAAATTGCATCTACTGCTGCATGTCAGATACAAGCGAGGTTCAGTAGAAGTTAGTTTTAACCTCAATTTGGGTCGACATTTAATTTGCTTCTAAATTTATTTTTAATAAATATCATATTGGAAAAAGCAGTTTCACAAATGTAAGTGGTTGTGATCTGAACCAAACACAGCAATGCTACTCTTGCAAATGACGAGAATTCATTTTCAACTTTGAGCCAAAATTTTCCGTACTCCAATCGAGCAAATTCGAGCTTCAAACCCGACTCTTGTCTAATCTTTTCTAATCTCTTCTCTTTTTTTTTTCTTTTGCCCAAGTACCACCTGGAGAGGCTTCGCGTCCCACAGTTTGAGAACCACTGGTTTAAAGGATTCGTCGCGATGATATTAGTGCTCGAGTGATCGTAATAGAGCATTTGCTTTTTTTGTGTGTGTATGTGAGATTTTTTAAACATTAACGATCTATATGCAGCATTCAATGCAATAATTGTCGTCAATTTTCTTTGCGAACCGAAATTTTGCCACCTTGAAGTGGACTCCACCTCGCGACACGTATCATTGTGACAAATCCCGGAAGCGGTATCTTTACTTATATATATATACTTTGACACAGGGTAAAATTAAAGTACTGGTAGTTAAAAAGTGGACTTTACAGCAATAAATCTTATTCTTAGCATAAACTACAACATAAAAGCAAAATACTTCTAGTTAAACAATATTTTGAAAACAAAAAAACGACCTAATATTTGGTTATGATATTTTTTCCCCTTCTTTTCAGAATTTTTATTCAAGAAACGGGGTACAGATGGCATTCATGATATTACATATACAGTGACACCTGTGTAAGTTGACCACTTGTGGTGCCGCACTTTAGTGGTCAACTTACAGAGGGTAGAGGGGTTTTTTTTTTGTAATTTTTTACATTATGCATTTATTTATCTACAACTAATTAAAATGTAGCTTCAAGTATTAACATTACTTAAAAATAGTAATTAGCTTTTTTTTCATAATAATCAAAAGTATCATTAAAGAAGTTTAACCTGAATGACTTACAATATATCCTACACAACTTTAAAATTAAAGTACTTAGCAAAGATAAAGATAAATATCTAATTAATTATGTAACATACTTTATTTGATGGTAACGATTTCTTAAAAATGCACAATTTCTCAAAATGGATATATTAGATAAAAGAAAAGAGAAGAAACTCATTTAAGGAATAAAAGAACGCTCATAGTATTTTTGCCATATGGTTATCTTACAAAAAGGTTTAGACTAACTTTATATTGATCCTTCATCCATCCAGACAAATATTGGTCTAACATTATGGCACAAAAATATCTTGGAGAAGTTATTTCAGTTGTTTTAATCTTTGCAAATAGAGTCAATTAAATTTATATAGTAATAATTAGGTGCTCAACTTACAAGGGATCATTAATATCCCATGAAATACCAGTGATTCTATTGCATCATATGATAGAGGGTTTTTTAAAATTAGTAGAAGACAAGACGTTTGTTACGTACTATTTTGATAAATATATATTTGCACTAAAAAAATTTGAATTTATTTAGAAAAAACGAAGAAAAAAAAAACAGAACTGGCTTTAAAATTGATTAAAATAAAAGAATCAGACTAAGTTTCGTATTTGTTAATCGCGATAAAAAGTTACATACGAATTCATTCTTTGAAGAAAATTTAGTACTAATTTTGAACATAATTTTGAAGTTGGCTTAAAAACGATCAATGAAATCTCAAGGATTATACTCGTGGGCGCAATGAAGAAGAGCTTTTGAATGTAACTTACCTACACAACCTTTAATTTTAACGTTTAAGGCATATCGCCAATACTAGTATAGTGAAATGTATACACATGTCTCATATTGGGATTGGTAATATGTTTTAAAACAAGGGTTGTGACCCCTCCCAATAGGAAATCTGAACACTTTTGTGAATTATAATAAATCCAAGCCCTGATATAGACCTATACTGCATGTTCCAAGTAATTTGCAATAAAATAATATTCTGTCTATTATTGGTTCCGTATCTTTTTTTTGTTTGTTTTTAATGTAAAATATTAACCTAAATTGTATTTATGAAAAATTTCTGAGTTAAGTACAGACAAAAATGAAAAATAATTGTTGTTTTCCACTTTGCAAATGCAAAACTTGGAGAAAAAAAAAAAGGCGAAGAATTTTTTTAAAGATCAAGATGCAGCGATGTGCATTTGACAGCACGGCCAGTCCACATCTAACCGCAAGAACAACCAACGCATAGGGCGTCCAAATGCATCAGAGCATGCTGAATTTTACAAAATTTATTACAATAAATTTGATAAAAAATCATAAAATAGATAAAACTTGGGGTTTGAAGGAAAGGAAAATTTCGCCAATAGATGGCGCTGCCCTACTGTGAGCAAAAAGAGGGCAAAACGATTATTTCGTAGGAAGCTGTTTATTCAAATCATTCAATTCGAGTATTTCGTCAGAATTCGTATTCACTAAATCTTGGAACAGAAACAATTGCTGCTTCGAGCATCTAACGAAACTAAAACTATAATCCTAGGGAAAACGCTCCCCAAGCGCGAGCGCCGTATTGTATAACCTGAAGTTCCGTCTAGAACTTGAAACTTAAATAAATAAATTTAAAATAACTTTAGTTCTTAATTACTTCAAATATACCTTTTCCAACGGTTAGTACATATTCATTCACTCACTCATTCTTTCATTTATTCAGTCATTCGTTTATTTATTCATTCTGTTGCGGCCGTGTATAGAAAAGAGCCAACGTGCTGCGACAATCTCGCCAAGCCGCCAAATATGTGGCAAGGAAAGAAGTGTTTTTAAAAAGAAGCGTCAGTTGTCAGTTGAACTGAAAGATAAACACCGTAAGAGGTGAATGGTTATTGAATGAGCATTTAGCTCCCTTTTGTCAAACAATATAATGTACCGTCGGGTACCATCAATTGCATATGCATCCAATAGATAGTAAAATAGTTATTGTTTTTATGAATTGATTTACAGTCCACTTCTTTTAGAGGTCATATTGAACATTTTGGACCGTCCATCCGGAGCATTTGCACTATGGAAGAGAAAAAAATTGCTTACTACGTTAAACCGCCAGAGAGGCGTTTATAAAACAAAACTCGGAAGAGTTGCGAAATTTTTGGATGAATTTTCAACTAAAAAACTCTAGTGATGAAGTTACTTTAAATGCAAAATTGGAAAACTTAGAAGACGTAAAAACTGGAATGGACAATTTGCTTCAACAATATATTGATTTGCCAGAAGAAATGGATCTGAAAGATACACTTGATGAGATGGATAAACTGGAAGAATTACAGAAAAATCTGGAGGTAAGAATTAAACTCCTCCTTTCTAAAATTTCTGTGGATGCTACTAATATCTCAAAGGCAGAAAAGGTTAATGACTCTTTTTCTATAAAATTGCCTGAAATTCCCCTTCCACATTTTTGGGGTAAATACGAAGATTTTCAGAATTTTGAAAGTCAATTTGCTTTCAATATTGGTGATAACAAATATTTAAATGAAACGCAAAAATTATTTTATGTAAAGGCATCTTTGAAGGGAGATGCTAAATCAGTTGAAACCTTGGAAGATACATATGAATCACTTTTTGCTGCCTTGGTTTCACGGTGTGAAAATAAACGAGCGGTTGTTGATGCTCATGTTTTTAATTTGATAAATTACGAAAAAATTAATGAATCACCAAGTCAATTAAGATGTTTATTAGATATTACTAAACGTTCCTTGAGATCGCTGAAATCTTTGAATTATGAAAGAAATGAGCTTTGCGATCTTTTTATTTTGAATATTTTACTACAGAAGTTAGATAAAGAATCAAGGAAACAATTTGAATTGACTATAACAAAGAATGCGGTGCCAGAACTGAATGAATTTTTAACTTTTCTTGAAGAAAGAACACGTATTTTTTAAAGTTTAAATAAAAATTGCAATGTTGTAAATAAATCTAGTTCCTTGGCAAAGACGCCCAGTCAGGCAAATAATTATAATCGCTCACGTTCATTATTGTTAAAATCTAATCAATCATCGCCTTTGTGTATTTTGTGTAAAGTGAATCATCCTATTTATAATTGTGAAAAATTTAAAGGAATGAATGTCTCGGATAGATTTGATGTAGTTAAAAATAAAATTTATGTTTAAAATGTTTAATTCACATATGATGCAGCAGTGCCGATCGAAATATCGTTGTTCATTTTGTAACAAAACGAATCACAATTACTTGTTGTGCAAAAATTCCGCCGCCACAAAGGAAAAGCGAAACCAGGAGGAATTTGAAACTTTCGTTCCGATGGTGCAGACGCAAACAACGCTGCTTGCGGAGACCACCCGTGGAACGGTGCTCATAAATACTGCGGTTGTTTAGGTGAGAGATAAGGAAAATAAGAGGAGAACATTTCGAGCGATCCTGGATTCGGCATCGCAGTGTAACTTTATTAGCACTGAAGCAGCTAATGCCCTAGGAATAAGAAAGGAAAGGATATTTGTGCCTATTAGTGGACTAAATGATTCCTCTTTACATATTAAGCATCAAATAAATGCTCAGGTTTCAAGCTGTAATGAGGATTCAGTTTGGAATCTTAGCCTTCTTGTTGTACCTAAAATTACAGATTTTTCGCCGTTAAGGCTTTTGAACAAATCAGAATTTAAAATACCAAACGGAATTAATCTTGCTGATCCTGAATTTTACATCCCACGAAAAATTGATCTTTTATTAGGCGCTGAATTGTTCTTTCAGTTTTTAAAAGCGGATAAGCTGTATTTAGAAAATAGTGAATTAGTCCTTCAGGACAGCTGTTTTGGCTATTTAGTATCTGGGAGAGTTCCCATTTCAAATTCTATTGTTTCTCCAAAGTTTTGTCTCTTATCGAGAAATTTAGAATCACTTGATAAAACCTTGAAGTCTCTCTGGGAGATTGAGAACGTTTCGGAAGAAAAATTTCACATAGGCGATGAATTAAAATTTTGTAATGAACACTTTGAAAAAACACATTTCCGTAAATCAGACGGAAGATATGTCGTACAAATGCCTTTTAAGCCGGGAATGGAAGAAAATTTGGTCGATACTGACTCTAAACAAATAGCCTCCAGAAGATTAAATCAATTGTGGAATCGTTTAGAACGCGATCCTAAAAACCTTTGTGAGCAACCGAGTAGCCACAATACAAGAACTGACTGGTGAATACGAGTGGAGACATGTCGTTTCAGCTAAAAATCCAGCTGACATTTTGTCTAGGGGTTCAAATCCGAAAGATTTGCGAAATAATAACTTGTGGTGGCAAGGTCCCAAATTCTTACATCAGGGAATTCCTGAGCCCTATGAACTTTTGCCTCCTGCAAATGAAGAATTTGAGAAGGAACTAAAAACACCTAAGCTTATAACTTGTTCTGCAACAGTTGACTGTAGATTTTGGGACGATTTTTTGACTATTTCTAATAACTATGTGAAATTAATTAGAATTTTAAGTTTTATTTTCAGGTTTTCGAACAACATCATAAGTAAGGAAAGAAAAATTAGTGGTCAGTTGTCTGCGAAAGAATTAAAATTAGCTGAGATTTCTTTAATTAAATAGGTACAAAAGAAATCATTCCCTAATGAAATAAGGTTGCTAAAACAAGAAGAAAACATCCAAGGTAATAGTAAATTACGTTTTTTAAATCCATTTCTTGATGATGATGGAAGACTGCAAAATTCTAATATGAATTATGATTCAAAACATCCCATTGTCCTACCTCATAATCATAAGTTAAGTGAAATAATTTTTGAATTTTATCATAGAAAATATTTGCATGTAGGACCACAATCATTATTAAATCATGTAAGACAAAAGTTTTGGATTTTAAGTGGCAGATCTCTAGCTCGTAAAATTGCGCATAATTGTGTGACATGTTTCAAAAACAAAACGCTAGTTGGAAATCAGATAATGGGTAATCTTTCTTATGAACGTGTAAACCTTAGTCCTCCATTTTCTAATTGTGGTATTGATTTTTGCGGGCCTTTTGAAATTAAATCTAAAAACTAGAGAAAGGGCAATTTCAGTAAAATTTATGTTGCAGTATTTGTTTGTCTTTCTACTCGAGCAATTCACCTGGAGTTCGTTTCCGACTTAACTTCGGAAGCCTTTATCGCTGCTCTAAAGAGATTTTTCGCCCGACGCGGTAAATGCTCTACAATAATAACGGATAATGCCACTACATTTGTCGGTGCTAAAAATGAACTGAAACGGTTACAGAAATTAGTAACCTATCCGGATGATGTTTTGGTCCATTATTTATCATCTGAGTCTGTTAATTGGAAATTTATTCCCCCTAGATCACCCCATTTTGGTGGCATATGGGAAGCTGGGGTTAAGTCTTTTAAGCATCATTTGAAGCGAACTCTAGGTAATTCTCGAATAACGATTGAAGAATTTTTAACTATTGTCAATGCAATAGAAGGCATTTTAAATTTTAGGCCTCTTTTTCCCCTATCTTCAGATGAGTTTGAAGTTCTTACGCCCGCTCATTTCTTAATAGGCTGAGCTATAGATACAATTTCAGAGCCAGATTTATTAGATATCTCAGAAAATAGATTATCTCGTTGGCAAAGAGTTAATAAATTTGCACAAAATATTTGGAAAATATAGCATCGTGACTATCTTAGTCATTTACACGAACGTAACAAATGGATGTTTACAAAAAACAACGTTGCAATTGGCTCAATAGTGATGTTAAAGGAAGATAATCTTCCTCCTTGTAAATGGGCTTTAGGGAGAATTATAGATACTGTAATTGGTCCAGATAACAAAATAAGAGTTGCAAGGGTAAAAACAAGGTCTGGAATTTTTGCAAGAGCTGTAAACAAATTATGCATTCTTCCTATTGATGACAATGTCAAAACTTAAATGTTTGTTGATTATTATATTTGAAATGTATTCTATGTAAGTAAACGGGTATTTGTTATTATATGACTGGTATTATTTGCATTCATATGTTTGTGTTATTCAAATTATATCTTTGTCAGTGTTACAATGCAGCGTGTAATTTAACTCTTTAATCTGTTATAATTTCATAATGTATATATAAAAAAACAGTTTGAGAAATTTTCAATTTTCTTAATGTGTTGAAATGGTATTACATGTCAACGCGGGCCGGGATGTTGCGGCCGTGTATGTTGTCATACAACAAAGTTCTTCTTATACTTGATACATTTTTAGCAGAGTCAGAAAATCCAGAAGACTAGTTTAAAATAAATTAAAAGGCTTTATTTAAGCTCTTAGAACATTACAATAAATACTTTAATACCATTACTCAAAAACTCGGACCAACTTTTCTGTCAAATGACTAGTTAAAATGAGGTGTAATTTAAATAAGACCGGGATGGTAATCACCGGTATAAAAGAAGACGCTCTGAGCTTAACAGCCCGTCAAGAGCTAATGTCGGTCGGCTTCGGCAGACAGACCGCTTAAATATCCCATTCCCTCATTTACAGAACATACGGATTCAGTCAGGGTAACGCCCAACGCACGTGCGATCCGTGATTGGGTCAGGAGCCGGTGACGTCATGCTCGAGTACATCACTTCCCGGCACCGCCCATCCGTTACACGTCTAAAATGTTGGCACGTGTGTTGGGACGCTAGCGGAATACGTTACAAAGAAGTGAGATGTTTAATATATGGCTATCAGCCATATGGGCAAAAGAGCCAACGCGCTGTGACAATCTCGCCAAGCCGCCAAATATGTGGCAAGCAAAGAAGTGTTTTGAAAAGAAGGGTCAGTTGGCAGTTGAACTGAAGGATAAACGCCGTAAGAGGTGAATTGTTATAGAATGAGCATTTAGCTCCACTTTGTTTAAAAAATACAATGTGCCATAGGGTACCATTTGGAATTAATTGCTTTATGCATCCAATAGATATAATAAAATAGTTATTGTTTTTATAAATTGCATTACAGCTCCGAGCTCCTATTGAACACAGTTTCTATCAGTAAATTTTGCTCCAACAAGCAAAAATTGGCATTACATTTCAATTACGCTGAGTATTTGGTCAAAATAGATAATTTCCTATTATTGCTACTAGAGTTACAATCATTTTTTGCTTTTGTACAATCATTAAGCACTACATTTGATATTCTTGATAAACAATACTCAATATGACTTAAGACATAAATTCCACAATTACATTTAATTAAAAAATCCATCCCCATAATTTCCATTTTTTCTATTGTAAGCTGTACTATAAAATTCCTAGGCTCAGGGAATTTTTAAGATAACTTCTCGTACTCTTTATTTATTAGTTTCCGAAAAATCTGTAAAGCATATCTGTACCTCAGAAGCAGAAGGTGGTAAGTCCAAATAGGTAATTTTTCAGGAGAGCTGAATAAAGTTTAAAATTCTCAAATAACACTTTCAATAGTCTCGTAAATTGTGAAATAGACATCAATTTTAATAAAATTTTTACTGATAGAAACTTTATTTATTTTAGAACATTGATTTGAATTGTCAAAATAAATTGAATATCTCAAAGTTGGTAATTTTGGACTTACTACCTTCTGCGGTTCAGATAGACTGAGACATTTATCAATAATAATTTGGGAAATTCAAGTCTGCCTCGATCAGTCAGTAACAAATGTTGATAAATATCCGAGCTCTACAAGTACAATGTCAGATAGAAATGCAATCTAAACAATGCACCTTGTAGGATAATTTATAGGCTACATGACCTGCTATATAAAATTTACGGGAATTTCCTCGATATTTGAAGTTGCGACATTCAAATTTACAGTATGCAGACTGAACGTTATATATACTGCTTAAAATTAGTGAAAGTAATAAACTGGTAGTTGTTGCTGTTGTCGTGTGGCGAGGAAGAATGTGTACACTGCTCCTTAGTCTAACGGGGCACTTATGGCCAGGAGCCCGATTTTTGGGATGGCGGTCAAAAACGTATTTTCCAAACAGTATCACTGGAATTACTTCAACCCCACAAAGTATAAAAACTACATTTCGTATTTAGAACGTTGCACGCTAAAATTTGTTGTTCTGTACATTCTATTGCCAGCTGCTGTTAAATGGGACAAAGGACAAACTGATTGTCTCGAAACGGAAAATTCTACAATTGTTGAGAGTGTAGCGGATTATTCGTTCAGCTCGAAGTGCTCTCTCTCTGTGCGAGTTTCATAGCAGCCTTGTCATGATATGACTATGAATTTCTCTATTTTGAAAGATTCACAAATAAGAATAGGCAACACTCACCTGTTAACGATGCATAACTATACAAATTGACTATACAAAAAATGAAAATTCAGGTATTCGTAAAGGATGTTGAATGTTGTTCAAAAATAGTATGCTAATACGAAACATTTTGTATTTCCTTCCCGAAATTTACAATTCCGACTAATTGGCTAGAGGAAATTAGCTGCCGGGGCTTTACCTGCTGCTTTTAACCAATCGGCTAAGAATCGACGGTAGAGCGCCGACGGATGTTTAATCGGTCGCGTCGCTACTTCTTTTTAAAAATGAATGTTCAAGCCTTTCCGAAATGACTTATTTGCTTGCTATCGACTTCGCTTTTTTGAGGGGTTAAGTGCTTGAAGTACGATTCCAATTGCAATATCATCGTGTATTTTACATTTTTTGTAGTATTTGATCATTCATCACGCAACTAATTATTAGAGATTTATTTTTACGGGTCCCAAATGTTATAGATATGCATGCAGAAATCAAACGAAATGCATATATGTGAGAACGGAAAAATTGTAATACCACAGAAAGGCATTTTCCAAAGTCATTTTCAAGAAAGATAATTTCTTTTACTAGGCATAACGGGGGAAAAGTCGAGTTGATTACGTTGGAAGACCAAACGAGGAAAGATAAATAAAACAGATATATAAAAAAATAAAAAAAATGTGTAAAGATCCCAAATATTCTCAAAATAAGAAAAATAAATAAACAAAGAGTGAAATAAACCAATCTTGAAATAAAAAAGTGAAGGAAAAAAATCTTAACTTCTGCTCCAAGTCTTATTTTCGTAAACGCACTTTATTCAACATTTTTTCTAATTCCAATTGTTGCAGCAAGGCATTGGTAAAAAAAATTAATTCCACACATGCGCGAACGAAAATAAGAAATAAAATCAAGTATAAAAAATGAATAAATGAACAACATATTTAGTATATTTGAATTGATTTTTTTACTGATCTCATTTTTTAATTCTTGGTACTTTTCCTTGTTTTTGTAATCTGAATAATTACTATCGGTATTACTTTTGGGGTAATTCGCTTTTTCTTAAACAAATTGCTATAACGGTTGGGATCCGTAGGTATGCGGACGAAGCTCATTTGATCATGCGTGTATTGTTTGTCCCCGAATTCTCCACGATTTGTCGCCGTTAAGTAGAACAAAATTTTGTTTATTAGAATTCTAAAAATACCCTCGAATACTCTTAGTTTTTAAATACCCTCCAATATACCCGCGGATGAATAAAATACCCGATTTTAGGGTAATTTCACGCACATTGGCAAGAGTGCCGATTTCGGCCACTTTGTAAAGTCTCTTCATTTTTTGAACCAGCTGCCAGATGAGAGACAGTAACCGCCAGATGAGAGACTTGGGACTGGCGCCCACAGAGGTATCGTGTCACTTAGAGCACATTGATGCCACGACTTTTCAATGAGCACCAATTCAAACTGGTAGTTACTCAGCTTGTTTGAATTGAGTAGATATCAATATCTTAATATGTTTAGAGGAATTTCTATGACATTCTATGGTTATTATTGAGTATTTGTTGTATAATCAATTTATGCTAACAGGCATTTTCTGAACAGATTTACTTTACTCTTTGCTTTGTAATTTGATCTCTTTAGTTTATCAGCAAAGACAATCTGCTCTGTATGGCCAAAAGAATTAAATAGAGAATAATTAAACGTATTTTATGTTGAATGCGTGCATGAGGTTGCTACTCTCTACAGCAGCGAGAATTTTCTCCGGGAGAGATGGGGAGGATTGACTCATAATAGCGCTTACGTGTTGACGTGCTTGCTATTGCAATACTAGGATTGGTAACATGATTCAAAACGAGCCCACCAACCGGAGGAGGGCGGGGGAGGGGGGGATAAGTATTCTTTTGCTCTAATAACACACATCCATAAACAGCTTCAAAAAATATGTGTTAGTTATTAACATCATTAACAATTCCTAAAAAAAAAAAATGGTACTAAATCGAAATAGAGAATAATGCGTAATACGAGATCTAGCAAAATACAAATGCATTTTATAATTTTGTACTTCATGCATCTTTAAAAGTTTACAAGAAAAAAATTAAATCAAATAAGTAACGCGTCAAAATATATGCTTGTAGTTCTCTCGCGTAGAAAACACAAGAAATTTTACTAAGCGTAAAGTCAAAAATAGGATCATTTGTGACAAATGACTATATAGAAGCTAAATTACGTCAAATCTCCGAATGTAAACTCATGCACAAGGCTAGATGGCAAGTTGTGATGGGCGCGATTCAAAGTGTAGTACTAAAACAACTGACCATTTTACGCACTTGTATGAATCTAAACAGTATAGGCGTAAGGACCCGCCATGAATACCCCGGGGGATATAGAACTTTGAATGGACTCCTAACCACGAGAGCATAATTGGAGAAAATGTTAGAGTGATCAATAACATCCATACCGGGATTCAAACCAGAGCCCTTGGGCTTTATAGAGTATTCGGCAGCACCACTGGGCATTTAGAACACTTTGAAATCAACGTAGATTAAATTCCCATTTGTTACTTTTAGTCTTTTTAAAGTCGGTAAAACCAATCAGCTTATTTTTGAGTTCGGGCTAAATCAATCTGATGATTTTCTAACGATTTGACAATCTCTAGATTTTTTCGTGGAAATTAACTAAACTAAATTGAGTCTGTCTAGTTCAGACAACTCATTTGTCGATTGAAAATTTGTAGATTTGTTGACCAACATTGGTGGTAAGGGCAAATTGGAATAAAATATTTCACTTTGCCCCCGCTTGCACGTGACAAATTGTACTCGATTAGTAATCGATGTTTTAACTCTAAAAAAGCTGAAACTTTTTGAAACACTTCTCAGTTATCTATTGTTATGATAACTTGTGGAAAAGTTAATTAAAGTGAGTTTAAACAACCTTATACCTTGATCTTCTATATCATGTCTACGAGGTAACAATTATTTTGTGAGCCGCCGAGCCTCTTCCATGACGTCAGATACCGGAGCTTTAGCAGCTCGTTTCGCACAGGGATTCGTTTTTTATGTTTCGCTCCGTCACTTATTTGTGTGCCATCAACTTTATTTACTTTGCGGAAAGTGGTTTTTCAAGGCCATGGTAGAAAGCCCAGTTTCTCATCCTTGTACGTTAATGTCTCCACAGCAAAGAGAATACTCATTTGCGAGGGTCACAAATGTGCCATTTTAGGAGTGGCATACATTGTAATACTAGGATTAGCAATCTAGCTTTAAACCAAATCTATGACGCTTCAAATGGACAGCGGGGTAGTAAAGAACATAAGCAAGTGACGTGAGAAAGACTAGTGCGATTATCTTTCAAGAATCAGTCTTTGCACAGAGACTGCTAACTATGAACTATTCCCTGCAGAAGGAGTTATTTGTTTTCTCTCATTGCAGACAGGACAAAACTGACAGATCCATTCAAGGATTTCGGTATTCAGAGTTCAAAGGAAATCATGTTTTAGATATTAAAGATATTTACATAATTAAATATGCATGCAAAGGAGTTATGTGATGATCCAAAATAAAAATGTTCGTATCAAGTTATTCTTTGTAGCCATTTTTTTTTCTTTTTTCTTCTCCTTAAAACATCACATTATTATCCATCCGGACAAATACTGGTCTAACATTATAGCATAAAAATATCCTGAGTAATTCAAGTATTTTTTTTCTGCCTGTAGAACTAAATGAATAAATAAATATCGTTGTAATTAAGTGGTCACCTTACGAAAAGTTTTTTATAATACTCCCAACCAAATTTGGCCTACATATGTGATCAATATAGTCAGGTGGTGAAGTTAAAGGATTTCCTTACATCATATAAAATAGGGCTTATTCCATTCAAAAGTGGTAAAGTTAGACAGGTGGCCAACTTTACAGGTTTACTGCATTATGAAAAATAAAAATAAAAAAAAGAAAGAAGAAAGCTAAGTGTATGCTTCTTCTACACAAAAATCTTCCCATGCTTAATTTTTATTTATGCCTGAAATATTCATGCACTATATTTCTTTTGCATGTTTTAAAAACAAATATCAAACGCAACACTTTAGGTGTAACAAAATAAAAATCACAATAAAGTAATCAATATTAGATTTAAAGCAGCGTTTCTCAACCTTTCAGTAATCGCGGATCAGTTTTCAATCATAATTTTCATCGCGCCTCCGTATAAAACAATGTATATTAAGTACCTTGGATTTTTTTTTGAATTATTTTTAACTGACTTCCAAACCAAGAGTAAAAGCGAGTAATTTAGTAACTAAATTAATTTAGTAATAAATCATTATTTGAATTTTGGGCGGGAGTAGAGGATGATTTTTCTGCACTAAAAACAAAGGCATTTCGCATTCTGTAACCATTTTCAACTTCCTACTTTCGTAAAACTGGATTTTCTGATGTGGCTTCTTTCAAGACAAACTATACATCTGGGCTAAATGTAGAAATAGAACTAAGAGTGGCTACTTTTAATAGTAAGTCTTCCTTCGAAAAACTTTGCTTTACAAGACAGGCCCAAGGAAGTCACTAATAATTATTAAAGTTGTTTTTAATTTAGTATGTTTTGATTGAAGAAGTTTTGATTTAGTAATTTGTTTTACTTTAATAAGTTGTTTCATATGTCGAAATATATTTTGTTTTCTATGTGTATGTGTGCTTTCCTTTCAGTCAGTTAACCAATTTTTTAAAGTAATATTTTCTCTTTGATATTCTCGCGCCCCCTAGGGGGGCGTTCCACACAGCTTTGTTACAGCTAACTTTAAATCGCTGATTTAAAGTTACTACTTGCCAAAGTACAATTAATAAGGAGTGGAACCGTTCGTATGGCAATTGAGATAAGCGCGCTTTTATGGTCTAGACATTTTAATTATC
This sequence comes from Octonoba sinensis, assembly GCA_038502835.1. Classification (NCBI taxonomy): domain Eukaryota; kingdom Metazoa; phylum Arthropoda; class Arachnida; order Araneae; family Uloboridae; genus Octonoba; species Octonoba sinensis. Next base: position 105,010,810 of record CM076606.1, on the reverse strand, counting down.
AGCCTTTATTTTTTTAGGATAAAAATACGGGAGGTCTATTATAAACAGGCTTGCCAATGCGCGGTAAATTACCCGAAATTCAGGTATTTTAAAATCTGTGGGTATTTTCAAGGGTATTTAGAAATTGAGGGTATTTGGGTTTTCGTTTTGTCAGACATCAAGTTTTTAAAATACAGCGATACTTCGAGATACGAGTTTAATTCGTTTTGTGACCTTGCTTCCATGCCAATTTGCTCGTATCTCAAAGCAATTTACTGCGCAGGCGTCAGAACTTCACTCCCAGTAAACTGGGTGGGCCGTGGCGTCGCAGCTGGCTTTTCTCGTATCTCAAATATCGCTCGTATTTCAAAACAAAGCTTCGCTGCTCGACAGCGCTCGTATCTCAGGGCACTCGTATCTCGAGGTACCACTGTGATTTTTTAAATAGGAAGTTTCAGGGGGGTGTAGGATTCTGTCAGAGGGTTTTTTTTCTTGTGTGTGTGTTTTTTTTTTAATGCTACAATGTTTTAAACCGTATGATCAATGTCAACAGTTATTGCTGTACACCACTGCATCGCAGACCGGGGAGTGTTAGGGTACAAGCATTACACACATGATCGAATGAGCTTTGTACGCACACCTTCGAATCCCAACTGCTATAACAATTTGTTTGAGAAAAAGCAGAATACTCACGCCAGACATAACACCAAGAATAATAATTATTATCATTATAAAAACAATGAAATATACAGGGCATTCTAAAATGAGATTTTAAAAAATAATAAATTTAATTTTTACCTGTTCATTCATTCATTTTATTATGCTTGTAATTATTTCTTCTTTTCGTCCTCTCCAGAGAGGAATTAATTTTTTACCATGCCTTGACATGACAGTTGGGATCAGAAAAAATGTTGATGAACGTGCGTTTAAGAAAATAAGACTCACAGCAAAGGTTAAGTTTTCTCCCTTTGTTCTTCAATTACTTTTATACACAAGATTGTTTTTTTATCACTCTTTATTCATTTATTTTTCCTATTTTGGGAATTATTTTTTTAAAATTGTCTCTTACTGTTTTGACTTTTTAAATTTATTTTATTACTTTTTAAAAAACTATTGAAACATGTTTTTTATTTGTTTATATACTACTTTCTTAGTTATTTAATTTTTATTTCTTCTGTTGTTCCTCTAGCATGCGCAATTTATGACGTTATGCCTCGGAAAAGCAATTATCTTCCTTGAAAATGGATTAAGAAAAAAATGCCTTTCTGTGGTATTTCAATCTTTTCGTTCTCACACATATGAAATTTGTTTGCTTCCTGCACGCATATCTATAACAGTTGGGATCCGTGAACACGCATCTCTAATAATTAACGCTGTGATAAGTGATTAAATGCTACAAAGAATTGACTAAATGATATTGTAAATGGATTCGTACTTCAAGCGCTAGGCACTGCAAATAAGCCATTTCGGAAAGACTAAACCTTCATTTTTAAAAAGAACTAGCGACACGCCCGATTAGACATCCGGTCGGCGCACTGCATCCTTGGCCGATGGGTCGAAAGCCGCAGGTAACTTTCAAGCCCTTCATTTCACCCCTACCTATCAGTCGGAATTGTAAGTATCGGGAAGAGGGAACAAAACCTTTAGGGAGTCAAAAAAAAAAATTTTTGCTCGTTAGGAGCAGATTGCAATCGATAAAGCACTTTGTTTTGCCTTATTCATTCGTTTCCCTCTAGTATTTTCGCGGATCCCAAGCATTGTAGCAAAGCACGGTAAAAATTGCATGGTAAATGTTTTAGGTACGAATTAAATTTTTACTATTAGTTCAATGCAGCTCATACTCATATGAAGAGTAGCTCGGGTTTCTTCCAGTAAAATCCGTCGTTAAGGTGGTATTTCTTTTATTTATTTTCGTGCTGATGGTCTAGGAGAGGCTAAGTCCATTTAGCAATATAAAATTTGGTATTTAGAAAGAAGTTTTAAAATTTGAATACGGAAAGACCGTTAGTAAAATAAGACTGTATAAGTCCTAACTTAGAAATATTCGGCTTAGTACCATTCACATACTCCAGATAGCGCTGGAAGACGAAACGGAAAATTATGAGTGTAGGGGGGTAAAAACTTGATTTCCAACGCAACAAACAACCCTTCTACTGCACAGGAAGAAGGAGCACTCGTGACTTATTATGATCATCAGATTGAAAGAAAAAGGAAAAGAAAATGAAGTTTTAAGGCTACTAACAGTTGGGTAAATCCCTGGTGACTAACATAAAGGGAGCTCATGTATTTTAATATCATTTTTCGTCTCCTAGCTTAATTTTTATCGTGATACCATAAGCAGGGTGTTAATCTTCTTTGCACCGATAGGTTGTTCAAGTAAATGCAAAAAATTGATATTATTATTTTTATTTTTGAGATTTGGAGGGCATTTTTATCAATGTGACTAACATAACCATTTTGCAACCCTAAAGATTTTGTGTAACATTCACAGACATAATTCTCTGAAACTAAAATAATAAACTAATTATTTTCCTCCGGTATTATCTATGGGAAAGGGTAGTGTTATATTATCATGTGCAAATTTGACACATATTTTAAATACATTACAAAAAAAAAAATGTTTTAATAAAGCTTACCTGTGACTAACATAACATGCAAATACACATTTAACTTAAAATGGTATTGGTGACATTTACACAAATATAAGTATTGCTAGTCGTTCCCAACCCCCTAAAAATATACAGAACAACCCAAATGCCCCCCCCCCCCCAAAAAAAAAAAAATTAGAAATTTCAATCACGAAGTCTGTGCCATGCCCCCTTCCTGGTTGGCACCCCGGAGTATACAAATAGGATTTTATTAAAGACTGACATGTGTACGAAAAGTATGTTGACTTGTAAACAAAATTCATATAAGTCTTTCAATAAAACTGTTTACTTCATTAGCAGAATGCTTGTTTGAATAGAATGAGATAAATTATTTAAAGAAATTATTATTATTAATAAAAACCCAAACGGATTTTTTTGTTCTGAAAATAATTTTGATGTTTGTTTAAAATTTAGATATTTCATATATAATCATGTTATGTTAGTCACACTCAGTGATGTTATGTTTGTCACACGTACTACTACCAGAAAAAAAGAGAATTATTTATGTTCAGCCTCATCAGTCTAACTGTACCCATCACATAGAAGACATCAGGGGGGAAAATTTATAAAATAGAATAATTTCAGGCAAATAGCTAATTTAATTCATGTTTTTGTGACTAACATAACAAGTAAGTCAGATTGAACACTAATTACCTTTGAAGCATTAATTTTAATTCAATGACGAAAAATTATGTTTTGTTATAAAGAAAAAGGACCATGCTCCAATGACAAAAAGAAAACTAAATTGTTATTTGCACTTTTACTGATAAAATGTAATTATGAAAAGTGAGAAAAATACGAGACATTTTGAGTAATTACATATGTTGTATTGACAGCTATTTTTTATAGGTTTTGAGTAAGATTTTGCAAAAACTGAAGTTAAATTCTAAAAATTTGAGAAATTACCTTTAAAATGATGTATAAACATAATATATATATTAAAAGTTGAAAAAATTAAGTGTAGGTTGACGCTTACGTGGAATTGCCCAGTTAACAGAACAAACGATTTTTCCAGTGCAAGGGAAAGGTCGTAATCTAGATTTATTCCAATGATTGAAAATTATTAAACAAAGAGAAATTGAACTTTACCATAATAATTTATCTTGTTTCAATATTTTTACTGGTGGAAAAATTTCATTTGCAAAGTTTTTACAGAATTAATTAATTTTTCTTTCTTTATTTACTGTATCTTGCTTCAGCGATTTATTCCATTGTACCTCACTGCTTTATTTTTATTTTTAGATTCTTAAGTTATTAAGTTAACAGTATCATTTTTAAATTGTTATTAATTTTAAGATTTATGGGGATTTATAAATTGAAGTTATTTGATGGTATAATTGGGACATCTTTTTTAAATTTTCAACAAATGAATCATAATTATGAATCTATCCATAATCAGATTTATGATTCTTTCAATACTTGTTGTTAGAAATAATAATAATAATACAATTTTTTGAACTTGTCTAATTCATGTCACCAGTAATTGCTGCACCCCATTGCATCACAGAGTTTTAGGGTAAAAGCACTACACACGTGATTGAATGAGCTTGTCCGCATATCTACGGATCGCAAACGTTATTGCCACTTTTTATTAAAAAGCGGATTACGCAGGCGCGAAATAATAATAATTGATATTTTTATAATGAAAACAAGGAAAAGTGGCGAGCATTCCAAAATGGGATAACAATTAAAAAATTAACTTTTAGCTGTTCGTTTCTCTATTTTATTATTATTGTTTTATTTTATTTTTTTATTTTTTTGCCCGTGTGGAATTAAGTTTTTCTACCAGTGTATCGCTATAAAAAATTGGGATCAGCAAATATGCTGAAAAACTTGAATTTACGAAAATAACACGCACTGAAGAACGGAAGTAGATTTCTTTCGTTTTTCACTTGTTTATTTAAACAAGAATTTCTTTTTCTTCATTTATTTTTCTTACATTTAGGATAAATTTAATTTTTTTCTTAATATGGCAATGCTTTTCGTTTATCTTACTTTTTTTTTTGGTTTTTAGCGAAACGATAAAGGCTTAAAACTTTTAAAATATTTATTTATTTGTTTGTTTAATACTTATTTATTTATTTACTTTCTTCTTCTTTTTCCTTTTTTTAGGGGGAGGGGTTGGTTTCATACATAAAATGAGACAAAAAAAGTCACTTAATTTAAATTAATTTAGTTAAAAAGATTTTAATTAATATATAACTTGATTAAACATTTAAAAGTACTGACTTATTGTGGTTTCTTTTAAAGAATCATCGATCAAATGTTTAAATATGTTTCACTACGGGTCAAATTTATTATGGACCGTCGTAGCTTAGTTGTTAGGATGTCGGACTCGCAACCGGATATCCGACCCGCTTAAGACCCACCATGTACACTTGGAGGATACGTGCACGCAAAATCCGTGTACCCAGAAGTCTCGAGGCAGTTCCTCGGGTACCGAAGGGTGGAGAATGTCGCTGTCCTTCACTCTTAGGTCAAAAAAGGAAGGTGGCATACGTGTGGTGGCGCCATCTAGTGCCATACGAATGCATAATGAACCAAGTCGTACTTCCGCTCTTGTGGTGCTCATCCATAAAAACGGAAGGCTATTTGCCTCAATTCTTGGTCTCTCTGCGAAGGGGAGCTTGGATACCCTAGTGACATTAAAAACAACAACAATCTATAAATATATATTCTTACATAATTGCACGTTTGCAAAAACAACAATCATAAGCGGTAACAAAACAAAGATAAAGGTTTTAATTTTTATTTAAAATGCACGCAATTACTTTAACTGTAACTATCACAATTGTTTGTTTTCTTAAGGAAAAAATTATTGACGTCACGAATGCCTCGCAGCAGCCCTCACTACTCGCTTTGGCACTCAGGGTGCAGCGGAAATCAGTTCGAGAAACCCTGATATAAATAAGCAATGCCTCTAAGACAGTCATTCCCAAGCTATGGGCCGCGAGCGAATACTGAGTATGCCTTCGCCACTGTACACATTAATAAAAAAACTAGGAAGTCTGCGAATAAAAGTAACTAAAGTTGAAGTGGATGCTAAAACGTTAATGAAGAGAAATAAGTAACAAATACATCCCTCCCCATTGAAATAACTTTGTAAAAACACCTTGCAGGAGTAGGTATTTAGGTAATAAAATATATTTAAGCTGTATTTCTTATTTCTACAGTCTTTCATTCATAGTGGTATCACTATTTTTTTTTTTTTTTTGAACTTTCAATTAGGACAAATAAGACAGCCTTAAGTAGATCCACAACTCGCCACAAGGGGATCTGAGCACCATCCATATTTATGCCCTCTTTTCTCTTCTAAGACAGCTATGGCAGTAATCTTCTAATTTTTAGTTTTTATGCACATTTTCTCTTAACATTTCTTCTTCAGTTTCCCACAATCTTTGAGTCATTGCAACGAAACGTAAGTACGAAACACAAGCTTGAAAGTAGAGTTGAAATTAATTCTATTAAAACAACCATTTTTGTGACGCCACTTGTTGATCCGCAGAGAAACTAAAGCAGGTCACGTTCTGTAGTAGAATACCGATTTTCTCGAAACAGCAGTAGATGCTACAAGTCCAGATCGCATTTAATGATCATTATGATTATATTTATTATTTAACCATAGCAATTAACATCGATTGTTACATAGGGCCAATTACATGAAATCACAAAAGAGAAAAGTATTTGTGGTTATAGTTTTTCAGCAATATTTTCCTTTGTGATTCTGTAACTCTACTCAATAAGTATTTATGCGTGCGAAAATCTAGCGATTGTAATTGAACAGTGAGAACAAGAAGTTATGAGCGGCTCGGTCACAAAGCTGTAAGTAGGCATAATAGTTCGTACTTTGAATTTTAGACAAATTTTGTGTAATCTTGATGCATGAAGAATCAGCTGGGGGCAAATCTCCTCCAAACCAATTGCCGACAGTGGCCTACCGGACAAACTGATTGCCAACTAGAGTGCGCAACTGAAAAATTTAAGAGAAACAGAAAACACGTAAAATTTACATAAAGGATTACGAAATACGTTTGTTTTATCAAATATGTCTAATTTTCATTTTATGTAAGGTTTGACAAAAAAAGCTTAGCTGTACGGTCTCCAGAGAAAAAAGGAAAATATTTTTTAAAACAATTTAAAAATTATATGATTGACAAAAATAATTAGAAATGATTTAAAATAAATGCTTTTTATCTTGCTAGTTAAATATCAGGCCAAATTACTGTATTCTAGTAATTAAACAACCTAACCAGTACGGGAAAAGAACATTGGTTAGTCACGTGATAGCCTTTCGAATACTAGTAACTAGATATCTGGTGTGGAAGGATTACTTTTTGGCATTAAGGGTCTATATTTTGTTTTGTTTTAAGGTGTCTGTTACATTTAGAAATTTCGACAGCTTTAACAATTCTAATTTGCCATGAATATAAAGATGTAATCCTTACATTGGAGCATTTTACACTTACATACCAATCATTATTAAACATACGCAAGTTCTAGAAATGATCTAGTGAAGTGAACATAAATAGAATTAAGCAGAAATCTTATTTACCCAAATATTTATAAGTCATAACTTTTATAGTCTGTTTTACAAATGACTTTCCCATATTCAATTTTTAGAGCTTCTTTCTAAAAGCAAAATTTTACATCGTTAAATTAACTTAATTAGACTCTCCTAGATCATTAGTACGAGAATAAGTAAAAAAAATACGCCCTTCTAAACGGATTTTACTGGATTTTCTTTTCATATGATTGTGAGCTGCATTGAATTAACAGTAAAAATTTAAAACACACATAAAACAATATCAATGACACTATTATTTACCATGAACATTTTACCGTGCTTTGCTATAATGGTTGGGATTCGCGAAATGAGGCAAAACAAAGAGTTTTATCAAACTATAATAGAACCGATCTTTACCAGCAATCAACTACCCCCTAGCTAGTCGAGCTAATGATAATAATAATTATTCTTGGTATTATTTCTAGCAGGAGTCATTCGCTTTTTCTCAAACAAATTGCTATAACAGTTGGGATTCGTAGGCATGCGTACAAAACTCATTCGATCCTGTGCGTAGTGCTTGTACCCTAACACTCCACGGTCCATGATGCAATAGTGTACAGCAATAACTGTTGACAATGATCAAGCAGTTTAAAAAAATGTAGCATATTTTTTTAAAACAAAACGCTTTGACGGAATCCTAAATCTGAAACCTCCTATATAAAATTCTTTTTAAAAACCTGATTTCTTAAAAATACCGCCAAATGAAACTCAATTTATTAATACCTTCGAAAATACCCGCAGATTCTATATTCATATTTACCACTATACGACACACGGCAAAAAAACCGTTGACGTTTCACGTAAAAGAAAAAACTGAAAGTTAGAGATTATTTTGACTCGTTTATTTTAAACACTAAAAGTTCAAAGACGCGTTTTGATTGTGGCATAGGGCATAGTTTTGCATTTTCTCTTTCTGTTTTATAATTTTAATGATTTTAATTGAACAACTTTTTTAAATCAATGACTTCAGTTTTATGTAATTTTCTATTGTATATTCTTTTGCATAAAAATGATATTTGAAGCCCCTAATCTTGCTCAAGCAAATTTCTTAAAAGCATTTTATTCATAGACTCAAGTTTCCATCTTTTATGCACTAAATTTAATGTATACTGACGCTAAAAAAAAAAAAAAAAAAAAAAAAAAAAACCGCGCATAAAATTGAATAGCATACCTTCGATTAGAATTTTCTCCTGAAACTCAGAGGCAAGATAGTGCGAAATATTTTTTGGTTCAATCATATTAGCGTATTCTAGTCTGTGTAAATAAAATAGGGTCAAGGTCGAGTTTCCTGCTCCGTTTCCATGGCAACTGAGAGAAAAAAAACAGTGCCAAACTTTTTTTTTGGCACTGCTGCGTTCGCGTATCTACGGATCCCAACAGTTAAAGCAATTGCATTACGACACTTCCGATTCAAAATATTAGAATAATTTGTAAAAAGTAATAAGAAAGAATTTATTTTCCATTTATTTATTTCTAATATTAAGTAAATGTAATTAAATTTTTCATAAACTAAATCTGGAATGTTTAGATAAGATTGTAACATTTACCAAATATAAAATACAATAAATTAGGTATACAATAGCTTTCTGAAACACATCAAACTATTAGAATAAGATTTAGATTGGTTCAAAGTACTAGAATACTTTATCAGACGCAATCTATTTTTGCCATTGAGAACTAATCTGATTTGAACCCGTATATTATTATTATAACTGAAACAACAAACTTATCATATTCGCCGAACCCGAACCACCGTGGGAGGAACGCTTCTAGCACGGAAACCATGGCGACCGGAAGGGAAAAAAGTAGAGTTGTGTGACCTCGACAGGGCCGATTTTAATTACAAAGAAACATATCAGCAGGGGAAAAGCAAAAATTGAATATAATTTGGAAAACTGCCCATGTCAACGTATCACCCCTTTTGCCGGATAGAATCTCCCCGACGGAGAGTCTTGGCTTTCGTAAACGAATAGTACACGCGCTTTCCAGTATATGGTTATAGCATTCATAACAATGTACATATAAGCCCAAGGCTGTACCTTTCATTTCAAATACTTAGCTTAGATAATGCCACAATACACACTAATGTATTGATGTATTAATATTAGGACAGATAAAAATGATAAAAAATCCACCAGTTTTTTGTACAACGAATGTCATATAAGTAAAAAATGAAATTGATATGCGTTATAACTTTTGAAAATCTTTTTTTCTCTTAAGGCAAATCATCTCTGGACATAAACTCTCTTCATTACTTTTAATTATATATTTATTAATGTTATTTATTAGTAGTATCAGGCTAGCTAACGTCCGGGTATTTACCCGAAAATCGGGTTTTTTAAGATCTGGGGGTATTTTTGAGTTTTAGATTTATGAATTTGTCAAAACGTTTTCTTAAAAAAACCCCCAATTTTTAAAATTGTTTGTATAATGTCAACAGTTATTGCTGCACGCCATTGCATCATAGAGTTTTAGGGTAGAATCACTACACAGATGATCGAATGAGCTCCGTTCGCGTATCTACGGATCCCAACAGTTATAGCAATTTGTTTAATTACGCAAGCGAGAAATAATACCAATAATAATATTTATTGTTATTATACAAACAATTAGAAGTACCGAGCATTCCAAAATGACATTCTTAAAAAAAAAAGAAAAAAATTAATTTTAAACTGTTCATTTATTTGTTTATTATGATAGTAATTATTTCTTATTTTCGAACTCGCCCGTGTATAATTACTCAAGGTTACTCTGTTAATTTGCGTTTCCTATTATATATTCTCGTTCCCTACCGTGCAAATTGTTTTTTCTACCAAGGCCCTGCTATAACGATTGGGATCGGAAAAAACGTTGACGAACGTGTGTTTACGAAAATAACACTCACAGCAAACGTTAAGTCTTTCATCTTTGTTCTTAAATTATTTATTTACACAAGATTCGTTTATTTCGCTATTTGTTTATTTATTTTTCTTAGTTTGGAATTTATTTATTTTTAATGCTCTCTTACATTTTTGATTTTTTTTAAATGTATCTTATTCATTTTTTGATTTTAAAATTCTTTAAACATTTATTTATTTATTTATTTATTACTTACTTATTTATTTATTTGATTTTTCTTTCTTCTTTTAGTCTTCTAGCATGCGCAATTCGATTTCTCCCCGTTATGTTTTGAAAAAGCAATTATGTTCATTGAAAATGGCTTTTGCTTGCAGTTCTATTTTCCCGTTCTCACGTATTTGCAAATCGTTTGTTTTCGATTAAACTTTATCCTTGATTTAATGACGACAGTTAACTATTGTCCATAGATGATCGTTAAATTAGCAATTATAAGAAACTAAAAAAACCTCGTGCTTGTATATAAAAAAAGCAGTTTAACAGCAGAAATTTTCTTTGATTTGGTGCAGTTCTCTACACAAATATTTTCCATTCAAAAAAGCGAAGCAAAAAAAAAAGAGCGAAAAAAATTAGCCGCTGAACTTGAACGCCATTAACCCCTTGCCGTATCATTTAGCTCAACCAAACACGGCCGTAATCGGTAGTCGTCAGATTACCGCCGATTATTCTTTCACGAGACTGGCTCGTGATATTCATGTTTGTGTTAAAATTTTCATCACGAGTCAGACTCGTTAAAGTATGGCAAGGGGTTAAAGAAATGATGAACGGTTCGGTCACAAAGCTAGCATAAGACAGTAAAATTACCTATTTTTTTTCCAATTTTCATTAATTTATTTTTATGTCCAACTAAGAATGGCCACGTACTCCTCCAAATCCGTGGCCGATAGTTGTATTTTCGGACTGACTAGTTTGCCACCATACCTTTTGGGCATTACGCTTGCATCCGTACCATCCAAAACCTCCGATTCGACAGTGGATTACACTTATTTATATACTATTAAATACTTGAGGCATTTAATACCTGGTAGATACAATTAATCTTGGTGCGTATTTACATGTGCTAAATTTACTGATCCAAATCTGTAAAAATTGAAATTGTTTTTCAAAAATCAAAAGACTTACATATTTACAAATTATTCGACTAAAGCTTCTATATGGTATAGAAGTCTGGTGTTATGCTGCTAAAACCCACATAAATAAAATACAGGTATATCAAAATAAAATGTTGAGATCAATAACCAGAGTCCCCACCTACGTTAGGAATAGAAATCTGCATCAAGATCTTCGCATCCAAACTGTAACTGATTATATACGCGAAAATGCAACACAATTCTTTACCAAACTGAATCCACACGTAAATCCTGATATTTGTAATCAAGTAGATTACATAAGAAATATTACTTCACGAAAAACCCTTCGAATACTATGATTCTGGGGTACAATTCAGTCCCAGTCATCCGCTAATCCGATACTCTTGTCTGTTGACAAGTTTCCTGTACATACTTAATTTGACTCTAACTTGCCTTATAACTTGTTTTTTATATTTTTTATGGATCACTCGTTGAGACCTGAAGATTTTTAATTAATTTTTTTAAAATTTAATTAATTTAAATTTAATTTTTTAATTGAGACTTGGCAAAAGTGTTTCCTACACTGTCACCGACCCCCGCAGTTCGAAGAAGTGTATGCTTTTTCGAGCAAGCTCGGAAAATAATTTAGTGAACATGAATGGAGCTAAGCAGAAGGCCCATTCGCCCGAATATTTCTACGTCAGTATTTTATTTTTATGATGTGTTTTATAAGCGACTTTCCCATATTCAAATTTTAGAGCTTCTTTCTAAAAACTAAATTTACATCGTTAAATGGACTTAATTAGACTCTCCTAGATCATTAGAAGGAGAAGAGGAAAAAAAAAATTACCGCCTTCAAGACGGATTTTACTGGAGAAAAACAAGTTTATTTTCATTTGATTGTGAGCTGCATTGAATTAACAGTAAAAATTTAATTCACACCTAAAACAACATCAATGACACTATTATTTATCATTTACTTTTTACCATGCTTTGCTATAATGGTTGGGATTCGCCAAATGAGGCAAAACAAAGTCCTTTATCAAACTATAGCATAATTCACAGAATTGATCTTTACCAGCAATCAACTATGTCGAGCTAATGATAATACGTATTATTCTTGGTATTTTTTCTAGCGTGAGTCATTCGCTTTTCTCAGACAAATTGCTGTAACAGTTGGGATTCGTAGGTATGCGTAGAAAGCTTATTCGATCATGTGCGTAGCGCTGTAACTTAACACTCCACAGTCCAAGATGCAATGGTGTGCAGCAACAACTGTTGACATTGATCATACAGTTTAAAAACTTGTAGCATATTTCTTAAAAGCAAAACGCTTTGTCGGAATCCTAAATCTGAAACCTCCTATATAAAATTCTTTTTAAAAACCTGATGTCTCAAAATACCAACCTACGACCCTCAATTTATTAATACCCACAGATTCTTAAAATACCCGAGTTTCGGATAATCACCCGCTCATTGGCAAGAATGCGGGTGAATAGGCCTTTCGCTTAGTAGCATTGACGTCTCAAAAATACCAACCTACGACCCTCAATTTATTAATACCCACAGATTCTTAAAATACCCGAGTTTCGGATAATCACCCGCACATTGGCAAGAATGCGGGTGAATAGGCCTTTCGCTTAGTAGCATTGACGTCTCAAAAATACCAACCTACGACCCTCAATTTATTAATACCCACAGATTCTTAAAATACCCGAGTTTCGGATAATCACCCGCACATTGGCAAGAATGCGGGTGAATAGGCCTTTCTCTTAGTAGCATTGACGTCTCAAAAATACCAACCTACGACCCTCAATTTATTAATACCCACAGATTCTTAAAATACCCGAGTTTCGGATAATCACCCGCACATTGGCAAGAATGCGGGTGAATAGGCCTTTCGCTTAGTAGCATTGACGATCACCGTATGGCGCTGCAGGGCTGCACGTATTGGAGGGTATAAGCATTGCTTGTAAACTAAACGGCAACCCTGATTGGAAACATCCTTACCCGAAGGTGGCAATACTTCAACGCGCGGTTTTAAGGTTCCAATGCACCTGTGCACGAGCGCATTGTCTCAAGTTCATTTATTTATATGTCTCAGGTAAAAGAAAAAACTGAAAGTTAGTGCGAAATCATGGCTTACTTATTTTAAACGCTAGTTCAAAAAGACTGCGGCATAGGCGTTTTCTCTTTCTGTTTTATAATTTTAATGATTTAATTGTTATCATTGAACAACTTTTTTAAATCAGTGACTTTAGTTTTATGTAATTTTCGATTTTTTCTTCTCTTGCATAAAAATTATATTTGACGCCCCTAATTTCCCCCAAGTTGATTTCTTAAAAAAGCATTTTATTCATAGACACTCAAGTTTCCATCTTTTATGCACTAAATTTAATGCATATTGACGCTCAAAGAGGTACGCATAAAACTGAGTAACATACCATCAATTAGAAATCATGTGTGTTTATATGCTTTTTAGAGCAGCGAGAATTTTCTCCTGAAACTCACAGGCGAGGGAGCAAGGTCAACCATTCCCTCCACAGCGAAGGGTGGTTTGGGGGGAGGGGGTAAAACCCTGCCCTCAGAACCCTTAATTTCCTTTTATGCAAATCATTGTACCGATCCTAGTAAAAATTTTATATGTAATGAGCCCACTCATACGTGTGTTATTATTAGTACGTACACACGAGCGTAGAGGGGATTTGGCTTTATCGAACATGTAACCATCCCCCAGAGAAAATGAAAAGTTGTGTTACTGGGAAAAGGAGGCTAATAAAACGATCTTTATATGCTTTGTTCGACAACTTGGTTGTTCGGCGCTTATTAGCATATCCGTGTATAAATCGCGTGTATAAATCGTGTGTAACGTGTATAAATCGCAATTGTTATTCAAATTTTTTGCAATTTTTTATCCGTCCCCCTCTTCTCCAATCATTAGTTGTTCGTAAGCTAGACTGTCTCCTCGGAGCTTATTTTGGCTAGGGGCCTCCGTTTCATTTTCTAGAATAGAACTTACGGCTGCTTGGATCTTTTGTAATATTTATATGCCAATTTCCTTAGCGTATTTTTGGATTTTTAACATAAATTAGACAGTTGTATTCCTTCAATAAAAGTGTTTGTTCTGAAACTGACAAATATTTTTGACCCTATTTTATGTGCGCAAGCCTATTGAACCTGAGATCACCCACAAGCCTATAAATACATAAGTTAATATACACATATGCATATACACAAGGGGGCGGCACGACAAGATTTGTACCTAGACCTTAAATCGCATCCGGTCCAGTCGGTGACTAGTATGTATTCTTTTTATCATTATCGTTCGAAACTTAGTGCAGTGAAACCTGTGTAAGTTGACCACTTGCGGGGCAGCACTTTAGTGGTCAACATAGACAGGTGGTCAACTTATAGAGGGTTTAGATTTTTTTTTGTTACTTCTTACACTATGCATTTATTCATTTATGACTACTAATTAAAATATAGCTTCATGTAATGACGTTACTTTGAAATAGTGATTACCTTTTCTTTTTTCACAATTATCTAAAATATCATGAAAGAAATTAAACCCGAATGTCTCACGATGTATCCTATACAACTTCAACAGTAAAGTACTTAGTTGAAATTAAGATAAATATCATAGTAATTATGTCAGTAACTTATATGAGGCCAAAGATTTCCTAAAAATATATATTTTTCAAAATGGCTATATCAGATCAAAGAAAAATGAGGAAACTTATTTAAAGAATTAAAGAGTGCTCATCGTAGTTTTCCCATTTGGTTAACTTACAAAGAGGTTTAGGAAAACTTTATATTGATGTGTCATCCATCCAGACAAATACTGGTCTAACATTATAGCATACAAAATGTTCTGAAAAGCTATTTTAGTTGTTTTTTATCTTTCCAAAAACAGATAAACAAATAAATATAGTAATAATTTGGCGGTCAACTTACAAAGCGTTTTTATAATAGTCCTACCCAAATTTGGCGCACATAAGTGGTCAACAAGACAGGTGGTCAACTTAGGTGGTCAAGTTATAAAAGTTCCTCTACATTAGATAATATAGGGCTAATTCCATTCCTAACAAAAGTGGTCAAGTTAGACAGGTGGTCAGCTTACGAAGGTGGTCAACTTGACAGGTTTTACTGTACTAGAATTATTTGTACACTTTAATGTGCTAGAATAAATTTTGGTTTTGTGTAGCATAGAGTTAGCCGCACAATATCAAATTACCAAACAATTGAATTTACATTAAAGAGATTATTGTGAATTACGTAGCAGAACAAAAAATAGTATTGTTGTGTTATACTTCAATTCACCTTTAATTACAAAATACACAAGAATCAACTATCCCAAAAACATAGAACCCACATGATGACAACAAACAAGACAGAGCACTAAACTTGCAGTTTTAGGGTGGCCGTCAAGCAGTGAAAAGAAATACCAAGGTAGGACAAGAATTGGCGAGATATTGCTGAACTCAACAATTATACACTTTCCGAGATTTTTTTTTAACTTTTAAAAGGATCTTGACTTCACAATTTTAACGCATTTTTTAGCCTACTTTCCCGTAAAAGTAAAAAATAATAATAATAAAGCATGAAAGAAGGCTTAATGTATCATGAAAATATCGTTAGAAATCAAGAAAAGTCAAAAATAAGTTAAGTAATTAAATAAAGATTGAAAAATAAAAAATTTGAAAGTAGGGTTTTGAGATGGGGAAAAAGTGTTTCTGTCTGTCTGTTAGTCTGTCTGTCGGTCTGTCCCCCCCCTAATAACTTTTGAACGAATTGTCCGATTCAAAAAATTCTTTTTGCATTCGAAAGATCTCGGCGAGGACATCTGATTTCCATATTTTATTTTTTGATTTGAACAATTCTTTGTTCAATTTTGAACAGTTCAAAAAATTTTAACATTAGCGCCTATGGGTGAAAATGAAGCAAATTATGTAAACTCTGGGTACAAGGCCTATGTTCCCATGAACAAGCTCACTGGAAGAAGTTCTTGGCGTGAAATATTGATTTGAACAATTTTTGTTCATTTTTGAACAGTTCAAAAAAAAATTAACATACCGCCTACGGGGAAATTTCAATCCTATATAATTCCTGATCAAACGGACCGATTTGCTTGGAACAAACTTTATCGGAAAGCTCTTATGATGTAGAACATGTACAAACAGAAAGTTCATCCAGAACTAACGAGCCTATTTTCCTATGAAATTTTTTGATCGGGATTTTCAAGAATATTGTTGAATTAATGTATGATTAAATGAATAAGCAAAAGAATGAATGAATAAATGAGTGAATAAGTACATGAATGACTTAATAAATGAATGATTGAATGAATATGTATTAACCGTTGAAAACGATATATTTGAAGCAATTAAGAACTAAAGCTAAACGAGAAAGATAGAGAGAGAGATAGCTAGATTATAAATTTGAATTCGCTGTATACGGGAAAGTAGGCTCGTATAGTTCTAGACGGAACTTCTTGTTATTTAGTAAAATTCAGAGTAATGTATTATTTTAGTCATTTCCAACTTTCCCCAACCTATGTAAAGCGATAACGATAGATGAATGAATGATTTCCATTATTCTTTCAACAACTTTTGGCGAAATTATAATTTGTAAGTGAATAAACCTTTAATAAAAACTAATAAAAAGCATTTCATAAAAATTTCCATTTAAATGCAGACGGATATTTTGTTTAATTTCTCTAGTTCTTCGTATTTATTTTTTCTTCGTGAAGCAAATGAAGAAATAAATTTTCTCTTTTAAATTGAAACAGTGAAACACTTCTAGTACCTCGGTCACACGCACTAAAAAACCTGCGCTTAGTTGCCACCAGTTTTCTCGTTCAGTTGGTGCAAGGTTGAAAATGATTCATTTTTTAATATAAATTATTGATAAATTGATTATAATTATTAATATTAAATTATTTTTAGTGTCTGTCTAAAAAAATTCAGACATCAGAATGTTTATTTTTTAGCATAAGATGTTCGTTAACTCATTTACGTATGAAAAGTTCATTGCGATTACTCATTTGCTCTATTTTCATAGAAATGAACAATCGTAATGAAATTTCGAAACGTAACTGATTTAACGAATTTCCTGTTCTAAGAAGCATTACACGTCTATACTTTTTTGGACCAATAAATAAATTTTTTTAAAAATATCTCAAAAATGAAGAATTTTCAAATTTACAACAACAGAACACCAAAAGTCGCGAAATGTTTTTGGTTCTACCATAGTAGCTTATTAGGATTGGGAAAATAGCTTACAGCCTACGTGGTGATAAAACCAGTTGTGGTAAAAGCAGTTTTCGAGGTGGTGAAACCAGTAGTGGTAAAGCCAGAACATGAAAATGAGGAAAACTTTCAAATAAATCATGCACATATACAGTTTACTCCTGACCATGTGTGGCTATGAGATACTATGGAGAGCGATGGGGGGGGGGGGGGACGTGTTTGTTGATGTGTGCGAATATCAAAATTCTCTTAACCGAGACTTTCCGCGAATTAGCGCATTGGTCAGGTTGGCCTCTATTTCATCGAAATGGGTGTAACAGGATGAATGAAGATTAGGAAATGCTTAATTTTTATGAAGAACAATAAACTCTCTGCGTTTTCTCTTTGGTGTTAAAGATTTAAATTGGTAATAGAATATATCATCATCGGGGAAAAGCAAAAACTGACAGCGTAAAATATAATTTGGAAAGCTGCTCATCTCAACGCGTCACCCCTATTTGCCAGATAGAATCTTCCCGACGGATAGTCTCGGCTTTCGCAAACGAACAGTACACGCGCTTTCCCGTATATGATTACAGTTAGCATTAATAGCAATATAAATATATACCCAAGGCTGTAGCTTCCATTTTAAACACTTAAATGCCATAAAACACACTAATATAGTATCATACTAATATTAGGACGGGGGAAATGTTAAAAAAATCCACCAGTTTTTTGTACAAGGATAGTCGTATAAGTTGAAAAGGAAATTATCTTGCGTTTGTTTTTTCAATTCACTCTTTAGAGACCTTGTAAAACAGATCATCTCCAGCCGGAGGTGGTTTGACCTATGATCGCGCATTTAAGTAATTGGTCTACAATGTAGTAAGTATTAATCTTAAATTATGTATGGAAGCTTCTTGAGGGAAAACTTCTTCCTTTCATTCCTTTGAATCCATGGAATTAGAGGGTATTTTCGAGGGCATTTATAACTTGAGGATGTTTCTGAGGCATCAAGTTTTAAAGATAATTTCTTATATAGGAAGCTTCAGATTTATGAGTCTGTCAAAACGTTTTCTTAAAAAAAACTACTACAATTTTAAAAACTGTTTGTATAATGTCAACAGGCGTATCTACGAATCCCAACAGTTATAGTAGTTTTTAATTACGCGAGTGAGAAATACTACCAATAATACTATTAATTATTATTTATAAAAACAAGGAAAGGTTCCGAGCATTCCAAAATGAGGTTCGTAAAAAATTATCAATTTAATTTTTACCTGTTCATTTATTCATTTTATTATGGTAGTAATTATTCAGAGTTACTCTGTTAATTCACGTTTCTTACTATAAATTTTCGTTCTTGCTCGTGCAAATTGTTTTTTTTTTTTTTTTTCTGCCAAGGCCCTGCTATAACAAATTGGGATCGGAAAAAACGTTGACGAACGTGTGTTTACGAAAATAACACTCACAGCAAAAGTTAAGTTTTCACCTTATGTTCTTCAATTATATATTTACACGAGATTCGTTTATTTCACTCTTTGTTTATTTATTTTTCTTATTTTGGAATTTATTTATTTTTAATATTCTCTTTCTTTTTTGATTTTTTAAAAATTTATCTTATTACTTTTTTAATTTTAAACATCTTTAAGCATTTTTATTTGTTTATTTACTACTTACGCATTTATTTATTTGATTTTTCTTTCTTCTTTTAGTCTTCTAGTATGCGCGATTCAATTTTTCCCGTTATGTTTTGAAAAAGCAATTATGTTCATTGAAAGTGACTTTGGAAATTGCCTTTTGCTTGCATTTCTATTTTCCCGTTCTCACATTTGCAAATCCTTTGTTTCCTGCATGCATATCGATAACGGTTGGGATCCGTAAACATGCATCTCTAATAATCAACGCTGTGATGAATAATTAAATGCTACAAAAAATTTAACTTACACGATGGTATTGTAAATGGCGTCGAACTTTAAACACTTCGCACGGCAAACGGCGGAGTCGATGCCAAACAATTAAGTCATTTCGAAAAGACAAAACATTAAGTTTTTTAAAAGAGGCGATCAGTTAGACATCCGTCAGCGAACCACATCCTTAGCTCATTGGTCGTAAACAGCAGGTAAACTTCCGGCAGCTCCATTCAGTACCAGCGAATTTGTCGGAAAATATTTCTTTATTTGTTTATTTAATACTTACTTATTTCTTTCTTTTCTTTTCTTCCTTTTTCTTCTAGGGGCGGGGGGTGGGGGGATTGGTTCCACACATAAAATGAAACAAAAAAAAAAGTCAAAGTCACTGAATTTAAATCAATTTAGTTTAAAAGATTTTAATTAATATATAATTTGATTAAACGTTTAAAAGTACTGACCTTTTGTGGTTTTTTTCAAAGAATCATGGATCAAATGTTTAAATATGTTTCACTATGTGTAAAATTTATTATGGGCCGTCGTAGCCTAGTTGCTAGGATGTCGGACTTGCAACTGGATTTCCGACCCGCTTAAGGCCCACCGTGTACACTTGGGGATACGTGCATGTGAAATCCGTGGACCCCGAAGTTTCGAGGGAACCGGAGGGGGAGAATTTCACTTCCCTTTACTCCTATGTCAAAGAAGGAAGGTGTCACGTTTGTATTGGCGCCATCTAGTGTCATCCAAATAGATAATGAGCCAAGTCGTACTTCCACCGTTGTGGTGATCATCTATAAAGAATGGAAGCCTTAATTCCTGGTCACTTTGCGAAAGTGAGCTTGGATACCCATGCGACATTAAAAACTACAACAATCTACAAATAGATATTCTTTCATAATTGTACGTTTGAAGGAAAACCAAACAAAAGCGGTCACAAAACAAAAATAAAGATTTTGACTCTTATTTAAAATGTACGAAATTACTCTAATTGTAACTATCACAATCGTTTGAAAAAAAAGGAAAGAAGGAAAAGTATTGACATCATGAGTGCCTCTCAACAGCTGTCATCTCACGCTGTGCCACCTCAGGGTGCCGCAGAACCCAGTTCGAGAGCCTTTGAGGTAAACAATGCCTCTAAGATATTTTTCGTGCTGAAATTACGTAAGTTCCCTATAACGATTCTCTCAAAATAGCGATTGAACTCGCTTAAAACGAAATGCCAAAAATTCGCGAATTTATTCGTATTGCTCATTATTCGTAACAACCGCGAATAATTAAAATTGTGTAAAAAAAAGTATCAGAAATTCATGTTTATATTTTAAAGATAACTACTACTATTTATAATAAAAAGTAAAATAAATAGTGAAAACAAATATTTTTATTTTTACCATGGCTGCCTGCAATCATATAGCGGCTGTCCAAACGGGCGAAAAAGTGCGTGCAAGCAGAACTTACATTTTCTGCCACTTCAGTCAATTGGCGCTGTTAGCATGTACTTAAAAGCGAGGATTTAAAGGTCTAACCATTGCAATATCATCGCGTTAAAGGCTTGAATTTCAAGAAAGATAAACATTTAAGTGTTGAGGGCAAAAGTAACTATCAAAATACGTTGTAGGGTTATGTATTTGCCATTAAAACGTTTTTAATACAGAGGAAAAAATAAAAAGATCGGTTTTTTTTTGGTAGTAACACATGCAGACTTTGAAGCTGCTCGTTAAGATACAACTTTTCATACATACGTATACTATTATATATGATGAACACAGAGAAAAAATTTTTCGCAATTGGCTGATCATATTATGTATTCAGGTTTATTTTTATTTTGAACGACAATAATTGCACATAACTTTTTTGAAATACATTTATCCTTTCACATTGTGTAGCACAAATAAATTGGCTAGCAGGTTTTTGAAAGCCGTATTGAATAGTCGTTAAATGGTTATTAGTTTCTTTATTGTTAAGCAATTTTCAATACATTCATGTTAATACTATTAAATAACAGCAGTTAAAGGAAAAATGACATAGATTATGATTAATAAAGTTATTTTTAATATTTGTGTTAATTGAATTATTTTAATTCCATTTATTGTAAATTTAATTATTACAGGAAAGTGGAGCAGTTAGGTTGTGAAATGACTTAACAAATAAAGATTAGTTGAACAATTATGCAATTAAGTAAATGATTAATGCAACAATTTTTTATTGTTATTGACAGACTAATAGCATAATACGAATAACTAATATCGCATTGTATAGTATAACTGACTTCAGTTAACTTCAACAGATGGATTATCATATAAGAGTAGCGACTTTTTTCTTTGCTGGTCTCATCTAAAGCAATTACACTAGTTAAATATTTAGAATAAAATCCTAAAATATTAAGTAAGAAAGGTCAAAGATTAGGCCTTTGTAAAAGAAAACGATTCAATAAAATAAACAATCAAGGGGAAATATCTTAAAATATTACAATTAAGTACAATAAATGAGAAATTAAAAATTCTTACTTAAAACACTTCACTATATGCAGTTCAGAGTTATCAAAATTATTTTTAAAACTTGTAACTGACAATACATGGGTGCCAACCCCCTAAGCAAGATGGTGCATACTAATAGGTACAAAGTCCCCCAAAAGGGCTAAAACTCGATGAAAGCATGCCCCCCTCTCCAGGGGGTGTCAAAAATTTCATCAAAAAAAATTAATGGCGCAGTCTACGCCATGAACTTCCCTCGTGGACATCCCTGGATAAGAGCAATTTTTCTTTAAATATCCCTTTAAACATTTTTATTTAGATGACATACTCCATGACAACAAAAAGCAATGAGTATTCTCATTCGGGGGGGGGGGGGGGACAGGACCGTCCGAAAACTTTTTATTTTACACGATCGTCCCTCCACTTTTCAAAAGCCCCTCCCCCACCACTATTTCATTACAATAACTTATGCTCTTATCTGTAAGCCTCCCCCCTCTCACCTCTTTTTTTCCTTTTTTCTGGATGACACGGAATATTCTCAATTTTTAATACCAAGACTTTGCAACCGGCATTTCTTCGATGAAATCTACCAAAAGCTTTCGGATTCTCTGATTTTCTGTAACCTGATTTTCCTTAAATCCTTTCTTAAATTAATGTTTACCCACTTTTAAATTAGAAATCAGAAATACGCTTTAGGGGTCATTCATAAATGATGTCATGCTTCGAGGGGGAGGGGGGATCATGAAATTGTGACAAAGTGTGATAAGGGGAGGGGAGGGGGTAACAAGAATTGTGACATCTGGCTTATACAACATAGCGTAACATGTGACAAAGGGGGGAAGGGGATCCGTTGAATTGTGACATTTTGTGACAAAGGGGGGAGATGGTCAAATGTATTGGAAAAGAGCGTGGCATCATTTGTGAACGGTCCCTTAGATAGTTTTACTTTTCTATGTTTTAAGACTCTATGGTGTACAAAATTAGTGTACTCATTAACGCGTGGAGAATCAACAACAAATCTTAGACGGAAATCTCCCTTCCTTTTAGGTATTTCAATTGTAACAATTGTTGATGTGGCGCGAGTTTAATTTTAAAATTGTACATTACTAGATTTATAATATAGATTCTCTCTCGCTCATTCCACGTAAATTTAAACGTCTCAAAAAAAAAACAAAAAAAAAAAAATACATATATTTAAAGCATAATCTAGACATAATATGAAGTTCAACGTTTACTTTTGAGTGGTAAAAAATTAATGAGCGGACCAACGTTCTTACAGCGCAAATTGCAAAAATTACTCCATACACATGTTTTGGGATTAAAAGGAAAACCCCTTTATCAATGCGTAAAGATTTGACCTAAAAAATGTAATCCAAGTGAGTGTAAATCACTCGAATTACTTGCATCCAGATGCGTACAACTCTATTCATTGATAAAAGGATTCCTCTTGTCCCGAAATATGTTTTCTGAAATTTGGGCTATAATGACGTTTGTTTTCTTTTTAATAACCTGAAGTACAAATAAATAAAACCAATGCATAAATAAATAAAACCAGTAAAGTTCGAGACATAAGGGGAAAATGCAAATGTCAGCTCTCACTGGTTAAAAATATCATCTAAGCATCAAACTCCCGATTTCTATTTGCAGAATAATTGAATAGATGACATGGAGTGAAAAAACAAATAAAATATATGCATATAAACGATCCTGAATTTAGTAAATCCCTAAAATTATAAAATGTATGTATTCACTAATTTAATGCCTAGAAAAAACAATCCATTGCTTTCTGTCGTTTTTATTTCATTTACAATGAAAGATTTTTTAAAAATAAATATATATATGTTAGACACAATTAAACATCGGGAGACATATTTCCGATCAGTAATGCATAAACTAAAAAATTACCAAAAAGAAATCTTCATGATGCATGCTGCAAACCCGGCAAAAACAATGCTTTCATAATGTATTTCCATACAAAACTAGTACATGCTTGCAGCGCACCAGTGAGGAAAAAAATAACTATCGTTTGAACGCTTATTCCTTTGTTCTCGCGCCGCGTCTGGACAGCCGCTATATGATCGCAGGCAGCCATGTTTTTGCTAATATAGACTTCTGAATTTTAAAACAAGTGCATTGATAAAATGTGAACTTACCTCTTGAAATTTAACAATTTTGGAAAAAAAGCCTTAATCGTTCGTTGTTTTTTAGGTACTAATTAAATTTTATCATGCTCATATCTCGGCGCAAAATGCCTTGTGCCATTTGTCTATTGTAATTTTCTGGACTCTAAAACTGATTCACGAAGTGAATTAACGTGCCTTATCGATGTTCTAGAAAAGGGGTCTAAAATAGGAAGACGCTTGCAGTCATTTCTTTGTACGAACCTGTTTCAATGACACCTGCTGAAGAACCCTTTCGAAGACGAGTGATTAGAAGATAGAGGGTTTGATCCCTGAGCAGAAAGCCAACATGTGCATGAGCTGTATTCTCTACCCAGAAAGATTTAACGTATGATTCAGACAAAATACATACTTAGTGGTTTACAATGACTCAAAATAACCAACAATTTCTATAAAATAAATTAATTATATGCAGTCGAGAAAATGTTTCGTGAATTGGTCAGAAATTTTGTACGTCTTAGCCGACATTTGTATTTTAGCCTTCGTAATATGAGTGAGATATTTAGTGTAATTAAATAGTAAACCTGACTTAGTGAGCGAAATGTTCGTTTTAGACATGATTTCGTATTAACCGTGTTCGTATTTAAAAAGTTCAACTGTATCTATAATATGTATATATTAAAGGGAGAGAGATAGAGGAGAAACAGTTATAACAGCACGAAAATAAAGATTTTAACTCTTGTTTAAAATTCGCGAAAGTGCTTCAATTGCACTAGTCAGAACTAATTTTTTTTTTTGTTTAAGAACAAGAAAAAAAAAAAAAAAAATTGAGCGACACCACAGGTTCTGTAGCAGGTTCTTTGGAAACTTTAATAAAACAATGCAATAAGATATTTTTC
Source organism: Octonoba sinensis (assembly GCA_038502835.1). Taxonomy (NCBI): domain Eukaryota; kingdom Metazoa; phylum Arthropoda; class Arachnida; order Araneae; family Uloboridae; genus Octonoba; species Octonoba sinensis. Next base: position 104,986,027 of record CM076606.1, on the reverse strand, counting down.
GGTCTGAAGTTTTCCAACTTCCGATTTTCTCAAAACAGCAACCACTTCTACAAGTCCTAGTTGCATTTGATAATCATTATATCCTCCCTATTTTACAATATCAGAGGTCAAAATTCGACCGTAATGCATTACATTTTTCAAGTTTAGCCTCGTACGTTAAGTAACTTATAGACATTTTTGCTTTAAGCAAAAAAACAAAAAAGGGGAACACAGGACAAAATCTAGCTATTGAACCGCGAGAACACTATTAAAGAAGTAATGTGAACTGTTAGCTCACGAAGCTGGAAGTAGACATAACAAGTACTACATTGTTTTCTATACAGCTTTTTTTTTGTGAATTATACTTATGTCGGCGACTGGGGACCTATCTCCTCTAAATCAATAGCCGTCAGTGGCCTGCCGGACAGACAGATTGCCGTCTGTATGATGGACGAAACGCTTGCAAACGTACCGCTCACTACTTCCGCGTCTCGTTAAAACTCAACAATTTATATACTACAAAAAAAGTTATCTCTTTATTGGCTGGTAGATACTAACCTTTTCAAGTGTTTTAGGCGCGGTGGGTTCTTTGATGTTGATATGTTACTATACTATAACTCAACAATATTACTTGAAACTAAAGCAAAGCAGAGGGTACTCGGGTGATGTTTTCCCAAGTCTCCTCCCCTTGTTGCGCTCCTGTGCCTCTTCGTAATAAAAGTTTTCAGTCATATTTTCCGTTGTAATTCTGTAATTCTACTCAAAAAGGGTTCACAGGATAAAAGCTAGCGATTGAACTTGAACCGCGAGAACACCATTAAAGAAGCAACGAACGGTTTGGTCACGAAAAGCTGATAGTAGACATAGCATGTGCTACATTGTTTTCTAGACACATTTGCGAATATTTATTTATGTCAGCTACTGGGCATCGATCGCCTCCAAATCAATAGCCGACAGTAGCCTGTCGGAAAGGCAGATTGCCACTCTTATAGGCGGCCTTACGCTTGCAACCATACCGCTCACAACTTCCGCAATTTTTGGAAACTAAACAATTTATATACCACTCAAAACTTTTGGTCTCTCTTGACTGGTAGATACTAACCGTTTAAAGCAGCGGTTTCCAATCTCTTTTTTCACGTACCATCATTTTTCTTTCGAAACATTTTGCGTACCACTGCTATATAACTTTATTATATAGAATAGAAGATCAACAGTTTTTTGCCTGCACGCGTACCACCTAGAGAGGCTTTGCGTACCACTAGTGGTACGTGTACCACAGTTTGGGAACCGCTGGCTTAAAGTATTCTGCTAGGGCCGGAGGGTCCTCTGACGTTTACATGTTACTATATTAGGACCGGCAATATTACTTGAAACCAAAGGAAAGTCGAAGGGGTTCTGTTTGAATAACTCCCCACCTCCCTTGTAGCACTCCTATGCCTGATTGTAATAAACTCTACTCAAAAAGGGATAACAGGGTACGAAATCTAGCGATCGAACTTGAACCGCGAGAACACCATAAAACAAGTAATGAACAGTTCGGTCTCGAAGCTGGAAGTAGACATAACAAGTTTGAGTTTGTGTTTAAGACAATTTTTGTGTAAATATTTATTTCTAATGAATCAACTGGGTATCATCCTCCAAATCCGTGGCCGACAGCGGTCTACCGGACTGACAGATTGCCGCTTTAATAGTTGAAATAGGATTTGAATTTATAGCTGAAGTTTTTGTCCCAATTTTGCTGATTTTTCGAGTGTATTTTCCAGCAATTGATTTACCTTTCTGATAAGAATGTTTTCTGGGAACAAAACGTCTATTTTCTCCCATTTCTTAAAGTATCCAGAACTTAAATATTCCTTGGCACATCCATGTTCAGCTATAAATTCAAATCCTATTTCATGTTTGTCGGATTTTGCAGAGACAGATGACGAGTGCAATTATGAAAACGTAGGAAAAAATCTAGTGCGAGTCTGGAAAGCTCATTCAACGTGTGAAATATTTGATGATCACGATTTAAAGAATAGAAGAAGTCAGTTCCACTGAGTGCACTTCACCGACATCACTTTCAGTTAAAAGGCACATCCTAAGAGCTTTTGAGCACACAAGACGGAATATTCATCTCCTTGAAAATAAACAGTTAAAAAATGATTCATGTCATTTTTGATGGGAAAAATTAATGGGTTGTTGAAATCCAAAAATTTCTTGAATTTCCTGCCACTGGAACACCTGTGTGTGAGCAAATGTTAGGTTTCTGTGTCGAAAGATGTGCTTGCAAAGCTGCTGTTGTAAAGTGCACTACTTTTGTCAAATGTACCACCAAGAAATAAAAAATCAAATAGCATATTTTTATTGCTTAACTTTATATTTTGCTATTATTATATAATTCTACCAATAAAAGGAACGTATAATTCTAATAAACACGAGTTGAAACTTAGTATTATTGAGAATTCTTTTATTCTAGTTTCAATTTTTGCAACCAGAATAGTAAACAACAGTTATCGGATACATTTCCTCGCAAACTTCTGAAAAAGATAGTAAGATGCTTTTAATGACTTGAATAATATGTTATTTGAATTCTTAGACCCCAAAAAAAAAAGTTTAAAACCGAAATTAAGCTTATATGTTGATTAGTTGCTGAATGCCAAATGAGAAAAGGAACCAAAATGGCCGCCATGTTTGATGGCCTGTAAAATCATTTCCCCCAGAAATCAACATGTCTACCCAAGATAGTTTCGCATTAGAACCTCTGCAGATCCCAATTCTAAAGAGAAAATCTCTGGAGATAGAAATTTTTACGGGTCTTCATTGTGGGGACTGGAATAAATTAATGTTTTTATGCTTTTTCAAATAAGAAAATAAAAGCATTCAGTCTCTTAAGATAAACATTTGAATTTCTCCTGAAGGCGCTAATGTTAAATATTTTACTATGCAAGAAGTACTCTTCATTATGTAAATGCGGCTTAAATTTCCCAGTAGAGCCTAATGTTATAACTGTTCAAAATGAACAAAAAATAGTTAAAAAGCCGAGCATAAAATGTTTGCTCAAATTGCAGAGATAATCTCTGGACATAGACATTTTTACGGGTCTATATGGTGGGGCCAGGACTAATAATGAAAATCGAAATACATTTCTCTCTAAACTCAGCTTTGTCGAAAGGGAGATTGATTGAACAATTCAATACACTAAAAGCGCTCAGTATTTCATGCAAAATAAAGAGAATGGGTGGAATAAATTCAAAGAACTAGAGAACTGCTTCGAGCTCCGAATATTTGAATATTTTTAATAAGGTTCATATTATTTATAATTTTTATTTATTTAACTTATTAATAAGTGCATGTGATTTTCTTTAATAACAGAAAGTTTAAACAATGGAGTACTTAGAACCAGTGTAATCTCATCCCCACTTTTAAGCATTAAATATTCAAATATGCGTTGAATTGAAAAAAAAAAGAGGGGAGGGAGGACTTCATTCGTGTACATTTAAGGTTCTAAACAGATGTTAAAAGGGGGGAAAGGGAGCGGGAGCAGAGGACCACAGTAAATTTCCTTGCTGCGGCTGCGCTGAAGTTAGGATCAAAAATTTCGTTATTCCAGTTCTCCGCGTTTCTGCTCCACTTTAGATCCAATGTAAAAATGGGTTAAAATCAAAGGTTCTGAAGAGTTTACTACTATACCTCTAAAGAAGGGCGCCGCCCGTTGCCCGTGCTAAGCGCTCATTACATTCAGAAAACGTATTACCGATATTCTTTAGTCCCCCCCCCCCCCAAAAAAAAAATATTTTTTCCAAAAAACGTATCAGTGCAATATTTCCCCCATTTTAAAAAAGACGTAATATAAGACCCAGGAAACTTATTCCAGCAGTTGAAAACACCCTAAATTCTCCCGTGATAATGTTGCTCAAAAGAAATATTCTTCACTCTCCCCCCCCCCCATAAAACAATCCAAATTTCATACAGAAAACGTATTCCAGCAATCACCCAGCTCCCTCCCCCGCTCGCATATAATCCCCGTGTTAGAGAGTTAAGAGAAATATCCCTCCACACCGATTTACAAATTCAAAAAATTTACCTAGTAGCTTTATCACTCGTCTGTATGCGACACCTTTTGCGTTGATCGTGTTTTGAACAACAACGAAGCCCAAAATGCGAAAAACATTAAACAGAATTTTTTTAGCGAATATATCGCTTTTAGAAATGAAAACTGTCATATCTGCACAATGGACATTCTTCAAGAGAGGAGTTTGATCGTTTCTCAGCTTGTTTTATTTAATTACCTTGTTTGTTTCAATGATTATTGTAATCGATTTTGTTCAGAAAATAGCTACTGTTCAAGTTTCCTCTCGCATGATGGATGTTGTTGATGTCAAAAAAATTAGAAATAACTATAAGAAGTAGGTATTACAGTATTGCACCAAGAAAAATAAAGATGACCTTCAGCCTTAATTTTTGAACACTTACTCACAGCAGTATTCTCAATATAAAGAGCGCAAAAATCTTAAAATTTTGATATAAAAGCCAAAAAAACAATTTTTGGCTGATATAACACTGTTCATTTCTATAAGTGATATATAGAAGCAAAATGGGCAACAATTCAAATAACACACAACAAAGAAAAACAAATTGCGGGGAGTGAAAGTAGACAGAAAACGTTTTTCGGAAACATTTCGAACCGACATTTCAATCTACCTGTGAACTAATTTCAAGTCTTTAAGTGCTTTAGAACCGTCTGGACCCACCGCACGCAGACAGACACACACATGCCATGCATTCACTTTTATATGTACAGAGATTAAAAAACAGTGATGTTCATTAAGGTTTTGTTTTTCCTAGTTAAAGATTAAATTTCACCTGTTTGAATATTTTCAGTTCAAAAATGAAGATTTTACGCAAAATATATCAAATTCCATCAAGAATTTCAAAATGCAGTTGAGCTCGCTTAATACGAAATGCCAAAAATTAGCGAATTTGCTCGTATTAGCCGTTATTCGTAACAACCGTGAATACGTAAAATTGTGCTAAATAAACTCTTGGAAATGCATGTTTATATTTCAAAAATAATTACTACTATTTATAATAAAAAGTAAAATAAGTAGTGAAAACAAATGATTTATTTTTTTTAAATATTTAAAAAAAATAAAAACTTTTAAATATTTTTAGTACACTGAGAAAAAGTGAACTTGCTTTTTAAAATTTAACAATTTTGGAAAAATCCTTAATGGTTAGTTGTTTTTTTAGGTACATTAAGTTTCATCATATGCGTACTTGGTGGTTTGCAAAATAACGAATTTCTAAAAAAAAAAAAAAGTTAATTATATAGCAACCGAGAAAATATTTCGTGAATAGGTCAGAAATTATGTTCGTCTTAACCGAAATTTGATTTTAGCCTTCGTAATATGCGTGAGATATATTAATGTCACTAAATAGTAAACAAAACTTAATGAACAAAATGTTCGTTTTAGCCGTGATTTCGTATTAACCTTGTTCGTATTAAGAAATTTCAACTGTACTACTGTTTTCCGTTGCTCTATGATATTAATATTTTATGACTTTTGGATAATAATTATGCAATTTGTAAAAAAAATTAATATCATGATATAAAATATGCTTCTGATGTGCAATTATTGTGTAAGGTAGCTTGACGTGAGAGAAGGGAGGAGGTATGGTGAAGTGCGACACTTTGTGACAAAAGGAGGAGGGGGATCAAAAATATTTGGGGAAAGTGACATCAATCGTGAATAATCACCTAGTTAGATCTCTACATTCTACAGCGAAACTTCTTTATTGCAGCAAGCTATTCTGTTCTGAAACAAGCCCCTCAAATAGCAATTGCGAGAGGCCTACTGGAGTCGAAAAGTAACGAACTGAACTTATTCCACTTCGAAGAGTTTTGTATATTTAAAAATATGCAGCAGTTTATAAAATTCACCGCTAAAAATCTTGCGTTTAATTGCCACCATTTCTGGTGTTACTGAACACTATTTTTGGTGTTCAGTTGGTGTAAAGTTGAAAATGATTAATGTTTTATTTTTAAATTTTTGTATATCTGACTAAAAAAGTATAGACCGTGTTGTGTTTTTTATCACATGAAATTTGTTAACACAGTTAGGTATCGAGATTTCATCACGATTGCTCATTTCTATGAAAGTAGAAGAAATGAGAAAATCGTAATGAACTTTTGATAAGTAAATGGGTTAACGAATATCATATGCTAAAAAAACATCCCGCTGTCTGTGTTTTTTTAGACAAACGCAGAAAAACTTTAAAATGCATTGAAAAATGAATCATTTTCAACTTGACACCAGTTGAGCACCAAAAATGCTGTTCAGTAGCACCAAGAAATATTGGCAACTGAACGCAAAATTTTTACAGAACAATTTTGGACCAACAAATAAAATTTTGAAGCAATACGCAAAAACGCGCGATGATAGGCATGTCCCAAGTTCTCTCATGTATGTCACGGGATATTTCTTTCTAATGAAGCTCGCCCACTATTTTTTAAAATAGGTATGAAGTCAGGCAATGCGTCATTATTGAACCGCGAAGTTACCAGAAGTTCTGAAGCAAGCCCCTCACATTGCAATTGCGAGGGACGCACTGAAATTCAACGTTGTACCATTAAAAAATATATACTTCATTAGAAAGATGTTTGTTGATTTATATATACTAGTTTATAAAATTAATTGGTAGACAATGAAAAAAAAAAACATTTTGCGGAGTTTGACAAATTTATCAGTTGTGATCACAGAAGCGGTGAATCACATTCTGGGGCTTTTTGGAAAAACAACATCGATTGAGCAATTCCAATATTAGGTTACTTGAAATGAAACGAAAACAATGTGACAGACATAACAAAAGATTTTAGCCATTTCTTTTTCCTTCAAAATCTTGAGAGGGAGATTCAGGGGAGAGGGGGTGGGGTCGATTCCGTTTACTTTGATTCACGCCTGTTTCCCAAGTTCATACGCACACTTTTAAATAGAAATGGTGGATATTGGAACATACAATGGAAAGAAATGGACCTTTAAACTTTGTTCCACAAATCAGATGGTTTAAATCAGTGTTTCTTAAAACCGGGTTCCGCGAAGCCTTAAGGTTCCGCAGAGATCACTCATGGGTTCCATATCACTTTCAGTCTTTTCCTTTATTACATCCAAGATAGTTACTGAAAAAGCAATAAAATTTAAAAGAGGCGTTATGCCCCAAAGAAATTGAGAAAAAAAGGAATAATTGCTAAATCTGGCTTTTATTTAGTAACTTTGAATAGTTGGTGCAAATGCAATTGTTAGGAGCCGCGTGTTTATTGATTAGGATAGGGGGAAGAAAATCAGGAAATGCAGGAGAGTATACACAACTACGAAGTGATTCCCTATACACAAATATGAAAAGAGTACCGTGTTGTGTGACTTAAAAACAAATTGATTAAGCTTTAAAACCCAAAAAGATACCTCAACAGCTTGTTTCAGTTTTATATTGTACTATAAAATATTGTTCAGGCACTAGTGCAGTTATATTTTTTCATCATCTGATACAAATTGTTTAACTTTATCTAGTTATTCTATGGCAACAGTGCCAATTGTTGTAAGCTCAAGAGATTTTTAAAAGTAGTTAGTTTGAGTTTTTCTTTGAGGGTAGAGTGCTGTAGTTGTTTATAGCAATAAATCTATCCTTTCTTATATACTTTTTGATTTGTTTCTCTGCCATTTATTGTGTTTAAGTAAAATGCTTCAGTTGATAATATTTGAGACATTTAAGTGATAGCTTCTGGTTGCGACGGGAGTAAGCAAGTTTCTAAAGAAACGAGTTCAGATGAGTTATTGAGAACTTTTTGACAACTGTTACAACACTGGAGTAACCAGGTTTTCTCCTGGGGAAAAGGGGAGGAACTTCACAACAGCCCTTACATGAGTTTAAATTAACCTACCAGGATTGGTAATATTGTTAAAAATACTTTTTAAAAAGCTGTGGCGCAATTACAATTTCTTGCCTGGAAGGTTTTTTTAGTGCATAAAAATTCAATCCTTGCATCATATGTAGTAACATATACTTGGTAACGTGGCTTAAAATTAAGGGTTCTAGGAGATAGCCTCTTGTTTGCGCTTGAACAGCCTTCATTGTGGCCGTCGTTTGCAACACTGAAACAATTTTAATCTTAAACTTATTCATTAATACAACAGTATGGAGTAAAACTGGTGATCCATAGTGAAAGTACCTTAACCCTACATTACGTATTGTATCACATCTTATACAACGTAAAAAGTCACCGGTTTCCAATTGTACATTAAATATTTTCCGTTTAAAAACGCCGTGTAGCAATTCTGATAGGACCCTATTTCCAAATTACATAAGATCCAAATCCCAAGGCCTCTTATATTCCACCAAAAAATGTAAGACTTGATGGGGCAAGCCATTGTCCAATAAATGAAGAAACCAATAATCTAAGAGAGTCTAAGTAGTTCATTTAACGATAGAAATTGTAGTTCATGAGAAAGAAGGTTTAAAGTTTGAATAAGGGGAGGTCGTTTGTACAGTAAAATTATAACAGTGATGAGTTGAAATATTTGGAGAAATAAGCCATTTACTTAGTTCCAGGGTTGGAAATCAGAATGGAAAAGTTAGTCGTCATTGGCACCTAGCTTTTTTGTTTTAGTTGCAAAAATGTTCCGCTAGGCGTCGTTTTTAAACAATTCAAATTGCTTGGGCATAGATATCAACTGATTACAGTTAATACAGGCGTGCAATTGATAAAAAAATATCACAAAACAACCACAACCTTGATGAGGAAATTATTGATAAGTAGGAGAAAAATGTTCGAAAATCAGTTTCTATTAGTAACTTTTGAGAAGTTGATTCTTTTACTTAAGTTTATGTATCTATATAAAAGTTTATTTTAATCCATGCCTAATAAAATAAAATATGAGTTAACTTTTTTTCAAGTGTTATTTACAATCAAATGTTACTTACAAATAAGAAAGTTTTGTAAGTAACACTTGATTGCAAATTACTTACAAGTAAGTAAAAATTCACAGTCTAAAAATTTGTAGGTCAAGAAATTACTATAGTCTTCACTCGTATAGTAAAAACTCAAAACACAGAAGATTAGATGAGATTTGTTCCTTAAAATGTAATTGTATAAAGCTATATCAGATTTTAAAAAATAAATAAATAAATAAAATGAAGATGAAAAATTGTGGTCGAAAAACTAAAAATGTTTTGAAAAGGTTAGTCGTAAAAAATGACGACTGGATGTGAAATACCGGTAGTCAAGTGGAATTTTTTAGTTGCAAAACGCGTCTTACGACAGATAATTTCGAACCCTGCTTAGTTCTATTCATCTTTACTAGGTGGCGCTGCGAGACGACACAAAATTTAGTGCGTACTTTTGTTTGTGTTGGAAACTGAAAACTTGATTTCAAAAGGGCGACACTGGTTACTGTATGGGATCATTCATAAATGATGTCACGCTTCGAGGGGGGAGGGGTGCGTGAAATTGTGACATTGTGTGACAAGTGGAGGGCAAGGAGTAACAAAAAGTGTGACATCTGGCTTATACAACATAGCGTGACATGTGACAAGGGGGGGGGGAGTGGAAAGTCCGTTGAAGTGAGTTCTACGGCCCATTTCTTCATTTTGAATAACGGGGGAAAATTTATTGTTAGTATTGACAGGTGCAGGATTTTGAGGGGGAGGGGATTTGTCGGTTTTGGTTGCAGGATTAGGGACCGTTCATAAATGATGTCACGCTTTTCCCCATATTCCCCCCCCCTGCCCCCCTTTGTCTTAGACCATAAACTAGGTAGACAAGGTCTGGGGGCGTGGTCGGTAAGCAGGAGTCTTTCCCCGGAAAACAGGTGATGGAGTCCTTCGCTGAGAGAGGGCTTCGTCGTGCCATGTTAATTCTCGTAGAGATTCGAAGAGTGATTTATTTTAATTTCTTATTGTATGACAGACACATTTTAGCACAATTATTTTCTATCACACGCAAGGAAACAGTTCATAGATTAATGGACAAGTGTTGTTTTATTGGTATTATCAATAATTAATTAGTAATAGTGATTTGAAAATGTTCTTACATATTGAGCTCATTGAGAGTAGGAGTTAGTTTCTTGCCCTCTTTTGTGAAACTTAATGTCATACAGTAAAGCTCTTTGCAATGAATACAATTCGTATTGCTTTTACAAGGTTTTTAACTGACTTCAACCTCATTATGTCTTGCCCTTGAGATATCAATGCGAAAAGTAAACACATTTGTAATATTACGTTAATAAGCCAAACATCAAGTATACCTATTCTTTTCTTTTTCAGTTCATTGAAAAATAAGGAAGGAAAAACAAAAGCGTTTAAGCTGTTTTTCTTTTCCAAAATCTGAAATAAATTTAAAGAAAGCAACAGCATGAAGAAAAAATTTTAGTTTTGAAAATATTTTTAAAATTTTTTAAGTTCAAAAAATTATTTTCTTTAGAAAATTGTCAGTTAAAACTTTAATGTTTCTCCGATACAGTTCGTAAATCTAAAATTAATAGTCATGTGACATTAGCCTGTAGGACTGAAAACATCGGATTGGGATCATTCATAAATGATGTCACGCTTCGAGGGGGAGGGTGGTTCGTGAAATTGTGACAAGGGGTGGGGAGGGGGTATGTTGAAGTGTGACACTTTGTGACAAAGGGGGGAGGGAGTCAAATAAATGGGAAAAAAGCGTGACATCATTTATGGACGGTCCCATTGTACCGTTAATTAAAATGCGATTGTTTTTTTAATGAATTACAGAAGATGAAGTTTGTTCTAAGATTGCAAACAAACGGAATAAATTAATTTATTATCTAAGTGTTGTGCAATACAGTCAGAAATACAATATGTATGTAATATATTGGTAAGGGGGAAGCATGAAATGCATTTTAAACATAATTCTGAAAATTTAACAATTTTATTTACATTATTAAAAGTAGATAATAAAAAATAAACTGGAGCGAACACAGACATATGTATACTTGGTGATGCGACGAACGTTCGGCCTTTCGGCAAGTATATTTCAAGCATCGTTCATGTCTTTTAAGATTTAATATTATTGAAATGTTAATTTCAACGTTGCATTTATTATTTAGGGGGCGGGTATTATTAATAAAGCAGAATGGAATTTAACTACTGGAAAAAATAGTTTAATTTCTATTGAAAATTGCTCTTGATTTTTAAATAAAATTAATTTTGTGTATTTGTTACGCATTTTTGGTATTCTTTGATATTATTTTAGAAATGGTATAGTCATATTTTTAAGTATTTCTCAACAATTGCTTTAGTTAATTTATATGTATGACTTTCTTGTTCTTCATAATTAAGAATACGATACTCCAACGATTTAAAAATAAAATTAAAATTTACGCTTTTCATTGTTAATATTGCTATTATGTTTAATAAATCAGGTTAGTGCTTTTGTGCACAGAATGAGTCTTGATCATTTGCCTGAAAGCAATCTCAGCTCTTTTACAGATCAGAAGCAAGTTCAGAAATTGAGAAGACTCACCCACGTGGTATAGGACGGCGAAAAGCTTTGATCTCCCACCCCTGTCAGTCAAACTGGTCCCCACTATTGCTGCTTAGGAACTAACAATGGCGAGTGAATAGAAGGGCTCGTCTAGTTACTATATGGTCTAAGCCCTTTGTCACAAAATGTCACACTTCAACGGCATGTTGAATGTCACACTTCATCATGCCCCCCTTTGTCACATGTCACGCTATGTTGCATGCAGTGTTGCCGTTTGGAAATCAACCCTCCCAGGACAAGCAAAAATACCCTCCAATACCCGCTGCCTTCTCCGCCATCTAGTGAAGAAGAAGGGAACTAAGCAAAACGCTCATTGAGTCAAATAATTCCAAGTCATTACGTTTATAGTCTTATCTTAAAAACGATCTTTCCGTATTACTTTTATGGTATTATTTTACAAACGAGATTCCCGTGTTTAAATTTTAAAGCTTCTTTTTGAAAATTGAATTTTACATCGTTAAATGACTTAAGATGATTAGTAGAATAAATAAAAAAAAATACCGGCTTCAAGAGAGAATTTACTAGAAAAAAGCGAACTACTTTTCATATGACTGTGGGATGCATTGAATTAATAGTACAAATGTAATTCTTAAATTAATAGTAAATGTAACTTTATATTTCCCATTTATTTTTTTAAATGCTTTAATATAACGGTTGGGATCCGCGAAAAGTTGAGAGATAAATGAATAAATGAGGCAGAACAAAAAAAAAATTGCTTATCGTACTCAAACTAGAACATAATTCACATGATCCTCAGCAGCAAAACTTATTTTTTGACACTTAAACATCTTGTCTTCTCCTCCCGAAATTTACAATTCCGACTAATTGGCTAGGGGGAAATGAGCTGCAGGAGCTTAACCCGCTGCTTTCGACTAATCGGTTAAGGATGTAGTGCGTCGACGGATGTCTAATCGGTCGCATGGCTAGCTCTTTTTAAAAATAAATCTTCAGTCTTTCCAAAATGATTTATTTGCTTGCTATCGACTTCGCCTATTTGCGGGTTCAAGTGCCATGAAGTACAATTACATTTACAATTTCATCGCGTAACCTTTTCTTGTAGCATTTGATCATTCATCACTCAAGTGATTATTAGAGATTCTTTTTCACGGATCCCAACTGTTATAGATATGCATGCAGAAAACAAACGAAATGCATGTATATGAGAACGGAAAAACTAAAATACCACAGAAAGGCCTTTTCCAAATATGAATTTGGAAAAGGCCTTTCTGTGGTATTTTACTTTCAAGAAAGATAATTGCTTTTTCCAGGCAAAACGAGGAAAAAATCGAATTGCGCATGCTAATTCACAGAAATCTCAGGATAGCAAAATTGTACTAGTTTCCAAGCAGATAGAAACAAATATACCGTTACGACAAAAAAAACTTACTTTTCAAGGTATCACAATCGAAAAATGTTCTATTTCGTGAACGAATATTAGCATCATATTAAAATTCTTCCATTTCATTTTTTATTTTTGCACTTAGCTACTTACATGAGTCCTTCGCTAAATAGATCTTAAAAAATTGCCATTTCCTAGTTTGACATACAAGTAAAATAAATGATTAAGCACCTGTGCTACAATGCGGATTTAAAGCATCGAAGTCAAATTAAATAGGATCGGCGTAATTTTATAATTAAAAATAATCATCCGAGTAGAATCTCTACATGTTGCTCTTTACAAATTAGTTCTGAAATACTAGATTCTTGATAGCAAAAAATAATTTCTATGCTCATTATCATTGTTATCGTCGTTTATTCAAATTTTAAATTTGTTATAGGACATTTAAATCCGTATTAAACTTGAGAACTTAAAAGAAATATAATACGGCCTTTTTTGCACATAAGGACGAATCCATTCCCGTTCAAGGGAAGTTCGCTCCACAGGTGCGCGCGAATCAGAATGTTTGCTTCACTGTTTGTTGAAAGTGCAGATTTATAACCTGGCATATAGCATCAGTTTGTAAGAAATCAAGTATTCTAAACAAGGTAAAACGAGAACAAAATGCGCCACATTCTCCTATCTCAGCAGTTTCGCTACTGTACACACAGTATAAATTAGGGGGGAAATGTAGCGTAATTTGAGCCAGTATGGTCATAGAAAGATCTGTGAGTCACAATGCGGTGAATTGACGACCCCCACTTGATCTTAAATTTTTACCTAACATTATACACAGGTTTACACAATTAACCACCAGTAATATATCGCTTTCTAATTCTATGCACCAAACATTATACATGGGGTTACACAATTAACCACCAGTATAACATCGCTTTCTTATTCCATGCACCAAACTTGATGCATGTGATGACATATTTAGCTACCAGTAATAAATATTGTTTTCCAATTGATCCCTGAAAACGTTTAAAAAATCAGAAAATATAAACGACTTTCAACCAAATGCAAGAAAGAACAATTTTGTTTGAACAAAAACTTATATTATAGCAATCTTTATAAGTGAAATTGCCACATTATTTTGATCTTTGTGTTTGCTCACTTTATCTTTTTTTTTCTCTCCACTTGTATGCGCTACCAGTTTTTTTTTTTTTTTTTTTTCAAGGAATTTGTGAAAGAAAAATTTTCAACTAGGATTTTTTGTGTTGCTAATCTATTTTATCTCAAAATAACTATTTTCAGTCTAGGGATTTTACTAAAATGCTAACAGTTGAAACAAGAAAGTTTCTTTTTTGGAACTTTGAACGTGGAGCAACTTTTCATATATCCTGCAGGTTACTTTTAAATGCATCTTGATAAATATACACCATTTAACGTTCCTGAAAGGTAAGCATTTTTTATAGCTCAATTATGTTATGCATATATTAGTATTTTTCTTCGTTCAATAACGTTATATTGATTAATTATAAATGAACCTAGTAATGAATTGTTTTAACATATCTTTCTCATGAAGGTATTCATTTTTCGCTACCTCTTGGGAAACGAAACATACGAACAACAAAAAAAGTCCCATCTCATTGAAACTTTAAATAAAAAACGGTCATCTCCATAGCATGCCAAACAAACGCTTCAAAAAATCGTTGCCGCCATTTATATTATTATTTATGTGCCGCAAAGGCATTCCTCTCCAGAGATATGTGTGGTCCTGGAAAGGACCTTTTTTTTTAATACAAGATATAATATTTGTCAAATCCCTAGCCTCGAGCTCTCCTTCTTAACAAATCAGGGAGATGGTCGTTGTAGATGTTTTCCTCATCTTCATCCATCTCGTTAATAATTCCTAGTATATTTTGGAGAGCACGAATTCTGTTAAGTTCCTCTTGGAACCTATTACTTCCTTTAAACGCTTCGGCGAAGGACTCGAAAATATCCCTGGATACCCGAAAGTGATCCATCTGAACAGCATCAAGATTTGGTTTGACAAATGTCTGGAGCCTAAGAGAAGTTTGGGTTTAAATATAACATCTGAAAAAAGGCGTGAAATACTATTGGATGAAAATGCACCGATATCCATCACCACTCCGAGCAATTAAATCCCTGCATTCGTTCCATTATCAATAACGGCTGCATTTAAAAATTTTGCAGTCTAAAAAAGTTTTCTATTTAAAGATATTCTATTAAATTATGGTAGATTTTAGTACATTTTCAAAATATTAAAATTACAGGTTTATATATCAGTAGTTTACTACATTTAATAAAGTATTATGTACAAAATCTAAAAGTGGATATTAAAATTAAGAGTGAGCCATAAGCGCCAGAACTGAAAACCGCATGTAGTAATTTGATTGATCGCTGAAATATTTTGGATTTGGACAAATAGCATTTCATTCTTATATTCGCTATCTTATTTTGGATGTACTTTACCTTTGGTCTCTAACTTGAATTCTTATCCATCTATTTGCCGTTCTTGATGGGTTTTCCTTATCTGTCGCCCTCTTAATTATCAAATTATAAACTTATGGTTAAGGTCATTTATTTTTACAGTAATTTCAATTTAGTGGGGTTTTTTCCAGCAAAATTGCCAGCTAATGTTCTGGTACTAGCTATGGATCAGTTTAAGAGGGGAGAAAACTTTTTCTATGCTGATAGGTTGCAACCCACGGATCCCATAAATGCATGACACATGCGAAATGACACTGTGAAAAGATGGAAGTAAGTTAGAACTCCTGGAATAATGCTTCATGTACCAACCTCAAAAGGATTCCCGCAAAATTACATTATCATCATAAAATTCCCAACTACGTGTTATAATTAAGAGGTGAATTTGAACTTCTACCATCTCCGTATATAGTCCATAAGCGTATAAACTTGTCTCTTCTCGAAGAGCGTAATTGCTCTTTACTTCACACATGTGTCTGAAAACCATGTCAGAATTCACACTAATATTATATTTAAACAGGCCTGGGGTTGGTGACTCCGTTACCTGACATTATGTATGTGGCAGAAAACCTAACGACATAGATTGATGCAGTAAAGGTGGGTTAGGAATAATTTGGAATGATTTTTTTTTCATGCTTGATCGTTCCGTAGGATGGAGCCTTCTTCCTCCCTTCCTCTGCTGTCATTGAATCAGTGGAACTAACGTTCCGAAAGCGATAGAGGATTAAAAGTTATGAAATTTAAAAGCAATATTGCTACTGGTAGTTAATTGTGTAACCTAATGTATCATGTTTAGTGCACGAAATTGGAAACCAATATTATTGCTGGTGGTTAATTTTGTCACCAAATGTATCATGTTTTTCATTGGCATGCATTTCGCTCCTCTAACCGGGAGCTCTCTCCTTTTCTTCATTTTCCAGGACCCTCTTTATTTTTATTATTACTCGAAGCTTTAAAACTCCCTGAAAAGAAGGCCAAAATCATACATTCGCGCCGTTTGTAACGAAATCGAACGTGGTAAAACAAGGAGGAATTGAAAACAGATATTACGTTATCACCGTAAATATACTATGTATACGACTTTGCTATAAACAAGCGCGACTGCAGTTAGTATTGAAAAATACATGGTTTGGTATAGTGCCTTCTATTTTTTCTGTCAAACGAGTCGTTAACGCTTTGAAGAATTAACTACCAGTAAAAAATATTGCTTTCAAATTTCAAGCACCAAACACGACTTACGTAGTGACCAGTAATAATATTGCATTGCAATTTCATGCACCTGGATACATTTACTCCTCTATCGTTTTCGTAACATAGTTCCACTGAATCAATTGTATGGAATAAGGTTAAACGCAGTTAGTTTATTGTAATTTTTTTTTTGCTTAAACTGCTGTGTTTCATTATTAAGTAAAAATCAAGACTTTCACATAACTTTCTGAAAAACATTTCGGCTAAATCTTGGACGCTCATTAACAAGAAAAAGTTCTTTTTTGATAGTATTCCATAACTTTAAGTTATAAAAGAACATATGGGACCAGAAGAAGACAATATCAAATCTACAAGAATAATTTCTACGACCACGAATATAAATTTCGGATTAAAATAATGCACAATAAATATAAAGCAATAGTGATAATGAGACAAATAGAATTCTGGAAAATGAAGAAAAGGAGAGAGCACATAGTTAAAGGAGCGAAATTCATGACAATGAAAAACAGGATACATGTGGTGACACAATTAACCACCGTTATAATATTGCTTTCCAATTGCATGCACCAAACATGAGACATGTGGTGCCACATTTAACTACCAGTAATAAATATTACTTTCTAATTTCATGCACCAAACACGATACACGGGTGACACAATTGACCACCAGTATAATATTACTTTCCAATTGCATGCACCAAACATGATGCATATGGTGACACATTTAACTACCAGTAATAAATATTGTTGTACAAGTTCTTGTGAAGAACCTAAATGCCTACTTGGAAGGACATAACAATGACCTCTCCTAGACGGCCGGCAACCCCTTATATCAGGGGTCTCCAAACTACGGCCCGCGGGCCACATCCGGCCCGCGGAGAGCTAGCTAATGGCATCTGGCAAAAAAGTAATCATATTTTACACCACTAGTGGACTGATTCAACTTTTTACCACCGGCAACAATTAATGATAATATGGTTTTGGCCCTTGGAATTTACTGGAGTAATCAATATGGCCCTAAGGCTGGAAAGTTTGGAGACCCCTGCCTTATATTAACTTTATGTTATTTATGTTGGAAAAAAAAAAATTGTTAGAATATCAAATATATATATATAAAATAGAAAAAATTATCTACTTTTTGTATTGTCAAATCTAACCTGGACTTAATTTTTCCGTCCGTGAAGCGGACACCCCTTTTGCCCTTCGGGGACGAGACGTTAGCCTTCGGCCAACTCAGACTTATCTCCGTCTGAAGCACGCTCACATTGAACCTGGGTAAAAGGCCCTTTAGGAGGCCGATGGCCCGACACAAATATAAGTGATGATGATGATGAATATAGCAACCGCATTCCACGCACACAAGAAGTATACTTTTAAGTTGGTGAGGGTAGAAACGGAAATCGCATTTAGTTGCTCGAAAAGGGAGGGATTAGGTGGGTTTTTAAATATCGGCATTAGATATTTTTGGGCAGGCCTGGGGTTTATCTACCCCTTTACCTGATGCTTCTACAATGAATGGAAATCGCATTTAGTTGCTCGAAAAGGGAGGGATTAGGTGGGTTTTTAAATATCGGCATTAGATATTTTTGGGCAGGCCTGGGGTTTATCTACCCCTTTACCTGATGCTTCTACAATGAATGGAAATCGCATTTAGTTGCTCGAAAAGGGAGGGATTAGGTGGGTTTTTAAATATCGGCATTAGATATTTTTGGGCAGGCCTGGGGTTTATCTACTCCTTTACCTGATGCTTCTACAATGAATAAAGAGCTCCCTGTATCGGGCAGAGCTTACTGAGATAGAAAACAGTTTTTGATGTGCCTGCATTTGACGTGAAGAACCCATTGATTATGAAAGGGCTTCATTATTAGTGGTTTTGATCATTTTGTTCGTCATAAATTTCATAACAACATTACATCATCGCAACATCATTTCACAACATTTGTTGGAAAATACTGATCTATTATCAATCAATATTTCACTAGTTTAACTCGTGAAAAAAAAAAAAAAGAAAAGTCTGTAAATAAACGAATAGGTTCAATAAAAATCATTTTTGGTCTTAAGCTCCTTACAATAATAGGTCTCACAGTGCTGTTACTTATTTAAATTGAATCTGCTTATCAAACCTTATGTTAAATTAAATACCCCCTTTAAAACTGAAAACAAAAAAAAAAAAAAAAAAAATGAGGAAATGGGACAGCTGTTTTAGTTTTTTATTTTCAATATTAATTAATATGATTATTTTATAATTTTAATTGAAGTCAGTTTGCAGATTTATCGATACTTTTACAGGATATTAAGCTTTCTTTTTAGATTTTATTACGGTTAATTATTTCTTTGCACCTATTTAGCATTATGGGGAAAGTGGTTTAAAAGGTTTAAAAGGTAGTTTGTGGGAGGTTCGAAGGAGGACAGCGCTGCGGCCGCACCCCCTCGTATTGGGGGTAGTTTGCGAAACCGAAAAGGTATAGCCAGTACGGCCGTAGTTACCACTCATTACTTACAAGGTCTAATCATTGAACTAGAGGGAAGGTGGAATGGTTGCTCCCAGCACCTCTCTGTGTTAAGGGCGCGAGCCGGTTTTAGAACAGGTTTCAGGCAGTTGACAGGAGCGAGGACGGAAAAACATAGCGTCTTCCGTATTGGAGACACACGAACTTGAACGATTTCAATCTCAACAAATTGAAATTAAAATGATAGTAGAGGATTCTTTTTTACAAAGATCTACCTGCATCAACTTTGGAGAAGGGAAAAAGAGAAATCGTCGATAAAATTCGGCAACTTTAATAATTAGCGCAAAATTTAATTTGATAGTAAAGATGTGTTTATTTTCAGTGTTTTCTTTAATTTCTTCAATTTTTTTTTCGTTAAACCTTAATAAATTCATCATACAAAGAATCAACTACCCATCATTTAACATATTCCACAAAACTAAACAAATAACATTTGTTTACAATTAATGTAACTGTAAATTATATTAAGACTATATTTTAAACTATATTAAGGCAAAGTTATGCCTTGTTAACAAAAAAATGAAATCATTTCAGTAATAGTTCGCATACAATTTGCTTTAGAGAGCATTTATCAAGCTAACGATGAAAACGTATTTCTATAACAAATATTTCTTGATAAAAAAATGTAATTTACGCATTAAAAATTTGTTTTTTAAAGCGATGTTTTGGAAGTATTTTCTCTTGATTCTTCCTTTCAATAATTGTAAAGTATTGAGTCTACGTTTTTGATTAAATTATTCCCTACTTATGTAAACTAAATTAAGAACGGAGAGAAAAAACTTCTTTAAACTTAAAGAGAAATTTTATGTTTCATTATTTATTTAAACGTTAAATAGCACTGTGAAAAAAAAAAAAAAAAAATTTGCAAATTCGTTTCCTCATAAATTGGTTTGTTACTAAATAATCTATTTTCGTCTAAGCCTAAAACGGGGAAGAATAATTTTGCAAACAATTATGAAATTCAACTCGTATTTTGAGGCATACCGATTCACAAGAAAAGATTATCATGCCGTCCTCGCTCCCGTCAAACGGTGGAGAAAAATCGGCTCGCGTTTTCCCCCTGCGCAGTCATTCCACCTTCGGTATAGTTCAATGCGTCTAATAGCTAATACGTATAAATGTTGTTTCTATATATGTGAATATATAATAAAATTTAGTGGTGGTAATCGAATTAATATATATTTAGGATCGTAATTTACATTTTTTCATTGATTTCTTGTGTTTCGTTTATCTAAAGAACCAGAGTCAACCCAAAAAATGTAAATGCATACTGTGTATGGCTATTGCAAGTGTTTACAAAAACCATTAACAAAATTAATGCCGCAGATTTTTTTTCTTTTTTGTTCTGCAGTGTAATAGATCATTCACTATAGTTATCGAAAAAGAGAACCTGTCTGAAAAAGATAAATAAGAAAATGATGTAACACTATTAGAGACCACTAGTAACCCGTCCATATATTTTTAACATCTAGTTAAGGAGTTCTCTATTGGCCAAAATTAACCACTTGAATTTTAAGAGCCACCCGATTTCTCAAAACGTAAAGAAAATGTATCCCATAATTTATTTTATTTTGGTTCAAGTCTCTTTTAATGTTCCCAATAGTTCTTCATTTTATTTGTATATATGTTTCTCCTCTCGTATCTTTAACTACGGCGTATTCAAAATACTTTGATGGAATCAAATAAACTACAATGCCGTTTGGCTTGAAGTATTAGCCAATGGTGGTAGCTTTCACTCTGGGTATCACCAATCACAGAAGGTTATGCTGTAAATTGTCTGAAACAGGAACTAAATTAATTGTGAAGCACATTATAAACTAAGCATTTTTTTAAGGTTTTCCATTTTTACAGACGACCAGCGTACCCAGTCACAATCAGACTTCTTTTGCTGTAGGCTCCGCCCACTATAGGGCGCTAAAAACCCATTGGCTCAACTAACCAATATAAAGAATCTGCTCGGACCGGTTCTGCCGTGTCCCCTTCCCCGCTCTCCCTACCGCCTAGCGATCGGGCTCGTTTCCGCCAGCTGAGCTGAACGGACGGGTCAGGTGGCGAAAGCGGCTATTCCCTCTAAGACCTGTGTGAAGAGCCTTTTTTAAGGCTTTATTACTGATCTCAGGCATTTCAAGATGCACTCCAGCGACTATGACACCCGTTCCCGATCATCGCTATCAGAAGACGGAAACTCGGACTTAGACAACGACGTGGCCCTAGAAGCCTCAAGGGCCAAATTCAAGAAAGCAGCGCGGGTGAGTATGCCTTCACTTACCTCGCTATGTCAGAGTATAAAGTGGACCAAGGAGACTTATGATAGAAAGATCTCCTCTGCAACTACCCTAGATCAAATTAACGCTATTCTTGAAAGTCTAGATTCCCTGGAAGCGAATAGCGAGTCCATAATTCTTAAAAAACGCGACAGTAAAAGTATTAGGGAAATTAGAAAACAAATCAGATCAAGTAGAGCTAAAAAAGATAAAATTAACGAAAGCCTTTTCTCCTACTACCGCACAAGACTCGATCAAGTTGAAGAAAATTTCCCCGAGCTTACTAACGCTCAAACTTCAGAAACCCTCGTAGTCCCGCCCACCCATGATGTCACGCCCCCCGCCTTAACCACTCAGGATCCTCCAACTCCCGCTGCCTCTAAGAGAAATCTCAGTGACCCTGATGATAGCGAAGGCTTTCAATTGCCTCCCCGCCATAAAATAGCCAAAAACACGGCAAATAAGGATGAGGATAACGTTGAAGAAATGCCCCTAGTAAATCAGTTCCAAAATCTAAAAGAAGTAACGCTCAGAGCAGGCAATTCTTCCCCCAACGCCCACACCCCTAACCGAAATAACAGGAAGTACAAAGAAGCCAATGACAGACACGTGCCGCCCATACACATTTACAACCCCCCTGATGGGCTAGCTCTCCTAAAAGAGCTAAATTCCCTATGCAAATGTGAGATTTCTGGTCGTCTTAGTAATGCCTCCCATACCAAAGAACCTATGCTTATAGTCTATCCTCCCTCCCCAATTGCCTACCGATATATAAGAAACTACATCGAAGAACATAAACTCGATTCCCATACCCACCCCCTCCCTGCGGACAAAGACCTAAACGTGGTCATAAGAGGCCTCCCAATCAACATGCAAACGGGACATTCACCAAGAACTTGAAGATCTCGAACTTAAACCCAAGAAAGTTGTCCAAATGAAAAAAGGTAAAGAACAGACCCCCATGCCCCTTTTCCTCGTCTCCCTGCCAAAAAACGATGAGAGCAAAGCTATTTTTGAGCTACGTACTATTTCCCACCTCCGCGTTAATGTCGAACCACTCAAGAAAAAAGAAGGGCATATAACGCAATGTTTCAGGTGTCAACAGTACGGCCACTCGAGCCGCTGTTGCACCCGCCCTCCTAAATGCCTCAAATGTGGTCAGGACCACTTTTCCTATAATTGTAGTAAAAGTAAAGACACTGCCCCCACCTGTGCCCTATGTCAGGGCCCTCATACTTCTAACTCCACTGATTGCCCTAAACGCCCAACCATAAGCGACAAAAATCGTAAAAACATCTGGACAAGTAGACGTGAGCTGCTCGACAAAGAAAAGGTTAAGACTTCTGATCCCCCCTCCAATACCCCAACTATCAATATTAATGACACTCTCGCCGAACTCACAAAAAATCCCCCCACCAAAGTAACCAAAAAGAATAAAGCCCTCCAAATTCAACAATTTAATGAAATATTTACCTGCATGATAAAACAAATGCAGGCCCTGCAGCAAATCTTCCTCAATAGCCTTAGCGACGATCATGACGACTAATTTTTTACGGATCGTCTCCTTCAATGCCAATGGGCTCTTCTCCAGAATTAATGAGCTCCGTGATTTCATCGCGGAGTTCTCTCCCGACCTGGTTTTAGTCCAGGAGACCCACCTTAACGCTGCTCAGCAGGTCCAGGTTGCTAATTACAATTGTTACCGCACGGACAGGTTCACCTCCCGAGGTGGCGGTACCCTCCTCTACATCAAAAACTGTATATCTCACTACGATCATACCCTCCATACTTCCGGCCTGGAGCAAACCTTTGTAGTGGTTCGCCTCCACGATAAGCCTCTCCTCATTAGCTCAGTATACATCCCCCCTGGTAACTCCCTAAATTCTGCTGATCTTGCTCTTCTCTGCGGCAGCTATGAGACCTTCATCCTAATGGGGGACTTTAATGCCCGGCACCGTTTATGGAACATTGGCAGAGAAAACGCCAAGGGCCGCCAAATTTATGATTTCGCAACTAACAATAACTACTCTATCCTCGCCCCCACCACCCCTACCCACTTTACCCCTACTACTGCATCCACCCTTGATTTTGCCTTAACCAATCTCTCCCTTCCATATTTAATCACCTCCAATCCCATTCT
Organism: Octonoba sinensis; assembly: GCA_038502835.1. Classification (NCBI taxonomy): domain Eukaryota; kingdom Metazoa; phylum Arthropoda; class Arachnida; order Araneae; family Uloboridae; genus Octonoba; species Octonoba sinensis. Next base: position 104,962,557 of record CM076606.1, on the reverse strand, counting down.
ATCCTCTGATCACAATCCCATTGTTCTTACTCTATCCCTTAGTGGTGCCATCCCCACCTCCCAACATTTTACCAAATCCACCAATTGGAATCAATTCTACTGCATAGTACACGACAAAGTTCCAGGTAACCCCCCCCCCCCTTTCCTCTGCAACCGACATTAATAATGAAATCTACAGTCTAACCAAAACTCTCAACGAAGCCTACATAACTGCCACCAAAACTGTTATTTCCAGTACTGCCCCGTCCAGACTTCCCCCTCACATCAGGCGCCTCATCCGTAGTCTCAACCGTCTCCGCAAAGAGTGGTCCAGGACCCTATACCCCCCCCTGAAATCCCAGATGAATTCCCTAAATACAACGATAAAATACCTCATCACCCAATTTCGTTCCCACAGCTGGGACAATTTCATTTCCAACCTCCCCCCCGACAACAGAACCCTTTATCGCCTTGCCAGGAATTTCAGCAACCCCAAAAACCCTACTCCAAATCTAATTACCCCTACCGGCATCGCTACCACTGATCTCGAGAAATGTGATGCTCTCGCTAAGCACTTCGAAAAAAATTTTAGTAACACCCTTACCTCCCCCATTACCAGTGTAATCAGCTCTACCATTAATAACTTCCTCTGCAGTTACAGTTACCCTGCCCCCATCCCTCACTGCTCCCCTGGAGAAATCAATCAGATTATCAAAGCTTTGGTCAACAAAAAAGCCCCGGGCAGCGACGGCATCTCCTCCTCCATGCTAAAAAACTCCCCCCTTAAAGTAATTACGTGTCTCACGAAAATCATTAATGCCTGCCTGAAGCTTAGTTACTTCCCCCAAATCTGGAAAAATGCCATCATCATCTGTATTCCCAAAAAAGACTCCACCCTCAGCGACGTCAATAGCTATCGTCCAATCAGCCTCCTCAGTTCCATGGGCAAAATTCTCGAAAAAGTCATTAATCGCAGGTTACTAACTTACACTGACTCCCACGGCATCATCCCGGACGAACAATTTGGATACCGTAAGAACCACAGCACCATCCATCAAATCCTGCGTAACGTAAACTATATCACCGAGAGCTTCAACACCCATCAGCACACCGTGGGCGTGTTTCTGGATATCAGCAAAGCCTTTGATAGGCTCTGGCACACTGGTCTGATCTACAAACTTATCAACCACAACTTTCCCCCCTATTTGATTCTTCTTTTATACAACTACCTTCAAGATCGGACCTTTCAAGTCAAAATTCGAAATTCATACTCCCCCCCCCCCACCCCATCAGAAGTGGCGTTCCGCAGGGCAGCGTGATCGGGCCCACCCTCTTCAATATCTATATGAGTGACATCCCCAGCAACCCCAGAACATGTCTGTCTCTCTTCGCCGACGACCTAGCTGTCCTCGCCAGGAACCCTAGCCGTAACTATGCCAGAGCCTACCTGCAGAGGCACATCGACGACATCTCCCGGTGGTACGCTGATTGGGCGTTAAAAATCAACACCACCAAAACCCAATGCATCCATTTCTCCAGGGGAGGGGCCAAGAATCCCAAAAGGCTTAAAATTAACGGTGAGCTGCTCCCCTACAGCCCTGACATCAAATACCTGGGTGTCACTCTTGACAGCAAACTAACGTTTGCCAAACAAAAAGATATCTTGATTAAAAAAACTAAATTTCGTGCCCACCAAATCAGGCATCTCATCAACAAGTACAATCATCTTCCCCTAAAAAGTAAATTGCTCCTGTATACCACCACGCTCCGCCCTATCCTCATGTATGCAGCCTACATTTGGGGCTATAGCTCTAAAAAGATCCTACAAACTCTCCAGACCACGCAAAACAGAATTTTGCGGCAAATCACGGCAGCTCGCTGGTTCATCAAAGGCCGTGACATCCACAGAGACCTCAAAATCCCCTCCATCTCCCACCTTGTCATAAAACGGTCCCGGAAATTCTACTCCTCCTTAGAGTCCCACCCCAACCCCCTAATCCGTGCCCAAGCACAGTATAATCTAATCGACTACAGCTTAAAACATAAATACCCCTCCAGCTGCAGATTAATTAATTTCGATACCCTCAGCACAAAAAACAACCCCCTCCCCAACCCACAGTACTTTTATGATCCGCCCTAATTTGTTGCGTTGCTCCTGGGAAGTATTCTTCATCTACCAGTTTTTTTTTTCCTTCGACGTCTCGTTGCGGCTCGCTACCAGTTTCTTTTGACGAGGGGTCTCCCTCGGATAACAATAACTTACCGCTACCTCATTGGTAGCTTTTGCTTCAGTTTTGCTTTTATTTATCTTGTTACTGAAGCCTTTATGCTTATATAATAAAAAAAAAAAAAAAAAAAAAAAAAAAAAAAAAAAAACCTATTTAATACTAACAATGACAGACAAAATTACAGCCTCATATAATCACCATAGGCTTACTAACCCCGTGGCCCTGACGGCCTTTAATTATTTTATTATTTTTTGTTTTTGTTTTTTCTCTCTATTTTTTCCTTTTGTGTTTTTTCTCAAAATCTCATCATGGTCCACTTAATCCATTTCCATTTTATGACATTTACTCTGCCATAGTGTCAGGTAAAGAGGCTACGTGTCTCCCGCCTGTTACATTCATGTCTAAGTCTAAGTCTTTACAAAAATACCACTCCTTTACGATCTCAGTTCAAATAGAAGACAATTTTTGTCTATTTCCTGATCAACGGGAGAGAAGAACCCTTGTGTGCTAGGAATACGGTTGAAGATCTTACATCCATTCAAGTTTACTTATTCTAAGATTTGGTGTTATTTTCTTCTTCTCGACTTCAACTATATTAAAAGATGGTTGTCCAGAAAGGTAAACGGACCCAAAAGCCAAATTACCTCCGCAGGTTGACAGACCGAAAACTACGGAGGTGTTCCCGACGCAGAATGGGTTTAAGAGCTTATGTATCCCTTAAATGCACGAGGTCTTTATTATCATGCAAATTTGCTGTGGATGAAGCACCAAGCACAGTTATTAGAGGCTCCGTAGCTGCCGAAGCACAGTCAAGTTCCACATCTGGACCCGACTGCAAGCATCAAGCTCATGATGCTTTCACGTATTTTGAGCGATTTGTGTTTCTGTTTTATTCGCAAAATTCTCTAGCAGAAAATATTGTTATCCCTTTCTGCAGTGTATTCATTTTGCTGATTTTAATGGCTTTCCTTGTAAAAATTATATTTTAATTTGTTCTCTCATTTTATGCCTTGCAATGTTTTTGACGTTTTGTAAAAATTAATAAATTCCAAAAGACATTCATTTTTGTAAGACTACGTATAATATTGTAGCTTCAATAATGTGTGCGTTTTTGATCTTTGGATAGAATAGAAATTTCAACTTTAGAAAAATGCAGCGAAATGTCAAAAAGAAACATCATATTCTACTGAAGCACCAATGAAGAACCACTTTATGAAGAGTTAAACGATAAATAGGAAAAAGTTCTTCCCTGGTTAAAATTAAAGTTCAAAATAAGAAATATCACTTATTCAAGTCAAATTCAGATTCTACTAGATAGAGTGATATTTGACCCCGAAAATTACAAAAGAATGAAAACAAAAAACGGCATTCGATATCCTTCTGCTTTAAGTTTTATTATTTTTACGAATGTGCGGGTGGTGTTTATTTCTGGGCTTCAGATGAGACATGACCCATCTACTGAATACTCGAAACTCGTAGTTAATCAGTGTATCACCACTTAGAATTACGCCATTTTCGTTTATTGTGCTCAAAAAATATAAAGTGTATGTCAAGTATTTCAGTGTAATTTTCCATTCACAAGAAAAAAAGCTTATAAAATTGGTTCTTAAGACTCCTCACCCCCCCCCCCCCCCCACCCCTCATTCATTTGCAATGACAAAAATCCTCAGTCTATGTTTTTAAAGCAATATTTAGTAGTTCTTGGTTATGAACAGGGGGCGAGCATAACCAAGCGATATTACTGCAAGCGAAACTTTTTTTTTTTTATTCTGATTTTATGAAAAGAGCTATTTTTAGTTAAAACAACTTTTATAATTAAAAATAAACATTAAATCGTTCCAGCTTTTCTTTTAAAAACAGGGGAAAATTTATGAAAAAAATCCGAGGGGGTTGACAGTTTTGCTAAAGATACAAACCCGCATTATTTGTCAGTCTGTATTATAACACCTGCATTCCTCCCCTTGAAAAAAAAACCGAAAATAAAGGCAGCTGCACTTGGCATTTTCAGTACATGTGCTATAAAAAGAAAATGTTGGAGGAAAGGGAAGGAGACCCGGTCCGATCCAATAATTGTTGAGTTTTTTGCAAAGATAAGAAAAAAGAACTAAAAATCCTCAGATACAGCTATTTTTATATATTTTTTGCCGCCTAATAGTTTAACTACTTTACTACAGTCGCGAGTGATTCTTTTAGTTTTAATTATTTTGTAAACTTCCTCCAAGCAGTGTTTAATTGTGCTTGAATAATACATTTATGTTTTTATAAACATAAAAATAAATAAATGATTTAAATGACATTTATGACATGCATTCTACATGTTTAATGATATAAGGCGATTTTTTTTCCATCGGCCGATGGAAGAGGAAAATAATCGGCCATCTGCCACCGGCCGATCTCGAAACAATCGGCCAACAATCGGCATCGGCCCATCGGCGAAAAAATGCCATCGGTCGAGCCCTAGTGGCAACGAAACGCAAAATATTTACAGCTACCTGCTAAGTGTGCATGAAGGTGTGTAAGCACACCATCATTGAGGAGTAAACAGTCAAACCATGCTTTCTCCATCGGATACAAATTTTCAGGAAACACAAAAAAATGATAACTTAAAAAATAACTTATTTTAAGCTCTAATTAAAGTTTGCTTAATTATATTACTGGTCCCTAGGGAAATGTGTAAGCAGAATTTACCTGAAGAGCTTAAAATTAATTATTAGATATGTATTTGAAATTCGGAGAAATCCCGTTTTGACCGAACGCAGAGGAGGTTTGAATGTTTCCAACGTGGATAAAACACTTTTTGAATGGAATTAATGTAACTCGCATGTTTTAGTAAAAACATTCTTTAATATTTTGTAATTGCATTAAAGTTATATTATCATAATAATTATTATAAAATAAAGTTAAAAAATAAGGACATGAAAAATAGGTTTGCAAATTGTAAAGATTCTCTTAATTTTTGAGCCAATATCTTCATCCAAGCAATCACATACTTCCTGGGTTTCCTTATTGCCTGCAGCTAAATTATTATTTATAATTTCTTTATAAATTAAGAACTTAGATGAAACCACGCTCCTCGAAAGTCAACAAACCGTGGCGCTAAAGAAAAATATTTCTGCTGGTACGCGTGAGTGGGTCACGTGACGAGTAAGAACGAGTAAGGCTGACTGGAGGAATCAGTGTTGGATCGAAAACAGGCTCTGGAGAAAACACTTTTTGATGGAAACCTCAATTTTCTAAGTAGATTTAGAAGAGGATAAAACTTGTTTTGGTTACAAATAAGAACATACTTTTGTGCTAATTAATGAGAAGTACAAAGAAATATCAGTAACTTTAATTTAATTAATTTTTTTTTTTGAGAAAACACGGTTTGACTGTTTGCTCTTCAATTTGTGAAGCTATTTTAATATTTTGTTCCAGAAATGGAACAAAAACCTCGTGTTTTGTCAGGTCATAGAATTCACCAAATGCAATAGGAATATGAGTCTGATTCCAAACAGTCCCACACTTTCTGTGATCCCAACTAATAAATTTGTTACAATTTTGTTTTTTTTTTTTTTTTCCATTGTCTACCAATCAATTTTATAAAGTAGTGTATATAAGTAAACAAAAATCTTCGTTCTGAAGACTAACTTTAAGAGCTTTTAATTAATTTATTTATTTTTTTTTGAATTCTAGTGCGTCTCTCATAGTTATTTGAGAGGCTTGTTTCGGAACGGAACACCGTGGTTCAATAATGCTGCATTAGCTCTTTGTCGAAGGTAGAGATCAGAGCTGCCACATTTTTCGGACGACTTTTAGCCAATCGCCAGAAATAATTAGGCATTTTCTTTAAACTCGGTTGTTGTTATTATGCCAATTTTCGGATATCCGGTGTCTCGACGGATGGATTTGTACCAAATATCCGGCTTGGGTGTTTAAAACCTCTGAATTCTATGCATATTTTTAAACATTTCACAGCTTCCTAACACGTGCAAGTTTTCCACTTTACATATATTTTCAAAACACATACCGGATATCCGGTGCCTTCTGAAAGGGAGAATCGGTCCGGCTCGTCCACCCTCATCGGTACGGCCTGCATATGTATATATGACCAGCATATAAATCTCAAAGCAAGCAAATCTTGGTTAAAATAAAGAACAAATAATAAAATCTAATATGGAAAACTCAATTTAAAATTAGCCAATACTAGCCAGAAATGTTGGAGCTAGTAATTGAAAATACTTTTAGCCAGCAGTATCTTAAACTAGCCATAATGGCTAATTTTAGCCACATCTGGCAACCCTTGTAGAGATCTAACTAAGGGAACTATATTCCTGATTGATCTCACACTTTCTTTTGCCAATATTTTTGAACCCTCCTCCTTTTATCACAGTCACACTTCATCATACCCTCCCCCATCACTACCTTCTCTCCTTTCACACTACATCACAGAATAATTGTAGATCAGATCAGAAGCATGTTTTATGATATTTTACAAAGTTTGTTTAAACTGCTACTGTGTCCCTTAAAAGCTTTTGTGAGCATAATAAGCATATAAAGCTAATATGTGTACTTAAAATTTGGAGGAAATATTAATATTTACCACAAAACACTTTTAACTAGTATACAACAGTAGTAAAATATTAATATGAAAGAGCAACGGAAGACAGTAGTACAGTCAGACCTCTATATAAGAACATCCTTCAGGACTTCATGAAAATGACCTTATAGGCGGGTTGACCTTATAACCGATTCATACACATTTGAGATTCTATGAGCTAGGATTTAAGAAACGTGACAGCAGCTTCGAGATGCACGTGATGCAGGGAGACCTTATATGCGGGGGATCTTATATCGATGTCTGACTGTATTTTGAAATTCGAAATGGAAGTAGAGATATTTTGCGTTAAATCTTTATTTATGAACAGAAAATATTCAAAAGGATAAAATTTAATCTCTTAACTAGGACCCTATAAACCTTAATCAGCATCGATATTTTTAATCTCTCTATGTATAAAAGTCAGTATCTATGTGTGTGTGCCTGTCTGCCTGTATGCGTGACGTATCCAGACGAATCTAAAGCGCTTACATATTAGAAGCTAGGTACACAGGTAGTTTGAAATGTCGGTCGATGCATCTCGAAGTGATTTTTAAAAAATTCTTAGTTTTTTTTTTTTTTTTTTGTCTATTTTTAAACAAAATTCACATAATTGTCTAACAAGGGGGTGAAAAAACGCGCAGCCTAATATTATATATCATCCAAAAAACCTTTTTTTCTGCGTTAATTGAAGTTTGTTTCAACCTTCTAAGTTCATTAGGAGCAATAATTATAAGTGTTTTTAGAAATAAATCTTCAGGTTAATTTGCATTAATTCCTTTCTCACAGACAACATCATATCGAACACCTTAACGTTATCTGTCATTCGAAAGGGCTTTTTTGTCTTCACTAATTGACGCATTTTGTAAGTTAATCAAGAACATGAGTTATGAGCGTTTCTAAATGAAAATTCTTCCCGGTAATTAGCTTAAATTTTTTTCCCACCGACATTGATAAGGTATTATTTTCTTTTTTCTGATGTTATTTTTTGTTATTTCTTAGAGAAGACGATCAATGGTTTTATTTTGTTCTTATCAAACCTTGAAGCTCTCAGTGCTAAGTTTTTTAGTATCGGGCATTATCTCGAGTAGGAGGTGGATTTAGAGGCTTCCCGAAAACGTTTTCTGTCCACGTTCAACGCCGCAATTTTCTTTTTATTTTTATTTAAGTTGTTTCCGTCTTGTTTCTATGAACTTATTTGTTAAATAAAATCCCATTCAATATTTTTCGAATTTTTGGGCTTGCATCTATCGTTGAGTTTATCCTTAAGCTGATGCTCAATAGTTTAAAGCAATGTTTCTGAACTTCTTTTAGTGCTTCAAACAACTCTTAAAAGTTAAAAAAAAATGTGTAACAATCCTTACGACCCCCTTGTTGCAATATTTTATTTGTACAGTATTTATTTTGTAACACTTGATTATAGTTTAAAGTACTTTTGTGTCCTATACGGATCAATTTTTTGGACAAAATGAATCCTCCCACTGTTACCCATGAACAAACCCCCCTTCAGTAGGCTTACCATATTACGAAACATCGAAAAGCCAATGCCTTTCTCCGCTGCAGCCGATCAACATTTACACATGAACATCAAGTATCAAAATCTTACTCATATAATGTATAAAAAATGTTCTAAGTTACACGGTTTTATTTTAAAAAATCGCGTTGTAGAAACCGCTGCGTAGAGTTTCTTTTTTCGCCATGATTTGAGTATTTTAAAATTCAAAACATCGTTGCATTATCCCTCTACCTCCGTAATACTACGGTATTACGTGGAAATAGTATTACGTAGGTAGCGACTATCCAAAGATTCCAAACAAAGTTATCGTTGCCATTCGACAAATAATAATTCTGATAATTTCCTCGGAGCCAAAATTATTAATTTTTATTTCTAATTAACGTTATAATGAATTATAAAATGGATGGAATATTGTATTGTCATGGAAGATAAGCTTGTGGGTAAAGGTTGAAGTTAGTTTATGCAGTAATAGTGGTCGAAAACCGCGTAACAAACTTCGGTGACAAATCAAGTTAAATAAAACTGTGTAAAAATAGTGTTTTTTTAACCGCAACTACTAACTGAAGTTAGTAAATGATGTACAAAAAGCCAAAATGAATACTAAGAAGGAACCCGGGAACTATTGGTTGCTGAATCGCTACGATGTGGTGATTGTGGAAAACAAAAATGATTTTTTTTAATCGCACTCTTTGTATTTTTTCAGAATAACATTTTAATTTTTGAGAAATGCACATAATTTACATATTAACCTCATCAGACTGTTTACTTCATTACTTTGCCTAAATTGCATTTGTCATTCTATAGAATGCCTAGGCATTATATACAATGCCTAGGAAAAGTATCTAATACTTCTCATATTTCATACATTGCCTAAAGACAGGGCCGTCGACAGGATGGCGTAGTGGTAAGACGCAGGTCTCGTATTCCCAAAATCGCAGGTTCAAACCTGGCCCAAGTCGGTGGATTTTCAAGATGCAGAAAATCGTCTGTGTCCATGTCGTATGATTATGCAGCATGTTAAAGATCCCTTGAGTATCCGTTTGGCATGGATACTCTCGGCTAAATTAAATTCCTAGTGCAGATTGCATCAACGAGAGCTCAGGTTCCCCATCTAGGGGAAACTAAGCGTCAAAAAAAACTGCGGCAATGGTACCACACTCAGTGTGGTGCCGCTCAAAGAGTTGGTACCAATCTCTGGGGACGCACTAGATCTGCAATGGTTGATGACCAATACTGCGGCCCCATTAGAAAGATTAGAAAGAAAAAAAAACATTTCTTAAAGACGTCCGGCATTCTATATAATGCCGGCGTTTCATACTTTGCCGGGAACATATACAAGAATTTCTGTTTTCTTAAACTACCAGTTCTTTTTTAAACGATTTGCTTATATATAAAAGTTTAATTACACTACTTAATGCATTATCGAGTAAAAAAGGTAATTTATACGAGTCCCTCTTCGTTGTTTGAGGAGGGATTATAACTAATCTGAAGATACATGGAGGGGTGAGTGTAAGGGTTCGGTCTCATGCTGTGCACAAGTAGCATGTTCTGGCTATCTTTCATACGTAAAGTTTAATTTCAAAAATAGGATCATCGTATGTAATATTAATGCAATGGAAGGCTTAATACAGTCGAACCTCTATTTAACGAACCTCTCTTTTACGAACTTAAACTTCCATTAAACGAATTTTTTTCCAATACCGTAAGAATAGTTAAGGTTTTCCATGTTCAATAACCTCAAAGCAACGAATTTTTCTGGTAATCTAAAAGTTTTTCCACTCTATTTATCAAGTGCTTCTTTCTTTATACATCTTATTGGAATAAAACTCGATTTTCCCGGAAAGTGAATATTATCTTTATTTCATCTAATCCGGAAGGGGGAGGGTGTCTCGTCAATCTTCAAACCTTTCGAGGAATTTCCATGAATTTTCTGTCTTACCTCCTTTCCTGAAGTAGTTTTGCACAAGGATTCCATAGCTGCCATCAAAATTTTTGCCTCACGTATAGTTTTTTAGTTATGAGGAAGGAAATGTTCGACTTTTACATTTTTCAGCGTTTTTCCGATCATGCAGCATTGTTTCCACTGAGATAAAGTGCGCAAAAGAGCTTGAATATCAACCGTTCAATCAGTGGTCACTTTATTTTGCTGGAAAAAATAAAGCGGAGTGTCGCAAACAGCCCCCGCAGACACCCGAACCGAAGTGCGTATCAAATTACTGCACGTAGTAGTACGTTAGGGTTTTGCTTGAAAGGTGCTCTAATAACATAGGGTAAGTGTCATTAATGTGCGATTCAGGACATTTCAGTTATGGAAAAGAGATATCAAGGGAAGTGGAGTGCAACTATGTTAGCAGATTACTGCTGGACGTTTAAAAGGGACATTCGTGAGGCAAAGTATGCAAGAACATGTCAAAATCGATCCTCTTACAGTAAATAGAAAGATACTTGGTTTTCTGGTGGAAATGCTTCTAATCTAAAAATTACAATGCCCTTAAAAAAAAGGAGGGGGAGGGGATCCAAAAGACTTTTTTGATTGATGTTAGAAGTATTTTCCATGCTCAATTCGAAAATTAGAACCATTTTCCTTATCGCGTAAGGGTTTTGCTTGAAAGGTGTTCTAATAACTTAGGGTAAGTGTCATTAATGTAAATTATTATAGCACCTTGCTCGGAAAATCCATACGTGATATAGAAAAATGGTTTTCATTTTCGAATTCAGCGTGAAAAATACTTCCAAGATCAGTTAACAAAGTCTGTGTTCAGAATTAGATCTTTGTTCAGTGTTATTAAGAGCAAATAAAATGTAAAAGGAGAAGAGTGCAAGTTTATTGCAGGGGAATAACGATGGAACCTACTAGATAAATAACTTATACTTTAATGACATTTTTTTTCATAGGTGCACGCATTAGTACATTATCAAGAGAAACTCCTTAAAGTTCTTCGTCTGCTTCAGAATATTACCAGTAAAATTAAAACCATGATGCAGAATTTCAAAGCATCTGCTTCAGGGCTAAAATTCAACTAGAACTTCATATTTCTCAATTTGCAATGACTCTTAAGCAAAAATATTAAATCCATCAAGAGCGAATACAAAATGATCAATGAAACTTCAAAATCAAATTATGGGATCAAAAAATCTTTAAAATTAAGTTTAATTTGCTGATTTTAAATGTTTTTATAGAAATCAAAATATACGATGTCACATCTCTTATCACCCCCACCCCTTGTCACAAACTGTCACACTTTCTTGAACCTCCCTCCCCCCTTGAAGCGTGACGTCATTTATGAATGACCCAAATAGATGAAATGATTTTTATAATTTATCCTTGAGCGGTTAAAAAAAAAAATTCTTAAAAAAAAAAAAAAGAAAAGAAATGAAAGAAAAAGCAAAAAACACCTTCGAATACGCACCGCTGATGTTTCTGTGGATTTATTTTGATTTAGTAACCAAATATTTCCAAATAAAATATGTATAACGTGTAGTAATTTCAATTATATACAGATGATACAGGGGACACGCATTTGTGTCCCCTGCAGAGCCAGACACCCTGACTACATCCACTATGCTACAGTCAACGGCATCGAATGATAAAGATTCAAAGACTGGATATTCTATTACAAAATAGTAAAATAAATAAAAAAATAAAAACCATTTCAAAAAAAAAAAAAAAAAGGAACCGCTTTTAATATATATTTAAGAAGGGAAAACCGAGCTCTTTTGTATAGAATTGAGAGCTGCGCTGAATTAAGAGCAAAAATTTAATTCCTTCTTTAAGCAACATGAATAACACCTCATTGCCATGCTTTTTTGCTATAACGGTTGGGATCCGCGAAAATAATAGCGCGAAAAGAATGAATGGGGCAAAAACAAAGTGCATTATCGAAAGCAATGTTTCTTACGAGCGATCGAGCTAGTTGTCTAAAATTTCTAACGTATTTTTTGACTTGTCGTCCCAAGCTCTGGGACAAGTTGCCTTGGTCTCACCCGTCGAATGAGTCTGTGACTTCCCTTTTGTTTCTTGAGTTTTTAGATCACGTGAAAAAGACCTCATAGTTTAGACTAGTTGGCAAGGGGTGGCTTAAAGATGCAGTCGCCAGATGTTTAACGAACTGGCCACATCACTAAATCTTTGCTTAAACCATGAATGTTTAACTAATAGGTCAAGTCGGAAAACTTGACCTATTACCTTGTCATCGTCTCCAATTATTTACGGTGTCAAATGCTTGAAGTTTAATGCCATTTATGAGATCGTCGGTAAGTTTGTAGCATTGAAACAATCAGCACACCGGTGACTATTTGAAAAGCATTTTTACGGATCCCAACTGCTATAGATTAACCATTCATGTGTAAATAAATAAGTGAAGAATAAAAAGAAACCAACTTAACTTTTGCTGTGACTTATTTTCGTATGCGCACGTCAAAGAAATTGTAGATCCCAATTGTTATAACAAGTTATTGAAAGAAAAAATTATTTCCTCATATACGAGAAAGAGAGTGACATATAACAACAATAATAATAATGAAAGTGTTTCTCATTATTAATCTTATTTCGGGATGCTCGTTACTGTTTACTGGTTTTTATTATAATAATTACTAGTATTATCAAGATCCACTTACATCACGCTTTTTTCTTAAACAAATTGCTATAACGGTTGGGATCCGCTGATTAGCAAACGAAGCATGATCGTTCATATGTATAGTTCTTGCACAGCAAAACTCTTTTAAAATTTGAAGAAAAAGAAAAGATTTCCAAAATATTGCAAAATTGAACTAGTTTTGTCTTTAACATAGCGTTATAAAGGAAACATGTAATTTAAGCAAATTTGAACATCAGGAATTTTTGAAAAGTTACTATGTTTCTCACAAGGTGGAGCTACATACAAAAGCTTTGCCCAGGATTTTGAAACGAAATGGAGGGTAAAATGTTGATTTCGGAAAGGCAACACTGATAAAAACTACCTTCTCAAAAAGTAGCACTGGATTTACATGCGCGCGGTACGCACGCTTTTTACTGGAACTGTGGATAATATTTTCTTCATTGCCTGTTCTAACGTGATTACTATTTTCGATTTATAATTTTTGCTCTTTTTTCTAAACTGGAAGCCAAACAATCAGTTGTAACACTCTTAATTTCATGCTCCACATAACTTCCAAAGAAGTCAGCCCTACTAAGTTTTCATTTTAATTTCGGGAGTATAGCCCATGAAATCAACGCTATAAAGGCACACAAGTGCTTGATTATTGCCATCACCATCAAGACAGCGCTGGTACAGCATACACATGCAGAAATAATTGTGCGCTATGTAAGTGGGACGGAATAATAATAATTATTATTGTAATAAAAACAAGGAAAAGTAACGAGTATTCCAAAATGCGATTAACATTTTTTCTTGCATAACAATTGGGATCAGCAAATGTGTTGACGAACTTGCGTTTCGAAAATAACTCACATCAAAAGTTCAGTTGGTGTCTTGTGTTCTTCACTTATTTATTTACCCATGAATGTTTAATTTCACTCTTTCTCCCCCCCCCCCCTTTGCTATTGGCATTTATTTATTTTTCTTACTTTTGTGACTTTTTTTTTATCTTAATCATTTTTTAAAAAACTTTTTAATAATTCATTAATTTGTTTATTTATTGCTTACTTATTTATTTTACTTCTTTTTCTGGTCTTCTATAATAATGTAATTCAAATTTTCCCCCGTCCGGCATTGCTAAACTGTCTTCGTTCAAAACGATTTTTAAAATTCCTTTCGCTGGCAGTAATTACTTTTTCATTCTCTCGCCTTGTGCAATTCATTTGCTCTCCGAGTGCATTACCCTATAACGGTTCGGATCCGTAAAAATGCGTTTCTAATGATCAACGGTGTCATGATTGATTAAATGCTACAAACATAGTGACGTTATCTTAAATGGCATCGAACTTTTTGCTCTTCACACCGCAAATGGGCGGAATCGATGACACGCAAATAGGTCAAGTCGGAAAGACTAAACGTTCATTTTTTAAACAAAGATTTTGTTAAGCGTCCGGTTATTTCAGATTATTTAATTCAGTTAGGCGTCCGGCGACGGCATCCGTAACCCAACCCTAGCTAATGAGTGGGAAGTGTGAGGTTATTTTCACGTAATTTGCCTACTCTGAAACAAAGGTGAATTGATTGTTAGCACCGCCTATACCTCAAACAGCTCCGCACCCATTTGACAGCTGAGACCACAACTTCTTCTTGACTTCGGCACGACAAGTCAAAAGGTCTATGAGTCAAAAAATCCGTTAGCACTTTTAGACAACTAGTTCGAGGGTAGTTTTTCGCTCGTGAGAATCATGTACTTTCTGTTATAATTTACTTTCGATAAAGCACTTTGCTTCCCTTATTTAATCGTTTCCGGCTAACATTTTCGCGGATCCCAACCATTATAGCAAAAAGCATGGTAATAAGGTGTTATTGATGTTGCTTAAAGAAAGAATTAAATTTTTACTTTTAATTTAGTGCAGCCACAATTATATAAGAAGTAGCTCGGCTTCCCCCCTCTAAATCCGTCTAGAAAGCGGTTCTATTTTGTTTATTTTTGGAAATAAATTTTTTATTCTACTACCGATGATCTAGGAGAGTTCAAGTAAGTCAGTTAACCCCTTAACGCATTTGCCCGTGTCTGACACGGGCGATCTGTATCTCGCTTTTTTTTTTTTATTTCCAATGCCCGTCCGAGATCCGTTTGCACTTCGTTTGTACAATATTTTTTTAATATAACTTTTACCCCCACCTCCCGCTCTTTTGTCCCCCTTACAACTGAAATTTCCAACAACATCATATACTCTACTATATATTCATTTTCAGTCAAAAAGAACTCGATCTTCTTTTTACCAGTTTTTCGAAAAGAACTTGCGCTTCAAGGGGTTAACGATGTATTAACTATCAAGCGGATAGCCTTCTGTATCTGATTATGAAGATCTATAGCTTGAAAGAAACTCTCAAAATAGTTATTGATGTGCAGTAGTGTTAATGCTACATCTCCTTTGCATCAAAACGACGTACCTGAAAATGTAAATTTGCAGCATACTGCTCTATATCGAGTAATCAAAACTACAACTCATTGAATTGCCATTGCATGGATTCTGTCAATATCAGATAACGTTAACTGTTTACCTGTCACTCATTTTCTTCATTTTTCTGTTTTAAACCAAATAAAATTTTCTAATACTAAAATGGGCAATTAAAAAAATCACTTCGTAATGCTCATTTTTGAGATTATTTTATTATTTTTTTCTCCTTGTCCACCAGCATGAGTAATTCGATTTTTGTCATGCCTTTCTAAAATTGTTGCAGTCCTTGAAGACGCCTTTCGCTGGTATTTCTGATTTTCCCTTTTCGCGCATGTGGAATTAATTTCTCATTTGCATGAATAACGGTTAGGATCTGTAAGAATTCACCCTCCTTAATCAACGGTCTGATGGTCGACTGATGGATGAAGACAAATGTAAATCAACCAACGATATTGCAAATGGCATTGCACCCCCCCCCCCTCTGCCCCCTTTAAAACTTTACACAGCAAACGGGTAGAGTCCATCCAATTAGGCCCCAATAACTAGTATCCGACGCATCCACCATTTTGGAGCAAATTTGCACCAAAACTGCATAGCCATTTCAATTGGCTTGTGACTTTCTTATATTTCGTCTATATCTAATGGGGGGCTGTTCAGCGGTTGATTTTCTAATAACTCAAAAAAAAAAAAAAAAGACTATTTCAGCTCTTCAGATCTCTTGCAGATGCTGAAAGAAATAATAAATGGCTAATTAATTGCTGGAGAAGCTGCTAGGAGCCTGGAAACTGCTCGCTTGTGTGAGGTAATTATTGTTTTATTTCTCATAAGTTTATCATTTTCTAACGTTACATGTAGTGTTAGTAATATTTACTAATTCGTTTAAATATTCTTGTGAATAAGATATTCACTAGAATATGCAAACGAATTTGTAAATATTACTAACACGACATGTAATGTTGCATTTCTCGGAAATATGAATTGAATCGTTCCTATAGGGTTACTTTAGAACATCACATTTGTAAACATTAATAAAACAAGGGTATTTTTTCTGAACATTGCATTTCTGCGGTATTTATTAATTGAAACATACGTCAGGATTAATTTGTGTGAACTCTTTTACGTACATTGATACTCGATATTGAATAAAATTAGTCAAGTACGAGCTTGGCTGGATGGAATGATCGCCAACTGATTATATAATTTCGCCAGAATCATTTCCAGTTGTCTCGTCGTTTATATTTAAAAAAAAATTGGTTAAGTTATATAAAGATATTCCAAATTAGTATCTGTCGACGTGATTTATCGGCCATAAAAAGTATTTTCATCGCGATCATGGGTTAGTTTGCAATGAACAGAAGAAAAAATCGTGAGGCGAAAAAGCGCGTTACTTTGTGATAAATTGCCAAGAAAGGTAACACTCCCAGGTGTGTGAAAAGTGCTTTCGCTCCAAAATGTCGAATGCGCCAGCCTCTCCTATTATAAGGCTCAACATCCCAAGTATCACCTAAGTAAATCACATAAGAAAAAGGTAAAGAGCCATTTTTTGTGCAAAGATCTAACGGAGACAGCAGCTAGACATCCAGCAGGTCATTGCACCTGTACTTACTGGTTTGTATGGTTTATGAGTCATAAAATGCGTTTGGACACTAAGGCTGTGACGTCATGTTAATTCTGTCATAGTTTGCTGTCAATAAAGACGCTCTGTTGCGCCGGGTTTCTTATGCATCCGGCTAGCTTTATTGCGGATCCCAAACCATCATAGCTGTACATAATAAACACTATATATTAGTTGCATTGTTCATTGATGGTGTTCAGAGAATTCATTTATCCTCTATTAATAATTGTATGTTTCAATAATATGAATAGTAGTTTATTTTTCCAGATATCCAATGAAATCAAAAATAAGTTATCTTTTCTTGTTAAAATGTTTCTTTTCATCCAACTCATTACACGTTTCAAAATTTTATTAAATTTAATAATAATTAAGAAGAAAAGGTTTTGTAATTTTTAATGTAATAAAGGGACTTTTGTAAAATAATAATAAAATAAAATAATTTTTATTAAAAAATAGAACCGACTTCAAACTATAAATTGCGCTAAAAAGTGAAAAATAAACTAATTCTTTAAACAACATCGATGTGACTTTTGAGCATAGTTTTACAAGTCGGTGCAAAATTAGGATAGATAAAATCTTTTGTAATCATGGATAAATTACTAATATGTATATTTTCGCAGAATTAGCAACAGTTCCAATATGAAGTAACAAATGGTGTAATGGTAATTAGACTCATAATTTTGCACCGACTTCTAAAACTATGTTTAAAAGTCACATCGACGTTGTTTAAAGAATTAATTTATTTTTCACTTTTTAGCGCAATTTATAAGTTGAAATCGGTTTTGTTTTTTTGTATAAAAATTATTTTATTTTACTCTTTTTAGTGTAAACACATTTTTTAAATAAATACTCAAATCAAAGGGCAAATCTTCTTTGAATGAATGGCACTAAAAACTAATTATTTGTGTGATAAATTCCGTTTTGAAGCCGATTTTAGCAAACAAACTGATTGATTTAATTTTTGCCTCAGAGAAGCCTTCAGTCAAACTCTTGCTGTATTACTTGCTGTATTATGGAATGGAGAGGCAAAGTAGAGCAAGATAAACATGAAGGGAGCTTTCTAAATTAGAATTTTACAATACTAAAACCTTTAATTCGAAATAAGTAGTTTTAAATTTATTCCCTGTGGAAAGGGACATAAAGGGATTATAAAAGGGAACGATATAAACAAAACCTTATTTAAAGGCCTCGTTCAGATCGTTAAATTTGATTTGATTCATATGAACACTAAAGGGGGTTCCTCAAACTAAAACTGAACTGTTAAGGTTTCCGTTATGGGGCGGAGGGGGAGACACTTCGCAATTGTAAGTAGAGAAGCAACCTACGCTATTTTTATAAATATTAAAGTGAATAGTTTTGTTAATTGTTTTATTCTGTTTACTTTGGGCTCTTTCAAAAAATTACGTTATACTCAGTTGTGGGGCATTCCCTTGCTACTGAATAGAGCAAGACATTGTAGTATTCCCATATTCTTTTCAACTTTTTAGCTCGTATTGCTACAAAAGAGTAATTTTTTTCAATATATATATATATATATATATATATATATATATATATACAGTATTAATAGTCTTGAATCAAAATTGAACATATAAGTAACGCAAATAATATAATCTTCATGTACACTAATAGTATTAACGATGTGCTTTTCAGTGTAAATCAGCGTGTTTTTTAAGGGGGCACAGTACTTTTAAATTCTTCAAAATATTGATTTTTTTTTTCTTATTATGTGTTTTGATAGATAAAACTATTTCAAAGACTCATGCAAAATTTCGAACTTATGTGAGCAATATTTTGAAGCACATTCCGATTTTTGTAAATGACTTTAGCGGCTTTCATTCTGCATTTAAAATCTTTAAACGCCTTTTTCTTTGCTTTGTATGTTTGACCAATTACGTGTAGTAAAATCCTCTGAGGCTTTTTTTTTTCAGCTAAAGATACAACTTTGAAACTTTGTTCGTATATTCCACGGAGCATATTTAGCAAAAATTAGCATGAGTTTGACGCTGAAGTTTGTAGTTTGTTTTAATTAAATTTTTGAATCGAATTTGTGACCTTGTTGTGCTTTTTTCTGAGATTTTAACGAAAAAAATATTAAAATTCAACTAAGTTTCAGACAGTTAATTAATTCCACGTTAACTTATTTTCTAGAATGTTCGGAAAGTATTACAATGAAAAATGTTTTGAAAACAGATATGTTTGAGAAAGGTGCAAGAATTTGCAAAATTTTTTTTTTTTTTTTTTTTTTTTTTTTTTTTTTTTTTTTTTTTTTTTTTTTTTTTTTTTTTTTTTTTTTTTTTTTTTTTTTTTTTTTTTTTTTTTTTTTTTTTTTTTTTTTTTTTTTTTTTTTTTTTTTTTTTTTTTTTTTTTTTTTTTTTTTTTTTTTTTTTTTTTTTTTTTTTTTTTTTTTTTTTTTTTTTTTTTTTTTTTTTTTTTTTTTTTTTTTTTTTTTTTTTTTTTTTTTTTTTTTTTTTTTTTTTTTTTTTTTTTTTTTTTTTTTTTTTTTTTTTTTTTTTTTTTTTTTTTTTTTTTTTTTTTTTTTTTTTTTTTTTTTTTTTTTTTTTTTTTTTTTTTTTTTTTTTTTTTTTTTTTTTTTTTTTTTTTTTTTTTTTTTTTTTTTTTTTTTTTTTTTTTTTTTTTTTTTTTTTTTTTTTTTTTTTTTTTTTTTTTTTTTTTCTCTAAGGCTCGACCGATGCATCGGCCTCGCCGATGCATCGGCGACGATTGTTCAACAAACTTGCCATCGGCCATCGGCATCGGCGGCCGATGTTAAATTCAGAAAAACATCGGCCCATCGGCCTTAAAAAACATCTAAAAGCCGATGCCAGGCCGATGTTTTCCAACTTTCCACAAAACATTCTGTCTTTAACTGTCTTCCTCCTCCATAGCTAGTTTTCTATTTCCATACAATAAGAGGCAGCACAGCAGTTAAAAACAGTTTTCGCCATCATGGGGGAGCCAGGGTTGCTAATTTGGCTATTTTTAAGATAAATACGATACATTTGGCTTTTGGAGTAATTTGCATGGCTTCCTGGCTTTCTTTTGGCTCCTTAGTAGTTTTTGGGAGATTTTATAAATATTTTAGTTTTTTACAACAGAAGTTTTAAAGATTTTTAAAAAACAAATACTATTTTTAATATTAGAACTATGCCAAATTTTGTTTTACACCGTTTTGATAGCAAATGGGTGTCGCTTATTTTATATCAGCTCAGGCTCTTATTATCCGGTTGCCTATTTATGCCCAACATGCCCAATTTTCGTGCTGGAGTTAATAGACATTCGGAGGGAATACTCGGAAAAGCAGTCGGATATCTTGTTCTGTGACTTCATTCGACGATTCTACAGAATTCGCTCTTTTGTTCCGAGTCAGCGAGAATTATTCTAAGAATAATTCTCGCACATATAGCAAAAGAAGAACAGAAGAGAGAAAGAAATATTGATGTTTCTTCAGCAAGAAAAATATCTGCAGGAATGCTGCTACAAAATGTGTTTTTTTTTTGCTTAAAGTTGGATGCTTTTGTGATATCGTTGGTATGTTTGTAGCATTTAATCAATCAGCACACCGTTTACTATTAAAATGCATTTTTACGGATCCCAACCGCTATAGATTGACTATTCATGTGTAAATAAATAAGTGAAAAATAAAAGAAACCAACTTAATTTTTGCTGTGAGTTATTTTCGTAAACGCACGACACAAAAATTGAAGATCCCAGTTCTTATAACAAGTTATTGAAAGAAAAAAATAATTCCACATATGCGAGAACGAGAATGACAACAACAATCATAATAATTAAATTGTTACTCATTCTTAATCTTCTTTCGGCATGCTCGCTACTATTTACTGGTTTTCTTATAATAATTACTAGTATTATCAAGATCCACTTACATATTGCATGCGTATTTCGTTTTTTTCTTGAACAAATTGCCATAACGGTTGGGATCCGTAGATTTGCAAACGAAGCACAATTGTTCATGTGTATGGTTCTTGTGTCCTAAAATTCCGTGATGCAATCACCGAGCTAAATGAGAGAAATCTGGAGTGAGGACTCCCCATTCTTCAACAGGGCAACTTGCGAGCCGACGCGCTCGAGCCATCAAGGCAAAACATCGCTGACTTCCCATTGTGGAAGCATTGGCTCGTATGGTGTATTGTTACAAATTTCGGTTTAATTTATCATAGTTTATCAAAAATTTTTATTTTCGTCTGCATCCTGTTGTGCAAAGGGATGTAAAAATAAATTCGTGAAACTTAAAAGAAAACTGTGTTAAAGCTCATTTTGATGGCGAATTGCCTATTTAAACTTTAAATGCCTTGTTCTCGTATTCTATCTTTGAATGGCTTTTTTTCACAGAAATTTAATTACTATGCCCATAATGTACACAAAATTGTTTTTGGATGAATAAAGTTTACCTTAAATCACAATATTACAACTTAATTACATTGCTGAAAAACTTTTTCTTTTAGCATTATAGCCTAAATATTTCTAATGTTTTCTCGATAGTCAAACCTTATTACGTAATATTTTATTATAAGTGAAAATATCAGTTACACAAATAGTTAAATCATGTACCTTTTTTGCTTTTATCTTAATTTGCTAGTTAATGAAAATTTCAATAATAATTTTGATGTTTTTGATTTAACTTTTCATTTGAGTAACATTTTGATTTTTGCGTGTGTTAATTTTTATTTTGTTAAATTGTGGCTGTTTTTAAAAAACATTTATTTTATTATTTATTTATTATTTTATTACTAAATTAACATCTACACTCAAAGATTTTTAATGAGTTCATAAAGCTTTGAATTGCAGCACTTTTCCCCTGTAAATATACTGATCAGCTGAAATTTTTATTTGTGCATGATTTAAAAAATCATGATAAATATTATTATGATCATGGTTTTTTGTTACTAAGTTAACATCTGCACTCAAACAGTTTTAATGTGCTTATGAAACTTTGAATTACAGCACACACTTTTTCCCAGCAGATGCACTGATCAGCTATATTTTTAATTAGTGCATGGTTAAAAAAATAAGTAGTATTTCTTTATTATTCTTATTTACATTTAATATCCATAAATGAAATGTTCCATTAGTGAGAAATATTTAACTTTGTCATAGGCAAGCAAACTTGTAAAATATAAAATTTATAAATGCTTATACATTTCAGATTCATCTCAAAATGACATGCTCCATTCCAGTTATTTGCAAACTTTTTTTAATAAAAATGTTATCCTATAATATCTCCAAAAAATGACTTCTTTCTTCTTATTTTAAGTGCTTCTTCTTTTTTAATTGTATTATGTTTAAGTGCAATATCGAAGTGTAAGAACTCTAAAAACGCATTTATCGTTTTTGGGAATAAAAGTCGCTATATTGATGCTGTTCGAAGCTGCTCACTGAAACTTCTTAAGAGATTTATAATTTAACTGTGTAAAGTATTTATTCATCAGTAGTCAAGGAGAGTAAATCAATTAATCAGGGTGTCTTCCTGTCTAAATAAACATTTTTTAAACCTGCCATAGTCGCACACTCCCATATAGCATTCAAAGAAAATAAAAAGTGTCGCAAAATGTTTTTTATCGTGAAAAAATGTATAATTGTTCTAAAATGCTATGAGAAATTTTAAATTATTATATGTCAGGCATTAGAATAAATTTTTTAAGAAAAATCGGAAAAGAATTAAGAGCTCGAGAGCTCTTTAAAGTTAGCCGTTTTATCATTGCGCGAATTGGTAGTTTGCGCGTTTTGCCTTGATGGCTGAAAAGGGTGTGAAGCGGTTCGACCGCCCACAGTCCTCGCTCCAGGTTTCTCTTATTTAGCTCAGTGGATGCAATGGCGTGCAGCAACGGCGGATCTAAGTTGGGCTGATTCAAGTGGATACGACAACGACACTCCTAAGTGAGTTTTTACTCTTTGTGCCCCGGGACCAGCCATTTTTTTATGTTCTTGGAATCCCAGCCTAATAGCCCTTCAAGTTCTATGCTTTCCCCCTGTCCCTTTGACCTTTAGTATTGCTGAGTTGCTAATCCTCGGAGTAATGGGAAAGAGATTCCCTGCTCTTTTCTTCTACCCATCAAACTGGTGACAGCTAGCCAACCCTTAGCACGTGGTGTAAATTCCTGCAGCATTTACGCTAAAACCTGGAGTCTGAAACATTTCATTGAACATTCACATTTTGAAAACTTTAGAAAATATATTACTAATAATTGCTATTATTTTGTAATTTAGACATATCAACTCAAATTTAGAAAATGTATTTACAAGCCTACATTTTTCTTGAGAAAGCTTGAAGGAAATCCTAACTCGGTTAAAACTTGGCTAAGAAGCAGAATGAGTGATGATAGACTCACTGAATTAGCGTTATTGCATATCCATAAAGATATTACATTGGACGTTGAAAAAATTATAGACAGATTTGCGAAAGCAAAAAAAACGTCAGCTTGTGTTCCTTTTATAAGGGCTTTGAATAAACGTATATGCATTGAAAAAATGTGCTAGTAAAATTTTAAATATCACTACACTAGCATTTTTTTTTGTTGTTCCTGCTGTTTGAAAAAATGGGGCGGGGGGCGGAGGGATTGTTGAAAAGGAATGAAGAATCTCCTCCATCCATCCTTACATTGAACCCCGAGATTTCCAAAATCTCGGATTCCAAAATCCCCCTTGAAGATTTTCTAGATCCGCCCTTGGCGTGCAGCAATAACTGTCGACATTAATTTGTGTAAAAAGAATTGCAGTTTAAACCCTTGAGACTCCAGAGCCCTCCCTTCCCAGAATAAACGTGGTTTCGTCACCGTGATAACTTTTTTAAAATTTGATAAAAAAGAAAAGATTTCCAAAATATTGCAAAATTGAACTAATTTTGTGTTTAAAAATAGCGTTAAAGAGGTAGACATATAATTTAAGCAAATTCGAGTCTCAGGAAGTTTGAACAGTTACATTGTTTTCGCAGAAGGTAGCGCCACATATAAAAAATTGTCGGTTATTTTGAATCGGGTTGGAGGGTTCAATTTGAAACGCAACACTGATTTTTATACAAACTGCCGTTGTGAAATCGAACATTCTCAAATACGAAAACGAAAACTGCACGTTATTAATTTTAAGTTCGTCCGTTTTGACCCCTGGTATTTTGTCTTGCAAAAAACTGGTAACCAAGGCGCAAATTGAAAAAAAAAAAAAAAATTATTTTCTTTGCCAGTATCGAATCCCAACTTTAAACAAACTGGTAGCTAAAAACGCGTCGTGCATCTTTGGTCTAACCGTACGTAATAAAAATTATTTTTTTTCTTTTTTAATTCCTTATGTCCAACTCTCACACTATTTTAAAACAACGCGACATTTTGGGCGCTCAGGAATCTTTAATTCAAACAAAATACTGCACTCGTTTAAAGATGAATGAGTTTCATAAAAAAAGAATACTAAATGTTCTAGTTCCTCTGCATCAAAATCAAGGGATTCATGTAAAACTCTACCATGAACTAAAAAACGGAGTTAAAACGATGAATAATCGGAACCAATCTTTGCTTCGTGCACGTGCCTTACAAGGTCGCTTTAGCTGATGTTTGTTTTCTTCTGATTGTTTATTCTACATTTATTCAGTTTTGTATTTACTAGTATTACTATTAGTATATCTGAAAAGTAACGGATTAGGGGAATATAAGATCGAAAAATAATATCGCGATAGGGAAATTGTCCTGTTTTTTTTCTAGATACAGGAAAGTGATTTTTGGTACTTTTCATTCTGAAGTAAAAATAAATTAAAGTCTGGAAGATATTTTTCCATACGGAAAACATAGGCATTGCATCGGCATTTAGATGTTATTCAAGGTCGATAGGCCAAAGTTTTTCCGAAGTTTTCGAAGAATGCCGGTGGCGATGGCTAGATATTTTAACTATCGGCACTGGTGCATCGGTCGAGCCCTTATATTTATTTATTTATTGCTCAGTTAAAGATGTTTAACTGCATTTCACATGAAATGTTGCAATTTTAAGCAAGTCTCTTTAAAAAAAAAAAATTAATAAAACTGAAATCGGAAAAATGTCCGAACTTTCAAAGTTACTGTATCATGCAAACTTCCCCCAAAGTCTTTTACGGTGCTTGAATAAGGCATTTATGTTTTTATAAACATAAAAATAAATAAATGATTTAAACGACATTTTTGACAAGCATTCTACACGTGGTTTAAAGGGAAGTTTTTCCATCGGCCATCGGCCGATGGAAGAGCAAAATAATCGGCCATCGGCCATCGACCGATCTTGGAACAATCGGCCAACAATCGGCATCGGCCCATCGGCCAAAAAATGCCATCGGTCGAGCCCTAATTCACTCAATCATTCATTCCTACATTTAGTCACTCGCTCATTCATATATTCATTCTTTCAGAAATACCCTTAAAAATCCGGATCAAAAATTTTATGGGAAAAAAAGGTTCGTTTAGTTCTGGATGAACTTCGTATTTGTACGTGGGCTACGTCGAAGATCCCTTCAATAAAGTTTGTTCGAAGCAGATCCGTCTTTGAAATCAGGATTAATATAGGATTGAATGTCCTCGTATGTGCTAATATTATATTTTTTTAACTGTTCAAAATTGAACAAAAATTGTTCAAATCAAAAAAAATATTTCACTTCGAGAGGTCCTTTGAAAAGTCTTGTTCAAAGGGTTTATCTAGGGTTTATATTATTTGCTTCATCTTTCCCCACAGTCGCTAATGTTCAGATTTTTTTTGAACTGTAAAAAATTCATCAAAAAATGTACTAATCAAAATATAGAAACGAGATGTCCTCACCGAGATCCTTCGAATGCAAAGAAAAAAAATCTTTCGAATCGGACAATCCCCCAATAAGTTAATAGGGGTGGGGGGCAGGCAGACAAGCACACATTCCCCCCCCCCCCCCACCCCGTCTGAAAACCTTACTTTCAAACTTTATATTTTTCAATCTTTATTTAAATACTTGTTTAAAAAGAAAAACTTTTACGGGAATGTAGGCTTAAAAGAAGAAAGCTTTTTCCTTTATTACAAATTAAAAATAAATAAATAATCGCATCTTCAAAAGTTCGTGCGCTCCGTTTACTAGGTCTCCAAATGACAATCATAAACTGCTCACGATTTTATTTCTCGTTCATCACTGCTGACTCGTGTCTTTTCTAACTTTTATTTCATCCTGAATTTTCTGAAGTTAAAATGGCAATTCCATTTCTATTTACCTTTTTGATTACAAACGATGAAATTGTTTTCTGGGTTATCCATTTTATGCAAAACTTACGGACTGCAGTGATTTATTTGAGAAACAGTCTCTCAGGTTAGTAAAATAATTTGGAGAGCATTTTCATCAAGTCTGGCAAGAAAGAAGAAAATAAATTTTGAAAGATGATGGCTAAGCTGTATTATAATCCCCCATTGGCGGTATTCGAGCTAGGGTGACAATTTGTAATAATTTTCGATATTTTTACTATGTTTTTCGCTGAATAACGCATATCATTTTATGCAATGATAATTTAATTGAATAGTCATCATTGAGCATAAAATGCATGTTCTTTTGACAAAGGGTTTTTATTCTAGATTTAGTGTTTGTAAAGTAAACGCTTATATTTTTCGAGTAATTGTTTTATTTCGCTTCGGCAATGTTTGGTATTGTACGGTTTTTTAGTGATTTTTCTTCACATGTTGCTGTGCGTATGATGCGATATTGTTGGCGATAAAATCAACGCCAAGAGTGTTTTATTCTAGTTGGCGACATAAAATTCTCGTTGTTGGCGATGGTTTCTTTGTGCCAACGGAAAAGTCGCCAATGGTGTATTATATGACATCAGTTTCAAGATGATTAAATGAGAACGTAATGTAGATGATTAACGTAAGGTAAAATTGTAGAGTCTTAGTTACATTCAAACAAAACATATGAAATATTGAAGCCAAACTAAAATAAAGAAATATTTTGTGCGCTCTTACAAATGCAAGCACCCGGAGAGGTGTGCTTATTTTACATTTCTGCTTTTTCATTGCTTGACTTTTTTTCCTAGAGAGTACACTTAAATGTAAACTGGCATTTAAAGAATTTTGGAAAAAAACTCGGATATTTACCAGCAATTACAAAGTGAATTATATATATGCATTAGTATACGCTACACAGACACTTTTACGTTTGTCAACGCTATCAATTAATTTTTTTTGGTCAATTGTTTGTCAATTGATTTTGCTATCTGGTGTGATTTTTAATTTTCAATACATACTGTATCAGTTACTTACCTTAAATAATCTAGCACTTTGCTTTCGGTATTGACTCAAAGTCTATCACAATTCTATACCGCAGTAAAAACGTTTTTCTGCTACAAGCTTCAAATTTTTTACAAAAGTGATCGAAACGCAAAATTTTCTAATAATGAAAGTTAATGATGACGTCACACATTGTTAAGATTTTAAAGAAAAGAGGCAGTACTGTTGTACCGAATTGTTAGAATTCATTGTTTTAAATTTTTCTTTTAAAATAGGATGGATTGCAACACTGTTATTAACAATGGTAATGGTTAACCAGAAGGGAACCACAACCCTCCAATGATACCCTTCAAGCGTAGGGGTATCAAGGAGGGCCAGGTCCACACCGCAATGTAATAAGGCTAGGCTGGCGCCCAGCTAATCAATCTCCCGGCGGGAGCGAGCCGTCGATCTTACCCGTGCCCGGGGGAGTGCAGCCCTAAGGCTACGTGCTAACAGGGGAGGGGATGGAGTAGAAAGAAAGGTATGTTAACCAGAAAATAAGTCTTTTGGCAAAGCGAGAGACACCGCCAATGCATTTTTTTCCCATTTGGATTGAATTTCCTAACAACGTTTTCTTTCAAAAATATTTTTCTTGCAAGTCCTTGCATTCAAAGTGCAATATGCAAATATAAAGTCTGAAAATAATATACGTAGATTTACCACTCCAAACTGAACCGAAGCAAGGAAATTTGCTGTGCTCCACAGCTCTTTGTTTTTTGAATTTCAACCAAGGTTTTGCGTTTTTATTTGTTTTTTTTTTTTAATTTCATTTTTTTTTGTTTTTTTTTTTTTTAATTTTTTCATCTCAAATACTTAATATTTGTGTAAGATCACAATATTTATTTCCTTCCAGAATTCCTGAGTATTTCCGTGTAGTAAAAGAAAAAAATGTTAAATGGTTAGTCACTTTTCTCCATTAGACCCCTACCTGTTAGCCGAGGCCTTAGGATTGCTTACGCACGGGGAGAGGTAGTGGGGTCTACGGATTTTACATGCACATATCCCCAAGTATACACGGTGGTCTTCAGTGGGTATCGAACGCGCGACCTTCCGGGTGGAAGTCCGACGTGCTAACCACTAGGCTACCACGGCCTCAAATGGTTAGTCACTAATATTCAAATAAACTTTGTAATAACTAATTTCATTTATTTTATTCGGTTTTAAATTTTATTTGACGCAAATTGCGTTTGAAAGAGGATGAATAATATTTAAGCTCAAGTTTACTGTTGCACTTACTAAGAACAGTAGGGTCACCACGGGGGGATGACAAACTTTTGAGGGGTGTTGGGGGTGACAGCCAAAATGAGTTAAAGAGTTTTTTAACATGCAGATGTTTGAATTGTACAATTTTACCGACGCTATTTCCACGAATGATAACTGAAAATAAATGTAGTTTGCTAAAAGTTACACCAAATAAATAAAATAAAATTTCTTTAGATTTTTTTTTTTCATTACAGAAAATAATATAAATTACAAAACTACGAGTTTATACAATTTACAACCATTTTCCCCCCCTTTTTTGTAGGAGGGTGGGCTAAAACCCTTGCTAGGAACGCCACTGTTAGAAATTATTCTTTTGATTTTAGTGTCACATTAAAAACACAGTAACTTGGCTGTTACGTTATTGCAAGGAAACAACTTTCTGGTCTCGTCATCTATAATCTTAATACAACGTAAAGTCCAAATGTATCGTAATATTTCCCTGTTATTTTTCCTGCTTCACACTGCTCATAATATTTTCAGGCGAATATTTATTTCTTCACTACCCTCCCTTCCTTTGAAAAACAATTTTTTTTTTCCAATATCAGTTTCTACTCAGAATAGAAAAATTTCAAAAATATAATTTTCGGATGCTGTTAGTACATAGATTCTGCTTTATAAAATTATAATCACTAATAAAATAGTTGATGATGATCCAATTAAGATTATAAGGAAAAGAAATAAAACTTAAGCAAAGTAGTATTTAAAATAAGAAATATCTCTTTTTGAAAATAAAAACGGGTCATTCCACGTCAAAAAGACCAGCGGTCCCCACTCGACCCTCGCCAATTTTGATGAAATTTTTATGACATGTACATATATGTCTTAGATAGAGCTATACCAAATTACAGCTTCATAAGTTGTATTTAGTTGGGCCACTAGCCATGGTTTTGCAAAGACGCCTTTTTTCATGTCGCAACAGAAATGACTAAATCGTCTACATTGTGTTCTTATTGATCATAACCTAAACGGACTAACACTGTGAAACTTGATGATCCTGCTAAACATTTGGAATATAACGGGCCTACTAGTACAATGAAAGCTTGATGTATTTTAGATTTTTCACGTTTTGCTGCCAAAGTAGCTCATTTGTGTCGATGTGGCAGATTTTGATCACACTTTGCCAGCTCGTATCTGTTGATAGGAATATTTTCTGAACTGAATCCATTACGCATTTGCACCCTGCTGGCATGTCATAAAGGAGGTCAAGTGGCACTTTGATTGCTCAATTAACTCCCGAGTTATGCCGGTTTAAATTTCATTCAAAAACTTCATGCCTAAATAAACCAAAATTGAGGCATGAAATTTTTGAATGAATACTTTAAGTGGAGAAATGAAGCTCCTGAGAAGTGATCCAAGTTTGGACAGGCAAAAAGGTTTCCAATTCTACTGGAACGTTTAAAGTCTGCTTCAACTGCTGAGTTATACCCGACAATCAAATCGTCTCATCTTTAATGGCAATTCCTGTATCTACTGCCAGTGTGGAAAGAACTTTCTCCAAACTGGCCCTCGTTAAGACAAAGATAAGGAGCACCATGTCTCAAGAAAGACTCGAAACATTGATCCCTATAAGTATTGAGCAGAAACGCTGCAAAAATATCAATATTGACAAGTGTATTGATAAATTTAAATCTTATGGGCCTCGGAGGCTCCTCCTGAAAATATTATAAATAAACTCCTTCCTTACTCATAAAAAAATTTCAGTGATTGGTGGGGGGATACGGGGGGGAGGTTGGAGTCAAGCTATTCTGAAGTACGCCCTGTTGAAATAACACTGGAGCCGCCAGTGGTTGAGAGGCACTCATGATGTCAATACTTTTCCTTCTTTCTTTTTTTTCAAATAATTGTGATAGTTACAAGTAAAGTAATTTCGTGCATTTTAAATAAAAATTAAAGTCTTTATTTTTGTTTTGTGACCGCTTTTGCTTGGTTTTCCTTCAAAGGTACAATTATGTAAGAACATCTACTTATCGATTCTTTTTTTTTTTTAATGTCACGTGGTATCCAAGCTCCCTTTCGCAAAGTGACCAGGAGTTAAGGCTTCCATTCTTTATAGATGATCACCACAACGGTGGACGTACGACTTGGCTCATTATGTATTTGGATGACAATAGAGGACGCCAATACAAATACGCCACCTTCTTTCTTTGACAGAGGAGTGAAGAGAAGCGAAATTCTCCCCCCTCCGGTACCCTCGAAACTTCGGAATCCACGGATTTCACATGCACGTATCCCCAAGTGTATATGAAAGGGTAACTCAGAGGCTCGGGTATCCGGCTGGAAGTCCGACATCCTAACAAATAGGCTAAGAAGGTCATAATAAATTTTACACACAGTGAAACACATTTAAACATTTGATCCACGATTCTTCAAAACAAAAAACAATAAGTCAGTACTTTTAAATGTTTATTCAAGTTATATACAGTAAAATCTCTCAATAAGGGACACTAAGAGGACTTTAAATTTTGTCCCTTAAATAGAGGTGTCCCTTTCTCGGAGGTTCATAAACATATAGATGCATACACATATAGTGTATTAACTTGGTTCAACTTTTTAATAATAAATATGTATTACCATTTAAGATTAAATACTGAAAATGTTTCATGCATACGAAATATAACCGGAAATTGTTGAAATTTAAAATTTTGGCATAAATGTCGTATAGGCAAAGTTTTGTAGCTCACAGAAATGTATTTGAAGTAATCTATGAGATGGGCTTGTTTTAAAGTACGAAATTCGGGCAATATAGCCTAAATTACATTTCGTATACTTTTTCCAATTTCTGCATAAAAAACTTGTTGGTAGTCTGGTACTGTATGTCAATGCGCACATGTATTCCATAGTACAAGAGAGGGAAAAGCCTTTAGAAGTAGGTTTTGGCAGGCACTTTAAAATACACTTGTTTCTTTGTTCGTGCTTCTAGGATTCAGAGTATAACTTTCAGAAGTTAATTTATAGAAAAAAAAAGAGCTTCAAGTTCCAGTAAATTTTTCTTATCCATCAGTATAAGTTGAATTTTGGAAATATTCTGTCCTTTAAATAGAGTGTCCCTTATTCAGAGGTGAATGCATTGCAGTCCC
Source organism: Octonoba sinensis (assembly GCA_038502835.1). NCBI lineage: Eukaryota > Metazoa > Arthropoda > Arachnida > Araneae > Uloboridae > Octonoba > Octonoba sinensis. Next base: position 104,931,007 of record CM076606.1, on the reverse strand, counting down.
TATTCAAACCGACTGGGACCAGAAAAAGTGTCCCTTATTCAGAGGTAAATACATTGCAGTCCCTTTTCAAAGGGACTGGGACCAGTAAAAGTGTCCCTTAATTAGTGGTGTCCCTATTTCGGAGGTGTCCCTTAAGGGAGGTTTCACTGTATTAATTAAAATATTTTAAACTAAACTAATTTAAACTCAGTGACATTGAATTTTTTTTTTTTTTCATTTTATGTGTGAAATCCCTCTCCCAAAAAAAAGAAGAAGAAAAGAAAAAATAAGCAAATATTAAATAAATAAATACAGAAATATGTTCCGACTAATTCGCTGGTACTGAGCTGAGCTGCCAGAAGTTTATGTGCTGTTTTCGACCAATCAGCTAAGGATGTGGTTCGCTGACGGATGTCTAACTGATGGTCTCTTTTAAAATATTTAATGTTTAGTCTTTGCGAAATGACTTATTTGCATGGCATCGACTCCGCCCGTTTGCGGTGCGAGGTGCTTAAAGTTCGACGTATATTAAAATACCATGGTGTAAGTTTCATTTTTTGTAGCATTTAAACATTCATCACAACCGTTATCAATATGGAAGTAGAAAACAAGCGAATTGTATATACGTGAGAACGGAAAAAGAGAAGTGCAAGTAAAAGGCATTTTCCAAAGTCATTTCCAATGATCATAATTGTTTTTTTTTTTTTTTTTTCAGAACATAAATGGGAAAAATCGAAGTGCGCATGCTAGAATGCTAAAAGAAGAAAGAAAAATCAAATAAATAAATAAGTATGTAATAAATCGACAAATAAAAAAATTTAAAATCAGGAAATTAAAGAGATAATTTTTTTTTAAATCAAAAAAGTAAAAGAACATTAAAAATAAATAAATCCCAAAATTCGAAAAAATTTTAAGCAATGAATGGTATAAGCGAATCTTGTGTAAATACATAATTGAAGAACAAAGATGAAAAACTTAACTTTTGCTGTGAGTTATTTTCGTTAACACACGTTCATCCATGTTTCTTCTGATCCCGTTCTCAAAATCCGTACATTAAAGTGTGCGTTACGCCGATGAATAAAAAGAATGCATAACTACAAAAACTGCAAAGTAAGTTGTTCGGTCCTATTAAAAAAACAAAAGGAAAAAAAGTGCTTTGAGGAAATCGTGCCCAGTGAAATGCCGAAAAATGGCAGCAGTCAACTTCGTGGAAGGTCCGGCACATTCCAAACATGAGTAGGGGAAGGCGAGGTAAAGTGAAATATTTAAATGCAATCCACTATTAAAAAGTACAAATTAGAAACTTATTTTTAAACTAAAAATACAAACAGAAAGAACTGCAAATTTCATATTGGAACTTGCATCGAAATATTATTTTTCATTAATCAGGAGTGTATGAATAAAGATTTGGAAATATTTAGTTTTTATGAAGAATAATAAACGCTCAGCGTTTTTTCTCTTTCTTTTTTGTGTTAAAGATTCAAATTGGAAATAGAATATCTCAGCATCAGGGAATAGCAAAAAATGTTAGCATAAATTATAACTTTAAAAAGTACCCATCTCAGCGTATCACCCCTTTGCCGGATAGAATCTTCCGGTGGATAGTCTCGGCTTTCGTAAACGAACTGCACGTGCAAATAATTACACAAGTAACGGAGGCGCTCGTTATATGTATAATTTTTACTACGATATTAGGATCGGCGACATTGATAAACATAAAAAGGAAATTAAGGGTTCTGAGGGGCAGGGTTTCACCCCCTCCCCCCTTCTGTAGGGGGGGAATGGTTGACCTTTCTCCCTCGCCTCCCAGTTTCAGGAGAAAATTCTCGCTGCTCTAAAGAGCATATAAACAAACACAATTTCTAATGAAGGTATGTTATTCAATTTTATGCGTACTTCTTTGCGCGTCAATATGCATTAAATTTTGTGCATAAATTGTGGAAACTTGAGTGTCTATGAATAAAATGCTTTTAAGAAATCAGCTTGGGAAAATTAGGAGCGTCAAATATGATTTTTATGCGAAAGAATATACAATAGAAAATTGCATAAAACTGAAGTCATTGATTTAAAAAAGTTGTAAAATGATAACAATTCAAATCATTAAAATTATAAAACAGAAAGAGAAAACGCCTGTGCCACAGTCAAAACGCATCTTTTTGTACTTTTACTAGTGTCCAAAATGTGAGCCATGGCCATGATTTATCACTATCTTTCAGTTTTTTCTTTTACTTGAGAGTTATAAATATTTAAACGTCATGGAACTTTTTTTACCAGTCATCGTATATTGTAAATTTGTAATGGTACTTTAAAATCGCCCGATGAAGTGTCAGCATCTTCGGGTAACGATGTAGTTCACAAAGTAATATTTTTACCCTCCAATACAAGCAGTATTGCAGCGCCATCCAGTGTCCGTGAATGGTACTAAACGAAAGACTTATTCACCCGCAGGCTGAATTACCCGCAAATCGGGTATTTTGGAGGGAACTTATAAATGGAGGGTATTAAATTTCAAAATTTTAACAAAAAATTTTTTTTGCGGCATCAAACGGTTGATGCACCCAATGCAACAAAGCAGAAAGGAAAAACCGAAAAGCATTTGCGCTATACGCCATTGCATGATGGAGTATTATTGTACCAGCACTACAGAGGGGATCGAATGAGCTTGCCGCATATCTACGGATCCCAACCGTTATGGCAATTTGTTTGAGAAAAAGCGAATGACTCACCCCAGAAATAATACCAATAATAATTATTATTATTATAAAAACAAGGGAAAGTACCGAGAATTCTGAAATGAGATTCGTAAAAAAAAATTAATTCAAATATACTAAATATGTTGTTCATTTATTCATTTTGTAAATATTCGGTTAAATGAGCTATTAAAGGGGCTCTAAAATGAGCCTTTTGTTTAGTGCCTTTTCTGTGCACTAGATGGCGCTGCAGTAAGAAGCAGAGGGCTGCGGGTATTGGAGGGTTTTTTTGAAGGTCCTGGAGGATAAAAACTTCATTTCCAAACGGCAGCACTGTTGCCAATATGCAGGTAATTACTCGAAACTCGGGTATTTTAAGAATACGTGGTATTAATGAATTGAGGGTTTTAGGGTGGTATTTTTGAGACATCACGACATCAGGTTTTTAAAAAGAATTTTATGTAGGAGGTTTTAGAATTCCGATAAAGCGTTTTGCTTTTAAAAAATATTGTACAAATTTTTAAACTGTATGATCAATGTCAACGGTTATTGCTGTACGTCATTGCATCATGGACTGTGGAATGTTAAGTTACAAGCGCTACGCACATGATCGAATGAGCTTTGTACGCATACCTACAAATCCCAGCAGTTGTAGCAATTTATTTAAGAAAAAGAGAATGACTCACGCTAGATATAATACCAAGAATAATTATTATTATTATTAGCTCGACTAGCTAGAGGGTAGTTGATTACTGGTAAACATCGGTTCTGTGAATTCTGTTATGGTTTGATAAAGCACTTTGTTTTGCCTCATTTCGCGAATCCCAAATATTATAGAAAAGCAACAATAGTTCTGTCTCGAATTTTCCATGAAAGTAAACTTTTTCTTGGTACTGTCATGTCAATTTTACTTAATTTATCTTTGACCTTTTTTCAAATTCCGTTCAGCGTCCTTGGACGCCGTGTTCTTAAGGCTTGTTTCAATAAACTGAAAGCATAAATAGCCACTGGAGAAGCTCCAGGTGATTTCACAGGTATTTCATTACTTAGTTCCTGTTTCTGATTCGACAGTACATGGTAAAAAATAGTGTTATTGATGTTGTTTTAGGTGTGAATTATATTTTTACTTTTAATTCAGTGCAGCTCACAAGCACATGGAAAGAAACTCGTTTTATTCCAGTAAAATCCGTCTTGAAGGGGGTATTTTTAAAAATTTATCACCTTACTAATGATCTAGGGAAGTCTAAATAAGTCCATTTAACGATTTAAAATTTAGTTTTGAGAAAGGAGCTTTAAATTTTAATTACAGGAGGGTCATTTGTAAAATAAGACTATAAATGTGATGACTTAGAAATATTCGGGTGATAAGCATTTTGCTTGGTTTCATTAACGTTCAGTAGATGGCGCTGCATAGACCAAACTAAAATTTGGCTATGACTATTGGGGGTAAAAACTTTATTTCCATACGGAAGCGCTACCAACGCGTCAAACGATCCTTCTACCGCACGAGAAGGATCGTACTCATGACAGAGACTATTATCTATCAGAAGGCGCATGAGGAGAAACTTTGCCTTACTGATTTATCTTCTGTTATTATTTTACTGTTGGAAAAATTTCTCTGGAGACCGTACAGCTAAGATTTTTTTGTCAAACTTTACATAAAATGAAAATTGAACAGATATTTGATAAAACAAACGTACTTCGTAATCCTTTACGTTAACTTTGCGTGTTTTCTGTTTCTCTTAAATTTTTCAGTTGATTGCACCCGATATTCTTTCACAAAAGAATAAGTTTGGCAGTAATATATTATATTCCGTTTGGCGGATTTCCCTTTTTCCTCTGAATTTTTGTAAAAAAAAAAATCGGTTTAAATAGCTTTTTTAATGCCCAGCTTTAGCAAATATTGCATCTAAGTAAGTCTCCCCCATGGGTGTCGATTTATCGAGTATCTAAATTCTATTATGAAGCCGCTCTAAATTTTAAAATTTTATTTTCGCAAATTATTCTACCACATTTGTTCTTTATTATGTGCAAATACCTGATAAGCATTAATCATATGTTAAATTATTAACGAGGAACAGGGACACAATTAGGGGAGGAGTTGCAGACAAACACCTCCCCAGAACTCTCGGATTTGCTCTGGTTTAAAGTAACATTGCCGTTCCTAGTATAGTAACATGCAAACATTTAAAGGAAAATATTTTATGAGGTTGGTATCTGCCAGTTAATAGTGAGTTTCCGTTTTTCATGGTATATAAACTGTTCAGTACTCGTTGTTAATGGAAGTTTAGAGCAGTACGGATGCAATTGATTGCCCACTATTAAGACAGGGCTTAAAAAAATACATTAATTACTTTCTTTTAATCTACATAATATTTTAGAGCTATAGTTTCTCTTAAAGCTTTCGAACCAGCCTGAGCAAGTTACACAAAATAACTAAGAGGCAGTGTTAACGAACGTAAAATTGAATTAAAATAATAATAATAATTAATGAGTGCATTAATTTATTAATCTCATGATTGAGTTGTTTGGCTTGTTTTTTTTTCCTAAGTAGCAGAAGTTACATAAGTAACAGGAGAAACAGAACCACAAATATACTGTTTAATTTTTTAAATAATAATCTGATTAATTTACTAAACCAATAATCGATTTAAATATTTAAATAACTTGTAAGATAAGATTAGCTCCTACAACTTTTCACTCATATGTTTTAAAAATAAACTTGGGTAGCTAAAATAAACATTGGAGAGCCTTTTAAGTAACCTTAAGTGAAAACATGAGAATTCTGCTCTAAATAAATCACATAGCTAATAAGTAAATAAATAAACTATGAATAAGAATTTGAAAATCCCAGTCATTTCGGAACAGCTCCTATGCCTAATTGTCAAATAAATAGGAAATATTAAATTGTAGAAATATAGACGCATTTGTTTTTGAAATTTTATAAGGAATTGGAAGAAAAATAATAAAATATAGCGAATGAAACAAACGGAGAAAGGTGTAAGTACTAGCCTTGATATTGCGCGGGTAATTAATTACCCGAAGTTTTTTATTTCTCTGGACATTTTTGAGGGTATTCGGTGGTATTTTAGACATCAAGTTTTTAAAGCTTTTTATAGAGAAACTTTCACATTTGTGACTTACGGATCACAACCATTCTAGAAATTTATTTGAGAAAAAAGCGAATTGTGCATGCACGAAAAAAAATATTATCATTATAACAAGATAAACAAGGTAAAGTAGCACGCGTTCTGGATATCTCGCTGCTTTTCCATTAAATGAGATTAATAACAAAGTTTTAAATGAGACTAATTATGACGATCAATTTAATTCACCCCTGTTCATATACTCATTCTTATTTCTTTTATTTTTGGTTGGTTTAGTTTGTTATTTCCGTTCTCGCCTGTGCGGAATTAATTTTTCCACCAATGCTTCGCTATAACGATTGGGATCAGCAAATATGTTGATGTACTTATGATTACGTAAATAACACTCAGAGAAAAAGTTAGTTTGGTTTCTTTTGTTCTTCACTTATTCATTTACACAAGATCAGTTTCTTTCTCTCTTTCCTTGCTTGTTTTTCATACTTTTAGAATTTTTACCGACATTATAGCATTTTCGTGGATCCCAATAGCGATAGCAACTCATAGTAAATATCATTTTTACGATGTATCTTCAATACATCGGAAAAAAGATATTTACTATGATATGATTTACTATGATTGAAGTACCAAAAAAATAATTTATGGCCTTTAAAGAATGAATGAAATTCTTACTATTAATTCAATGCAGCTCACCATTATATTAAAAGAAGCTTGGTCTCCCCCCCTTAAATCCATCTTGAATGCGGTCCTCTCTCTCTTTTTTTCTTTTTTTTTTTTTTTTTTGTGGATAATTTGAAATTATTTTACTACAATAGATCTAGTAGTGTTTAAGTAATTCATTAAACGATGCAAAATTTAATTCATGTTAAAGGCGATTTAAAATCCTCTTCACTAGAAGGCTCATACAATTCAAAATAAACTGTGGGTATTAGAGCGTATTTTTGCTTGTGTTGAAGGGTAGAAAATTCATTTCCAAACAGCAACACTGGCATAAGTACATATTAAAATTTGGAAAATATTAATAATTATAATAATAACACATAATTCTTTTAAATAGGAATTGTGAAACAATCTTAATAGCAAAGTTATACATGCAAACATTTAAAAGTAGCATATATATGATTGATTTTTTTTCTCTCCCGTGGGTGGAAAATAATGCAAAGGATCATTGTTCCGAAATGAAACTCTTTACAACGAAAGGAGCAAAGCTTCGCTATAGTCGGAAGCATAAGTTGCTGATAAGACTCTAGACCAGTATTTCACAAACTATGGTTTATATGTTACCACCAGTGGGTCACGAGCGAATATTGAGTGGACCCTCGCCACTGTACATATGAATTAAAACAATAGGAAGTCTGCAAAGAAAAGTAACTAAAGTTGAAGTTGATGCTAAAACTTGATATGAGAAAACTGAAGAAAAATAAGAAACAAATACAACTTCCCATTGAAATAAGTAGTGAGGTTGCAAGGTGTACAGTTCGCTACTTATGGCGACAATTGATACCTTCCGGTTATTGAAACCGAAAATACATTCAGAGTATAGATGTGTGAGTGTGTGTGTGACCAGACACTGGAAATGAAATTAGAAACAAATCGACAATTTGTTGAAAGTGTCTTCCAGCTTCGTACCCAAACTATTCGGTACCTTTTTGAAGTAAATTGTTTTTGTCACTTAAATTCACAAGTGAAACTTTCCCTTGTTGGTTCTTACTTTGAAAGAAAGAAATAGAAAACAAAAAAGCATATGCAAAATTAAATGAATTACAAATGAAAATTCTGCCTTGATTTATGGGTTACACAGGCAATGCTCTGGAGGACTGCCATCACCTTGAGCTAGTTCATTTCTTCTTGTGGAGAACTCTTACACTGGTTTATACAAGTGAAAACCTGCATGATTTACTTTCCCGTAAAAGTAAAAAAAAATAATAATAAAGCATGAAAGAAGGCTTAATGTATCGTGAAAATATCGTTAGAAATCAAGAAAAGTCAAAAATAAGTTAAGTAATAAAATAAAGATTGAAAAATAAAAAATTTGAAAGTAGGGTTTTGAGATGGGGAAAAAGTGTGTCGGTCGGTCTGTCTGTCTGTAGGTCTGTCGGTCTGTCTGTCTGTCTGTCGGTCTGTCCCCCCCCCCCCCTAATAACTTTTGAACGAATTGTCCGATTGGAAAAATTCTTTTTGCATTCGAAATATCTCGGCGAGAACATCTCATTTCCATATTTTACTTTTTGATTTGAAAATTTTTTTGTTCAATTTTGAACAGTTCAAAAAATTTTAACATTAGCGCCTATTTGTGAAAATGAAGCAAATTATGTAAACTCTGGGTACAAGATATAAGTTCCCATGAACAAGCTCACTGGAAGAAGTTCTTGGCGTGAAATATTGATCTGAACAATTTTTGTTCATTTTTGAACAGTTCAAAAAAAATTAACATACCGCCTGCGGGGAAATTTCAATCCTATATAATTTCTGATCTAACGGACAGATTTGCTTGGAACAAACTTTATCGGAAAGCTCTTATGACGTAGAACATGTACAAATAGAAAGTTCATCCAGAACTAACGAGCCTATTTTCCTATGAAATTTTTTGATCGGGATTTTCAAGAATAATTTTTAATTAATGAATGATAAAATGAATAAGCAAAAGAATGAATGAATAAATGAGTGAATAAATACATGAATGACTTAATAAATAATGATTAAATGAATATGTATTAACCGTTGAAAAAGGTATATTTGAAGCAATTAAGAACTAAAGCTAAACGAGAAAGACAGAGAGAGAGAGATAGCTGGATTATAAATTTGAGTTCGGTGTATACGGGAAAGTAGGCTCGTATAGTTCTAGACGGAACTTCTTGTTTTTCCTGCATTAATTTTTCATTGAAGTAAAGACGAAGTAGAAAAAAAAACGAAAAATCTTGCTTTCTTTCCGTTACAATATTTAGGGGGGAAAAAGAACATGAAATTGCAGCATGTTGGCAGTTTTTAAAAGTGTGCACATCTGTTTTGTGACGTCAGGACTTTGACTGCGGAAAATATATTTCCATAAGAATATTTCTTCAATTTGGAATTTGCAAGGAGAAGTCGTCCAGTAAATATTAAAATGACATAAAATTGATCTAAAGGAGTTCAATGTTGAGATGCAATCGAAAAGAAATGGGAAATGTTCCTGGTTTTGTTGCTATGAAGCTTTAAATATGAAAATAGCTAAAAAGTGACTCATTTTCCCACCTGACATTATTAATTTTTTTTGCGTGAATGAAATAAAACTTTTACCTGCCAGTAATATTTCTATATAGTATAAATATTTAAACCAATCGCAATTCTTTAGACGAGAGAGACGAAATTCTTTTGGGATTCATGGGAGGATCAAGAATTGGAAGCATTTTCTCTTTGGAAATGAAGTTTTCCTATACTGCGACCAAAAATTACCGCACCTCCTGCAGCGCCACCTAGTGTACAGGCAAGAGACTAAGCAATGACAGTCTCGTTTAAAACATCTTAATAAAAATACTAAAATTTCTTTATTTTCAAAGATTGATCAATACATATTCTCTTTTTTTTTTCAAAATACATCTAAACTCTTTTATACGATAATTATTTTAATTTCCCACCGTTTATACTTCGTTTTTTTTAGCGCATTATTTTTTTTTTCTTCTTTGATGCCCACGTGTTAGATAGTTGACAGTTTTCTGCTATTGCACAACAATCTCGTTGCATCTGCTTTCAGTTTAAAATATTTCTTGTTATTCTATTGCTAGTTTACAACATAGAACATATTGATAAGAAATATGAATCAATTTTTCCATATAAATGTTTATAGATCGAAATTTTGTGTGTCCAAGTTTGACTTGCAATTTTCAAAAATTTAATTCTTAAAAAAACGAGTTCGAGCGACAGGGTGAAATAATACCTTAATAAAAATGCTACAGTTTCATTCATTTCAAAAATTGACAACGTATATATATATACATATATATTTAAAATACATCTTGATTTTATAAACGATCACGTGTTTTTCAGAAGATTATTTGTCAACAGAAAACTGCTGGTGCTCAAAATATTGGTTTATTTCGGTAACCTAATATTGTGCTCATAAAAATAAAGAACATGTCAAGTATTTCAGTGTAATTTTCAACTCACAAGAGGAAAAAAACTAATAAGATAATTTCATAAGACCCAGCATTCATTTTTAATGACAAAAAAAAAAAAAAAAACTCACGTCTATATTTTTAAAGCAATATTCAGTATTTCTTGGTTATGAACGGGGAGGGGCGTTACTGCTAGTGAAATTTTTCAATATTTTATTTTTATTTTAGAAAAAGAGCTATTTTTAGTTAAAATAACTTTTATAATGAAAAATAAACATATAATCGCTCCCGCTTTTCTTTTAAAAACGGGGGGGGGGGGGAGAAATTATTGAAAAAAATCTGTTAGGAGGTGGTGGACAATTTCGTTAAAGATACAAACCCAGATTATTTGTTAGTCTGTATTATAACAATTATAACATATGCATTTCTCTCCATGAAAAAAATAAGAAAATGAAAGCAGCTGCACTTGGCATTGGCAGTGCAGGTGTTATAAAGAGAAAATGTTGAAGGAAAGGGAATTAGACCGATCCGATCCAATAGTTGATCAGTTTTTTTGCAAAGGTAACAAAAAAGAATTAAAAACCCTCTGATACAGTATTTTTTATTTTTTTGACCTCAAAATAGTGTAATTACTTTACTAGAATCGCGAGTGATTCTTTTAGATTTAAATGACAGTTTCGACAAGCACTCTACACGTTTTAATGGTTTAAAGTGACTTTTTTTTCCATCGGCCATCGGCCGACGGAAGAGGAGAATAATCGGCAATCGGCCATCGGCCGATCTCAGAACAATCGGCATCGGCCCATAGGCCAAAAAAGCCATCGGTCGAGCTCTATTAGGAAGGGTTAACTAGCGCGTGGGATGCGTAAGAATGGGTGAGGAGCTAGCGTTTGGGGTTGGTAATGAGCAGCATTGGCAGAGTACTGGTGATTGGACTGTAATATAATATTGGTTGGTCCTGGGGACAACCCGCGACGGATACCTCCCTGTTTTACTACTCATCGAATTCAACTAGTGTTACCATTATATGAATGGTTTGAAAGCTTGTAAGCGAAACTTACCGGCATGTTTGTGAGCTAGTATGTAATAATTACATTGGAGTATTATGAGTTTATGTATAAATATAATCAAGTCTTTTTTTTTCAGTCTCAGTGTGCTGAGACATGAGATTAATATATCTTATATATAAGCCTCTTAAGTGTCTGTTTGTTGCCGATACTCCGAGAAAACTGCATCATGCTGCGTTCTACACAATTGTTTCTATAATGACAACGACTAATAATCAAAACATTTCTCTTACATTTTGAGTGAGGGATCGCTAGATTTGAAATCTCCGTTAAAATAAATGTAAACGCGAATTTAATTTCATCCTTCTTCCTTTGTTTTAATTTATTTATCGTCTGCGCTTTTTATGTGGCAAGCGCTGTTTTTTCCAGTTTCGATAAAACTATTGTTATGACGATGATTATGTTGGATATAAATAAATATTTTTCACAAACATTTTGATTATATAGTAAATAATATTTTTATTTCACTGATTATAACTTAGATGTTTTTTTTTTTTTTTCGGTAAGAATATTTTTTTCCGAAATGATTATATGTTTATTATTTAATCATTAAACTTTACCGTTCTACCTGATAAATATCTCTTTGATTTGATATGCATTTTCGGTTACTGGGAGAATTCTATATTTGTAATATCAAGGTGAGTGGTCATTTCGTATGACTGCCGGGCTTACTAGTTTAATTATAAGCAGACGACGCTTTTTAATCTCTTAATACAGGCTATACGGAAGTTTTTTAAACTCTTTTCATAAACAATACAGGCGACGTTTTCCATACTTTTTTGCACAGCGCCACAGGTCCACCCCAGCAAATTATTTAGTTCCCCTAGATTTTAAGCAATATAACCGTTCATGAAATTACCGAACCCCTCCCCCCCCCCCGCCCCAACCAGGAGAAAATTCGAGTAGCTTCCTTGATTACATAGAAACTTTATGTTTTCATATCCTGCCACTTTCAAGCTGTATTTCACTTCTGATCATCGCGAAAAGAATCTGTGTCCAGATATTTCACAACTAAAGAAAGGATTATAAGTTTATAGAATTGGGTAAGTGTTATTTCTAAATAAAAACATCAACATGGACATTAACTGAATTTATTTATGTAAGCACAATTCTCTCTCCGTATTAAGTGTGTGTGTGTTGGGGGGGGGGGATCACGAAAAAGTCCTGCAATGATATGCTGTACTAATGTATTTTACTGTAGTAGGATTCGCAATACCCACACTTCGTAGATAGCGCCCCTGCCTAAGTTATAATATACTTGACATAAAAGAATCAAGGGTAAAATTTTGAAACAAAAAAAAATCGAATTTAATCGTCGAAAGGAAGCAGCAAAAGCTGAAATTACTATAGTCAGTTCTCCACATGAGTTATAATATTCCTTTGACAATCGACGCAACAGCAAAAGGATGTTAAAGCGAGCACTCTGCAAGTCGAGTGGAAGCAGAAATCGAGAAAGGTTTTTATTCTTACCAATATGGCATCCAGACAGTTTTACTATAGTAGGATTCTCAGTACTCGCACTTTGTAGATAGCGCCGCTGCCTAAGTTATAATACACTTGACATAAAAGAATCATCGGTAAAATTTTGAAACAAAAAAATTCGAATATCATCGTTGAATGGAAGCAGCAAATGCTGAAATTACGAGAATGAGTTCTAAAAAATGTTCTCAAATAAGTTATCAAAGTTGTTAAAAAAATAAGTTATTAAGTTAATAAATGTTTTCCAAATATTCTCAAAATAAGAAAAATATGTAAACAAAGTGTTATAAACCAAAATTAAAATAAATAAGTGAAGGACAAAGGGGAAAATCTTAAGATCTGCTGTGCGTCTTATTTTCGTAAACGCACTTAAATCAACATTTTTTCTAATTCCTATTGTTGCAGCAAGGCATTGGTAGAAAAAATAATTCCACACAGGCGCGAACGAAAATAACAAATAAAAACAAGTATAAAAAATGAATAAATGAACAACATATTTTGTATATTTAAATGGATTTTTTTTACTTATATCATTTGTGAATTCTTGGTACTTTTCCTTGTTTTTGTAATTTTGATAATTACTATTGTTTTTATTTTTCGGGTGAGTAATTCGCTTTTTCTCAAACAAATTGCTACAAAGGTTGGGATTTTTCCGAAATGATTATATGTTTATTATTTAATCATTAATTTTTACTGTTCTACCTGATAAATATCTCTTTGATTTGATATGCATTTTCGGTTACTGGGAGAATTCTATATTTATAATATCAAGGAGAGTGGTCATTTCGTATGACTGCCGGGCTTACTAGTTTAATTATAAGCAGACGACGCTTTTTAATCTCTTAATACAGGCTATACGGAAGTTTTTTAAACTCTTTTCATAAACAATACAGGCGACGTTTTCCATACTTTTTTGCACAGCGCCACAGGTCCACCCCAGCAAATTATTTAGTTCCCCTAGATTTTAAGCAATATAACCGTTCATGAAACCGAGCCCGTCCCCCCCCCCCCCCCGCCCCAACCAGGAGAAAATTCGAGTAGCTTCCTTGATTACATAGAAACTTTATGTTTTCATATCCTGCCACTTTCAAGCTGTATTTCACTTCTGATCATCGCGAAAAGAATCTGTGTCCAGATATTTCACAACTAAAGAAAGGATTATAAGTTTATAGAATTGGGTAAGTGTTATTTCTAAATAAAAACATCAACCTGGACATTAACTGAATTTATTTATGTAAGCACAATTCTCTCTCCGTATTAAGTGTGTGTGTGTTGGGGGGGGGGGGATCACGAAAAAGTCCTGCAATGATATGCTGTACGAATGTATTTTACTATAGTAGGATTCGCAATACCCACACTTCGTAGATAGCGCCCCTGCCCAGACAGCATAACTTCGTCCTTCGGACGTCCAAATGATGTCATTTCAGGACTTTTTCGAAAAAACAGGACGTCCCAGGGACGTGTTTTTTTGATCCTGCGACGTACTGAGTACGTCCCAGGGAAGAACTAATGTCCGCGGATTGTCTGTCCTCAATTGGTCCTAAGGACGTCCGATCGTTCATATTTTTTTTTTTTTTTTTTTTTTTTTTTTTTTTTTTTTTTTTTTTTTTTTTTTTTTTTTTTTTTTTTTTTTTTTTTTTTTTTTTTTTTTTTTTTTTTTTTTTTTTTTTTTTTTTTTTTTTTTTTTTTTTTTTTTTTTTTTTTTTTTTTTTTTTTTTTTTTTTTTTTTTTTTTTTTTTTTTTTTTTTTTTTTTTTTTTTTTTTTTTTTTTTTTTTTTTTTTTTTTTTTTTTTTTTTTTTTTTTTTTTTTTTTTTTTTTTTTTTTTTTTTTTTTTTTTTTTTTTTTTTTTTTTTTTTTTTTTTTTTTTTTTTTTTTTTTTTTTTTTTTTTTTTTTTTTTTTTTTTTTTTTTTTTTTTTTTTTTTTTTTTTTTTTTTTTTTTTTTTTTTTTTTTTTTTTTTTTTTTTTTTTTTTTTTTTTTTTTTTTTTTTTTTTTTTTTTTTTTTTTTTTTTTTAAGCCTGAGATGCATATCCTCTCAGAATTTAAATTTTGAAATTTGAAAATGTTCAAAAATTACGATTTTTGAAGTGTGATTACTCAAAAAAGCCAGTTTTTAAAAATCTGAAAATCTGCTCATTTGTTGCCCTTAAAGTGCTTAGTGAGCTGCTATCAATTATATTGTGTATTTTTGCCCCAGATATTTTATATGATTTTTCAAAAATATTCTTTTGTGCGTTTCTCAAAAACAGCCAGAAATTCAAACTCGTTCTTATTTAATCACTTTAATATAATATTTAATCAATACTTATTAAGAAATATACTGTATTGTTACACAGTTACTACAGATAAATTGTACTTGACCTTCTTCGAACTTAAATAGCTCCTAGCACAAAGCGTAGCTACTGTGATTTAATGCATGTTATTGTGTTCAATCTAATTACTAGTTTTAAACTCGCACACTTTACATCAAATATGATACAGCACTGATAGACATAGTTTTAAACGCATATGAAATTATGTACTTAAAGCAAATTAACTGGAAAACAGTTCTTGAATCATCTTCTGCTAGTTATTACCAAAAAAAAAAATGCAAAGACTAGGAGGGTTCAGATTGTGTTATATTTCTTGTGGTATTATATTCTGGCTATTGATTATCTGTGTACAAATTATTCGATAGTGTCCCTAAACCATCGGTGATACATTCTTAATTTGCCCCATTCAATAATTCTCATTCACACTTTCAATAAATTTTCCTATTTAGAAATCACACATGCATTGAGTTATATTTGTTTAAGAGGCTGTTAGTTTTCTGTTTTCCACTTCTTGTTTGCTCGTGCGTCCCATGTAAGCATTTCTATTTTAGGGACTTTTACTATTTAGCAGTATTGTAGGGTAGACAATAATGTTTAAAAGTGCTTAATGAGCTGCTGTCAATTATATTTAGTATTTTTGCCCCAGATATTTTATATGATTTTTCAAAAATGGCCTTTTGTGCGTTGCTCGAAAAAGCCAGAAATTCAAACTCGTTCTTATTTAATCACTTTAATATAATATTTAATCAGTATTTATTAAGAAATATACTGTATTGTTTCACAATTACTACAGATAAATTGTACTTAACCTTCTTAGAACTTAAATAACTACTAGCACAAAGCGTAGCTACGGTGATTTAATGCATGTTATTCTGTTCAATCCTATTACTAGTTTCAAACTCACACGCTTTATATCAAATACCACGCAACAGCAAATGTAAAATTTATTGTAGGAATGCAATCAAAACATTATTGGCTATCCTACAATACTGCTAAATAGTAAAAATCTCTAAAATAGTAATGCTTATATGGGACGCACGAGCAAACAAGAAGTGGAAAACAGTTAGAAAACTAACAGCCTCTTAAACAAATATAACTCAATGCATGATTTCTAAATAGGAAAATGTATTGAAAGTGTGAATGAGAATTATTGAATATGGCAAATTAAGAATGTATCACCGATGGTTTAGAGACACTCCCGAATAATTTGTACACAGATAATCTAGAACAAATATTTCAATAGCCAGAATATAATGCCACAAGAAATATAACACCATCTGAACCCTCCTAGTCTTTGCATTTTTTTGGTAATAACGAATAGAAGATGATTCAAGAACTTGATTCTACTTATTTTGCTTTAAGTACATAATTTCATATGCGTTAAAAACTATGTGTATCAATGCTGTAACATATTTGATGTAAAGTGTGCGAGTTTAAAACTAGTAATTGGATTGAACACTATAACATGCATTAAATCACAGTAGCTACGCTTTGTGCTAGGAGCTATTTAAGTTCTAAGAAGATTAAGTACAATTTATCTGTACTAATTGTGTAACAATACAGTATATTTCTTAATAAATATTGATTAAATATTATATTAAAGTGATTAAATAAGAACGAGTTTGAATTTCGGGCTTTTTTGAGAAACGCACAAAAGGCCATTTTTGAAAAATTCATATAAAATATCTGGAGCAAAAATACACAATATAATTGATAGCAGCTTATTAAACACTTTAATGGCAACAAATGAGCATATTTTCAGATTTTAAAAAAGTGGCTTTTTTGAGTAATCACACTTCAAAAATCGTAATTTTTGAACATTTTCAAATTTCAAAATTTTAAATTCTGAGAGGATATGCATCCCTGGCTTACAATAAAATTTGATACAAAACTTCCATAACAGCACTTTAGATCGCCACCTCTGTTTTGTCAAAAATAAATTTCTTTCATAAGAAAAAAAAATCATGAATTCGGAACAAACACTTTTTTTTCTTTATCAATGAAGCCAACTAAATTTTTAAAATTAGTGTCTAAATACAATACCATCCCTTCCTTATTTATAGAAAAAAAATCATTCGAAACGGTTAAAAACTTTTGAAACAGTGGCCATTTTAAAAGTGAGTGTTTTGGTGATTTTCTGAAAACCGCCAACTTTGTCCCAAATTTTAAACGTCTGTAACTAGAGAAATAATTTTTTTTTTCAAAATCCTTTTGGGATATTTTATATGTGCCTTAGTTGTAACTACTGTAATTTTTTCAAAAAAAAATCGGTGAGGGTCATGTGACACCCTCTGCCTGATCTGAAATAGAATGGCTCTATAAGTATTATCTGTCATCTAATTTGGCTGTTATAATGGTCGAGTTTAGGTTGATCTTCACTAAAATGGGGAAATACGTGTAAAGGCCTCAAAAAATTAAAAAAAAAAAAAAAAATCCTCATAAATCGATTCTACAACTATTCAATAATTTAGTCTGAAAATGTCAAAGCAAAATTCCAAGTCGTTTAAAAGTTATAAGCATTTGAGCGAGCGCCTCTTTTCGAGCGGTTGAGCAGGTAGTCCCTCATTCATGAATGACCTGAAGGGTATTAAAGAGAGACAAGAACGTTAGCAGATGTTCTTTTATTTCTTTTAACAATTGAGAACTCGGATAGATAATTTCTATGAGTATTAGTATCTATAAGTATATAAAAAATTGATTCATTACTGCTTTAAATTTACCTTCACTCCCACTCTTTTTTTTTTCAAACGCGTTTTTTTTTTCGAATTTGCGCACACTCCAGCTCGCAGAGTT
Organism: Octonoba sinensis; assembly: GCA_038502835.1. Lineage (NCBI taxonomy): Eukaryota > Metazoa > Arthropoda > Arachnida > Araneae > Uloboridae > Octonoba > Octonoba sinensis. Next base: position 104,913,492 of record CM076606.1, on the reverse strand, counting down.
TTCGATCAATCCTTATGAAATTTAATACACATTTTCTTTATATATATACGTTCTAGTTGAACTAGCATAATAAGCATATCTTTGTTTTTTCTTTTTTTATTGTAAAAAAGAGAAGAAAAAACAGTTTAAAATCGTACTTAATTTTTCCATTCTAAAAAAATAGAAATTTTCAATTTTTTGTAATGATTTTAGTTCAACTAGAAGAGACACTTGTAAAAGAAGTAAATTAAAGAAAAAAATTGATTTCAGATAAAAACTGTGACCTCCGGAACGTACGCAAACTGCCTATCCAGGAGGTGAATTACAGTGTGCAGCAGCCGATATCTCCGGAATTTTTCAAGAAAATTTTTTGAAAATTTCAGTAAATGTTTTTCAATATATCTCAAAATCTCAATAAAGTATATTTGTTTTTTATATGTTTAAAAAAAACATGAAAATTGCTCTTAATATGCCGTCTTTGCACCTATTTCCCCCCTTAACCTTTTGATTCCAAGTGTACCCGATTGGGTACATTTTAAAATACTGTTTTTTAACTACTGATTGTGCAATCTAAAACCTAAAACTCCCAATTGTTTTTGAAATGAATCAACAGATAGTTTACTTCGTTTTAAACATGGAAATTGGGTATTCATTATTATTTAAACTAATTATTAATTAAAATTAAAAAAAAAATTTTACTGAGCTACTGAGCACCATTTTTAGCCTACTTTCCCGTAAGTAAAAAAAAATAATAATAAAGCATGAAAGAAGGCTTAATGGTATCGTGAAAATATCGTTAGAGATCAAGAAAAGTCAAAAATAAGTTAAGTAATTAAATAAAAATTGAAAAATAAAAAATTTGAAAGTAGGGTTTTGAGTTGGGGAAAAAGTGTGTCTGTCGGTCAACCTGTCTGTCGGTCTGTCTGTCGGTCTGTCCCCCCCTAATAACTTTTGAACGAATTGTCTGATTTGAACCGTTATTTTTTGAATTGTCCGTTATTTTTTGATTTGAACAATTTTTTGTTCAATTTTGAACAGTTCAAAAAATTTTAACATTGGCGCCTATAGGCGAAAATGAAGCAAATTATGTAAACTCTGGGTACAAGATCCAAGTTCCAAAAAACAAGCTCACTGGAAGAAGTTCTTGGCGTGAAATATTGATATGAACAATTTTTGTTCATTTTTGAACAGTTCAAAAAAATTTAACATACCGCCTTAGGGGAAATTTCAATCCTATATAAATCCTGATCTAACGGACCGATTTGTTTGGAACAAACTTTATCGGAAAGCTCCTATGACGTAGAACATGTACAAATAGAAAGTTCATCCAGAACTAACGAGCCTATTTTCCTATGAAATTTTTTGATCGGGATTTTTAAGAATATTTTTGAATTAATGAATGATTAAATGAATAAGCGAAAGAATGAATGAATAAATGAGTGCATAAATACATGAATGACTGAATAAATGAATGATTGAATGAATATGTATTAACCGTTGAAAAAGGTATATTTGAAGCAATTAAGAACTAAAGCTAAACAAGAAAGACAGAGAGAGAGAGAGAGAGATAGCTAGATTATAAATTTGAAGCTGGTGTATACGGGAAAGTAGGCTCGTATATTTCTAGACGGAACTTCTTGTTGGTGTTCAGTTCGTGAAAAGTTGAAAATGATTCCCTTTTTGATGCATTTTAAATTATTTTAGGGATCATTCATAAATGATGTCACTTTCAAGGGGGGGAGGGGGTTCATGAAATTGTGACAGTGTGACAAGGGGAGGGGAGGAGGTAACAAGAAATGCGACACCCTGCATTATGCAACATATGTGACACGCGACAAAAGGAGGGAGGGGTCTTCTGAAGTGTGACATATTGTGACAAAGGTGGAGGGGGAAAATGTATAGGAGAAAATCGTGACATTATTTATGAACGGCCCCTTAAGTGTCTACCAAAATACAGACCGCAGAAAGTTTTCTTAGCTTACGTCGTTCGTTAACTCATCTACGCACCAAGAGTTAAGTACGATTGCTCATTTATCCTATTTTCATAGAAATGAGCAATCTTTTCGATACCAAACGGAGTTACCACTGTATGGTGGCCGGGGAAGATAGAATAGCCCCAGCGTAGTTATGCGTGTCGTAAGAGGCGACTAAAATAGCACTATCCGATCTGGGTGACGTAAGGCCAACTTTGTAGTTGGACTGTGGCCTCGGGTCGGTAAAGCAGGTAGGCAACGTTCTGCCAGCCCAGCCCTTTATAGCCGGTGCTGGTTGTCAAGTGTCTAGAGAGTTTGTGGGAAGTTCGAGGAGGACAGCGCCGCAGTCTACTGGGGGTAGTCTGTGAAAGCCTTTGATGCTGTAGGCAGTATGGCTGCAGTTAGCATTGAGTACCAAACGGAGTTAACACATTTTATGTGCTGCCTATATAATTTTTAGAAAGACGTACAAAAAAATTGAAATACATCAAAAATGAATAATTTCCATTTTTACACCGACTGACACCAAAAATCGGGTTCAGTAATTTCACGCTTTTGACGTGAAAACTAAACGTCAAAAGCGTGACGTTTAGTTGTCAACTAAATGGGTGACAACTAAACACAAAAATTTTTAGTGTATTTTATCATAGCGCACAGAGGGGAAGACGGCTGATTTTATCCCCAAGATGGCGAACGATCCGTCATGTCGCTACTTAAGTTAATGGTTAATGGTAATTTTATTAGAATTTTCCATAGATATAGTAACTGGCCATGTTACGGGCAAGAAAATGTAAACTGGCGTCTGACCCATCTCTAGCATTTTTATTTTCCTTCTGTTATATATTATATTGCTATATCTTTTTGGCGGTTCTCTTATATCTTTTCAACTGTTAGATATTTCTTCTAAATATGCCTAAAACGTGCTTCAACTGCGATAATCGGTATAAAAAAGGAATCCGAAAATCATTTTATCAGCAAGTAGATTTTCTTTTTGACATTTCAAATATTATTGCAATATTTTTATAGATATATTTAAAAGTCTATGCAAAATAGTGAAGCTTCGTTACTGAAGCAGTGTAACGTTTTAAGCAAGTCAGTAATGCAGTAACACTTTATAAATTCACACTTTGTGGAATTAAAAATAAAAAAAAAAAAAAAAAAAAAACCTAAGATGAATTCTATTTCGTTAGGAATTATTTCTTTTTTTTTTTTTTTTTGGAATATTGTTTTGCAAAATATTGCTTATTTGACTACTTATTAAATATATAATGGGGTAAAAGCTACAGTGCTGGCCCTTATGAGAGATCTACTGTGGATTATTGTTAAATTAAAGTTTCCTGTAATTATTACAACAACAAAAGTACTGTAGACCTATAGGTAATATTATACTTATTGTGTTCCACCTAATTATTTAAGGAATAATACCATTAATAATTGAAAAATCAAGTTATTTTTAACATGAAAAACAGCTCCAGTAGTCGTCCGTGAAAATCCAGTGCTCGGTCACGTATGAACCAGTGGTCAGCAGTTCTGTTTTCATTCATTTTATGGCATAATAAAAGAAATACTTTTAATAATAAACTTTCATGTGTAACATGTAACACATAAATATACAAATACTTCATTATTACAGTATTGACAAGATAATTCTACATTCTTAATATTTTCGAAGCTTTTACGCTTTAATCTTATACTTTAAAATGAAACCATTTAAGATATATATCACTACATACACTTTTGATCCTCATCTACGCATCACTTATTAAAATAATGTCACATACAGCGCTTCTTTTTTGTACATTTCTGCGTCGCCAAACTGTTTTAAACATTAAGCTACGGGTTTAAAAAAAATTATCAATATACTGAACATATAAAGTTCACATTGTAGTTTATTAAATGATTTCACCTCAAAGTAATGCTTATAAAAATCTCTTGACAAAGAACAGAGTTTTCCGCATCAAGGTGACATCCTTCAAATACAATTTTCTATTAAAAATAAAGGTGTTTTTACTGTAAAAAAAAACTTGAGTGGAATGAATTAATATTTCAATTTCTACATGATTGAAATGAAACTCAAAAGGACTTTCGATAAAGCAATCATAGAGCCCCAGGTGACCAGGAGACCCCACTACACTATGCTACTGGCCTAGTGGCATAGGGTAGTGGGGTCTCCTGGTCACGACCCCGCCCCAAGGGTAAAGGGCCCTCGATCAAATTTCACGTGACTGTTGCACACCCTTCAGAAATTTTTAGCTACGCCACTGCAGAGCCCAAAAGAAAATCTTTAGCAAGCAATGAATTACACGAAAAGAAGACATACATTAATCCTTTTGTCAGAAATTCAGCAAAGTTTTCTTACAGATCTTTCTTCGCTTCTCAGCAGAACATGGGAAAGTCGAATTTTGCATGATCCCCAACTCTCTTAAATACAAAAGTATTTGGCTAAAAGTGTTAGGTTTTAATGGGATTTTTTAATGTTTTTAATTAATATCACTGCTGCAAAAAAGCCAGCTGTTTTTAAAAAAGGCCAGACCGGCTGGCTTTTATTAAAAAAGACCGGTTTTTTTTTAAAAAGGTCTCGAATTTATTGGCCTTTTTCAATTAGACACAATACTATTTACTATTTGCACCTATACTATGTCAATTTATGTTGCTACTGTTAATTTGTATAAAATGAGGCTCAAATCTTTTTTTAATGGAGTTAATTTAAAATTACATTCAGAATTATTTTGTTACACAGCTTCTTTTCGTGTTTGTGTTCTTACTTTCGTGAGACTCTCTCATTAAGCCCTTGACTAATATTATGGATATACAAAATCTATTTTTTTTCTTAACATAAAAAAAGAAGGAAATCAAATTCAGGTGGGGAGAGGAATCACATTCTGCTATAGTCGAGCACAATACCTTATCTTAATACATACGAGAAGCAATCCTATTACAGATTCAAGCACATACTTCTCAATTAAAATTGATATTTTAATGCTAAGAATTTAATTACTTTAAAATAATTCAGAATACGGAAATTTGCAATAAAGAACTATGATCATTAATTTTTTTCTATCATATATTTTACACTACAAACAAAAAAGAATTTTGCTCAGGGCGAGAAGAGTAGGAAAAACAGTGATTTGAGGTATCTCCCCCCTTTCCTTTAACAAAATACTTACATAATCCTAATTAACTAAACTAGTGTTTACCTACAGCACTGCTCATGGCAAAAATTTAAAAGAAATTGTCTGTGGTGAGCAGTTGGCTCGATTTTATATAAGGATTTTTTTTATATATACCTAACATTATAATTTTTTAAGATCAATATCTTTCTAGTACAATTTAACGTTAACCAGCTTTTCTCCACCTGACCCCTACCTGTTAGCCGAGGCCTTAGGATTGCTTACGCACGGGGAGAGGTAGTGGGGTCTACGGATTTTACATGCACATATCCCCAAGTATACATGGTGGTCTTCAGTGGGTATCGAACGCGCGACCTTCCAGGTGGAAGTCCGACGTGCTAACCACTAGGCTACCACGGCCTACGTTAACCAGCTGGTCTGCTTCACGATGGGCATCTTTTATTTTATGCAATTTATTTGACAAATAGCTTTTATTTTTATTTAAATCAGAGAACTAGTTAGGGTTTTGAAAAAAGAAAACAAAAATAAAGGTGCTTTATAATATACAAAATATTATTAGATAAAAACTAAGTTCTACAGATATATGACATAATTGTGCCTTTAATGATAGAAGCATAAAATTTGGGGTGCAAGTACTGCACATATTAAGATTTAATTTCAGGTAGGAGGACATCACAGGTTTCGTCTATTTCATTAATGGCGGGCATTCAAAATGGCGGCCTATTGAATCGCTATGTGCGCTCGCTTGAAGTTTCTTTGATGATATTAAATGATCAGTTATGAAAACAATGACAGGTAATAATTGTTTCATAGATGTAGTGTGCAATTTATATTAATATACCATATTTTATTTATGATATACATACTTTTATTCTACTTTCTTTAAGACCTGGTTATTTAATGAAATTACTAATACTGCGTTGCCTGAATTGCATTGCATAAATACACTAATCGATGAATGCGTAATATATTATAAACAGATGAATGCATAATATATATAATACACTGAAGATATTTGCCCGAAAATACATGAAAATCTCTTTGAAATCATGTATCTAGAATCTAACGTATAATTACAGAGAACTATAAATAGGAAGCTGCAAACTCTTTAAAATAGGAATTTACAGAGAACATTATGTACAAATAAATGGTAATGAACCGCAGTAGTGGCACCATCTAAGAGTGATTTGAGTTAGTATTTCTGGTACACAAAGTCAAAGGTGAGTTCAGTTGACACAGTCAGTTCAGTCCCACACTAACTTAGGCCGTTCGGCCAAAACTGGCCGCCGAGGGCGCTGCTGCTTACTAGAGCTGGGAATAAGCATCACGGTTACCTACAATATATAATGTATTTCTTGACAATGTATGAAATGGTAGTCGCAGATCTCAAGTGTTCAGCTTTACATAACTTAACAGATCTTTCTCATTAATTGCACACAGTGCGGAAAAACAAGAATTTTATTGAGAAACTGTTATCAAGAAATTTAATTATTTCATTTGAAGCAAGTTCTTAAAGCGTAGGCAATAAGTTTGATTACAAATCTATCACTAATTACAAAAAGCACCACAAGCATACAGAGCAGTCTTCCAGCAGTGACACTTGTGCGTGCAGCTACATAGAACCCGCTCTCCGCAGGCTTGTGAAGCCTCTAGTGAGGTTGTCCAGAATATTTCCCAAGGACCTTCAACTTTATTCTTCCAACCCTAGTCACCTGGTGATTGAAGCACTGGGGTTTAGACCGTCCTAAAAATTTTCTAAAACCATCAATTTTTAATTAAAGTGACTCAAAACTATGTTGCAAGAAATCTACATAAATAAATAGGTTATATATATAGGAATATAACATACGTTATAAGATAAAAATATTTAAATAAATAAAAACTCAAATCAAATTAAAAGTGAGTCCAGAATAAAAAAAATATATATAATATCGCTTATAGAAATGAACTGTCATATCTGCAAAATGCACATTTTTCAAGAGAGGCGTTTGAACTGTTTATAATTTGTTTCATTTAATTACCTTATTTGTTTCAATGATTATTATAATCGATTTTGTTCGGAAAATAGTTATTGTTCTAATTTTCTCTCACATGATGGATGTTAATCACGTCAAAAAAAAAAATAAAAAAAAAATAGTAATAGCTATAAAAAGTAATTTTTACAATATTGCAACAAAAGAATGCAGTTGGCCTCTAGCCTTTATTTTTGAACATTTACTTACTGCAGTATTCCCAATATAAAGAGCGCTCAAATCTGAAAATTTTGATATAAAAACCAAAAAATCCCCCGCTTCTTTGCAGATATGACACTGTTCATTTCTACACGCGATACATTAATTACAATTAATATGGGGGGGGGGGGGGATAAAATGTTAATCGAGTGTCTGAGGAAATGGGGACTGATGATTTGTCATTTTCCTGTCCCCATTTATGTGCGAAAATATACTATGAAGATACAATTTTTTTAAAAATATTTTATTACTGATACAATTAGCTCCTTTTGACGATATATATATTCGTTTCCCCATTTGGCATTAAAAATCATAGAATTGAAATGATATATTTCTAAGCTAGCCTTCCTGGTTCACTTACACAAAATAAATCATACTCGTATGTATATATATATATATATATATATATATATATATATATATATATTTGATAAATAAATGCTCTATAACTAACTTTTTATATTTTTATCAAGTATATACTAAAGCGCAAAGACAGAGGTGGATGAACGAGGCGCCCCCTCCCCCCCAAAAATTAATCGGATATCTGATATGCAAATGGTTTTTAAATATACGAAATCCGATCCAATGTCTGAATGAAAGATCCGGTTACCCAGCACGCAAAATTTGATTTTAAAAGTATAATTAATTAGCATATTTTGATAATATAAATGTACGTTCTAAACCTACTATGTAGCCAGAAACTGTGGTATGTTTAAAAATATGTGTAAAATTTACAGGTCTCAAAAACATCAGAGCTGGATATCCGGTAAGATCTGTCAGACAAGGTGCACCGGATATCCGGCAAAATTAATTATCTAAGGTATCCCTCTTTCTTCCTGATCTTGGTCTCCACCCCCTCAAAGCAATGAAAGGTATGCTACTGTACATCTGTACACTGAAATATGTATATTATATATATATCTTACGTTCGTAGCACGTGTTGTACACCACTAGGAACGGCACATATTCACTAGGAAGTAGGAACGCCACAGCCCGTGCACTGTAAGAAAATTCCGTAACGTAACGCGTAATTTCCAGCAACGTTCGGGGTTTTGACAGGTTTCCGAGAGGTTCCTGTTTAAAATAGGTTTCTTTGCGAAAAGGTTCCTGAATTCAGAAGTGGCAACACCTCTGCTCTACGCTTTGTGTTTTGACGGGTGCGCCATGACATTTTGAACTTGAACGTTTGAAGCCAGCACAGCACTAGTCGTACGGCATGTAAGTAGATTAATTTTCATTCTTGTAGTGATCTTTCATTTTGAGTTTTACCTAATGAACTGTCTGAAACGTTTTTATAACTGTTCTGCAATATTTTAACATTTGCTATTGCTGTTATAGCAGCATTGTTTTTCCGACAAGGAACACGCATAAATAATTTTTAACTAAGATCGTTTCGCTTGGAACAGTGGAAAGATATTTTAAAGCTATTATTGTAATTGGGACATATTTAACGGGGAATTTTAAAATTATTGTGAATTTTAAAAGGCCTGTGTCAGAATGTAATTTTGCAAAACGTTGGATACCCTGTTTATGTGCTTGTTTTTGTATGTAATGTCTCGTTATAACTATAAATCCAAAAATCACTCATTTTTTTTTTATATATAGTATTACATTAGAAGGTAGTTTACGGAACCGCTGCATATTTAAGCATGTTATGTTTCTTTCAACAAGGCCAAATTTAAAATAAGATATTAAAATGTTGTTCTTATGCAGGTAAATATACTTGTCTGATGGTTTGAAAGTTAAATATTCATGTAGTTATATTTTGTTAATCTAGTTTTTCGTTATGTTTTCCAAGTTTTATTAGTAGTATCTGGCATATGTATATATGATTGTGATGATTAATTATAACCAAAACAAATCTTATGATGCATACTTTTGAGTTGTATGCTATTTTATGAAATTTTATGAAACTTAAATGTTGCACATTAGCAGAGTCCGACAAAAATGCGAAAATCATAGGAGCCATTGAAAATTTTTTAGGAGCCAGTTATAATATTTTCATTTGCGAACTAGTCGCCAAGACATATTTTTTAGTCGCCCGGGATTTGTCGGACCCTGCACATTAAGCATACTTTTTGAAAAATTTGCAATGCATTGATTGAGCTGTGAATTAATTATGTTTCAAATAGATTAAACTTTTACGAGACATTTATTTAGACCAAATGTCACAATAATGCGTGGTGTGCGAATAAGAATTCCGAATTATTATTTTTTTAAATACAATTTTGGGACAGTAATAAATATTCAGCAGTAGTTAGTAAATACAAGCTGTTTGTCTAGCTGTAAATTATCAAAAGCATTCAAAGTCACCTTCCTCATTAAAAACACTTAGGAATGTCTGGAGTAGCACTTTGGCCCAATCGTAACGAGTACTCGACCCAGTACCGAATCTCGAGTAGTTGTGAATCAAAAAGAATATTGATGTGCCCATGAAGAATTTTGAATATATTGAAACGAAAACATGCATTTTATCTACATATATATAAACTAATGACAGAAAATAAATGTAAGAGTTCGAAAATAGAATTCTTTAAACATTATAACTCTTTCTAAAAATCAGCTTCAAAAATGATTATTGGTTGTAGTAAAAATTCATTCAATAATGTAAAAGGCCTCATAATCACCAAATCATCCGCCCCCCCCCCCCCAAGGAAAAAAGTCTATTCACACTGTATGTTTTTATTTATTTTCTTTTCATTTTTTAATTTTTTGTAATTAATAATAAAGTGATATTTCAACAATTCGTTAAATCAAACATGTTGGGCGCTACTCGTGCAGCTTAAGATAGTACCAAACAAAATATAAAAAATGAAAAAAATAGTCGAATTTGCATATGAAGTTTACCAATATATAAGCTGCGTTAAAATATTTTACATACTCTTCAGTTTTTTTAGTTATTGCATATTACATACTTATATTGCATATTATTTTACTAACTCTATTGTATTGACTCTATCCTCTTACCAATGCCAGTTAACAATGTGTGTAAGGAATATGTTAATAATTTTCAGTTTTAAAATTTGATATAAAAGTTCATTTTTTAAACTAGTTTTCCTTGGGGACAAGCTTATGGTCTGCGGTCTGCTGTACGACGAGTGCTGGCTTCAATGTTCAACTGTCATGGCTTATAATATCTGCTTTTCTTTCTACATTGGGATGAGCAAAATATTTAATACTTTAACAAACAATACTGTTTCAGGGGAAAATGAGTTCGGAATTAATATTACAATGCTTTCATTAATTTGATTTTTATGTTTTATTTATTTATTTCAAGCTTATATATTGCTACTTAAGCGTAGGTGTTCATCTAATTATATAGTTTATATTTTTAAATAGGGGGGGGGGGGGATTGAGAGGGCATAAGTTTTCCGAAAATTTTGTGCTTAGAAAATGTTTTGTACTGAGAATCACTCCCTGAGAATCAATTTATGTTCATACCATACTTCTAGTTAATCACAGTTAAATAACGTATATAGTTAGACCAAGATTGCTGTAGTTTTATTTATTTATTTATTTATTTATTTTTTTTTTGAGAAATTTAAATGATTGGAAGTGTTTTGCTATGGATGATTGCATGCAAGCTGAAAAACTGTTGGATGGCCTGTCACATTTTATACATATGCCGCTTTTTTATTATTATTTTGTCAAGCAGTTTCATATAAAAATCCCATTTTTATGTTTACTTTAGTGTGAACTTAGAGATTAAAAAATGTCATTTAAAAATGTTTATTTGCTGTTTATTTATTTTTTGTCTAAATTTGTTGTTTTTTTTTTTTTTTTGCAGAACACTTTACACTAAGTTATTATTCGTGGTGTTAACAAATAATAATTTTGATAACTTCATTTTTTAATTTTTGTGCATTATATTAAACTATGGATATAAGGGTAATTTTATTTATAACATTTATGACTTGAGCTTTCCTATGGTTGTACGAAATGCGGCAACAATTAAATATCACTTCAGTTGATTTAATTGGTAATTTCCTGAAAGCTTAAAATTTTTATTTTTAACAAAATACACTTGGAAAAACATGAACTTAAAGTGGTCACAATTTTTTAAAAAATATTTTAAATTCTAAACTTGATATGTGCTATTTGCAGCTACTAATTTACAAAACATGTTTTCATTATTTCAATTTTGTCTCGACTTTTACTAATAACCATGGAAAATCATCTTATTTCTTTTATACTTCATAAATGATATTTTCCCTTAGAAATGGCAGAGAAGTGAAAAACAATTGTTAATAAATCGCTTTTTAATTGTTGCAAGCTTTTTTCTTTTTTTTAATACCTAAGCGTCATAACATTTTATGTTTTAACATGATTGGTAATTATTCATATTGCTAACAATTAGAATAAAATTAAGTCCTATTATATTTACAAAGAAATTATGGACAAGTTTGATTTTAAAATAAGAATGAAAACAGGTAATAAATAGGCTTTAAAAAGTTCAGATATGTACTCTACTCATTGCAAGGTAAGTATCTTGATTTTTTAAACTACTAAGGTATTTTGAAGAATTCAGACAAGTTTCTAGAAATCCAATACTTATATCTGGAAACTACTTATATACTTGAGGGATGCTTCTGAGGTATCAATATTATTTTTGATGATATAGCTGAAAATTAAATATCTTAACTTTTGCTAAATAATTGTAAATTTCATGAATTTCAAAAGTTAACTTCACAATGAGCTAACTTTTGAAATTCATGAAATGTACAAAAATTACTTAGCAAAACTTAAGATATTAAAATTGTTAGTTATATCATCAAAAATGATTCTGGGAACGGTACTGGCTTCTAGTGGGAAATTTTAGAATTCAGAAAGGTTCCAGGTTAATTCCAGGAAAGTTACTGGTTTTCTGTAGAAAGTTTTCCCAGTTATTCAGAAAGGTTCCTGGTTAATTCCAGGAAAGTTACTGGCTTGTTGTGGGAAGTTTTCCCAATAATTAAAAAACTTTCCAGGTCAATCCCAGGAATGTTACTGGTAAAAATTAGGCACATGAGGTGCCTAGGGTTTTCCTAGTAACGTTCCTGATTTCTTTTTACAGTGTGATACTGAACCGGTGCGGTAATTTATAGTGTCAGCCCGCATCCCCCGCCAATAGCTTCGTTGTAGGGAGGAATTAAGTAGTTATAAAAACCATACTTCAGACATGGATTTCACCGAAAAGAATGTTACACCCTGAACGGATAATAAATATTAATAGGAAAAGAAAAAATAAATTAAAGCAAAAAACTGATTTTGCGACCGAAGAATTATGTATATACTTTTATATCAAATGCCTTTAAAATGTATAAGGGAAAAATACACAATTTCAGTACATATTTTTCACAAAACCCTTAATTCATTTTTGGTTACACCCCCCCCCCCCCCTCGCGTAGTGACCAATTACACCAAATCTACATTACATAATGTATAAGAAGAAAGATTTAGAATGCGATATTCAGAGGGGGGAGAAATTAAATTTAGAAATGTGTCAAGATATTTTATTGAAATGCAGTACATTAAGAATAGAATATAAAAACGAAATATAAATAAAAAATCATCAGTTAAATTTTTTTTAACCTTGAAAAGTGAAAAGTGTTTCGATTCGCCCTATTTTACGGTGATTTATCTCGAAAAGGCTCATTGAAAATATGTAATTTGCCACTCATTTATACAGTAACCAGACGTTCCGCCTTTTATCACACTGTCCCACGGGGCATATGCCCCACCAAAGCCCTGCTTATACTCCAAACGAGAAATATATAAATACACCAATTTTTTTCACATGGTGATATTTGTGGATGTTCATTGTCAAAAAACGCAATGACGTCATAAACAAACAAATATTTTTCATTAATAAACCATTTATTGCACTGTTGATCGTTGATCTTCATCTGCAATCAAGAGGAAAAGCCAAGAGTTCGTCCCCCCTATGTTTCTCATTATAATTTACTCAAAATTCGCCAAATGAAATGAAATGTTGAAATTCTTTGTTGAATGTTGAAATGACTTTTTACTCTATGCTTAATTTGCGTTGGTTTTCCCGCAAGATACAAGGTGGGTAAAATACCTATTTTTGAAAGTAAGCGAAAACAAAGGTGAATTCGGGGAGAAAGGGGGGGGGGGGTCTCATGTCAATTTATTTCGTGTGTCAAATCTGGAATTCTTTCGTTTGTGTGCTATACAAAACCTCTGAAAAATGTATGTATGCCCCCTCCCCATTACACGTCCTGAGCTTTAGTTTTAAAAATATGGTCACATTACTCATAAAGCATGCCATACAAATATATGAAAGCAGACAATCACACCAGCATCTTTTTGTAAGGAAAAAAGGATCCTAACGAAAAGTTGCTTTCTAATAACTGATAAAACCAAAAAGAAAATGCCTCAAATGTTTAGTTCAGGAGATATAATCAAAAATGAGTGGATCAACCAGAATTTTATTCTTTAGTCATAGCAGTTCTTGTACTAAAACTGACAATATGGCTTAGAACCAAAGATGGGGGGGGGGGGGGGACTTACATATCCCACCCTCCGCCTTGGTAATGCACATGTTGAAAAATGAACTAACTTTTTACAGTGAATTTTCTTACCGCAATCTTACCGTCAAAACATAACACTGTAAAAAGTTAGTTCATTTTTAAAAGGTGTATTACCAAGGAACACATAAAACCGCAGTGGCGTAAAGAATTAATTTTGGAAAGTACATATCGCTGTTATAAAAAAAGGAAGCGATATTTAATATTAGTATTTAATTATTGTTGTAGTTCAGAATTACAACGTGGTAAAAACTAAGGAATACACTACATCAATCTAATTTCTCCTATTTAAAATTGCTCAGAACAGAAATAAATTTTATCAATTTTGTAAATATTACAGGGAGGGGCATCTCGTGTATAGAATGTTCTCCCTTCCTCTTCACACACGGCTCAAAACACGTGACACACATTGAGCCTTTGCTCTCTGATTTCAGAGACAACAAAGACTTATTTTTTTTGTACATAGTTTAGATACAATCATTTATACTTTATGATGAAGTTTTTTTGAACATAAGTAGAAGGAATAAATTTTATTTTTCCTGCGAGAGAAAACCTGGAGGGGGGGGGGGGGGCGATATTTAAATAGTCCTGGCACGCCATTGTATCAAAATACTAAGATGTGAATAACTGTTTTTTACCAAGATGTTCCTAATTTACAAGTGCCTCAAATAAGTTTCAAATCTTTTGTAATGCGTTATACGAGTATCTATATTCATATTTTCAGCTAAATAACGTATGCAAAGCACTAATTACATCATAAAAATGTCAAGATTCCGTTACATATGATTTCTTAAAATTCATATCGATGCCAAATTTGAGCTTAAGGTAGGATTAAAACAAAATTCTAGATATTTTGCTTTTTTTTTTTGCTTTTCTTTTCTTTTTTCTTTCTTAATTTATATTTCAGACTAGTTGTTATTCATAAAACAACTCCGATTCATCAAAAAATATTAAAATTACTTTATGGTGTTAAAAAAGAATGTTTTATTGAATTGAACCATTGTCATCGCTTTTCGTATAAATGTTCGCAATTCTGGAATAATTAAATATTCAAATTTGTTTTCCCATTTTTCTAAATCTAGCATATTTTATCTGTGAAGTAGTGGGTGAGTTGCATAGATGTTTCACTTAACGTTATTCTTTTACTGCAAATTTTGACTTTCAAATATTAGAAAAATTGACATGTTGTAAAGGGTTATGGTAATACGTAAAAAAATTAAAATAACGAGATATAGCAATTCCGAAACCTGAGCAAATAACTAATGAAATCTCAGTTTTAGCTGCTTCCAAAACATTTTTGAAAACTCGTTTGTGGTCAGTTCATCCTAGAATGACCGTTGCACAAACCCCACAATCCATCCGTGAATGGGAAGGGGACATTCCTTCTTCAAAGTGCGCTTCCATTCAGCAGGTGCTTTGATTGTCAGACGTGAAATTTTGGACACGCCCATGCAAGGAGGTGGAAGTGTTGTAAGAAAAACAACTTCCAGACAAATTTCGGCCTCCCGGTTAGAGGCCCTTTTCTTTTCGATTTGGGAAATGGTTTACTGGTTAACTTGTTCATTTCCGTTTTTAAATACATGTTCTCATATAATGTTAAAGTCCCAGATACATACGTATAGTATCTTATATATAAGCGCCTTATTCTGTCTGTCCGCTAAAGGATCCCAGGCCGTTTAACAGATCGGGTCCACATTCGGCACGATTAATGTTTACGACCCGAGAAACGCATCGCCGCAAAAATGAAAGTTGCGACTCAATATGATCAAAAGTTCAAACGCTACGGCAAATCAACAAGCTTGCGAAACGTTGATTCGAAGCAAAATAACGCGTCAAAGCACTTATTATCTCATTTTATATTATACTAGACATTTTTAGTTTCAAACTGTATTTCATTTTGTTCGACATTGTACTGGATAAACAATCTGACTGACTTGTCATATATATGGTGTTTGTATATGGACCTTTTTAATTATCACTCATTCATTTTTCTATTTCCATTTTCGAGTTTATTAATGCTGTACCGAAAGTACAAGATACAATTTTTGAGGAGTACGTTTTCATTAATGTGAATTTACTGTGTATTTTTATTCTGTGATGAAATTCTTTTCATAAAACATAATCTTTTACACTAACTACTTTTTGCTTATGTGCTGAAAGCGATACATGTGGTACTACTGCATTTTGAAATCTGAAAACTTATCTTTCTACACCCGTTTGAAGTCTTCTTCAACCTCCGGCAAATCGGGGAGGGCCTCTAGAATACCGATTAGTTTTTATCCAATAAAAATGAGGTCACAGTTTTGCAGGCTTCGATAATGCAGCGCTTACATTGGCTGGTCTGTGTACGTAATCTAATTATCTTGGCGAAAGAAAAAGTTCGCCAAATCTTGAAGTGTGTAAATTTGTTATCAGCCTGAAAGCAACATCTTACTAAAAACGTGTCGCGCTGGAATTCCGAGTTTTATAGCAAAGCATGCAAAAAAAAAGTGCAGCATAGGTCTAAAGCTATTTTGAAAGGAAAAATGAAAGAATATTTTATCTTCAATTTTTCGAGGTACATGTACAATGTACATGTTACGGTAATGCAGTGAAACCCAATTTAACGTCAGCCAATGTACGTTTACCCGGCATTTTACGTTTTTTCCGTCAGGTCCCAGTTTTTCCGTTTACTAGTTAATACTAAGATACCCCAAGTTTGTTTTTTATCGAATTCCCCGCATTTTACATTTTCCCTCGAAAGTAAAAAATGTTCTAAAATTATAAATTGTTTTCCTTTTAGGCTTTTTTTTTTAAAAAAAGCTAATCCACGTGGTTGAAAGTTAATCGTTACTTTCTCACAAAATAAATTACAATCAAAGATTTTCTTTGTTTTCGAGAATTTTCAAAAATTATCTATTTTTGTTTATCAAGGCGTGATAAAGCTCGTTCACTTCTAGAATTGAACTAGTTCTTTTTGCCATTTCAAAAAGCAACAAAGCTCAAATACCGTAATTATCTGTGTATAACCAGCGGGTTATCTATAAAAAAAACTCCTTTTTTTACTACCTGCGGGCAATATAACGATGCGTGCAATACATGAAATTAAAAAAAAATGTATATTATTAAAAAGACAACTACCGTTCAAAAACATCGAAATCTCTTTTCCTGCGAAACAAAATGCAGAGAAATAAATCGTAGCTTTCGAAACAATGGTCCAAAGCAGATTGGGGCTCGGGCGCTACAGGCGAATGTATTGTTTTCTAGGGGCGTATCCCATGTTTTTTTCTGGGTGCGGGCTATACAACGATGCGGGTTATACACCGAACTTAATTTTTTTTTAATTTTTCTTCCTGCGGACTATACAACGATGCGGGCTATTTACCGATAATTACGGTACTTCGTGTCTAAAGAAGATTTTGTTATCAATCGCTATCACGTGGTATGTGCTGTACTCTTTTTAGACGGACCAGCTTAGGGACCGTTCATACCCCTCCCCCCTTTGTCACAAAATGTCACACCTTAACGGACCCCTACCCCCTTTGTCACATTCCCGCTATGTTGCATAAGCATGATGTCACACTTCTTGTTACCCCCTCCTCTCGTCAAAATTTGTCACAGTTTCACGAACCCCCTCGAAGCGTGACATTTATGAATGATCCCTTAAAATAGAGAAAGGTATCCCCCCCCCCCCCCATGTAAGACCATAATAAACTCTTGCAAAGTATTTCAATCTTGGAAAATGCTGCATTCACTTTGAACTCCTTGACTAAGGTACAATCCCCTATTTCGGATTATTTTCCATCAAAATGCCAGGATTCATAATTCAATGCGTTAAAAATGGTATGCAAATTAATTTTTTTTTCGAAAATATTGATAATTATGCTTTCGAAAGAGTCATCTTTACTACCTTTACTTTTTTTCTATTTGATGTTTGCTTTCTACGCATTTCCCGTACTTTACGTTTGCTCGTATTCTACGTTTTATTAATCCAATGCCTTCTGAAACGTAAAACCGGAGTTTCACTGTAATTAAAATAGCTCAGACAGAGTTGTTAACTTTGGGGTCAACTCTTACTACAATCACGTTATTGTTGAAAAGTTTCTTTCGCTCAAAGAAAAAAAAAAATATATTTACTGTGATTATCTGTGTGTAGAACGCGGATATACGAAAGAATTACTTTTTTTACTACCTGCGGCAATACATGAAATTCAAAAAAAAAAAAAAAAAGTATTATTAAAAAGACAACTACCCTTTAAAAATATCGAAATATATTTTCCTGCAAAACAAAATGCACAGAAATAAATCGTAGCTTTCGAAACAATGGTGCAAAGCAGATTGGGGCTCGTGCGTTACAGGCGAATGTATTGTTTTTTAGGGGTGCATCCCAGTGGCGTAACTAGACTTAGTGGCGCCCGGGGCGAAATCTGGGAATGCCGCCCCCTCAATCGTGAAAGCCCTGAAGTCAAAAAATGGGAGGGCGGAGGGGGGGGGGGGGCATGAGTTTGGCGACTATCAACATTTTTTTTTGATCGGGAGAATACAAATAGTTAATATATATATATATATACACATTCATGGGTCATTTCAAAATTAACGTGCCATATATATTATTCAGACATTCAGTCAAACTTTTCGACTAATTTTTCCACCCGCCATTCTTTTTCGAATAATTGCGTTAGGGTATTCGGAAAAGACATATAAATCTAGAAACTGGTACTTGCTCAAAATGGGGGGGGGGGGGGGGGATTGGGGGCTCTTCCCCGGAAAATTTTAGAAATTGAAATATGAAACACGCAATTCTAGACTATATTTAGTGACGCTGGAGGAGAGAGAGGTATTTAGGCACTTCACCCCTCCCTATCGATGCATTTCACCGAAAATTCATTTATACTGGCTCCAAAAATGCAATTTTAGCCTATATTTGGAGACATTAGAAGATTCGCGTCATGACCCCTATGAACTCCCTTGAATCCACAATTTCCGCAGTTAAATCGTAAGTTTCTCGAATATTTTACTAGAAGTTTTGTTGATTATTCAAAGTTGTTAATGAATCATGAAAGTATAAGAAATATTTTACTCTGCATTTCAATAAAAAGAGGATGCTTAAAAGTTTCATCAACATTTCAAGAGAATTTTTTTGAAGACGTCACATAATGGCCGCATGTATTATTGGGTGATGCACAAAAGGTACTTCGTATTGACATCCCATTGCAAATAATATTTATATATCTTTTCGATGTTCTCCGGTGAGAAACATCTTATAGCTGCCTTCTTAAAAGTCTTTTTAAGGGTGGGTTTATGCATTGAATTGACATATTGAATAGTGGAAAAAAAGAAAGCTTCCCTCTGTCAAATTGATGAAGGTTAGTCACAGCAACTACTTTACCTTTTTGTTCCTCATAGTCACACCTGGATTTGAACTCCGTACAATTTCAAAAAGAAATTTGGCACTTTTTATGTTGAAAGCCTTCGCGATCGTTTGACAACATTTGCTGAACACATTAACATATAAACGACAAAAATAAAGAAATTGAAACTTAATCTTTGAATTAAAAATAATGCACAAAATTTAGCTCGAAACATAAAATAAATAAATAAAATAAAAAAAGCTTGATATCACATTGGATTGTTGGGTGATGAAAGTACGTCTTTCCACCTCAATCCACGTGGTAAGTTTACTTCATACAATGTTTAACGGAGCAAAATATCTTTTAGTGGAAAGCTGTCTTTCTGAAGGTCTTTAAGGGTAGAATTATGAATCGCATTTATTCATTGAATAGTAGGAAAATAGGAGAACTTCCACCCATCTCGAAATTCAGTGAGCGTTAGACAAGATATCACAACCGTTTCATCTTCTTATTCCTCAAAGGAAAGTTTGCATCACATGGATTCGACTTTCTGACCATTTTCAAAACTTAATTAGCTCCTTCGTCATCTTTACGCCTCCCCCTCTTTCCATGACTCGACAGTATTTCGTACAAAACTTAGCGATTCATAGTTGTTGCTTTAATAATTAAACGCAGTAGCAGAAAAAATCGAAAAAAACGCAACAATTTTATTATAATTATTATTACAATTATCACTACAGTTTTGCACTAATAAAATTTCCCTTTATACACTATCTACCAAAAAGTATTTGGACACTTTGGATTTTAGACATTTTAAAAAAAATCTGAAGAAATATTAAATTTGTTGTTCTGTATTTTGTACCGTGGAAAGAACATACTTAAACTCACATTCAGACTTAGGGAAATAGGGGGCGGTCAAAAATTTAAAGAAGAAAAAAAAAACACTTTTGAACATCTTGTATATGAAAATGATCGAAATGTCCTCTAACTTTCGCAAAACATTTTTAATTATATACGCAATGCTTACACCCGCTTTCGTCAGAATAGCAGTAATATTCATGAAGACATGGGCATTTGTTTTAAATATTCGAAATTTTTCGCAAGTGTTCTGCTTATAACTCGCTGAGTTCTATTTCAAATTATATGAAACTTGCAGACATATTTTGACAAGATAAAAAGTAAGTATGGTACCAAAACGTGGGGAAAATGTAATAAATAGTCGATGAGATTTAAGCAGTTTTATTAAAACAAATGTGATTGTGCATGCGCGAAAGATATTATTATTATTTTTTTAATTATTTGGTAGTGAGATCTATGGAGCAACTTATGTAAAAGTTTCAGTTGAATATTGATATTTTTCAAACAGATATAGACCGTACAGTGAGCCATATTTAGCAAGCTCTCAAATTTGAGAAAAAAAGATAAGGGGTATTCCCCAAATTTTTATATTGCATGATAATTTTGGCAAAGTAAACAATAGCGTTCAAATTCAGACTCCATTAACACAATTAATGCAATTTAATTCAGTTTAACATCTGTCAATTTTACAATTTATCATGCAAAAAAAAAAAAAAAAATTGTGGAAAACCCCTTATCATTTTACTCCAATTTGAGAGCTTGCTAAATACGGCTCACTGTATGGTGTATATCTCTTTGAAAATCAATAGTCAACTGAAACTTTTACATAAGTTGCTCCATAGATCTACTACCAAAATATTAAAAAATATAATTAATATATTTCGCGCATGCGCAATCACATTTGTTTTAATAAAACTGCTCAAATCTCATGGACTATTTGTTACATTTTCCCCACGGTTTGGCACCGTGCTTACTTTTTATTTTGTCAAACTTTCTGCAAGTTTCATGTAATTTGACACAGAACTTAGCGAGTTATAAGCAAAACACTTGCGAAAAATTTCGATTATTTAAAATAAATGCCCATATCTTCATGAATATTACTGCTATTCTGACGAAAGCGGGTGTAAGCATTGCGTATATAATTAAAAATGTTTTACGAAAGTTACAGGACATTTCGATCATTTTCTGATACAAAATGTTCAAAAGTGTGGTTTTTCTTCTTTAATTTTTTGACCGCCCCCTAATTGCCCCTAAGCCTGAATTTTGTTTCCTAAAAGTGAGTTTAAGTGTGTTTCCCATGGTACAAAATACAAAACAGCAAGTTTAATATTTCTTTAAGACTTTAAAAAAAATGTCTAACATCCAAAGTGTCAGGACACTTTTTGCTAGATAGTGTAGAATGTTGTTCATTTAGCGTAGAATAACAACATTATAAATTATTGATTTTTCTTTGATGTAGCTTAAAAATTGTATCACTATTTGAAATATTTTGATACGACAAACATAGCACTCGGCGCAATAAGATATATTTTTATTTTTAGCCTACTTTCCCGTAAAAGTAAAAAAAAATAATAAAGCATGAAAGAAGGCTTAATGTATCGTGAATATATCGTTAAAAATCAAGAAAAGTCAAAAATAAGTGAAGTAATTAAATAAAGATTGAAAAATAAAAAATTTGAAAGTAGGGTATTGAGATGGGGAAAAAGTGTGTCTGTCGGTCTGTCGGTCTGTCTGTCGGTCTGTCGGTCTGTCCCCCCCTAATAACTTTTGAACGAATTGTCCGATTCAAAAAATTCTTTTTGCATTCGAAAGATCTCGGCGAGGACATCTCATTTCTATATTTTACTTTTTGATTTGAACAATTTTTTGTTCAATTTTGAACAGTTCAAAAAATTTTAACATTAGCGCCTATGGACAAAATTGAAGCAAATTCTGTAAACTCTGGGCACAAGAGCCAAGTTCCTATTGCAAGCTTATTGAAAGGAGTTCTCGGCGTGAAATATTGATTTGAACAGTTTTTGTTCATTTTTGAACAGTTCAAAAAATTAACACAGAGCTTACGGGGAAATTTCAACCCTATATAAATCCTGATCTAACGGACCGATTTGCTTGGAACAAACTTTATCGGAAAGCTCTTATAACGTAGAACATGTAGAAATAGAAAGTTTATCCAGAACTTACGAGCCTATTTTGCTATGAAATTTTTTGATCGGGATTTTCAAGGATATTTCTCAGTGACTCAATGAGTGAAATAATGAAAGAATGAATGAATAAATGAAAGAGTAAAAGAATAAATCAATGAATAAATGAATGAGGAAAAGAATAAATGAATAAATTATTGAATAAATGAAAATATAAATAAATGAATGAATAAATACATGAATGCGTAAATGAATGAATAAACACTTGAATGAGGTAACGAATTAATGAATAAATGCATGGCTGAATGAATATGTATTATCCGTTGAAAAAGGTATATTTTCAATAATTAGAACTAAAGATAAATAAGAAAGAGAGAGAAAGAGATAGCTAGATTATAAATTTGAATTTGGTGTATACGGGAAAGTAGGCTCGTATAGTTCTAGACGGAACTTCTTGTTTCAAATTGTTATTATGATATGCCCTGACAAATTGCTCAACTTTTTAGTTTAAAAAATTTGATGGAAGAAAACTATTTAATTAAATTAATTAATTAATTTTCTGCACAGTAGAACATATTTTTATAATTGAAAGATTACACCCATGTAATGCTGTTTTGTTTTTAGAATGGCTCTTACAATGACCCTCACTTATACGGCCTATCATTTATAGGAAGGGCTTTGATTTCATTGCATTTTTAGCCTACTTTCCCGTAAAAGTAAAAAAAAAATAATAATAAAGCATGAAAGAAGGCTTAATGTATCGTGAAAATATCGTTAAAAATCAAGAAAAGTCAAAAATAAGTGAAGTAATTAAATAAAGATTGAAAAATAAAAAAGTTTTAAAGTAGGGTATTGAGATGGGGAAAAAGTGTGTCTGTCGGTCTGTCTTGGGCTTGGGCCCCCCCCTAATAACTATTTTAACGAATTGTCCGATTGGAAAAATTCTTTTTGCATTCGAAAGATCTCGGCGAGGACATCTCATTTCTATATTTTACTTTTTGATTTGAACAAATTTTTTTTTCAATTTTGAACAGTTCAAAAAATTTTAACATTAGCGCCTATGGACAAAATTGAAGCAAATTCTGTAAACTCTGGGCACAAGAGCCAAGTTCCTATTGCAAGCTTATTGAAAGGAGTTCTCGGCGTGAAATATTGATTTGAACAGTTTTTGTTCATTTTTGAACAGTTCAAAAAATTAACACAGAGCTTACGGGGAAATTTCAACCCTATATAAATCCTGATCTAACGGACCGATTTGCTTGGAACAAACTTTATCGGAAACCTCTTATAACGTAGAACATGTAGAAATAGAAAGTTTATCCAGAACTTTCGAGCCTATTTTGCTATGAAATTTTTTGATCGGGATTTTCAAGGATATTTCTCAATGAATAAATGAATGAGTGAAAGTATGAATGAATGAATAAATGAAAGAGTGAAAGAATGAATCAATGAATAAATAAAAGAGTGAAAGAATGAATTAATGAACAAATGAATGAGGAAAAGAATGAATGAATAAATTATTGAATAAATGAAAATATAAATAAATGAGTGAATAAATACATGAATGCGTAAATGAATGAATAAACACTTGAATGAGGTAACGAATGAATGAATAAATGCATGGCTGAATAAATGAAAGAATGAATGAGTGAGTGAATGAATATGTATTATCCGTTGAAAAAGGTATATTTTCAATAATTAGAACTAAAGATAAATAAGAAAGAGAGAGAAAGAGATAGCTAGATTATAAATTTGAATTTGGTGTATACAGGAAAGTAGGCTCGTATAGTTCTAGACGGAACTTCTTGTTAATGATGAAGCATGATCGATACTAGTCATCGTAAATTAGTTAATTCAATTAGCACAACTGCTATACTTTAAACTATTTTTTTAATATCTTGACAGCAGGGGTTGAATTCTATGATTATCATTAAATGTCCGTAGAAGAATTAAGAAACAATTGAGCAATCTTTATAACGATTCCCATTCATTTTAAAGTCCTGCATGCATTTGAAAGGGGAGGGGGATTAATTGAAAAACAAAGCTAATTCTTTTTTTTTTTTTTTAACGAAGCAATAGCCTCTTGCCTTATTTGATGAATGAAACCGTAATTTTTCAATTTTTCATCGTAATTGAGTTTCGACAGAACAAATTTTGTCTGTCAGTGTCAACGGAAACTCCTTCCATACCGATAGAAAAGAAATTTTTTTTTTCTTTCTAATGGGGTTGCAGTATTGGTCCTCAACCATTGTAGACCTGGTGCGTCCCCAGAGATTGGTACCAACTCTTTCAGCCCTGACATCCTTTTTGCCACGAAATTCTCCATGGGGAGTCTCCCTGGGGAGGATTAACGCACGGGAGCTTCCATTGAAGTAATGCAACTCGTGGAAACCCAATCCAAGCCTTCGTCCCTTTGACTAACATGGGGTGGTCAAACAGGAGAGATTGGCGGGTTGGCGACTTAATATTTAGTAATGCTTTTCACCCGGGGTTACTTTTTTTGTTTAACTGCCCCAGTATTGTATGTGTGATGTTGATTGACACAAAATGGCGCAGATTGAATTGATCAAGTCGAAAAAAGGAAAAGGTAGTGGATTCTGATATCTTTTCCGTTGAAAATGGGGAGGGTGGGGGGGACGCAAAGCACCTTCGTTTACCACAGTTAGTTCACATTAAAACACACATTTAAAAATAACTTGTGCGGGACTTAATATATATATTCTAAGAATCTTTTGCAAAAATAATATCCACAGCATGCAAAAGCTGTGTCTAAGTATCATTATACACATACCACATGCCAATGAATGTAATAAAAAAAAAATATTTATACCTGAAAACAGCATTAAATATTTGCCAATATGTCTTATATTGTGAACTATTGATAAAATTATAAAAATTTATCGTAAACTATAAGCAAATGCTAGGAGATTGCTTGATTGCAACAAAACACTTATATTACACATGACACGTGACATCGCAGGAACATAAAAATAAGCTAAAGATACTAAGTTTTCAGCATGTACATATTGAATTGTTTGAAACACTTAAAATCGTAATTATAATAATAAAGTCTTTGTAAGTTTAAAGAGTACCATGTTTTTCGCAAAATAGCACATCTTTTTTCTGTCCTCTATCTCGTTTTGTTATTTTAATTCTAAAGTAAATTATTGCACTCATATAAAAATATGTTAATAAAATAATTTTTGGAAAAAAACAGAACCGACTTCAAACTATAAATTGCGCTAAAAAGTAAAAAATAAAATGATTCTTTAAACAACTTCGATACGACTTTTAAACATAATTTTTGAAGTCGGTGCAAAATTATGACAGTCTAATTGTAATCACTCCATACGTTATTTTACATTGAAACTGTTGCAAACTCTACGCCATTTGTATTTGGTTTATAGTTACAAAAGGAATCCATCATGCACCGACTTCAAAAGTTATGTTTAAAAGACGCATCGAAGTTGTTTAAAGAATAATTTTATTTTTTACTTTTTAGCGCTATTTATAGTTTGAAGTCGGTTCTGTTTTTTTATTTTATTCTTTTTAGTGTAAATACATTTGTATATAAATACTCTATTTTTGAAACATACATATCAAAGGGGAAACCTTCTTTGAGGGAATGACACTAAAAACTAACCGTTCGTATGATAAATTTCGTTTTGAAATCGATTTTAAAGGGTCACTAGAGCAAGCAAACTTATTGGATTTAATATCTTCTTCAGAGAAGTCTTCAGTCTATTTCTTGTTATAATTGCTTTTAATATTACATCTTAATGGCAACAAACTCTTTTTTAACAATGAGTTTCATGTTTATTAACAATTTTCCCAACAAAGAAAAATCAAGAATAGCCTTTCCAAATAAAATGAAAAAATACTTATTTTTCACCCATAACGTTTTTTTCTAAAAAACAAATGCAGTCAAATTGATGTGCGATATTTGAGTTAGACGACCCTCTATCGATCAAAGAAAAAATATTCAAAATCGGTTCATTCAGTCCAAAGTTATGGATGAAAAAGCAAAAAAATGACCATATTTCAGCCCGTAACTTTTTTTCTAAATATCGAATATGGTCAAATCAAGGTATGGGACCTATGGGAAACCTTCCTCGATCGATTAAAAAAAAATTCATGAAAATCGGTTCATCCGGTAAGCTATGAGTGGACAAAAAAAAAAAAAAAAAAAAAAACGACATACATACAATATGAATGTATAACCTCCTTCCTTTGTGAAGTTTGTTAAAAACTTCTAAAATAATCAATTTTAATTATTAAAGTTTTAAGTAAGTATTATTATAATTTAAAGGGCTATTGTTTTTAACAGGAGCATTTACACAAAGAACCTCTCAAATCACAATCTAGTAATGTAGCTCAATGTTTATATTAGAACTGAAATTTAATTTTACAGTAGGAAAAAAATAAGACACTTTGTGTCGCTCTCTTTTTTTTGGCTAAAACCAAGGCCGTTGGCCGTAGATAGATTTTTTTTTTGGGGGGGGGGGGGGCTGACTTTGAAACACTTACGTTGAGGAAAATTTCAGCGAGGAATATATGCTACATTGCGAAAAAGTTCGGGATTTCCGGGGGGGGGGGGGCACGTGGGCCGCCCCTCTAGATACGGCCTTGGTTCACAGTTTAACAAAAGAAAACTTTAAAAACTGCTGAATTTTTCATTTTTGCTTTCCAACCAGCACATCGGTTTTATTTGAAAAAGAATTTCAATTTAATTTCTTGCAGCATGAAAAGGAACCTAGGCTGAAAACTAACTTATTTATTAATAGCTAAACATACTTGCAAGTAAACAATGACGTAGCTAGACCCGGATTTTGGGGGGGGGGGGGTTCTTCGGGAGAAGTGAGTTAATTTCACTGTTTTACTACAGGAAAAATTAATAGAATTCTAGACAATTTTTACCATTTTAGAAGAGTTTCTTCGGGAAAAGTGAGCTACTTCATTGTTTTACAGGAAAAATTGGTCAAATTCTAGATAATCTTCCCCATTTCAGGCGGTTTCTTCGGGAGAAGTGAACTAATTTCATTGCTTAACAAGAAAAATTGGTCAAATGCCAGACAATCTTCACCATTTCAGGGGGGTTTTTATCTCCAAACTCCCCCCTTATCTACGCCGGTGCAAGTGAAACATAAAAAGCAACGTAGTTAAGTATAAATTATCAGCTCAAAAAGCAGACACGAGTTTCGGAATTCTTTTTTCAATGCAAAAAGAAGTGAGCAAGGGAAAACAAAACACAGTAAAAGTGATATTATTAATGTTTACTCACGTTATTATGAAAATAGTCGACACCGCAGGACGAAGCACTTCAACATTCTCTAGATTTATGATAGACACCTTGATTTTCTGGTGCAGTGGTCGGGCACTGGCGGACCGTGGTTCATATCCGGCGCGAAAAGTTAAAAACTGGACCTAATTCTATTATTTATTTTTTTTCGTGGAAAGTATACATATAAAAAAAGACAATTTTTTCCGAATTTCAAGTTGCTCAGAAAGTACTGGCTACAAAATAAAATTATGGGTCACCAGGGAAGGCAAAAAGCCAGGGCCCGACTTGCAAGTTTTCATTCGCACGGCACTTTCAATGTTTCCTGCCCCTTTGAATAGTTAACTTATATATATATATATATATATAAACATATATATATATGGGTCATTCTTTGTCAAGTGTGCTAGGGGTCCCCACTCGACCCTCTCCAATTTTGATGAAATTTTTATGGCATGTACATATCGCTTATAGAAATGAACAGTGTCATATCTGCAAAAAAACGTTTTTTTGGTTTTTATATCAAAATTTTCAGATTTTTGAGCTCTTTATATTGGGAACACTGTTTTAAGTAAATGTTCAAAAATTAAGGCTAGAGAACACTAGTGTCACTATGCGTTTTGGCTGGAACCGCCAATTCTCACATGTCAACACCGCCTTATTGCAGAATAATTCGGTTGGTTATAGAATTTCAACTGGATAGCTTCTCAATTTTTGCAAGTACAATGTTTTATCAGCTTTAAATTCAAAACCCATGTAGTTTAAATACTCATAACACATGGAACTACTGACGTAACATCCGATACGACAGTATTCATTTCAATTTTTCATTTTTTGACGTCCTTCATTAAGATGAATACCGTCGGATTGGTAGATACGGCAGTTTCCATTTCTGATTTATTGTTACATTTCAGCAGTTTTGTCGAATAAACTTATGGTTGATTGCTGCATAAGGCAGTCTTCATTTCAATGTTTTTATTTATTTGGTTGCTTTGTTAATGGTGCTGCAGCACAACTATCACAGTAATGTGCATTTCATAAAAAATAATTGGAATTGCGTTCCTATTTTAAGTTCTAAATTGTAAGAATTACGTTCTTATTTCCTAAGTAAATCAACTTTTATATTTTTATATTTTTTTTTACTTTTTCTTTTAAATACTCTTTATCTTGCTTTTTTTTCAGGTAACTTATAGGTAGTATGAAGGCCTAATTAAAGCTTATATTAATCAAATAATATAAACATGTTCTAAGGGGAAAAGTCTAAATAAAAAATAACAAAAATATTAATCGGAGACAAGTAGTTTTTAATGACTATGACAGTGTTAGCCCCATTTAATTACAGGAACGAACAGTACTTAGTCACTGTACTACTTTTTAATAACTTACAAACTGTATTTTTTTGGTGCAATACTGTCATAACTGCATTTTTTACAGTTATTTCTAACTTTATGACATCTTTTAACATCCATCATGTCAGAGAAATAAGCAATAATTATTTTCCAAACAAAATTGATTGTAATAATAATTAAAACTAATAAGATAATTAAATAAAACCAATTGTAAAAAGTTTAAACTCTTCTCCTGAAAAATGTGCATTTTGCAGATATGACACTGTTCATTTCTATAGGCGATATATGCCTTAGATGGAGCCGTGCCAAATTACAGCTCGATAAGTTGTATTTTTTTTTTAGTTGGGCCACTAGCCATGGTTTTGCAAAGACGCCTTTCTTCATGTCTCAACCGAAATGACTGAATCGTCTACTGTGTTCTTATATTGATCATGACCTAAGCGGACTAACACAGTGAAACTTGGTGATCCTGCTAAACATTTGGGGCATAACAGCCTACTAGTACAACGAAAGCTTAATGTATTTTAGATTTTTCACATTTTGCTGCCAAATTAGCTCATTTGTGTCGATGTGGTGGATTTTGATCACACTTTGCCAGCTCGTATCTGTTGATAGGAATACTTTCTGAACTGAATCCTTTACTTATTTGCACCCTGCTGGCATGTTATAAAGGTGTGCAAGTGGCACTTTGATTGCTCAATTAACTCCCGAGTACTGTAATGTAAATTATGAAAATATTTAAACTTACATATTTTTATTAAAAAATTAAATGCTTGCAATACTTTTCATATATAATCGATTCGTTGACATTTATTTTGAAGTAAAAATTTCAATAAAACATTTTAGTATGCCATGAGAATTTACATTTTGAATTATGTGCGTATTCATTCGATGGCGAATTTTTTGAAGAATTACAATATTTGTGTATGCAGGATATTGCATTGTATTTTGATTACCTGATCATTTTGGCCAAGGGAGGCTTTCACAGAAAAAAGGGCCATCGAACATTCGCGACACACATTTCAGTACTTTGGCTACACATCTGTGGGTTGCAAAAAATATGCAAATATACTGCATTAATTTTTGATTTAATTCAAGAGTTTGAAAGTAGATTTCAAGATTTCCGAAATAGGAAAGGAAGAGTATTTCAGAATATTTTCTACCCAATTTTCTCTAGAAATAAATAAATATCCTCTAAATCTTCAAATGGAATGCATTGAACTGCGAAGTGACATTCAATTCAAGAAAAGTTTGGGAATGTTTCTTTACTGGATTTTTATAAAGATTGCTTACCCCGCGATAAATATCCTAATTTTTACAATCACGCTTTGTTATGTTTTCAGCTTTTAGCCCAGTACCTATGTTTGTGAACAATTCTTTTCAAGAATAAAACATACAAAAAACAAAAATAGGACAAAGATCACTGACAAACATGCCCTTGAAAATGCATTAAGAATTGCAACCTCAACCATTGAACTCGATATCTATTTGTTTATTCAATAAAAGCAAATTCATCCTTCTCATGAATTGGAATTTTTTCCATCTTTAGGAAATCCAAAATAAATGAATCGAAACTTAACAAATTTAAAATAAATATGTACTTACACGTATCTAACTCAAATTTATAAAAAGAATGTAATAAAAATAAATTAATTAATTTTAATAATACTACATAGAGTTAAATTTTAATTTCAATTTGTTGAAAACATATTGTATGTGCGACCCAGCATTTATTTTTTTTTGCTGTGTGGCCCTTAAACGGTCATATAGTTTTTAGTCAAATATTATATGAGCCAAAATATTAGCTTCAATTTGGAAATTAAAATTAATAATTCTATGCACCAAATTTTCATAAAATGTTCGTTTTGCATCATTGTAACTAGTATTAAAAAGGGAAATACACATGCAAAAAGAAAAAATAAAGCTTTCAGAAGCCTTTATTTTATTAGATTGAAGAAAATACTTCTCTTTTTGCATCGACAAAAAACACGTGGTGTGAGAAAAATACCTGAAAATCCCTGAACTATTTGATTGACACCTAAACCAACCCACTCATTTGAGCAAGTCACCTTGGCTTCAGAGAAACGTTTTTCTGAACTTTGTTATTGCCACTAAATGTACTTTATCGCTTTTTTGGCGCGAGACAGCAATTTTACTGCCATCGTGGTCATTAATGGCGGACAACTGGTCCTGTGTATTGAATTGTAAACTTTGAAGATTACTGAGGGCTAGCTATTGTTGGAAGAATTCGTGGCTTACCGCTTGGTCGAATTCGTGGCAAAAAGTGCGTAGCCCTTTCAGCGGCACCACAATGAGTGTGGTACCATTGCCGCAATTTTTTTGACGCTCAGTTTCCCTAGATGGCGGCACCTGAGCACTCGTTGATGCAATCGGCATTAGAAATTTAATTTAGCCGAGGGTATCCATGACAAGGAGATCTTTGACATACCACATACTCATACGACATGGGCGCAGACGATTTTCTGAATCTTGAAAATCCACCGACTTGGGCCAGGTTAGAAATTGCGATATTGGGCGTACGAGGCTTGCGCCTTACGACTACGCCACCCTGCAGACAGAAAAGAATAGTAAAACGAAGAAAAACCAAATCGAGAGAGTGGCTTTGATGTCTGAAAGAGGGAAGATGACCCGCCGAAATTCATCAGACCCCTCAATAAACACGTTGCATGAAAAAGATAATATTACGCACTAAACACCGAAATACTGGTCGAATTGCATGATTAATTAGCCGTGGTCATCAAGATGAAAACAATTTTACAAAATAAATAACTGAAATTTGAAAAAGTTATCCGATATTAGAATTATTATTTTTATGAATTATCATTTTATGAACATATAAATAACATTTTTTAAAGATGGAAGAAATGTATATATTGTACTTACTGACTACTTGCGCTATTGCCGAATATTTCTACTGCACATAAAATTTATTAAAAGAAGGAATTTTTTGCCCCTACAAAGACACTAAATGTCGATCAGGCTGCCTATTGTTCAAAAATACTCAATCTGGTTATTTCTGGGGCTGTCTTTTACTTATTTGGAGAACTTTCAGATGATTGCAGATAATTATTAGGAACAAAAAAACTTTTTTTTTAGATTATTATTCATGACTAAGTTGACAATTTTTGAGAAGACACAACGCTGAGAACCGAGAAAATGACGCTTTGGAATAAGCGTTGTGGCCAAATTGTGGTCATGAAGAATGACCACAATTTGAGACCAACGGCGGGGGACCGGTCGGTAATAAAGACGGAGAAAGAGCTTCGGTGAAAATGGAGCTTTTGACCGTTGTCCATGAAACGACTTCGGTGAATTGTCTTCGTCAGCGCTCTTTCAAGGGATTGCTTCCTGGGAACCCTTTGCTTTTCTGCCGACACAGAGAATAGTCAGTGTCAATGGGCGGGTTCTAATAAGAGAGATGGCAGCTGTTACTTGAGTAAATTAACAGGGCTTGGGGTACCTCCATACTTTTCGTATCAGTGCTTTTTGTTACTTGACCTTTTAGCCACATGCCATTCAGAATCTTTTGAAATACTTATTGACATTGATGGACAGTCGGACGCGGAAATGACTTTATAGACTATTTAGAAGTTACTACCTATTATCTCCAACTGCAGCAAGGAAGCAACCTTCTTCCCTGGGAAGCAAAACAAAAATATGCCTAGGGGGTGCAGAAGAAGCCGAAACCAAACCTCACTCTGTGGCCGTAACGCTTTCTGTCCCCCCGCCCTTATTAAGGGCGGTAAATGGGACTTTTCGAAAAAAAGAAAAACTTCGCCCTGTTTGCAAAAAAAAAAAAAAAAAAAATTGCGTTTTGTTCAGATGGGAATTCGGACTTTTTGCCGCCCTCTGAACAGTGCCGCCCGGGGCGGACCGCCCCTACCGCCCCCCCCCTAGTTACGCCACTGGTGCATCCCATGTTTATTTCTGGGGGCGGGTTATACACCGAACTTAATTTTTTTGGAAGGAATTTCTCTTCCTCCCGACTATACAACGATGCGGGCTATATACCGATAATTACGGTATTTCCATTTGTAATCGAAAAACGCAAACAGCCAGAGCCTTACTAGCTAAATTATTGATAAGTAAGAAAATAATTGAGAATCAGTTTCGATTAAAAACTTTTGGGAACTTTACTAATTTAGTTTGTGTGTGGAAAGTCTACAGACATTGGGGGGGGGGGGGGGGGGAAGAGACGATTATCAAATTTTATTAATAAAAATTTAGTCGTCAAAATTGACGACTGGATATGAGATTGTGGCCTTCAAATTAAAATTTCTTGTTGCAATAATGACTAACGACGACTAGTTTCGAACCTTGATGCAAAATTCTGTTTCACGCTTCTGGCAAAGGAACGATCCGTGTAGAAGAAACGATAGAGGTTAAATTCCGTGGTTTTTCGGGTACTTAATTCTGTTTTGTAAATAAGAAAATATTGTTCTACAAAAATTTCGATGGAACATCGAAAAAAAAAAAGAAATCTCAAAGCTTGATTGAATTTTTTATAATTGACGAAAAAATATAGATTATGAATGAATTCGTCCTCACGATGAGAAGTCATTCAAATAAGCTTGTCCAAAGGAACTTGGATTTTATATCCAGGGTTTATAAAATTTGCTTCATATTTACCCAGTACTGATAAAGACTTTTTGAGTTGTTCAAAATTAGCGAAAACTTGCTGAAATCAAAAAACAAAATATGGAAAGGAGATGTATTCGTCAAGATTTTTCGAATAAAAAAAAATGGAATCGGACAATTCCCTCAAGAGTCATTGGGGAGGGAGGAGACAGACTGGCAGACAGACACACCCCCATTTTATTCCTCTCAAAACCCTACTTTCAAATTTTTTATTTTTCAATCCTCATTTAATTACTTCACTTATTTTTTATACTAACGAATATTTTTTTGAAATTAATGTTGCCATTACACCTCATAACAAACCTAACTAATTGCTTCCCACGGGGAAAATCAGAGTAGAGCTGTCGAAATTTGACCGTAATTCATTGATCTTTTCAAGTTCAGTCCCGAGCACTTTAAACAACTTTTAGACATTTTGGTTCTTCTCTTTGACAACAGTTTGCTTTGTTTAAATATTTCATTTAACGATAACCTCTCCTCTGTGAGACTGATTCGCCACTGAGTTTGTTGTTTAATTTGATGCATTTGTAACACATATTATACATAAATTTCATCTCTCTGCACTCCTTCCACTGTAAAGAAAATAGAAATAAAAATTTTCATGCCACCCTAATAATATTGAATAAATTAGAAATCCAATCCTTCCTTAGAAAAATCCTTCTTCTCAATTTAACCAAGAATTTAAAACGCTGAAGAAAAACAACAGACTCGCGAAACATTGATTCGAAGCAAAATACCGCATCACCGCACGTATTACTTCACTTTATATTATATTAGACATTGTCGTGGACAAACAATGTCATTTACTTATCATACATATATATTTTGGAAATTAATTAACTGACACCTCAAGATTAGTATTATTTTGCTCTGACATTTATTTAATCTATTATATTTTCTCTTTTATTTTGTCCTTGATACTTGTTTGAATTATTAATAGTAAAATGTGTATAATTAAGCCCAATATGTTCATTTTATAAGGCTAATGAATAAATGGGCAAGTAGGACAGAATTATAGACATTTAATATAAAAACAAACTGCATTTATTAAAAAAATAATCCAAAAATAAGAAATTGCACCAATTTTAGAAAAAACAAACAAGCAAACATACAAGATCAACATACACCAGTATTTCAGCATAGCAGTTGTGAAGCAATGAACTACAGAATATGAAAAAGATTTGCAACGTAAATTCTGTCACAAATCAAATCCCTGAGATCAAGATTCAATTTAATTACCAAAACCCCCCCTAAAAGTCATTTTTTTATGAAAGTAATTTTTTCTGGTAATTTTTATGCTGCAAATTACCAGGGGCGCCCCCAGAGGTGCAGTTAGCAAGGGTGACACCCGGGGCGGTTATTGATGGTGTCTCCCCATGGAAAAGATTTAAAAGAAAAAAATTATATAAGCTCGAATTATGCATTGTGATGCAATACATTAAAAAAAATCATCACAACTTTGAAACAGAAAAAAAGGGGGAGGGGGAATGCCATTCTCATCATCGGCGTCATAATATTTAAGGTATTTCTTGACGGCAACGGTGTGTCTAGCAGTTAAACAAAAGTTGAATATATTTTTGAAAGGAAACACTTTTCCAAGTTGAAAATAAACATAAATTTATGGAAAAAATTATCCAATTTGAGGTACGTTTAACGAAGCTTTTAAGGGGTTTTTTTTCGTCGTGGCTGGGTGTCACCCCTGAACGGGTGGCATCCGGGGCGGGCCGTCCCCACAGCCCACACTTAGCTACACCACTGGGTGCCCCCCAGAACAATGGTGCTCCCCTGAAGAACCACGGCCCCC
Source organism: Octonoba sinensis (assembly GCA_038502835.1). NCBI lineage: Eukaryota > Metazoa > Arthropoda > Arachnida > Araneae > Uloboridae > Octonoba > Octonoba sinensis. The sequence goes on along the minus strand of CM076606.1, from coordinate 104,878,229 downwards.
CCCTCCCCCCAAATATGCCAAACAGTCAACCAAGCCCCAAAAGCCCCGGAAACGAACAATTAATAATTGCTAATGATTTATGATCATTAGCAATTAATAAAAATCTGTCTACTTAGGAGTAAATTTATTAATGTAATCAAATTTCCAAGAGTCAAAGAGAGAAGCATCAAAAGCATTCAGGAACAAATAATTTTTAAATTTTACGTATGTGAAATATGACACCACATAATTTCTAAACTAACTCCTTTGTGGGATTTCTTTTCAAATTTCTGGTCCAAACAAAAGCAACTTTTTTTTTAATTTTCAATGTGCAAAATGATTTTGAAACCGAAAAGGAAACACTACTGCAAAATTATGAAAAACGTGGCATTAGTATCACAATTTCTGCATGCCAGAACCGATAATTTTACTTAAGAGGATGAAATTTTTCTCTTTATCTCATGACATGCAATGCAAACCATATAGGCATAAAAACGGCGAAAGTGTGAAATATGGCGCCAACCATGAAGGGGTTAAATACAATAAATAAAAAGTTTGAAAACACATGTAAAATTTGTAATCATAAAGATTAAATGATGATTTGAAATAGTATACGAAAATCAAACATATGATTGAGAATACTAATTTGAAGATTTGAAAAATTCAGCAGTTCAATAAATTAAAATGCTTACAATTGGCAATAGCACACAGGGTTTTAGGATAATATGACAAATAATCTTAAAAACTAAATTTCTGTGTACTCCGCTGCAGTAATTGAAATGCATACAAATATTATTCAGCCCTTTTAAATAAATTTGCAAGGAGAATTTTCATTTTCAAGATGCAAATTCACTTAAAAAATTTTGATCAGTAAAAAAACATTACTTTTGCATTTTGTAATTGACATATATTATATATATACTCAAAAACATCATATGCAGGAATATATATTCCTGTATATGCAGGAATACAGCATAAATATATAGAGACATTGAGAAGGATTGCTTGAGGAAAGGGGTGCGGAATTCTGGAATAACATTAGTGGATTCTGATGGAAGGATTGCTGGAGGAAACGCATGGGTGCGGAATTCTGGAATAAAATTAGTGGGTCCCGGTGGAAGGATTGCTTGAGGAAAGGCATGGGTGCGGAATTCTGGAATAACATTAGTGGATTCTGATGGAAAGATTGCTGGAGGAAACGCATGGGTGCGGAATTCTGGAATAAAATTAGTGGGTCCCGGTGGAAGGATTGCTTGAGGAAAGGCATGGGTGCGGAATTCTGGAATAACATTAGTGGATTCTGATGGAAGGATTGCTGGAGGAAACGCATGGGTGCGGAATTCTGGAATAAAATTAGTGGGTCCCGGTGGAAGGATTGCTTGAGGAAAGGCATGGGTGCGGAATTCTGGAATAACATTAGTGGATTCTGATGGAAGGATTGCTGGAGGAAACGCATGGGTGCGGAATTCTGGAATAACATTAGTGGATTCTGATGGAAGGATTGCTGGAGGAAACGCATGGGTGCGGAATTCTGGAATAAAATTAGTGGGTCCCGGTGGAAGGATTGCTTGAGGAAAGGCATGGGTGCGGAATTTTGGAATAACATTACTGATGGAACTGATGGAAGTCAGTATACAAAGTCGGGATGAAGTCATATCATATCCACAGAAGGAATCATAGGTGAAGGTATGACTCTTGGATGCCAGAAAAAATCTGAGACAAGGTCAACCCAGTGCGTATCGGGAGTAGCAGGTGGGAGCAGAGAATGTTCAGGAGCAGCATCAAAACTTGAATCTTCATTGGAATTTAACGGAGGCGGTGGGAGGCAATGATAACGTCTCCCTTGAACGAATTCTAGCTCCAGCGAATTTGGAATGAAACTCGTCATGAGTTCCAAGCTGTCAAGTTGTGAGCGAAGAGACTCCCACGTGATTCCAAAGAGACTTTTTTCTTTGTGGCAAGTGAAGATAAACTTCTCCCAGATTTTCCTGAAAAAAAATGCAAAACAAAATTTCCTCTAGATCAATTTTTTGAATGAAAAAATGATATGTCGATTAAGATAAATCAAGATGTAACCATTGAAAAAGCGTAAACATGTTGTATAAAAGGTGTTTCTTCCGCAGCAATTTTAGAATGCAGGCATGGAATCTTTAAGAAGAGGAAATGGATTATGATGTTAAACACATTGCCTTAATTGTTTAAAAATTTGTAAACAGGTCAATGATAAAATTTTAAATAAATACTTTGACCGTTTTAAATAAAACTTTGACCATCGAAATATCCTTGTGCCAAAAGTGAACCACAAAAAAATACATTTCAGTAAATACATACCAAAGAATAGCATCTGAAAAGAGCAATATAAGTGTGGTAGACATTTGGCACACAGAAATACTTGACACTAAAATTGAGAAAAGCTGCAAAATTGCCTGATTTTGAAGGCCCTTTAATGTTTGCGCCAAAGTGACCAGGCATGAAACTAGCTGGAGAAGAGGCATTTGATGCAGTAAAAGAACATTAAATTCCCAGATCTGTGGCTATTTATTCAACTGTTATATAATAAATGGCTTTATACTTTGCGGAACGAGTGTCGAAAACTCTGTCTTCGATAAGTATTACTGTTAAATTTATAAATATCACGTTGATATATTGGTTGACACACAGTACTGAATGAGACCGCAATTGTTTCAGAACAATTGGATTTAGGAGGATTTATCTGATTATATAATATTTCAAACAAAGATGAGGAATATTTTGCCTCACATTTATATTCCTCGTATCAAGAAACAAAATAAATTTAGCCCTACGCAGATAAAATATGCTAAAACTAGAATATTTTTTCAAGAAATGAAACATATCTACATAATAATTATCTGTGTATAGCCCGCGGGTTATCTACAAAAATTCATTTTTTTACTACCTGCAGGCAGTATAACGATGCGGACAATACATGAAATTAAAAAAAAAAAATTACTATTAGAAAGAAAACTACCGTTCAAAAATATCGAAATCTCTTTTCCTGCAAAACAAAATGCAGAGAAATAAATCGTACCTTTCGAAACAATGGTCCAAAGCAGATTGGGGCTGGGCCGCTACAGGCGAATATATTGTTTTCTAGGGGTGTATCCCATCGTTTTTTTTTCTGCGTGCGGGTTATACACCGAACTTAATTTTTTTAGAATTAATCTTTCTTCCTGCGGACCCGCTTCCAACGATGCGGGTACCGATAATTACGGTAAATGCTTTGTGAGTTAAATTTATGTGCACCAAAACTATCAGAAGAAATTCTTACAACTGTAATTTAGTAAAGACAGAAAAAACAAAACTTCTTCAAAGACTTAACACATACTGCAGTAAAACCAGGTAATACCACGCCTCAGTATACCGCGGAATCGGGTATAGCGCGGTTGCTATCATGTCCCCCGACGTTTAAACCACCCTTTATCCCTACAAACCACCCTTTGTATTCCAGATTTCTTTGTAAAGTGCGTGCATCCCCTTCCACACAAATCTACTTTTTCTTAGAATCTCTCATCCTTCATAATCTCATGTTGATAACTTAAGAAGATTTTTAAGCCCACATTTTCTCAGAACACAATTGTTTTTGTTGCGGTTGATATGGTTTTAGCTTAGGAGTCTCAAAGAACATACAAATTTAATATGAATAACTTATCACTCGATAGACTAACCGCTCAGTTGAGAAATGTGCCTCTTGCACGTCACTTACAGCAAATAAAGTGGCAGAAAACAAGAAAAGAAGCAATTATACAATAGAAGAAAAGTTAAGAGTCATTGATGAAGTTAAAAGTCGTGCAACAGGAGCGAGTATATTTCGTGAATATGGTTCCGCGGTACAGTTTCATTGTATCGCGGTTATGTTATAACGCGGGTGCAAAACATGTCCCCCGACACCCGCGTTTTAACGGGGTTTTACTGTATTAGAAAGAAATAAGAGACATTTTTTACACGTATTTATCATAAATGCAGATATGGTTTAATTATTCAGGAAGATAACTTACCGGCATTTGCCAACTGAACACAACGACAAGGGATCTCCAACAACAGCCACTAAGGATTGAGCCCTGGGGATGGCCGTGTTCACCAGTCTTTCATTAGACAGGAATCCGTAGTCGAAATTAGATTCCGAGATGGCGCCACACGTGTTTCTTGTCCTAACAGCACTTAAGAAAAGGACTCGAAACTGCTTCCCTGAAAATAGTGTGTCTGTCAGTGAAGAAATAATAAAATAATGGATGCATAGTTTTTAAAGAAAACTGTGTTAAAAGCACGACATAACAATAACAATTTTAGACACGTGTTTCGGGGTTCAAGGAATCCTTTTTCCAGTGGAGAAAGACGTGAACATATGGATACAAAGACATCCAACGAAGCTTAAAACGCTTTTTGCTTAGACCGAAGGAAAGAGCTTTTTTACCGGATTTCTTTCGATCCATAGACGTTCTCATGCTTTTTTCATTGAAAAAGGGGCTCCTTGTATCTCCAAAACACGTTTCTGCAATTTTTATTGATATTTTGTGCTGTTAGCTTTGTTTTCCGTAAAAAAAAAGCTGAACTTTTTTCTACATTTTAATGAATGTATCTTCACGATAAGTAATTCGTATAAAGTGTATACATTTCTTTGTTTAATTATTAATGAATTTATCTTTAAAACTCCCTACACAAAAAAAAAAACTGGGGAGTGTGATATGCTTGCAATGAATTACGAAGAAGAATTCGAAAATACAAATAATGGACTCTTTAACTCAGTGGCGTAGCTAGACCCGGGTTTTAGGGGGGGGGGGGGAGTTTCTTCGGCAGAAGTCAGCTAATTTCATTGTCTTCCAAGAAAAATTGTTCAAATTCTAGACAATCTTTACCATTTCAGAGTGGTTTTATACCCAAAACCACCCTCTTATCTACGCCAGTGCTTTAACAGCTTTCGAATATTTGAAAAATCAGATCATTGCGTTTTCTCAGAAAGACTCAAGAAAAAAATAAAATAAAATAACTAAAATAAATTTTGAAAAAAAGAAGAAGACAAAAAGAAAAAAAATTCCTGCCGTTTTGTTACAGTTTGGTAAAATTAATATTAAAATTGTCCGCTGGTTGCTTACGCTTGTGTGAGCCAGTTTTAACACAACCCACACTTCCTTTTACGAACCACCATCAGTAGTGTCGCAAGCTTCACTTGAAATACAGTAGAGCCTCGGTTATCCGATCCCCGATTAACCGGGTTAACCAAGGTACATTTGCCCTGGTTTTTTTTTTTTTTTTTTTTGGGGCCGATGGCGGCGTCACTGACTCACGTCAGTCATCCAATGGCATAAGTTGAATTTAAATTTTATTTTCTGGTGATATAAAGACTTAGAACAACAGTCAGAGACAATTTCAACAGACCTTTTACGGCTACAACCTTTGCGTAAAACGGCAGAAAAGAAGCGAGCGAGTTCCCTTGAACAGAAAACAATATAGTATATACATTAAAACCTGTAAAGTTGACCACCTTCGTAAGTTGACCACTTTTGTCAGGAACGGATCTAGCCCTTCACCCACTATCTCACCCTCTATAAGTTGACCACTAAAGTACTCCACCGCAAGTGGTCAACTTACCTGGTTTCACTGTATATAGACTTCTTCAAGAAACAACTTTAATTGTAACATGTGCTCTACTGATGTGTACATGTAAAATTAGATATTTGTATGTATGTAAAATAATTTTTTCATTTCATAATATGTACAGTGAATGCCTTTTTCGTTGCATATTTGACGACATTTTCATTTATTTCAACCCATATTTCCATCTCGATTTGGACAGAGTCCGTGTTATCCGAGGTAACCTCGGTCCACATCACCTCGGATAATCGAGGATCTACTGTATCTTCATAGTTTTCATCTGAATTGGACTTAGGTCAAAAAAAAACAAACAAATGAACTTACTTTGCACGTTCGGAATTCTCTCCACGGAAAAATACCCAACAAGTTTTTTTTCTTCAACTCACTTCTAATTCGAGCTACCTAATGCAAGCAAAAATAGAGCAAAAATAAAAAGAGCTCACTAAAGATAGACAAATATATTGACTGGTAGGTACACAAAAAAAAGGGAAAAGTAAGGAAATTAAAAATTTTATCCCCGAAGTTTAAAAATAATAATGTAAAGCCATTCACTATTAAGGGAGTGTCTGGAATGTTCTAAAACAGTGGGTTTTTTAATAACTTTTTTAAAAAGGGAAAAAAATGAAGTTATTGAATTTTGGAGGTATGATTTTACAATATTTAACGAATACAAAAGAAATTCTTTTAAGTAAAAAGAAATGTGAAATTAAAACTTTTGGACCCATTTTTATGTGTTATAATAATTGTTTAAATAAACTTTTTGACGAGCTTTTTTAGTTCACTTAGAAGAGAATTCAATACAGAAGAAAAGAAAACCTCGGTTCAGTTAAATGAGAAGTTTAGTTTTTTTGCTCTCACGCTCGCCAATCAGGAAGAAGACGCCCCTAAAATAGGCTGACAAATCTGGTTACATAACTTTTTGTTGTTGTTGTAATATATGTATACAAAACTATGTCGAAAAAGTCAATAATTTCATTTCTTTTTTTCCCTTCTAAAAAAACTGGCTGTCTTAAGCATTATGGTTCAGGACACCCCCTTAAATTTTAATTATTGCCCAAATCATTGGAGTTCGAAATACTTACTAGATCTTAAAAATTCAAGTGAAATTTTTCTATTTTGTTTAGACGCTAACTGACGTTTGAGCAATTTTTCTACTTTTTAAAATATTCGTTAATTTCAACTCAGTAAACCCGAGAGTCACAAGAGTTACCGTTTTCTTGAAGCGGACAAGCCCAATTTATCACTCTGTAAACACTAAAACTCCCTGTTCAATCCAACTTCCCTTTCTTCAAAAAGGTTGTTTAAGGAATCTTGTACATTTTAAAAATTTAGTTTAAATTCAATAAGCCTGAGTGAGCCCAGTAAGGGTTTCAGTCTGTTTTCGGGAAGCGAACGAGCACAATTTAATTCTGTCAATACTAAAATTTCATGTTAAGTTCAACTGCCCTTTCATCAGAAAGGACGCTCGAAGTATCTTCTTCATTTTTAAAACGCCCTAATTTAAACTCAATAAGCCCAAACTTCTCTAGGGTTACTTTTTCGAGAAGCCAACAAGCCAGAGTGTCTCCCTCAACCTTCTATAAGCCATCAAATTATATGTTGAACTAAACTGCTGTTCCTAAAGAAATGAACTTAAATGTCTCGCTTGCGAAAAAATACACAAACTCTATCGCTCCAAATCGTTATGATTCATCATTTTCCATAAATAAATTAATGTCACTGGATAGTAATATCAGATAGGGATTCAAACAGTTTGGCATAGTGTCTGTTGATTTTTCGGTATGTATTTTTATTTTTTCACTAGTAAATATAAACAGGTAAATTTCTATTTCTTTGAAGCGAAAAGATTTCTCAGCATTTAAGAACTCACAAAGAAATAATTACGAAAATGAGCATTCTATCTGCACACCTGTTGAACGGAAGATATAAACTCCAAACATACCACTTCTAAATTCTATTTTAAATATAAAATACGAACTTATTGCTCTCATTGATATCAAGTTTGCATTGGATATATTATAGTGTACAATGTAAAAACAAGGATAACAATATAATTCGTTAAGTCATTTTTACCACATACATCAACAAAGGGGAGTTAAAAAATCATACCTGATCCTGGTAGGGGGCCACCACTGCTATGCTGGAGTCATCTAATTGTCCCCAAGATTTAGGCCAATTTTTTCTCAACTCGCCTACTCTGTCGACAATTTCGTAAACCTGTAACCAGAGGAAAAAAAATAGAGTTAATTTTTTTTTTTTTTGTGCATATCAAAACAAAATGAATTGTTTTTAAAAATGTTTTGCTCATCCAATAAAGAGCAGAATTTGACGTCAGGAATGTGCAATCTGGCATTGCTTATTAAAAAATCTTTAAACATCCTAAACTTGTAACATCTAAATCCTTACACACATTTGATACATACGAGGGACATTTCCTAAATATTGCACAGGTTGGTACCACTGCGGGATAAATAACGCTGCAACAATGAGCAACACGTCAGTTGTAGTTCAAAGCTTGAGGAAGAAGTGTGTTATTTTGTTTTATTTGCAGTGTATTGCATTTTTAAGTTACGCGACTTTGAAATGGACCCTGCACGTGTCTCGGGTACTGTGACTATTGAAGACCAACGGGCATACATTAAGATTGAATTTTTACGTGGAAAAAACCTGACAGAAATCCACAGTGCTTTAAGTGAGGTTTGTGGTGAGTTAATCACCACGCTTCGACCTATTCCCAAAACTGAAACAACCTATGCGTGGACGTCTTTTTCCTTTTTCTGGAAGAGCTTTCTACCGCCGTTACCCGAGCCATCCGCCAGATGAACAAAGATGGCATCCTCGATGGTATAGTCAGGATTCCGACTCGTTGGGATTCGGTCATTCAGAAGCAGGGAGACTATATTGTAGGAATGTGAAGAAATATTTCTGTAAAAATAAAATATGAAACTAAAAAAAAATAATTGTGCATTATTTATGAAATGACCCTCGTATATGGAGGGCTCAGAATACAAGTGAACCAAGTCCATAAAATGTTTCTTTGTGCTACAGAGGTTTGAAGTTAAAGATTTATAAAAAAAATTACCTCTTAAAATTGTTAAATTATAAATTAAATTTTAAAGGTTCAAAGAGAGACTTGGTTCATTATAGCACTGAAATTTTACATAGTTAGTGCCTGTTATTGCGCTGCTAACTCGAAAATGACAAAAAGTGGACTTGGTTCACTTGTACTTTGAACCCTCCATATATAGAGAGAGAGAAATCCCGTTCCTACGTACTCCATGGAACCAAAAAAATATTTTGCTGTGAATTGTGTCAACACAGAACTAATCACAGTAATTAATCACCAATAAATGACTTTAACTAGGTTATCGTATATTCGGTTCATTATTCGCAATAAGGGGAGATACGGTATCGTAAAGTCGTTTAAAACGAAACTGAGTATTTATTTCGTTATAACAAATGCTTCGTTCTGTCTCTATCGCTATAACAAGATTTAACTGTAAATATGAAAAAGTGCACATGAAATAAATTAACTGGAAATATTACGTACATTCAAAACCATTGTGCCATGCACATGTGAAATGCATAATTATGAAAATTAGAGTTACCTTTTTAGGTTTTTCATAATATCCGGAGTCTTTAGATTTAACAAAAATTGAATAAAACTATATCTGTTGGCTTTTTGGTTATAGTATTGTGATATAATTAACACATCTGTTAATTGAATTACCATCCGCGTTTAACATAATGTTGTGCGTTTTCCATGCTGTAATAGCATTTAAAAGAGTTTTTTTGTTTACACAACAACAACAACAAAAAAACTGGCCACATACATTTTGGGGATAATTTTAAAAAGATTTAATTAATTTGACCAAATAATTAGATTTCATACATGGTCCATTCACTGCACAAATCAATTAACTCTACTTCTTAAAACATTCCTTATTCCAGCTTTAAAATGCTCGCGTTTGACTCGCGTGTAGGAAGAGATATAGAATCTGAATTTATAATAAAGTTCTTGATTAAATACATTATAAATTCACATATTCTCTCTGTACTAGCCATTTACTACGCAAATCAGTTAACTCCACTTTTTAAAAATTTCCCTATTTCAGCCTTAAAAGTGTTCGACTGGCGTGTAGAGAGATATAGAATCTGAATTTATAATAAAGTTTTGGTTATGTACATTATGAAGTCACATACTCTCTGTGTACATGTCAATCAAGCTCTTAAATTTGAAATAAGGACGTTTTTAAAAAGTGGAGTTAATTGTAACTAGGGTATTGAACGCCTCATGTAAGCAACGTTCATTGAACAATGTTTTGGTATCAAATATCGAGTCAATTACAGAAATACTAAATATTTTCAACTGAGGTCAAACCAACTGCATTGGCTAACTGCACGGAAACTCACCTCAGCGTTATTGTGAAACGCAGTACTGTTGCTGTCTTGGACATCTTCTCCTCTTGCAGTGAAAAAAGTCAAAGGGTAATATCGCTTGTGGCGGATTTGTGCCCCACTAGCACGAAGCTGGTCGTCATAAAACAACTCGGACGTGAATTTTACTAACGCTCCGTGGGACCTGTAGTTTTCTCCCAGAAATATCTTACAGGGAGGATGGTTGGGGTATGAGTCATACAGCCTCTCCAGCAGAGAGGTTTGCAGGTTCTTTGCCTGGGCGAACGGTGAATATACTTCTGGATAGAGCTGGAAAATAAACAAAACAAATAAACAAAAATGGATATTCTAAAACTAAAATTTGATTCACTCTCATGAAAGTTTAGGATGTTTTTGATTTGGATTTAACACTAGATTGAAGCCCAGTGGCTGAGTGGTAGACTTACGTGCTACCACACCACAGGTCCGGGGTTCGATTCCCGGGCTGGGCATGGTCGAATCAGCCTTTCATCCCTGCAATGGGGTCGATAAAATGAGGACCAAGCATGCTTGGGAACTAAACACTGGGGGTTCCGCGTCAGGCCGGTCACTTGACCGGGACTTCTGCCTTTGCACCCCCGGGGCCCTCGGTCTCGAAAACTGGGATAGGCACAGTAGGTTATGGTCCCCAAAAGGGCTGGCGCGCCACTGAGTTTTAGTTTTTAGATTTACCACACCATTCATTCTGACTGTTTCGAAGCTTCCATTTTGCATAATCTGTTACTAATTATAGTGTAACTTTCAATTGCATTGGTTTTTCCTAATACGCGGCAAGTACGACAAGTTTAATGTGACTGAAAGTTTTGTTATAATTAGTAGCAACTTTTCAACAAAGGGCGGACTTGCCCTCTGTCGCATGGAGCGCCTCATATTTTATATTGCTTGTAATTCTCGATCAGTTCCTTCGATTGGATTATATTGCTCATTTGTTTTATAGTTGTAGGATTGAAAACTTGGGTAAAATATATGCAACTGCAATACGTACCTGCATATGATCTCCTGCTAAAACAATGCGTGTCCTTTCATTGGCTAGAGTTAAAGGCATGATGGCACCACATTCCATTACTCGTGCAGCTTCGTCAATCAGAATGTGAGTGAAAAAACCTACAGGGGAAAATGAAATGGAAAACCTTTAGTAAGTACCGAGGAAGAAAAAAAACCTTCCATTGCCTTTTATTACGTCGCTCTGCGGGAAAGCCAAGTGATTTGAGCCACATGAGAACTGAGGTATGACAATGGAAACTATATGACAATGGAAAAAAATGACAATTGTTTCAATATTATTTATGAGCTTCATAAAGTAACTTTTAAAATTAACAGCTTAGACTACAAAAGTTCTCTAAATAATTTCAAATAACATGTTAATTTTTTTTTTGTTTACACGTCAGAGAAAAGAGCTATCTGGCAAAAACAACAAACCTAGAGGTAAAGGAAATATACATATCTTAAAATATTTTTATCAACCGTAAGAAAAACCTTTCAATTAAAAATTACCAACACACAAAATGATCTAACTAATTCAGCAAACCTAAATGTAATGGAGCAAAAATGAGCTATTGTGATGGGAAGAAAAGTCAAGCGGCAGAAGCCAAAAGTAGAAATAACAATAACTATTACAACGCAAGATTTCATTTTATTGAACACTTGCTAGGTGACAGCACTACAACACTTGGAGAAACGTGTTAGTTCCTTTCTCCAGCAGACGGCAGCACTACAAAGTCTAGAGTGACTATTTCCTCTTTGTCATGTAGATGGCAGCACTATAAAACTTGTGTTGCCATAACTCCCTATTCCACGCATCATCAGAAGCTGATTGATTATACAAGATTGAAATCGATCTTTTTAAACTTTCGATTATATTGATTCCTGCGTATATTTTAGTGTTGATTCCGACAATCATCTAACTACTTTTTAACTTCTCACTCCACAAATTTAAAACTCCATGAATTTATGTGTATAACGGCAGAAAGATAGTCGCACTCTTATTTTTGTATTTAATGATCTTCAGTTCTCTATCAAATAAGCAAGTTACGAAGCCTCTTAAATTTTATTCCTTTTTCAATGACTTCAATGAATGTTGTGAAAAAGGAGGCCTGTTTTAAGCCATGTAATTGGAACTCAGTTACAAAATGATCCAGTTTGAGATGATTTTTTAAAAGATATCTCAATAGTGAACTAGGGAAGCGGTTGCTCGAGCAAAATTCAAATGAAAACGGTACTCCATAATACCCTTCTCTCCTCAACATATAATTATAAACTTTATAATGATGTAGGCGCAGTTTTGTGCAAAATATATTCTTTTTTAAGTATATCCGTGAACTAGAGAACGGCTCCTCAAGGCAAAATCAACCAATAAAAATGGTATTCCACAATACAGTTCTCTTCTTTATACATAAACATAAACTTTAAAATCAGTAGACGCAATTTTGTATAAGATAACTTCTTTTAAGTATATCCGTGAAAATTCATTTACCTTTTTCTAATCCCAATTGCAATAAGTACCTGGAGGTACTTAATGTCGTAACAATTACTCGATGCTTCCGCACATCTTCCACCGTGGGCATGTTGAAATTGCTATCTCTGCCAGTTGTGGAGACCAGACAGTATTTTTGAACTGTGCGGTGTACCGTGGCTACGCAACGTTGTCGAAAGTAAATCCTCAAAGGAGTAACTTCCGTTCTTCCCTTTTCAGCCTCTGGATGAAGGTATTCCCGAACATAAATGTCTGCAGTGCTGCAAATTAAGAGATAGAAAGGTATATGAGCAGGCATGTCTGAACAGGAAAGTTTTCTTTTAACAGCACGAAATACCATTGCCAAGTAGAAAAAACGAAAAAGAGAGCGAGGGGGAAAGAAATGTAATATAAGAAGATTAAGAAGGTTCCGTATAGAACTATGCGAGCCCTGTTTCCCGTATACACGAACAGCGAATTGATAATCTAGCTATCGCTCTCTTTTTTCATTAGCTTTAGTTCTTAATTACTTCAAATATACCCTTTTCAACGATTTGTACCATTCATTCACTCCTTCATTTATTCATTCACTCACTGATTTATTCATTCATTCAAAAATATCCTCAAAAATCCAGATCAAAAAATTTCGTCGGAAAATAGGTTCGTTTAGTTCCGGATGAACTTCGTATCTGTGCATGTTCTGCGTCATAACCTTTTTCCGATAAAATTTATTTTTGATTTTTTTTTTCTTATTTTTAACGATGTTTTTACTATATAGTAATATTAAGCGTCCTTTCATTTGTTTTTTAATTTCCCGGAAATGTAGGCTATTAAAAAGAGAGAATAAAAAAAAAACAGAAATGTAATTCGACAATAAAAACATAAAGGGAGAATACAGACAAAAAAGAAAATATCTTTTGTCACATCTTTTGTCAATCACGTTTGACGGAAAAGTAGGCTATTAAAAAGAGAGAATAAAAAAAAACAGAAATGTAATTCGACAATAAAAACATAAAGGGAGAATACAGACAAAAAAGAAAATATGATAAAAATAGTAAAAAAGAAAATGTATGAACACAGAGTGGTTAAAAATTTAATGGAGTACTGCTTCAAAAAAAGTATCAATTTGCTGGTTAAAAAAAGGCTATTTTGCTGAATTATTTTACTATATTTTGCTGTTTGCTTGAGGATCTTGTACCACAATAGTCATCATCCTGGTTAAGCAATAAGTCGGCTTCTTTCTTTTTATTTCTTTTATTTTGTTTTGTATAATTATTGCTAATTATATTATACTATATTGTTTTAATTATATTGTTAGTTAATTGTATTGTTTGTGAATTTATCTATTTTTTGGTACAACATACTGCCAAATCTTTTGTGGAGAATGAATGATCATTAACGAACGAGCGAAACAGAAACTAAACTTTTACTGCTAATAGCGCGCAAAATTAATATAATAAATAAAATTAAATAACCCGCATGAGGTGCGAAAGGGTGTAAGTGGCAAAATTCAAAATTTCCTGACAATAAATGATATGAGAAACACTTAACTGTTTTGTGGCAAAGACATCTTAGTGGTATTCCTAGCAAGTTCTGCCATAAAGCTAAACTTAGGGGAAAATTGCCGTAAGGCTCTCATTCAATTCAAACTGCATCTCGTTTACTCAAAATATTTCCTTTGCCATTACATCCTTTGCATCTGATTGCACTTAATTAGGTTTTATAAGTGTTTGAGTTTTAAGTATTGAACGATGTCAAAAAAAAAATTTCATCGTTTATACATCGATTTACAAACCTGCCAAACTTACAAAATGGAAAAGCAGGAGAAACAAAACCAAAATCCAGGACGAATTTCTGCGCCTCAGAACCAGTTGAATACTAGTGTAAAACTAATAAATTTTTTGTTCTTAACTATAAACTAACGTAAAAATTAATCCACGATATATAAAATGCATATTTCATAAATAATTCAGTTTTAAAAGATAATTTAGAACTAAAATCAAAACACTGATTTATGATGTTTTATTTTTTTAGATCATTTACTACATTATTTCAAATGTGTTTTGTGAGTTAAGATAATTCAGAACTAGAAACAAAAGTATTTTAAGTATAGCTTTTATGTGGTCATGAAAATGCACGAAAACTAAACAAAAAATTATGTTATGAAACTGCAGCCAGCAAAAACCTTTTGAAAACAAAATCGACATAGGTATTAACATTATTTAAGTTTTCTATTAAAAAAATCTACTACAAAAAGATCAATGAAACTGAAGAGAAGTTCAGCGACTTTTTTTTAAGCAGGGGAAATTTCTGTATTGGTAAAAGGAGGCAGGAGATTGAAATGAAAGCAGGAATCTTTTGCCAAAAGGCAGGCGCGTTGGGACGTCTGATACACAAACATATTTATTTTCAGTTGATTTTTTGGGGAAGTTGCATACATGGGAAACTCATAAAACTACAAGTAATAGTTTACAAAATTAACATTGAATTCCCCATTCAGTTTTCTATTTACTCAGTTTCTCGAATTTAACATTCTTAGATAATTCAACACACCTGTTGGAGTGTGTACACACCAGCACTCTGGACGAGGTGTCACTTAAAATCATCTTAACAGCTTGCGCCAACGTGTACGTTTTGCCAGTTCCGAAAGGTCCAAGGATCAACACCGGGGGGAGTCTCATGTTCAGAGGAGCAGTAATAGCACCTACAGCCTCCTTTTGCATCGGATTTAACCGGGGTTCTGCGTCCAGACTTCCACTGCTGACAACAATTTTGTTATTGTAATACTTGTAGTAATTCAACAATCATGAAGCAAATGCAAATGAAACAAGAAGATCCGACTTGAACTATACAAGCCTACTTTCCCATATACACCAATATCAAACTGATAATCTAGCTATCTTTCTCCTTCTTTCTCAATTACCTTTAATTAATTGCATCAAATATACCTTTTTCAATGGTTTATACATATTCAATCACTTATTCATTTATTCCTTCACTCAGTCATTTATTAATTCATTCGAAAATAGCCTTCAAAATCCAGATTAAAACGCTCCATGGGAAAAGTGACTCATTTAGTTCTGGTTGAATTTCGTATCTGTACATGTTCCACGTCATATCATCTTTTCGATAAAATTTGTTCCAAGCAAATAACGTCTGTTAGAAAAGGATTTATGTAGGATTGAAGTTTTCCCGCGCTAAATTGTAGACGCATTTTTTTTTTTTTTTTTTAACTGTTCAAAATTTAATAAAAAGTGTTTACTGTAGAGAGCATCTTCCAATAAGCTTGTTCAAAAGAAGTTATGCCCACTGTTTAAATAATTTGATTTATTTTTGTCCATAGACACTAATGTTAAGACTTTTTGAGCTGCTCAAAATTAAGCGAAAAATTGTTTAAATCAAATAGTAAAATCTGGAAATGAGATGTCCTCGCCGAGATCGTTCGAATGTAAAAAAATCTTTCAAATAAATGAATATTAAAAAGTAAGAGTATATGAGTAAAAGTAAGAAACAAGTAAAATAATTGTGTACTTTCAAAACATAACAGGTCACGAAAGTCGAGAATTCGGACATCGGTCATGAAAGCAGCGAAAAAGTTACGAATAGGTCACGAAAATTTTCTGTCAAACAGAAAACATTCTTACTGAAGGCATCAAATCAAGTATACGATATCCGACAGGTTTAAATATCCGGAATAGAATCCGACCACTGTACGAAATATCCGGTATCCGGATGTCAAATTTGATTTTCAAAATTTAATTACAGTAGAGCATCGTTAATACGACGTTTACATTTATAAAAAGTTTTAGTGGAATTCGCAATAGATTTAGCTAGAAGGATGAATCGGTTATACGACGTTATCGTTTATACGACGTTTTTTGATAGTCCCTTCGGCGTCGATACTCCACTGCACTTTATTATCATTTATCCTGAATTTCAAACTTGCTACTTGTTTGGCAGCTGTGAGAAGTTAAAAAATATGCATAGAATTTCTAAAAATTTCAAACAACAGAACCGGATAACCGGTACGTATACGCCATACAGGGGACACCGGACATCCGATAGAATCGATATCCAATATATCGCCGAACGGTCACGCAGAAGGTAGACACCCTGCATAAGAACCTATTCATGGGCCGTAGTAGCCCAGTGGTTAGGATGTCGAGCTTCCAACCGGAAGATTGGGTGTTCGATACCCGACCCGCCGTGTGCATTCGGGGGATACGTGCATGTAAAATCCGTGGACTCTGAAGTCCCGAGGGTACCCGGAAGGTGGAGAATTTCCCTTCACTTCACTCTTAGGTCAAAAAAGGAAGGTGCCGTATTTGTGGTGGCGCCATCTGGTGTCATCCATACACATTATGAACGAAGCAGTACTTCCCCCTATGTGGTGCTCCTCTATAAAAGACCGAGGGCTCTCCCTTAATTCCTGGTCGCTCTGCGAGGGGGAGCTTGGATACCCAAGTGGCATTAGAAACAACAGAACTTATTCAATTTAAAAGTATGACATTTAGATGGTTGGTTTTATTAACACAAATGAAGCGAATTTTTGTTTCAATTTACAGCAAAATTACCAGGCGTTGCCAGTTACAATATTAATAATGAGGAAATATATCCATAAATGTTAAAGAGCATGCAGCGTGGTAGCGGAGAATTAACAATTAAGTTTAAATGAAAACTTACTGACTTATTTTTGCAACAATGCTTTATTGGAGCTCAATTTCCTAAAAAACCTTCCTTTGACAATAAGGATTGGCTTTCTCTTCCTCAGAGGAAATGAGATTTTGGGCAATAACTCATGTTCTATTTTTTATAGAGTTTTCGAACAAATTCTATCTGAAGCAATTTTTTATCAGACATGTACTTTCGACTGCTCCCTTTAATGCAAATATTTCGGGGTTATGTACCTGTTAGAAATGCTCGTGTATGGAATAGTGTAGGCGCTATTCCATACATCCTGATCGGGAAACACCAAAGAAGGAGGTTGGAGAACGTCAACAGCGAGGTGCATTTCACAAAAAGGCAACCGGTTTAGTTGAAATCGAACCTGCGAATAAAAGTACATAAAATTCCATAAATTAAAAATATTACGCATTTCCAAACTACAATTAATAAAGTGCGTTTTTTGAAATAAATGATCGTTTAAATGGGCCAAACCTCAGCTGTAAAGTCTTGATTCGATTTAAGATTTAATTCTTCACAGCACCTTTTAGAAAGTCGGATGTATATGGCACTTTTGCCTTTGTCTTCAATCTCAGCTTCATATACCTTTAAAAAATAGGAATTCATCAGTTAGTTAGGAAAATTTTTTAAAGATAATATTTCGATGAATGTTACTAAGCTAATAGTATGAATTCAGCATTTCGCCCAGTTTTTAATTGAGAAAATACGGATTACTTGCAGAAGACCATGGCACAAGAATTTCAGACTGTCACACAGCTGTAAGTTTCGCACGAAGTCAAACACAAAGCACACAGAGCAAATAAACGTTTTTATACCTTTCGTTGTTCTGCTTTTGCTTCGGCAGGAGCCAGTAATACAGTTTTGCAACTTGTGAGTGCTAGTCTGCCAGGCGGAGAATCTTCAGATAACACAGAAGATAGTTGCATACAGGCAAACAATTCTCCATTATGAGCATGTTTGACAGTCACTGCGGCAGAGGAAGGAGGCAGATACTGGCTGGTCACACTAAGATGTGCTTTGACATTGTAACTGCAAAATTAAATAAATTAATAAATAAAATTTAAAAATTAAGCTCATATAAAATGATTTTCATAACATAATACATATGACTGTCAATTTAAGATCAATTGATTAAAATTGAACTGACAATTTAAGATTAATTCAGTAAATAATTACTGTGACATCTCAGAGACGTCAAAGAGTCCGCTTTTGGCTGCAGAGACGTCAAAAGTCACGTGAAATAAATGTGTTGATGGCGTCAAAGTGTACAACGACGCATGAAATGAATGACGTCTTGAAGGCGTCAAACTCTACAATAGCACACGAGTTGAATGAGTTCTGCGGGCGGTCATTGGATGTCGAGAGCTTAAAGTTACTGAAAAGTCATCGTAATTATAAGTGATTTCATTAATATGTCAAACGATTAATTATCTGCTGGGCTGTTCATTAGATAGATAAGCATGTTTTCTTAATGAAAACCGTTCAATGAGGAGGATCAAAAAAAAGGGAAGGTATCATTACTTTTCTTTAATGAAAAGGACGCGTGATTAGCACGAATTATTAGACTTTCCTCCTTCTCCAACCTCCTTCCCTGCTAGCCCTAGGCCTTAGAGATGCCCTCCTCCGGGCCCGAGTTAGTAGGGGTAATGGGGTCCACGAATATTACATGCACGTTTCCCCAAGTGTACATTGTGGGGTCTTCAGCGGGTATCGAACGCGCGACCTTCCAAGTGGAAGTCCGATCTCCTAACCACTAGGCTACCACAGCCTTACGAATTTTTAGACTACAAAATTTCTAATTCTAGTTATTCCAACCATGTTAACCCTTAAATGCAAATTGTTGCTTTTCGGCAATACATTGCCTAATATATCATTCACACTCACACTGGAGCAAATACCGTTTTGTTGCATGAAGTATCCGTTCGGCTATGTACTGCTTTATAATAGGTTACAAGCATTTTTTGGTAAACCAAAAAATGCTCGGCCAAACTGGGTATGAATTCCAAGCGCTGACCAAACTGGGCGGTGGCCAATCAGAGAAGATAAAAAAATGAGATGAAAGCTGCCTAACTGCAAAGTATTTACCCACACCACGCCTGAGAAATGCGGTGAAGAATTATGTCTAGACAAACATAGTTGTTTCAAACTATTTCACATGTAATGCAATGTCATACTATGTAATCAATGCATGATGTTGCCTTTTTAACCGACTTCACAAAGGAAAGAGGTTATACATTCATATTGTATGTATGTCGTTTTTTTGTTTGTTTGTCCACTCATAACTTCTTACCGGGTGAACCGATTTTCATGGATTTTTTAAAAATCGATCGAGATTGGTTTCCCATAGGTCTCATACCTTGGTTTGACCATATTCGATAATTAGAAGAAAAGTTATGGGCTGAAATGCGGTCTTTTTTTTTTTTTTTTTGTTTTTTTATCCATAACTTTTGACTAAATAAACCGATTTTGATTATTTTTCTTTGATCGATAGAGGGTCGTCTAACTCAAATATCGCACATCAGTTTGACTACATCTGTTTTTTTAGAGAAAACGTTATGGGTGAAAAATGAGTATTTTTTCAATTTAATTGAAAAGGCAAGGCTCGATTTTTCTTTGTTGGGAATATTGTTAATAAACATGAAACTCATTGTTAAAAAAGAGTTTGTCTGTTTTAAAAATAGAGTATTTATATAAAAATGCATTTACACTAAAAAGAATAAAATAAAATAATTTTTGGAAAAAAATAGAACCGACTTCAAACTATAAATTGCACTAAAAAGTAAAAAATAATATTATTCTTTAAAAAACTTCGATACGACTTTTAAACATAGTTTTTGAAGTCGGTGGGATGATGGATTTCGATGCACGATTCCTTTTGTAACTATGAACCAATTGCAAATATAAATGGCGTAGAGTTTGCAACAGTTTCAGTGTAAAATAACGCATAGCACAATTATAATTAGACTGTCATAATTTTGCACCGACTTCAAAAATTATATTTAAAAGTCGTATCAAAGTTGTTTAAAGAATAATATTATATTTTACTTTTTAGTGCAATTTGTAGTTTGAAGTCGGTTCTATTTTTTTCCAAAAATTATTTTAGCTACATACCCTTTTTAAAAATAGAAAATGGTTCAAAATAAAATAGATTTTTTTTCTGTTTTTCCCTGCATTTGTTTTGTCAAATCTTTCAGTTTTTAATTTTTAGCAAAAAACAAATTTTAAACAATATTTACTTGGAAAGTAATTCGTTTTGTTCCATTTCTTCTATAAAAAGTAGATCATGTAGTCTGAATCCGTAGTTTGTTTCAGTGATCGCAGGATCCAACGCAGACTCTGTCAACCTGAATCCGTTGACTTTGGGAGCAGGATAGCATATGAACAGGGTTTTGTCTTGCTCTGCTAGTGGATGAAGTCTGTTTTCGAATGGAACCACAGTTACTTCATCGCTGCTCCAACGTATTTCAAATCATACGTTGAATCTTTTTTGGTAGCAATAGCTTATAGCAAAGCTGAAGAACCTTTAGGTACTTTAATGAAGTTTTATGAGATGCGACCAGAAAATGACAATATACAAATGTCACTAGGCATTTTTCGGCGAGAGATGCGTATGATAAAATTTAATCTACCTAGAAACAAGTAACCATTAAGGATTTTTTCCATAATTGTTAAATTTTAGAAAGTAAGTTCGCTTTTCTCACTGTACTAGTAAGATTTAAAAATGTATAGTATTAGTAAAAATAAATCATTTGTTTTCACTATTTATTGTATTTTTATTATAAATAGTAGTCATTATTTTTTAAATATAAGTATGCATTTCTAATTCATTTTTTTCCAAAGATCTACAGCTGTACATTGGGCCTGCTCGGGGCTTTCCATACCGGAAGCGGAAATCACGTGAACACAAAGCCTTTGAACCAGTACTGGCTCAAATCCAAAATCAAAAACAATGGCTTGCCGGAAGAGGCCATGGACTGAAGTCTGAAAATGAACCTGGAACATAGAATTTAAAGTTTATTAAACTAGATTTTTATGCAAGGGCAGTAACGCATATAGGCATACGTAAATAGGGGTCACGCTTCGGGGGGAGGAATTGGAAGTTCGTGACATTGTGACAAATTGCGAAAAGGGGAGGGGAGGGGTAATAGGAAGTGTAACATCATGCTTATGGAACATAGCGTGTCACATGACAAAGGGGAGAGGTACGGAGGGGGTAACAAGAAGTGTGTAATTATGCTTATAGAACATAGTATGGCACATGACAAAGGGGGGAGGGGTATGTTGAAGTGTAACACTTTATGACAAAGGGGGAGGGGGTAGCAAGAATTGTGTCATCATGCTTATAGAACATAGCGTGGCCCATGACAAAGGGGGGAGGGGTATGTTGTAGTGTAACGTTTTATGACAAAGGGGGGGGAGGGAAAAAATACAGGGAAAAAGGGTAACATCATTTATGGAGAGTCCCTCAACCTGCAACTTATATGGGTGCCTGTACCATTAACCCAACCAAATTACTTTTGGGGGAAAAGTTCGATTCAAAGAATTCAATTACATCACAACTTCTTCTGGAGGGGGGAGGCAGACTACGCAAAAAAAAAAGGATAAAACCTTACTTTGCAAATATATTGACCATATTCATCTTCAATGTTCCCTGTATTACTCCATTCTTGACAGCGACGGTCCAACTCAAATTTTGTTGCGTTGCATCCTCTGCCATAACTCAGCCACGAACTCCTGAAATGGTTTCTGCGGCCTCCGTGCAACAACGCAACATGTTGCAGTGGTATCTGAAACATTGAGAGATCATGTTATGTCTTCAATGAACTAGTGTCACCAAAAAGTCGAACAAATGAGCTTGAGCCATTTTACACCCTCTTTCGTTTTTTAATGGTAAAGTAATAATATTTATTACAATTATCATCATCATTATTATTATTCATATTTTATTTCTTTCAAGTAACATCTCTTGAGCATTATGCGGATATTTTAAAACTTTTGCTTCACAATTTAAACACAATTGTTTTCTTTAAAATGAGAGAGAGAGAGACTTCAGCAAAAGAAGAATCGAGATTGAAATGAAAGAGCATTTTACTATCTAAATACAGTGAAAACCCGCGTAAGTTGACCACTTGTGGCGCAACACTTTAGTGGTCAACTTACGGAGGGTAGAAATGTTTTTGTTATTTTTTACACTATGCATTTATTTATTTGTAACTAATTACAGTAAAATATAGCTTCCTGCATTAACATTACTTTAAAATGTTAATTAGCTTTTTTTTCACAATTATCGAAAATATCATTTAGACAAATTTAGCCAGAATGATTTACAATGTATTCTATATAATTTTGAAAGTAAAGTACTTAGTTTTAAAAAATATAAATATCTTATTAATTATGCAAGTTACTTAAATGATAGTAAAGATTTAATAACAATACATAGTTTTTCAAAATGACCACATCAGGTAGAAGGGAAAACAAGAAACTCAAAGGATAGTAGTTTTCCCATATGGTTAGCTCACAAAGAAGTTTAGGCAAACTTTATATTATCGTTTCATCCTTCCAGACAAACTATAGCAGAAATAGTATCCTGGTTTAGTTTTTTTATCTTTGCAAAAATAGATAAACAAATAAATATAGTAATAATTAAGTGGTCAACTTACAAAGAGTTTTTTTTATAATACTTCCACCCAAATTTGGCGTACATAAGTGGTTAATATAGACAGGTAGTCAAATAAGGTGGTCAAATTACAAAGTATTTCCTACATTTTGTAATATCGAGCAAATTCCGTTCTTGACAAAAGTCGTCAACTTTACAGGTTTTACTGTAATAGGAAAACATTTATTCTTTTGAATAAACATTTTGTTTAAATTGTCTGTTAAACTATTTTTCTAGTAAAAAAACGAAAAAAGGGGTTAAATTGGCTGAAGTTCATTTGTTCGTATACTTTTTGGGTGACACTGTAGAATGCTTTTCAGTACTTTGATGCTGCTAAGCTGTTTAAAATAACATACCTTTGAAAATAAAAGGAAAGTCCACTCAATTGAGCACTTTTTCTGGGTAGTAGTCAGACTTCTTTCCGGTACTGCTATCAATTCTACCGAGGCTAAACTTTCACTCATAACAAGATTACGATCCACTGCAGTCATCAACTTTTTATGTAACTGCTCTGCGTACCTCTGTAAACTCGAATCTTTGGCACTCCGGAACTTCTCCTGCCGGAAATTAAACCTTTCCCTCCATTCGAGAAGTTCGTCTATGCCATGTGCATCGCAGCACTGCTGGCCCAAGCGACATTTTCCAGTAGTCGAGTAACTATTAAAAAGTTCAGCACATTTAAGAAAACAAAGATAACCTTCACACAAAATACATTTTTTAAAATTAACACTAGAATTTAACAGGTTGTTTTCAACCATTTCTGAACTTTCATTCTACACCAAGTTGCTACTACAGTAGAGCGCCGATTATCCGAACACGTCGCGACAGACCCTAGTTCGGATAAGCAAAAGTTCGGATAATTGGACAGACAATTTAAGGGATATTGTGGCAATAGGAAAACCTTTAAAACTTTAAGGCATACGGCTATACAGGGCTATTACGGTGTAGAAAGAACTACAATGAAATGGTCACTGCGAATGGGAGGTGATATGAACAGCTATTTTGTGTTTTGATTTTGATTATGCCCCCTTTCAAGAAGCCTTTTATTCTCTTGTTACTGCTCCCAACGAAACACTTATCTGGGATTCGATTTCACATAATAAATCTGAAGAGGGGGAAGGGGGATTGAAAAAAATAGGGTGTTTGGATAATTAGAAGTTCGGTTAGGATTTTTTTTCCTCAGGTGGGGGAGAAATAGGCTGTTCGGATAATTGAAAGTTCGGATATGGAAAAATTAATGGAGAAATAAGCTGTTCGGACAATTGGAAGTTCAGTTAATTGGAGTTCGGATAATCGGCGCTCTACTGTAATTACAATAAAACTTTCAGTCACATTCACTTGTCCTATTTACCGTGCGTTAGGAAAAGCCAATGCAATAGAGGCAATTCACCGCTAGAGGGACTCATGAGCGATCATCGTTGTGTCACGTGATATCCAATCTTTGTTTACTAAGATTTTCAATTGAGTTCTACGTGGAGTTCGCTAGGAAAAATTAATTATCTTAAAATTAATTAGACTATTTTCAAAGTTTTTTCGGATTATAACCCAGTATTTACATTCAATTTAATCATGCTAATAGAAATTTATTAGTTATTACAATAGTTATTGTGTTTTATTTGATGTTAATTTTCTGTAATGTAGAACTTTAATTAGGCCTAGTTTTTAAGAAGATTTGTCGAACTCGAAGTAAAACGATGCATCGCTACGGCTTCCTTTGTTTACATTGCTTTAATCCCTGCTACGTGACCAATGACGTTGCTTGAATTGCCTCCATTGAAAGTTGCACTATGATTAGTATTAAATTAAGCAAAGTGTAAGCTCCGAAACAATCAAAATGACTGGTCTGGTAAATCTAGGGTTAAACTATCTAATTAATTCAAGTAGGTGGGTTTTTTAGGATGCAGGAAATCGTCAGTGCTCATGTCGTACGATTATTCGGCACGTTAACTCTTTAAATCCCATTAAAGCCGAAGTCAGACAATAATAAATGTTTCTCCCTTTCAGAATTGATGAGCGTTAAGTAGACATAGGTAGGGTTGCAAGTAGGGTAGCGCGGGTGTCGCACCGTGAATTCCCGCGATGATTTTCGCAATTTTTCGAACTTTTCCCTAAAACCCGCGATTTTTAATTTTTTTTTTATCATTGTTTTTATTAAATTATTCTTATTTTTATTTTATTATTATTTTTTATTATTATTTATTGACCCGCGAAATGTTCGGTTTTTTGAAAATTTTGGAAAGTAAATATAAGTTTTATGAGCACCCAAAGTCTAAAAAAAGGTCTAAACTTAGGCCAAGAAAAAAATATCTTTTTTTTTTTTTTTTTTTAAAGCAGTAACAAATAAATACAGATTTCGACAACCAGCCTCAAGCATTTTTTAAAGCATTCCCAGTTTTTGATCCTAGTCAATCCAAATATTTAAATTTTTTTTTAATGAAATTTATAATTCTTCCATTTTTAACAATATCATATCCCTATGTTTGAGGATGAAAAATAACTTTTATTGCAGATATCCATTTTATTTGTGTGTCCGCGAACATTTCACGAAATTTTCCGCGAATGTCACGCCAATTTCGGGCTCTTTTTTTCCGCGACAAACTTGCAACCCTCGCCATGGGACAGGTTTCAAGCTGCTCCTCCATATCTCAGAAACTTCTTTTTTTCCCAGTAGAACAATTTTCCAGGGGTTGGGTGCTTCAGTACCTGCCAGTTCTGAGTGGATTTGGATGTCTAAGAGGCGAAAGCATTTGCATGTGGATATCGGCCATCTTTTAGGGAAGCAAAGGCTGTGATATATTTTGCTACTTGAAGAGGAAAGAGTTAAAGATCCCTTGAGTATATATCTGGCTTGGATACTCTCGGCTAAATTAAATACCTGAGTGGCACGACAGCACATTGGGGGCCATAGCTTACTGTACCTATGCTAGTTTTCGAGACCGAGGACCCTGGGATGCAGAAGCTGGGTTCCGGTCAAGTGGTCGACCTGACGCGGAACCCAAGTGTTTAGTTCCCAAGCATGATCGGTCCTTATTTTATTAACCCCACTGAAGGTATTGAAAGGCTGTGTCGACCCTGCCCCGCCCGGGAATCGAACCCCGGACCTGTGCCATGGTAGCACGGAAGGCTACACCTCAGCCACCGGACCTTGGTTAAATTTACCCTTCATGCAAAAGTATGTCACCTCATATGAGGTGACATACTTTTGCTTCACATTTTTATGCAGATTCGTTTTTGTGCCGCAATTTTCATGTCGTCCTCATTACAAACAATTTTCTCGATTACAAATAATAATTTTTTTTAAAGAAATTGTTGGTTGTTTTGAGTCATTGTAAATCACCAAGTACGTATTTCAAATCATACGTTGAATCTTTTTTGGTAGCAATAGCTTATAGCAAAGCTGAAGAACCTTTAGGTACTTTAATGAAGTTTTATGAGATGCGACCAGAAAATGACAATATACAAATGTCACTAGGCATTTTTCGGCGAGAGATGCGTATGATAAAATTTAATCTACCTAGAAACAAGTAACCATTAAGGATTTTTTCCATAATTGTTAAATTTTAGAAAGTAAGTTCGCTTTTCTCACTGTACTAGTAAGATTTAAAAGTGTATAGTATTAGTAAAAATAAATCATTTGTTTTCACTATTTATTGTATTTTTATTATAAATAGTAGTCATTATTTTTTAAATATAAGCATGCATTTCTAATTCATTTTTTTAAACACAATTTTATTTATTCACGGTTGTTACGAATAACAGCTAATACGAACAAAGTCGCGAATTTTGGCATTTCGTACTACGCGAGTTCAACTGTACTTGGATGTTCAGAACACAAAAAGAATATCGCCTAAGTATTTTCAGGAATACATAGCACGGTGTCACGGGTTTAATGTGTGAATGAACTTGAGTTACTATTAAACCGAGCAGCGCAATACTTACGAGGAGCACAAGACATGGTGACTCGCTACCGTTCCTCTAGGTGGCGCTCGATGACTCCAATTTTGACTTTGGTTGTCCATGACCGCCAGTTGATGCATTTTGGAATCACTGCAAAACATTTGATGATCATAAACACAAAAAAGTAGGGCTCGACCGATGGCATTTTTTGGCCGATGGGCCGATGCCGATTGTTGGCCGATTGTTCCAAGGTCGGCCGATGGCAGATGGCCGATTATTTTGCTCTTCCATCGGCCGATGGCCGATGCCGATGGCCGATGCAAAAACTTCCCTTTAAACCACGTGTAGAATGCTTGTCAAAAATGTCATTTAAATCATTTATTTATTTTTATGTTTATAAAAACATAAATGCCTTATTCAAGCACCATAAAAGACTTTGGGGGAAGTTTACATGATACAGTAACTTTGAAAGTTCGGACATTTTTCCGATTTCAGTTTTATTAATTTTTTTTTTAAAGAGACTTGCTTAAAATTGCAACATTTCATGTGAAATGCAGTTAAACATCTTTAACTGAGCAATAAATAAATAAATATAAGGGCTCGACCGATGCACCAGTGCCGATAGTTAAAAAATCTAGCCATCGCCACCGGCATTCTTCGGAAACTTCGGAAAAACTTTGGCCTATCGACCTTGAATAACATCTAAATGCCGATGCAATGCCTATGTTTTCCGTATGGAAAAATATCTTCCAGACTTTAATTTATTTTTACTTCAGAATGAAAAGTACCAAAAATCACTTTCCTGTATCTAGAAAAAAAACAGGACAATTTCCCGATCGCGATATTATTTTTCGATCTTATATTCCCCTAATCCGTTACTTTTCAGATATACCAATAGTAATACTAGTAAATACAAAACTGAATAAATGTAGAATAAACAATCAGAAGAAAACAAACATCAGCTAAAGCGACCTTGTAAGGCACGTGCACGAAACAAAGATTGGTTCCGATTATTCATCGTTTTGACTCCGTTTTTTAGTTCATGGTAGAGTTTTACATGAATCCCTTGATTTTGATGCAGAGGAACTAGAACATTTAGTATTATTTTTATATGAAACTCATTCATTTTTAAACGAGTGCAGTATTTTGTTTGAATTAAAGATTCCTGAGCGCCCAAAATGTCGCGTTGTTTTAAAATAGTGTGAGAGTTGGACATAAGGAATTAAAAAAGAAAAAAAATAATTTTTATTACGTACGGTTAGACCAGAAATGCACGACGCGTTTTTAGCTACCAGTTTGTTTAAAGTTGGGATTCGATACTGGTAAAGAAAAAAAAAAAAAATCTTTATCTTTTCAATTTGCGCCTTGGCTACCAGTTTTTGGCAAGACAAAATACCAGGGGTCAAAACGGACGAATTTAAAATTAATAACGTGCAGTTTTCGTTCTCGTATTTGAGAATGGTCGATTTCACAACGGCAGTTTGTATAAAAAGCAGTGTTGCGTTTCAAATTGAACCCTCCAACCCGATTCAAAATACCCTCCCATAACCGACAATTTTTTTTAGGTGGCGCTACCTTCTGCGAAAACAATGTAACTGTTCAAAATTCCTGAGACTCGAATTCGCTTAAATTATATGTCTACCTTTTTAACATTATTTTTAAACACAAAATTAGTTCAATTTTGCAATATTTTGGAAATCTTTTCTTTTTATCAAATTTTAAAAAAGTTCTCACGGTGACGAAATCACGTTTATTCTGGGAAGAGAGGGCTCTGGAGTCTCAAGGGTTTAAACTGCAATTCTTTTTACACAAATTAATGTCGACAGTTATTGCTGCACGCCATTGCATCCACTGAGCTAAATAATAAGAGAAACCTGGAGCGAGGACTGGGCGGTCGAACCGCTTCACACCCTTTTCAGCCATCAAGGCAAAACGCGCAAACTACCAATTCGCGCAATGATAAAACGGCTAAATTTAAAAAGCTCTCGAGCTCTTAATTCTTTTCCGATTTTTCTAAAAAAATTTATTCTAATGCCAGACATATAATAATTTAAAATTTCTCATAGCATTTTAGAACAATTATTCATACATTTTTTCACGATAAAAAACATTTTGCGACACTTTTTATTATCTTTGAATGCTATATGGGAGTGTGCGACTACGGCAGGTTTAAAAACTGTTTATTTAGACAGGAAGACACCCTGATTAATTGATTTACTCTCCTTGACTACTGATGAATAAATACTTTACACAGTTAAATTTTAAATCTCATAAGAAGTTTCAGTGGGGGGGGGGGGGGGAGCAGCTTCGAACAGCATCAATATAGCGACTTTTATTCCCAAAAACGATAAATGCGTTTTTAGAGTTCTTACACTTCGATATTGCACTTAAACATAATACAATTAAATAGAAGTTCCGTCTAGAACAATACGAGCCTACTTTCCCGTATACACCAAATTCAAATTTATAATCTAGCTATCTCTTTCTCTCTCTTTCTTATTTATCTTTAATTCTAATTATTGAAAATATACCTTTTTCGACGGATAATACATATTCATTCACTCACTCATTCATTCTTTCATTTATTCAGCCATGCATTTATTCATTCATTCGTTACCTCATTCAAGTGTTTATTCATTCATTTACGCATTCATGTATTTATTCACTCATTTATTTATATTTTCATTTATTCAATAATTTATTCATTCATACTTTTCCTCATTCATTTATTCATTGATTTATTCTTTCACTCTTTCATTTATTCATTCATTCATTATTTCACTCTTTGAGTCACTGAGAAATATCCTTGAAAATCCCGATAAAAAAATTTCATAGCAAAATAGGTTCGTAAGTTCTGGATAAACTTTCTATTTCTACATGTTCTACGTTATAAGAGCTTTCCGATAAAGTTTGTTCCAACCAAATCGGTCCGTTAGATCAGGATTTATATAGGGTTAAAATTTCCCCGTAAGCTCTAAGTTAATTTTTTGAACTGTTCAAAAATGAACAAAAACTGTTCAAATCAATATTTCACGCCGAGAACTCCTTTCAATAAGCTTTCAATAGGAACTTGGCTCTTGTGCCCAGAGTTTACAGAATTTGCTTCAATTTTGTCCATAGGCGCTAATGTTAAAATTTTTTGAACTGTTCAAAATTGAACAAAAAATTGTTCAAATCAAAAAGTAAAATATAGAAATGAGATGTCCTCGCCGAGATCTTTCGAATGCAAAAAGAATTTTTCCAATCGGACAATTCGTTCAATAGTTATTAGGGGGGGGACAGACAGACAGACCGACAGACACACTTTTTCCCCATCTCAATACCCTACTTTCAACTTTTTTATTTTTCAATCTTTATTTAATTACTTCACTTATTTTTGACTTTTCTTGATTTTTAACGATATTTTCACGATACATTAAGCCTTCTTTCATGCTTTATTATTATTTTTTTTTACTTTTACGGGAAAGTAGGCTAAAAAAGAAGAAGCACTTAAAATAAGAAGAAAGAAGTCATTTTTTGGAGATATTATAGGATAACATTTTTATTTAAAAAAGTTTGCAAATAACTGGAATGGAGCATGTCATTTTGAGATGAATCTGAAATGTATAAGCATTTACAAATTTTATATTTTACAAGTTTACTTGCCTATGACCAAGTTAAATATTTCTCACTAATGGAACATTTCATTTATGGATATTAAATGTAAATAAGAATAATAAAGAAATACTACTTATTTTTTTAACCATGCACTAATTAAAAATATAGCTGATCAGTGCATCTGCTGGGAAAAAGTGTGTGCTGTAATTCAATGTTTTATAAGCACATTAAAACTCTTTGAGTGCAGATGTTAATTTAGTAACAAAAAAAACATGATCATAATAATATTTATCATGATTTTTTAAATCATGCACAAATAAAAATTTCAGCTGATCAGTATATTTACAGGGGAAAAGTGCTGCAATTCAAAGCTTTATGAACTCATTAAAAATCTTTGAGTGTAGATGTTAATTTAGTAATAAAATAATAATTAATAATAAAATAAATGTTTTTTAAAAATAGCCACAATTTGACAAAATAAAAATTAACACACGCAAAAATCAAAATTTTGCTCAAATGAAAAGTTAATTCAAAAACATCAAAAGTATTATTGAAATTTCCATTAACTAGCAAATTAAGATAAAAGCAAAAAAGGTACATGATTTAACTATTTGTGTAACTGATATTTTCACTTATAATAAAATATTACGTAATAAGGTTTGATTATCGAGAAAACAGGAGAAATATTTAGGCTATAATGCTAAAAGAAAAAGTTTTTCAGCAATTTAATTAAGTTGTAATATTATGATTTAAGGTAAACTTTATTCATCCAAAAACAATTTTGTGTACATTATGGGCATAGTAATTAAATTTCTGTGAAAAAGAGCCATTCAAAGATAGAATACGAGAACAAGGCATTTAAAGTTTAAATAGGCAATTCGCCATCAAAATGAGCTTTAACACCGTTTTCTTTTAAGTTTCACGAATTTATTTTTACATCCCTTTGCACAACAGGATGCAAACGTATTGCTAAATGACGAAAATAAAATTTTTTGATAAACTATGATAAATTAAACCGAAATTTGTAACAATACACCATACGAGCCAATGCTTCCACAATGGGAAGTCGGCGATATTTTGCCTTGATGGCTCGAGCACTGTATTCATGCGAGTCGGCTCGCAAGCTGCCCTGTTGAAGCATGGGGAGTCCTTACTCCAGATTTCTCTCATTTAGCTCAGTGATTGCATCACGGAATTTTAGGACACAAGAACTATACACATGAACGATTGTGCTTCGTTTGCAAATCTACGGATCCCAACCGTTATGGCAATTTGTTCAAGAAAAAGACGAAATACGCATGCAATATGTAAGTGGATCTTGATAATACTAGTAATTATTATTAAAAAAACCAGTAAATAGTAGCGAGCATGCCGAAAGAAGATTAAGAATGAGTAACAATTTTATTATTATGATTGTTGTTGTCATTCTCGTTCTCGCATATGTGGATTTATTTTTTTTCTTTCAATAACTTGTTATAAGAACTGGGATCCTCAATTTTTGTGTCGTGCGTTTACGAAAATAACTCACAGCGAAAATTAAAGTTGGTTTCTTTTATTTTTCACTTATTTATTTACACATGAATAGTTAATCTAAAGCGGTTGGGATCCGTAAAAATGCATTTTAATAGTAAACGGTGTGCTGATTGATTAAATGCTACAAACATACCAACAATATCACAAAAGCATCCAACTTTAAGCAAAAAAAAAAAAAAAAACACACATTTTGTAGCAGCATTCCTGCAGATATTTTTCTTGCTGAAGAAACATCAATATTTCTTTCCCTCTTCTGTTCTTCTTCTTTTGCTATATGTGTGAGAATTATTCTTAGAATAATTCTCGCTGACTCGGAACAAAAGTGCGAATTCTGCAGAATCGTCGAATGAAGTCACAGAACAAGATATCCGACTGCTTTTCCGAGTATTCCCTCCGAATGTCTATTAACTCCAGCACGAAAATTGGGGATGTTGGGCATAAATAGGCAACCGGATAATAAGAGCCTGAGCTGATATAAAATAAGCGACACCCATTTGTTATAAACTAAAATATTTATAAAATCTCCCAAAAACTATTAAGGAGCCAAAAGAAAGCCAGGAAGCCAAGCAAATTACTCCAAAAGCCAAATGTTTCGTATTTATCTTAAAAATAGCCAAATTAGCAACCCTGGCTCCCCCATGATGGCGAAAATTGTTTTTAACTGCTGTGCTGCCTCTTATTGTATGAAAATAGAAAACTAGCTATGGAGGAGGAAGACAGTTAAAGACAGAATGTTTTGTGCAAAGTTGTATCAAGTTTCGTGGAAAGTTGGAAAACATCGGCCTAGCATCGGCTTTTAGATGTTTTTTAAGGCCGATGGGCCGATGTTTTTCTGAATTTTACATCGGCCGCCGATGCCGATGGCCGATGGCAAGTTTGTTGAACAATCGGCGCCGATGCATCGGCGAGGCCGATGCATCGGTCGAGCCTTACAAAAAAGGTAAAATGTATTTGCAATTTCAATTTATCATTTATGTTAACGCTCATAAAATCTATAAAAAAAACTTGCTTTCTAACGATTGAATGTAGCTAAAGGTTTTGAAAAAGTGCCGATTGATTTCCATATTTCATACGCGATATTACGACCGGGGCTGCCAAATTTAAAAACTGCACATACGGGGCAGCAGGGGTGCACCAACCGGAAGTGGTGGAGGTCGGATACCCGCTATCCGACAGATTTTTAAACACACGGAATCCGTTCTTCGATCTTCTCTGTTTGTTAAAGCAAACAAATTTATAAGTTTGAAACAACATCTTCTCAGAAGAACTACAGTATGCTAAACGAACTAAAACGTGAACAGATTTCCTTTTCCAGTAGTTTCTCCATCAGGCCGTGGTAGCCTAGTGGTTAGAACGTCGAACTTCCATCTGGAAGGTAGCGTGCTCGATTCCCGCTGAAGACCCACCATGTACACTCCGGGATACGTGCATGTAAAATCCGTGGCCCCCACTACCTCGCGCCGTGCGCAAGCAATCCTAAGGTCTCGGCTAACAGGTAGCGAGCGGTCTAGTAGAGAAAAGTAGTTTCTCCCTTCAACATGAATAGATTGTTCTTTGCACTTTGGCAGGCATAGGTCTTCGCATGCCTACGACTGTACTTTTTTCACTAAGCTAACTTAAATTCTCTTTAATTTTTAATTTTTCATCTTACAATTTATATTTAGCAATGTTATGTAGAAGACAATTTCGTGATACTACAATATAGTATATTTAGCACTCGAATCGTAAACAACACGTAAACATGAAAAGTGGTAGAAATTTGCTACTGATGATAAAGTGAAACAAAACATGCATTACGCAGACATTCTGCAAAATGATTCCAGACACACGTTTCGAGGCAACAAAGAGCTCTTTTACAATGGAGAAAAGTGATCTTCTTAGGTGGAAAAATGTGGCTTCATTTAGATATTTTTTACCGAGAAGCTTATTTCTTCTGCATTGAAAGGGATGATCCTTGCAGCCGCAAAGCAGGTGTCTGAAATGTTGTGTAAAACTTGTGTCTAACATGCGCTATTTCACTTTTTAACATGTGAACTGATTTGAGGGGCGAGGATGGGCAAGTCCTGTGACGAGTAAAATGCTAATGATCAAAAATTTGGAAAAGTTATAGATTTGGTACTTTATCTGTCAGAACTTAAAGATTTTAAACCATACCACTAGTGGTCACGCCCCTTTAAATTGCTGTCAAAAATGTTAACAAATAATAATTCTGCCGAGTTATGTGCAAAAGTTGTACTTGCATTGTTTTTTTTGGGGGGGGGGGGGGGGGGAGTGAGTGAGTTATTGCCACCAAGAGGCGCTTTGTAACTTAATTCTTCTAAATACAATGTTTTGTGATCATTACGTGAATGGAAAATACTTTTTAAAAAATTTCGTAAAGGTGGTTATCTGAATGAAGTACATGGAGACACAAAACTTCGCTAGTCAATATATCATTTTGAACGCAGATGGAAATACTACATTTGTGTTTAGCAGGGCAGAATTCCTTTCAAATTATATGTTTATTACAAGCCTAGCTCTAGTCAAAATTTTACGAATGGGATATACATTGCTCGAGGGGGCCTCAGTGGCTGAGTGCTCTAATCGACTGGTTCCGGTGCCTCCCTTCGCGGAGTTAAAGAGGCGTGGGTTCGATTCCCACCTTCCCCTGGATGTATTTCCTTCTTTGTATATTAAATATGTTGTACTGTCTTGTTCTATCTGTCATATTAGACGAGAGTTTGAGGCATATCCTTGAGAATAGCAAATAAACTCAAATATTTATGTGACCTGAAATGGTCGTAAACAAACAAACAAACATTGTTCGAGTGGCAATAGTAATAGCGGTGTCATGCCGATTGCGGACGGTCAGATGCGAAAAATTGAGAGGGTGGGTTATCAACAATGGGACAAGATTTGCAAGAGTCAAGGGTTACATTTAACTTGCGGACAGACAGATACGGGTGACCAAAAAGAGAAATTTATCGCGTCACTTAAGGTTTTGTCTTCATTTTCCCGCTGCATATTTCCCCTCACGCTTTTCTCCTTTCTCTACCTAAAACTGATCTTACGCTTTCATACTGCGGCGTTTCAGCTACCAAGTCATACCTTTTATTATTAATTTTCGAAATTTTTTCGTGAAAAATTCGAGGGACAGTAATGATATTTCTTCCCAAACTGTTTTTTTTTTTTTTTTTTTTTTTTTTTTTGCGTATTGCCATCGTTTGCTTGGCTTGGATGTTTACTCCATTTGATGCAGACGAATGAGCGCATTGAATATAATGCGTAGAACATTATATTCAAAATTCGTCTTCATATTTAGCTTACATTTGTCCTTTTTATATTTTGAACAAGTCCATGAAATATATTTTTCGGTCTTCCGATGCATTCTATACTAGCATCCGTTTAGAAGTAAATAAGCCTTTTTTTTTTTCATAGTTGATATTAAATCAACTGAGACAAACTCCATAGCAATAATGCTTTAAATAAGCAGAAATGAAAAACAATCTGTTTACTGCTCCACAATCAAGCATCAAATGAAGAGATGGTCCACAAGCAGTACTGAGTACCATAAAATAACAACTGCGTGAATAGACAAATGCTGACCAATAAAACGTGTAAACTCCCTTTTCGACCGCAAATGAAGCGATTACCTCCCCCTTCTAGTCACCCATTAAAATGTCGTAACCATGTGAAATAGAAGTGACTGCTTAGCTCCCTTAATCCCCCTGTTCATTGTTCGTTTCCGCTGTCCGCATCTGACCAGTCCGCAAGTGGCATGTAACCGTAAGAGCTACTTCAACTTCAACTTTGTATTTGTTACGTTTACGCCCTACCTCTCACGTTTATTTCCGTCGTTTCGAGAAAGATGTTGCTGGAACTTTTATGTACTTAAAAAATTAAAAGGACAAAGTTCTGCATTTTGAATAAGTTTCTAAAGTTGCTCGTGTCGGCGAAATATTATATACATTGTTCGAATGTCAACAGTATTGAGTTACTTCAACTTTATATGTTGTGTTACGCCCTACTTTCGTTTCCAGAGAAATGTTGCTGGAACTTTTATGTACTTAAAAAATTAAAAGGACAAAGTTCTGCATTTTGAATAAGTTTCTAAAGTTGCTGTGTCGGCGAAATATTATATACATTGTTCGAATGTCAACAGTATTGAGTTACTTCAACTTTATATGTTGTGTTACGCCCTACTTTCGTTTCCAGAGAAATGTTGCTGGAACTTTTATGTACTTAAAAAATTAAAAGGACAAAGTTCTGCATTTTGAATAAGTTTCTAAAGTTGCTTGTGTCGGCGAAATATTATATACATTGTTCGAATGTCAACAGTATTGAGTTACTTCAACTTTATATGTTGTGTTACGCCCTACTTTCGTTTCCAGAGAAATGTTGCTGGAACTTTTATGTACTTAAAAAATTAAAAGGACAAAGTTCTGCATTTTGAATAAGTTTCTAAAGTTGCTTGTGTCGGCGAAATATTATATACATTGTTCGAATGTCAACAGTATTGAGTTACTTCAACTTTATATGTTGTGTTACGCCCTACTTTCGTTTCCAGAGAAATGTTGCTGGAACTTTTATGTACTTAAAAAATTAAAAGGACAAAGTTCTGCATTTTGAATAAGTTTCTAAAGTTGCTTGTGTCGGCGAAATATTATATACATTGTTCGAATGTCAACAGTATTGAGTTACTTCAACTTTATATGTTGTGTTACGCCCTACTTTCGTTTCCAGAGAAATGTTGCTGGAACTTTTATGTACTTAAAAAATTAAAAGGACAAAGTTCTGCATTTTGAATAAGTTTCTAAAGTTGCTTGTGTCGGCGAAATATTATATACATTGTTCGAATGTCAACAGTATTGAGTTACTTCAACTTTATATGTTGTGTTACGCCCTACTTTCGTTTCCAGAGAAATGTTGCTGGAACTTTTATGTACTTAAAAAATTAAAAGGACAAAGTTCTGCATTTTGAATAAGTTTCTAAAGTTGCTTGTGTCGGCGAAATATTATATACATTGTTCGAATGTCAACAGTATTGAGTTACTTCAACTTTATATGTTGTGTTACGCCCTACTTTCGTTTCCAGAGAAATGTTGCTGGAACTTTTATGTACTTAAAAAATTAAAAGGACAAAGTTCTGCATTTTGAATAAGTTTCTAAAGTTGCTTGTGTCGGCGAAATATTATATACATTGTTCGAATGTCAACAGTATTGAGTTACTTCAACTTTATATGTTGTGTTACGCCCTACTTTCGTTTCCAGAGAAATGTTGCTGGAACTTTTATGTACTTAAAAAATTAAAAGGACAAAGTTCTGCATTTTGAATAAGTTTCTAAAGTTGCTTGTGTCGGCGAAATATTATATACATTGTTCGAATGTCAACAGTATTGAGTTACTTCAACTTTATATGTTGTGTTACGCCCTACTTTCGTTTCCAGAGAAATGTTGCTGGAACTTTTTTACTTAAAAAATGGACAAAGTCTGCATTTGGAATAATTTTAATGTTGTGTCGGCGAAATATTTTTGTCTGTACATTTGGTTACTCAATAAGTTGGTTACCCCCTTTGTTCCAAAAATGGTGCTTTATTACTAAAATTGAATTCTGCATTTTGAATAAGTTTCTAAAGTTGCTGTGTCGGCAAATATTATATACATTGTTCGAATGTCAACAGTATTGAGTTACTTCAACTTTATATGTTGTGTTACGCCCTACTTTCGTTTCCAGAGAAATGTTGCTGGAACTTTTATGTACTTAAAAATTAAAAGGACAAAGTTCTGCATTTGAATAAGTTTCTAAAGTTGCTGTGTCGGCGAAATATTATATACATTGTTCGAATGTCAACAGTATTGAGTTACTTCAACTTTATATGTTGTGTTACGCCCTACTTTCGTTTCCAGAGAAATGTTGCTGGAACTTTATGTACTTAAAAAATTAAAAGGACAAAGTTCTGCATTTTGAATAAGTTTCTAAAGTTGCTTGTGTCGGCGAAATATTATATACATTGTTCGAATGTCAACAGTATTGAGTTACTTCAACTTTATATGTTGTGTTACGCCCTACTTTCGTTTCCAGAGAAATGTTGCTGGAACTTTTATGTACTTAAAAAATTAAAAGGACAAAGTTCTCATTTGAATAAGTTTCTAAAGTTGCTTGTGTCGGCGAAATATTATATACATTGTTCGAATGTCAACAGTATTGAGTTACTTCAACTTTATATGTTGTGTTACGCCCTACTTTCGTTTCCAGAGAAATGTTGCTGGAACTTTTTTACTTAAAAAATGGACAAAGTCTGCATTTTGAATAATTTTAAAGTTTGTGTCGGCGAAATATTTTTGTCTGTACATTTGGTTACTCAATAAGTTGGTTACCCCCTTTGTTCCAAAAATGGTGCTTTATTACTAAAATTGAATTCCAGAGAAATGTTGCTGGAACTTTTGTATACTTTTCAAAGAATGGACAAAAGTCTGCATTTGGAATGATTATTTAATGTTTGTGTCGACGAAGTATTTTTGACTGTTACAGTGGCTTACGCAAGGAGGGGAGGGGTTTAGGGGTTTAACTCCCCCCCCTTGAGCCCTAAATAATAGTGCTTTATTACATACTCGAATTTCTTTTAGTAGTTTCAGAACATTATGAACCCCCCTTGAAAAAATTCTGCGTACGCCACTGGACTGTTACATGATGATTCCGGAGACATCGGAACTTTAAAAGGTAAGTACAATTCATTGTTTTACGTTCAGATATTTCTTCGAAGTATGTCAGTACCTAATAATGTTATACCTAGTTCATTAACTAAACAATACGATTATCTCTTACAATAAGGTTTACTAATTTCGTTTAGCATACTTGATGAAATGTTCTCGTGTTACTGTCCTAATAAATGGTAATTTCATGATTCTGATACTTTTCGATGCGCTGTAGTACGATTCTCAAAAGATAAATACATGGGCACATAAGAAATTTATTGATGTGCAGTAAAACAATTATCAAACAACCAGGGTTTGGTTTCAGCTGAAACCCCTGAAGCGCTACTTAAAAAGCACTTTTAATTCCAATCTGTTCAACTTACAGTCCTGTCCCCTTCGTAGTTGTAGCTGTTGCTGGAGAAGAGCTGTCAAGCATTTCCAGATGTGTTCCCATTTATCGAAACTATTATTTGAATCATATTGTTGCACTGCGAAATTAGGGACCGTTCATAAATGATGTCACGTTTTTTTCCCGATATATTTGACCCCCTCCCTCCTTTGTCACAAAGTGTCACACTTCAAGGAACCCCCTCCCCCCTTGTCACATGTCACGCTATGTTGTATAAGTCGGAGGTCACACTTCTTGTTACCCCTCTACCTTTGTCACAAACTGTCAGACTTTAACGGACCCCCCTGCCCCCTTTGTTCACCATCCAACCGGTAAACCGCCCGTGCGGTAGGTACGGGGTGACCGGGGGTGTGCATGCCCCTTTTGTCACATCTCACGCTATGTTGTATAAGCCTAATGTCACACTTGTTACCCCCTCCCCCCTTTGTCACATGTCGCGCTATGTTGTGTAAGCCTGATGTCACACTTCTTGGTACCCCTCCCTTTGTCCCACTTTGGCGCATTTTCACGAACCCCCCTCCCCCTCGAAGCGTGACGTCATTTATGAATGATCTCTTACATAGTTATTTTAATTTTTTACTCAATATTCTTGCTTTAACGACTCTGTTTACTTCAAACAAACATAATGCGACTAAGTTATGTTCAGTGTTAAGTTCATCTGAAATAGATTTGGTATTTAGCAAAGTTTAAAACATTTGTATGTTTCAATTACTGGCTTTGTGAATTCTCTCAGTTCTTTAATGGTTCAAATTTCATTAGTTGTTACTAATTAATTATATATCATCAACTCACTCTTTATTTTATAATTGTCTTATATTGGACATAAGGATTTATGTCTTTTTCCCCCCTCCTTCTCTCCCCAGAAGAAAACTCTGGTTTCCTCAAAACCAGCTCCCTCCGGAAAAAGAAGTCCTGCCTACTGGGGGGCACCAAAAACCCGTGGTTTTAAGTCGTATTTCCGATTCTAATGTAACCTCAGAATTGTATTTAAATCTAGCCATTAAAAGTGCAATTTTTGACCTGTCTTCTGACCTGTTTTTTTCATTGAATAGCGTTTATCTTAATCATTTGTGCTCAGGGGCGCAACGAGAGGGGCTGGGGAGTTTAGGATCGTCCATTCATAACCCTTTCCAAGCAATATGCTGCAAGTCCTAAAGCAAATTTTAGGGTAGTATTTTAGAGCGCAAATTGTAGGAGTTAAGCAAAATAAAGGGTTTTCTACCACCTCTCCCCAGAAAAAAAACTGATACACCACTGTGTGTGAGATTGTGTCTTGCGTTGAAAGAGTAAAGACTACCACGCTACCAGCTTTTTTCCGTTTGTGATTCAAGGCCGTAGCCAGAAATTTTTTTCCCGGAGACCCTAACTTTGAAACATTTGTGTTGAAGAAAGTGCCAGGGATTAATATATACTACATTGCGAAAAATTTCGGGATTTCGAGGGTGCCAGGGCCCGAGACCCCCCCCCCCCCGCCCCCCTCTGGATACGGCCTTGTATGTGATTGATTGCGTTGCTTTGAAGTGCGTTAGTGAACAGAGCCGATTTTTTAAATAGGCAGAGTCGGCAACTGCCCAAGGTGACACATTTTCAAGGGCAGCTCATTTCACTATTGATAATTTTTTATTCCTCTTAAAAGCAAAATATCAGTGAATTTATATTTTTCGAACGCAATATCTTTTTTTAATTACACAATAATTGTATTCCTCCATCTGATGAAAATGCGATGTCATATTTGTCAACAACTAACAAATAACCTGCCCTAGACCAGTATCTGTACTTCGGGCCGTGGTAGCCTAGTGGTTAGCACGTCTGACTTCCACCTGGAAGGTCGCGCGTTCGATACCCACTGAAGACCACCATGTATACTTGGGGATATGTGCATGTAAAATCCGTAGACCCCACTACCTCTCCCCGTGCGTAAGCAATCCTAAGGCCTCGGCTAACAGGTAGGGGTCTGGTGGAGAAAAGTATCTGTACTTGTTATGACAATAAATAAATTACAAAGTTCGAAATTAGCGGTCGTTAGTCGTATTTTGCAACTAAAAATTCCCGTTTGACGACCGCGATTTCACATCCAGTCGTCACTTTTGACGCCTACCCTTTCAAAAATCTTTTAGTTTGACAGTCACAACTTTTCATCAAGTCGTCATTTTTATTTATTTGCTTATTTTTTAAATCTAGCGTAACTTTATAGTTATATTTTTATGTACATATTACATATAATCTTCTGTACTTTGAGTTTTTACGATAAAGATAATCGTCATTCATGACCTTCGAATTTGGAAGTGTGAATTTTTACTTACAAATAAAGTAACACAAGACTGCAAATAAAAGTTGAAAAAAAGTTAAACAAGTGAACTCATATTTTAGTTCATTAATCACTGATTAAAATAGACGTTTATATTGATTCATAAAGGTAAGTAAAATTACAAACTTTCTTAAAAGTTACTGATAGAAATTGGTTTTTGAACATTTTTCTCTATCTTACCCATCAATAATTTTCTTAGTAAAGTTTTGATGTTTCGCGATATTTTTTAACAATTGCACAACTCTCCTCAAAGCTATCAGTTATTATCTCTGCGTACGCAATTTGAATTCTTTGAAATATTACGCCTAGCTAAACATATTTGGCAACTAAAACAAAAAAACTAGGTGCCAACGACGCCTAACTTTTACTAAAAAGCTATGCTTTCTGCATAAACTTGATTCTTTACTTTGGGAAGACTTTGGAAGTTTTTCAAGATCCACTGAGCTAAATAAGAGTCCAATACCAATAATAAGTCCAATACCAATTCTTGTAAAATGTATGGTATAGAAATATCAATGCAAAATACCCTTAGATGTAGAGATACGAAAAAAAAAGAATGATTATTGTTTACTACGAGCTTAAAAATTATTAGTCATACGTTAGGAAAAAGACTAAAAGGATCTTCTTTATCACGTTTCTTCATTGAAAAGGGGGAAGACTCTTTTGAATCCACCAGAAATGAGAAAAAAAATTTGTTTCACACCACATTGTTCATTAGAGTGAAAAATTCAAAATTCTTTATCACGTTTCTTCATTGAAAAGGGGGAAGACTCTTTTGAATCCACCAGAAATGAGAAAAAAAAATTTGTTTCACACCACATTGTTCATTAGAGTGAAAAATTCAAAATTCTTTATCACGTTTCTTCATTGAAAAGGGGGAAGACTCTTTTGAATCCACCAGAAATGAGAAAAAAAATTTGTTTCACACCACATTGTTCATTAGAGTGAAAAATTCAAAATTCTTTATCACGTTTCTTCATTGAAAAGGGGGAAGACTCTTTTGAATCCACCAGAAATGAGAAAAAAAATTTGTTTCACACCACATTGTTCATTAGAGTGAAAAATTCAAAATTCTTTATCACGTTTCTTCATTGAAAAGGGGGAAGACTCTTTTGAATCCACCAGAAATGAGAAAAAAAATTTGTTTCACACCTGCATTAGAGTGAAAAATTCAAAATATTATGTGCAAAAAATTCAAAGTTTTAGTTTTATGTGCGATTTTTCCCCCACCGTTTGTTACTCGTTAAATCAACGCTGAAAGTTCGTTAAATGAGAGCATTTTAGCAGACCCTTTAAAAAGAGAGTCGGGCAGAAAAAATCCTTCGTTAAATCGATCTTCTACTGTAGATCTGACAACGCAATGCTGTTTAGCAATTTTCATAATAAACTTCTTTTTATTTTAACTTACTCAGAAATAACATATCAGTGCTCAGTGGTTGTAATGCACTTTACAATGGTAATGTACTTTGAGCATTAAATGTTCCTAATGATAATTTCCCACAAAGACATTCATACAGAGACATCTGGCTAACTTTTCTATTTGTCCTTCAAGTTTCAAATAAGTTATATAAATGAGCGGTTCATCTTGTTCATCGAACAGCGATCTTTTGGCTTAAAAAAATAAAATCTGAAATTTATCGTTTCCTGCTCTCTCCTCTTATTCTTTTACGCACAGCAGTAGCGGATTTAGGTTTGAGGGAGCCCTAGGCCCGAGACGATATGGCGCCCCCAAGCATTTAAAAAAAGTTTTTAAAAATCTTTCTGTTAGATATTTCAGATTTTAGTACTAGCCTGAGTAATTATTTTAACAAAGAAATTCTACCCTTAAAATAGTACTGTGTTTAGATAGTAAGAGCGCGCTCACAATAAAATAAACTTTAAAATTTGGTCTTACACTTTACAGAAAACCCAATCGATTGTTAATTTTAGTCAAAACTATATTTCAAAATTTTGGCGCCCCTCAAAATTTGCCGCCCTAGGCCCAGGCCTCACGGGACTAAGCCTAAATCCGCTACTGACGTACAGTAAATCATGCTTAAGAAGTTTTCCAGGTGACCAAGAGAGAAAACTTCTTATGCGGGAAAACTTCTTAAACGGGTAGGCTCGATGTTTGAAAAATAATGCTCTTTATGATAACTAGGGATGATATTATTTTGTTGTTTGAGAATATTTAAATACGACAGAAAATAGACCCAAATAGCAGACTCAAGAAACATTCCTTTCTCCCCTTATCAGTCATCATTGTTCTCGTGACACTGACTTATCCCCTCTGCCACCTGTTTTCCTGGGACTTTTGGTGTTGAGAGAAAAGTAAACGAGAGAAAAAGCTGATCAAAACAGCTTTTCTAAACCTTCTTCTGATCTTTTTTCGAATAGAAAGAAAAAAACCCCTACTTATACCAAGATATAAAAAATCGTGAAAGAATGAAACTTTAGAAGTCAAAAGTGTCACTTGAAAGGAAAATTGGAGACCGATATGAAAACTTATTAAGTGTGAAAAAAATAAAATGAAAACGTTTTAAAAGGGTTATTTTAAAATTAGAGAATGAAACTGGTTTTGAAATTAAAAAC
This sequence comes from Octonoba sinensis, assembly GCA_038502835.1. Taxonomy (NCBI): domain Eukaryota; kingdom Metazoa; phylum Arthropoda; class Arachnida; order Araneae; family Uloboridae; genus Octonoba; species Octonoba sinensis. The sequence goes on along the minus strand of CM076606.1, from coordinate 104,834,422 downwards.
TTCTTAAACGGATTTTACTGTAAGCCATACGAGACCTTAAAATGACTACAAGAATTATATCTTTATAATTATGAGCCATCAATCAATATGACGCATCCTTTGAATGTTTTAATTCCCAGAATTTATCCATATACCCTTTCTAATAATTAAATGAAAAATATACCGGTAATTATCTGTGTATAGCCCGCGAGTTATCTACAAAAAAAGCTCCTTTTTTTACTACCTGCGGGCAATATAACGATTCGGGCAATACATGAAATTAAAAAAAAAAAAAAATATTAAAAAGACAAATACCGTTCAAAAATATCGAAATATCTTTTGCTGCAAAACAAAATGCAGATAAATAAATCGTAGCTTTCGAAGCAATGGTCCAAAGCAGATTGGGGGTCGGGCGCTACAGTCGAATGTATTGTTTTCTAGGGGTGTATCCCATGCTTTTTTTCTGGGTGCGGGTTATACAACGATGCGTGTTATACACCGAACTTAATACAACGATGCTGGCTATTTACCGAAAATTACGATAATGAGCATACAAGAATGAAACGAAAGTTATAAATAGAAAGTAGTTATTGTTTTTATTTCATTTATGCAATCGCTACTAATACTCGTAAAATATTTAAATATAATAATAATAATAATAAAAGAGCAGAAAGGATACCTTTTGAAAGCACTGGACGCTCATTAAATCGTAGAAAATTTTATTTTTATTTCCTTATAATTCGGTTGCGAGAATGTTAAGTTAATGGCTACTTAAGCTTGAGGAACAACAAATAGCAGCTCTCAAATGAAGGTTATTCGTGAGTAATAATTGCAAATTAATACATTAAGTACAAAACATATAAAGACATAAACTTAAGAAAAATGATTGAAAAACGCATACCTTGTTCTAGTCGGAGCGGTTTTCCACTGCAGCAAGGGACGGGACAACTGGGTGGGACGGATGGGTCATACGCAGGAAAGTGTCCAACTTTGCTCTCCAACGGTTTGACTCTGAAACCCCTTATAACCCCTAAGATCGCTTTTTCCTACTGGCGCACAGTAATATATTCTTCCGCTGACGGAAAGTCCCCTTGACCAATGGGGGTGTATATTCCCCTCTGTTATCCAAGTAGGGTGGGTTGCCAACGGGGACAGCATTTGGCACAGTATCCCCTGACTCAAATCTTCGTTTTACTTCCAGTACAAAATAGCATATTATACCGTGTACTTTGCTGCTATTTTCTCCTTTCTTTTCTTTCTGTTTTTTATTTTGTTTTTACATTTTTTATTGCTTTTTTTCTTATAAATTTTTATTTGTTAAAATATTTGAAGGAAAATAATGTTGAAATTAAGCCGTCTTAGTAAATTGTAGCTCTTTTTGTATGGCATTTTTTTGTCATTTAATTTTCGGATTTTAGGTTAAATATTTTATTTTTAATCTGCCGTACATATACAGGTCGAATAGTGTGTAAGACGGCGCCCTCAGGGCCCGATTAAGACAGTTGGGGGCCCAAGGCACAACATTATTTTGGAAACCCCTATGGTACGAAAAATAAAAATACTGGGTATAATGTATAAATTTAAATAAGCTTGGAGGTTATTCTATTAATATTTTGGGCCCCCCCCCTAAAATTTAATGGGGCCCAAGGCCGCGGCCTAGTTGGCCTTTGCGGTAATCAGGCACTGGGCGCTCTAACTACTTGTGCTGAATGTTGGGGGGGGGGGGGGGGGAGTGTTCCGGTATGAATCAGATTACGTTTCTCCGGACATTATTTTCCCCCTTTTCCCAAATTCCGATCCATTGAATCAGAATCCGAATATATGTTTAACGCTAATAACGGTAAATAAATATCAGATTCTCAATAATTTAGCATTGTGTATATCCATATTCTGAGCACTTTTTAAAATTTTGATAAGTTTTAGTGAATAGTGATAAATTTGAATTTTCGCACTAAAAATTTAAACGTTTAAGGAAGTTGGGCATTCTGCAGATAATTATTTGCTGGCTTTAAAATATTTCAAAATCTATGGTTTTGTAATTATTCCGCTCTAACTGTTTAAAAACTGACTTTCCTCCTATATTTCAGTTTCCAAATTCAGCTAGAAAAAAAAATGATCACATATTTTTTTCTTAAAATTATGAAAGCTTGCAAAATGGGAAAGTATTACACTTTCTTGCAAAGAAGAGTTAAGAATTATTGCGATTACAGTTCTCTTCTCCCTTCCAGGGTTGAAATTTCCCCGCAGGTGCTAATCTTTTTTTTTTCATCTGTTCAAAAATGAGCAAATATTGTTCAAGGCAAAAAAAAAAAAAAAATCACGCCGAGAGCTCTTGGATCTTATGCCTAGAATTTACACAACATGCTTCATTTTTACCAATAGGCGGTAATGTTAAGATATTTTCAATTGTTCAAAATTGAAGTAAAATCTGTTCAAATCAAAAAGTAAAATATGGAAATGAGATGTCCACTCCTAGATATTTCGAATGCAAAAAAAAAAAAAAATCTTTCAAATCAGACAATTCCTTCATAAATTATAGGGGGGGGGGGGGGGAGACATGCAGACACCCATGTTCTCCATCTCAAAACACTACTTTCAAAATTTTTATTTTTCAATCTATTTGATAACTTCACTTTTAATGACGTTTTCTTACATTTAACGATATTTTTGCGATGCCTTGAGCTTTCTTTCAATCTTTATTTTTTATTTTTACAGGAATGTTGGCTAAAAAAGATTAGAAAATTTTAATGAACATGGTTCAAAAACAAATTAATGAAATGCATTAAAATAAAATATTATTCCGAAACGACAGTAGATTAACATAAATGAATTCAAATTTCTACTTGGATATCGAAAAGTTTAAATGCGTCAATATACACACTGCCATTTGGAAAGTTCAATATCGTTTATTCTAATGCATAATTCGAAGAGCTTTTTATAAAGTTTGACGGCTTGGAAGAGACCGTTCATACATGATGTCACGCTTTTTTCCCGTATATTTGACCGCCTCCCCCTTTTTGTCACAATGTCATACTTCAGCGGACCCCCTCCCCCCTTTGTCACATGTCACGCTGTGTTGCAAAATGCATGATGTCACACTTCTTGTTACCCCCTCCCCTCCATTTGTTACACTTTGTCACAATTTCACGAACCCTCCTTCACCCTCGAAGCGTGACATCATTTATGAATGATCCCGAAGGGGCCAACTTATACACAGTTCAGTCAGAACAAAATGCATTACCAAATCACTCCCCCCCCCCCGGACGACACCCCACGGTTAAACACCCTTATGATGTCGGGTATCCGGTCTGCCGAATTTGCTTTTTAAAATGCAATTATAATTGGCATGTTTTAAAAAGATGTCAATTACAAATTTGCTACGTTTTTGGAAACTGTGGAATGTTTAAAAATAGTGAGGAATTCACAGGTTTCAAACATAAGTGCCGGATATTTGGTACATTCCGTGGAGTATCCGGCAAAATATAAAAAATCCGATTCACCCTTAATTATGCCGATGAATTCAATCCAATTTAATTATTTTCAGATAACGATGTATCTTGAATTTTTAATAAGTCTTGTTGAACTTTCGCTTCTATAGTGATATATATAACAAAGAACAAATCATTTTTCTTATAAATACCAACGCTATCTGTTAACTATTGCTATATATTCATAACCTCATTTTGCTGCAAATACACTGCCACGTCCATATTAATTACTCCATTAGTTCATAGGTGGCAGAACTGAAATCATACGTGCTCCTAAAAGCGCTTTATAATGGTTATGAATGAAGTAAAGAATGAACTGGGTTCTTTGATCGCTTCGACACTATGCCCCTGAAACACGTTTGTAATTATTTTCAGTTTTGCTTTAGTTGCTTTACTCTATATAGAAATGAAAATTATGCAGCGATACAAAATTGTAACAAGTAATGACATTAACTTACTTTTGTCAAATATTTTCTAATAATAATAATAATATGATAGCCGAGTGTCAGTATTTTGGATAATTCTCATCTACATTTGTAAATCTCTCTTGAAAGCTTCTTAGGGACATGAATTGACTTTAGATATTGATACCAGCTGCACTGCATTTAATAAAGCATAGTTTTATAAACCAAGCATAGTGTCGGGTTTTTTCAGCTTCTAATTACACAACGTGTACAAGAAGCTTTCTCAGGTGAACGTCGATGTGACACGGGCAAATCTTCTGTCAGCGTCATCGTTTCTCGGATAAGTGATCATTACGACTCTTCCCTTCATATTACACTTCATCCAAAAATTAGGGAGTACACCTACATACACTTAGGGTATTTCAACAAGGAATTTAAAATTTTCATAAACGTTACTATTCTTCCTGGAGATTGAATGACAATAATTCTTAATCAACTTACTATTAAAACATAATCTGCTTCTGATTGCTTATTATTACTCTGTTTTATGGTAACTTGATTTTTCGACCACTGTTATTGCATCTTTAAACTTTGCACGCATGCTTATCTTTGAGGACAATACAATATTCCATCCATTTTATAATTTATAACGTTAATTAGGTAAAAAAATAATAATTTTGGCTCTGAGGAAATTATCAGAATTATTATTTGTCCTCTGATATGCAAAATGTTTTTTTTTAATTGAATTTGTTTCTCTTTTAAATTGTACCTAACTTTTTATCAATTGGTTATTTTGTATTAGGGTTAACTATCCAGTGAACGAACACATCCCAAAAGTTCTGTCTACAACTATAAGAGTTTATTTTCCCTTATACACCCAACTCCAAATTTATAATCTAGCGATCTCTCTTTCTCATTTAGCTTTACCTCTTCATATTCATTCACTCATATAGTGGAGCTTCTAGATGCAAAAACATCCAAATGAAGCTTCACTTGGATGTTTTTCCATCTAGAAGCTCCACTATTACATTGAAAAAGGGATTCCAAGTAATCCCGAAACATATGTCTGCATCTTAATGATCATTTGTGCTGTATTACGTGCAATTATTTTTTGCAGTTTACTTGTGCAAAGTTCCTTTATTACTTTTACGCTCGTGTAGATCTAGACGGAACTTTTTGTTCAAAAATGAAATTGTGATTGAGCGTGTGTGTTCATTCACCAATATTTATTAATTTTATTGTTATTTATTTATTTTTAATGGCCCACTTATAGGAATATTCCCAAGAGTGCGTAAGGTTTTCACGCTTTTGCATTTGCTTCCGTGGCCGCTTTTTCGAAAACTGTGGGGGGAGGAGGGGGTCACGTACACATGCACTTCACTGAAAGAATAGTGTTCAATCTGTAAGTACAAGGACAACAGTGAAGCCCTGTGTTTGAATAAAACTCTGGAGCAATGAAGAACCTACTGTATAGCAACTTGTGCTTAGGTGGGAGGGAGAGATTAGTATTTTGCTGTCAAATGCAGATTGATTACTTCCCAGCATTCCTTCTTTCTTTCCACTGACGTCCTTACAATGTGTATCTGATAAGAACTTTTTATGTGAAGTAAATGTTTTCCCTTTTAGTTACAACCATTGAGATTCTTCTGGAAAGAAAAGGAGCTTCAGACCCCGGTACAAAAACAGGATTATAAGTAACAGAACGGCAGGTGGTTGCAATTTTCGCACCAGCAGAAGAAGGGGGGGGGGGGGCGGCACCAGTTGGTCTAGTTTGAAATTATTTGGGATACAACGCAGAAAAAACACGGAATTTTGCCTCTCAGCTGTATACTTATAACCATCCATCATTTAAACGTGCGGGAGATTGCATTTAACTGGCTATTTATTCTTTTAGAGTTCGTCCAACAGTAGGAATTCGACTGCAATAATCAAATTTAGCACTGAAAACCTTATGCTATTTACGTAGTTATATCAGTACTAGTAGGCCCGGCGGTCATACGAAATGACGCTGTTCTAGATATTATAAATATACAATTCTCCCAGTAACCGGAAATGCACATCAAATCAAAGAGATATTTATCTGGTAGGACAGTAAAGTTTAATGAATAAATAATAAACATATAATAATTTCGGAAAAAAATTTCTTGCCGAAAAAAAAAACATTTAAGTTATAATAATCTGTAAAATAAAAATATTATTTACTACATGATCAAATTGTTTGTGAAAAATATTTATTTATATCCAGCATAATCATCGTCAAAGCAATAGTTTTAAGGAAACGGGAAAAAAAGAGCGCTGCCACTTTAATATATATGAAAAGCGCAGATGATAAATAAATTAGAACAAAGTAAGAAGGATTAAATTATAGGATATAAATAAACAATTTGATTATATAGTAAATAAAATTCTCGGCGGATTTCGAGCAGCACTAATTATATTGGATAAATTGCCAACTTTTTATCTTCTTTGAAAAAAGAAAAAGAAAAAAAAATAGGAAGGAAAGAAATGCGTAAGAAATTCTTGCAATACAGAAAGCTCTTTTTACTCAAAAAATAACTTTGACCTTATCAAGAAAATGAAAATGAAAATTATTTTATGAAAAGGTTAGGCGTCAAAAATGACGACTGGATGTGAAGTACCGGTCGTCAAATTTTTAGTTTCAAAACACGTTTTACGACCGCTAATTTCGAACCCTGCTCAAGACTAAACCTTTTACGTCCGAGGGCCTACTCAGTAAGTTCATAAAGATCGGTAGGCCACAATCTGTAGAATAAGTAGCATAGGTAGAAATTTAAAAGTGGAGAGGTAGGTTAATTAAAATTTAAGGGAATGAGTGGGGTTAGGAATTTTTCAAGGTTCTAATATTTCTTTCCCTTTTTCTTCAAGGAAAAAAAACTCAGTGGAGTTTCTGGAGGAATTTAAGTCACTTTAAACTTAATGGGATACTTGTCATTGGTTTTGCTTGATTAAAGTTTCGATATACGGAAGAATCTGTGTTCTTTAGATTCGTAATGCATTCTCCAAATGCTAATTCGCCAGACGTGATCTTTGCTTCTTATTTTGTATTCTTCATTGCACGAAATAATTGTTCACATGCCTAGGTACTACCAAAGATCAGAGACATGAACAATGCATGTCTAGTTATTCCTGGATACTTGTCTAGAGACACGTACCTCGAATATAAGGCAATTAATGAAGGTATATTTGAAAAACTTACATTTTGTTGAAGAGTCACACTGAAAATCTACAAATTTCTAATTAAAGAACGTAATTTCTAATTGAAGCTCAGATGAAACACTGTTATACTGAGAATAGACGAGATGAGAGCATTTTATTGAAAACTTTATCCTCAAGCAAGTCTGAAAATCTACAAGTAGAGAAAATCCCAGAGCCAGTTTTACGTACTCATACAAGCGTCCTATTTTGTTTTTAAGTGAATTTCTAAATGAATTTCCGGCCATTTTCTTATCTTTTTTCTCTTTATTATTTTTATTTTTTCAACTGTTTGGCCCAGTTGTATCCGTTTGGAAATTAAAATTTTACCCTCCGATACAGGCAGCCCAATTTTTGTTTCGCCTTGCAGCGCCATCTAACGAAGCGGTATGGAGCTAAGCAAAATTCTCATTTAGGGGAATATTTCGAACTGGTCGCTTTTATAGTCTTTATTATATAAACATTCCCGTATTCAAATTTTGAAAAGACTTTCTCATGAACTAAAGTTTACATCATTAACCCCTTTCCTCTCGCTTCCTTGAAAATGACGGACTGAGGTTTCGCCTTCTATATCTCGCTCCCGTAATATTTCCGGGCTGGAGTTTTTAAAATTTCAAGCTAAAAACAAATCAAAAGCTAAAAATGAATAGATATATTGTTCATACACGCATTTTTATATAATCTTCAGGGATATTTTCGATTGAGTTCTACGTGGAGTTCACTAGGCAAAATGTGTTGTCTTAAAACTTTAGACTATTTTCACAGCTTTTTCTGATTGCAATCCATTATTTACATTTAATTTAATCATTATAAAAGAAATTTATTTATTATTGCAATAGTTATAGTGTTGTATTTAGTGTTAATTTTATGCAATGTAGAAGATCTTTATTTGGGCCCAGTTTCTAATTAGATTTGTCGAACTCAATCACTCAATGTAGAGTGGTGCTACGGCTTCCTCTGCTTACAGTGCTTTCATCGGTGTCACGTGACCAATGACGTTGCTTGAATTGCCTCCATTGCATTGTTGCTATCAGTTTTTAGCTTGGTGGAGCTAGGGTTGCTCTATGTCCTTGAAACTAATACAGCATGTGAGGAAAGGGAAAGGGAGTTGGTTCATAAAAGTCCTTAAATGTCATACTTGAATTGGCAATACGGATCCGAACCAAATGCTTTTTACACTGCACTTATCGAATGCGAGTTTCACGTTTCAAAATGACAGAATTAAGCCGAGACTCCGCATCACCGGAAAATCGTCGGAAACAGAAAACAAAAACAGAAAAACTACCCAACTTCCGGTATTTTCTGTTTCCGCACGGCGGAAAAGCGACAGAATCAAGAGTTGAAACGTTTTCAACTTTTTCTGTTTCTGGCAACGTTTTCCGTTTGCAACAGCCAATAGAAAGTCTTCAAATATAAACATTCTAGCAATGGCGACCATGGTGTCCAAGTTGAATTTGGAAATATTCATTGAAGAAATTAGAAATTATGCTTGCCTTTATGATAAAAAAAGCAAGGATTACAAAGATGTATCGATGAAGAAGGCGATATGGGCAGCCATTGGAGTGAAATTTGGCTTAAATGGTGAGTCGAAGTTTTTTAAACTTTAATCGCAATATTCGTAATATGAAATGACTGGTGTTTCATGAAAATAAGCACAAATGTTTCGCAGCTGCAGAAGTAGAAACAAAAGGGAAGGTGCAAAGGGACCGGTACACCAAAGAGAAGAGAAAAATCCGGGACATCATGGGCACCGGCCGAGGCACATTAGAAGTGCATGTGCCGAAGTGGCATTTATTTTCACTTTTAGAAAATGTATCAGGGTCATTTTCATATGAAAATACAAGGTTAGTTCTTTTAGTTTTTCAATTTAAAAATTTCGTGCCCTTTTTTTGCACAACAAATCTATTATTTGTTTGTTTCTGCATCTACCAATGCTTAATGTTGCTATATTGTTTTGAATAATTTACTTATTTACCTGCATTTTAAGTCGTGGTATAATTTAACCATTTTTTAAAAATAAGTCATTTGTGATCAACCATCAAAACGTACAATATATTGATATCTTATAAAAATTGTTTGTAACATTTTAGTATTGTATAGATTTCTCATTGACAGTGGCGGATAGCCACTGTCAATGAGTTTCAATGTTTTCGACCTGTCAATGAGTTTCAATGTTTTCGACCTGTCAATGAGTTTCAATCTTTTCGACCTGTCAATGAGTTTCATTGTTTTCGACCTGTCTATGAGTTTCAATGTTTTCGACCGAGTCGATGTTTTTGGTCGAGAGGACCGATCAATGACCCTGCGTGCATACCATTGGAAAACATCTGCACGCTATGTGACAATGCATATGCACAGAATTATTTGTGCATCCACAGTCCTAGCGCAACAAACGTCACAAAATTTCACAGCAGTTCTGATGACAAGCTTCAGATAGTGAATATAGGAAAAGAGTTTATCTCTGGACACTTCATTCAGTGACATTAAAAGGTACAATAAAGTCCACCGAAAGGGGGTGAGGAGGGACCAACAGAACCTTGCTCTGAAGGAGCGAAGCTCATAGGCGGAGGCTGTGAATTTTGAGGATGCAACAATATTTACACCTCTTCGTATGAAATGATTTTCTTTTCGCATTTAAAAATGAAATTAATTAGCATTAATTAGGCGCCGCTTGACGCTGCGCCCGGGGACAACTGAAGATTTTGCGCTCCCCTGTGCCACTGGGAGGCCTAAGGGCACCCCCAAGGGGAATTTAAAAAGCTTTTATGCTTCCTAAATGATAAATAGCTCTAAAGCAGCCCTTTTAAATTTCATTTTTATTAGCGACTATTTACTTCTAAGGGAAAAATGGGACACTGGCTTCGCAAAATTATTTGTCTGATTTCCCACGCACCCCTGTTCTACATTGGTCATTCCCGATATGGTTTGCAGTGCTCCCACGCTTTTGTCGAACATATTCACACCTCTTCATTTCAGATAATTTTCTTTTCGCATTTAAAAATAAAATAAAATAACACTAATTTGGCGCCCTTGACGCTGCGCCCGGGGACAACTCCCCCTCCTTGCCCCCACCTAGCTACGCCTCTGCGCATAAGTAGTTTTGCATGTGTATGCTATACCAGCGCTGTCTTGACGCGATGGCAATATGCAATCAATTGTGTGCTTTTATAGCGTTGATTTCATGGGTTATGCTCTCCAAATTAAAATGAAAAGTCAGTAATGCTAGCTTCTTGGGAATTAAAGAAATGTAAAGCATGAAGTTAAGGTTGTTTGGCTACCAGTTTTAAAAATGTGTCAGAAATTATAAAAACAAAATGATGTTCTCGATTGATTTGGGCATCGGTGAACGATGATATTTCATTGTCCTGTTCCAGTGAGAGAGGAGCAGATCCAGTGTAATGCGCGGGTAATTTCCCGAAAATTCATTAGCGGGTGTTTTTAAAATTAAAATAAAAATTTTTTGTTCTAATTCAGGGGTCTCCAAACTTTCCAGCCTTAGGGCCAGATTGATTACTCCAGTGAATTCCAAGGGCCAAAACCATATTATCATTAATTGTTGCCGGTGGTAAAAAGTTGAATCAGTCCACTAGTGGTGTAAAATATGATTACTTTTTTGCCAGATGCCATTAGCGACGGGGAAGCTGATGTATTTTCTGTATCGTATGGGTATCCGTTATAATGGGGTACCCGCATCGTATCGCCATAGATTACAAAAGTAATGAAATACACAAGTAATCATTGATTACTTTTTTCTTCAGTAATCGTTACTTCGGTTCCTAACGAGTACTCAAGTAACGAATGAGTATTTTTTTACATGAAAAAAAAAGTCCGAAAAAGTACGCCACGTTTAAAAAAGGCTGCAAATCGAACTAAAGTCCGCAAAACGGCAACACTGCATATTATTAATTTTCCTGTCATTATCTGTAATTTCTAGATTAGTCGTAGAGTACGAGCGAGCCATGAGGAGTAACGTGACAGGACATCTGGTGGACACAAGCAGAAATAGGTAGTACCTTCTATCCCTAACAGATGGCGCTAATAGCACTTACAGAATAATCTCGTTGGTTCGATAAAGTTCTGGTGTCTTCCACTCACTTCTAGATGGCAGTAAGTGAAATATATAAGAAGGCTAGTGGCGCAACCACAAGTCAGTTCCTATGACACTGCTGTGAAATAAAATAGTGCGTACCTCCTTAAAACGTGTTTGTGCGTGTTTAAGTTTAAGACATCTTTGTAACAATATTTTTATTTGAATTGTTGCTTTTGTGTGTGATTTAGTAGAATGGAAAAGAAGCGAAAAATTGATAGTGAATGCAGAAAATTCAAAGATCAGTGGAACATTCAGTATTTCGTAATTGAGTCCAGTAACAAGGCGCTATGTTTGATTTGCAATGAAAGCATAGCCGTTCTCAAAGAATATAACATTAAACGTCATTATGAAGCAAAACATTTTCAAAATTACTCAAAATATACAGGAAGTTTGCGGACAGAAAAATTCGAAGCTATGAAGCGCGGATTGAAATCGCAGAAATCTTTATTTACAAAACTCAAAACTGAACAAGAGGCTGCAACTCGTGCCAGCTTTCGTGTGGCTCTTGAAATTGCAAAACGTGGAAAACCATTCACCGATGGAGAAATGGTCAAGGAATGCATAATCGCAGTAGCCGAAGAAATGTGCCCTGAAAAGGTAAATTTATTAAAAACTGTCAGTATGTCAGCAAACACTGTGGCTCGAAGGGTAGAAGACATCGCTGAAAATATATCCTCTCAACTGTTCAACAAAAATGGACATGTTGAGTGGTTTTCTTTGGCCTTGGATGAGTCAACGGATGTGTCAGATACTGCTCAGGTGTTGATTTATATTCGAGGAGTAGATAAAAGCTATGAAGTGCATGAAGAACTTCTTGATATGTATAGTATTCATGGCACAACTACTGGTTCAGATATTTTTAAAGGAGTTGAAATGGCCATTAAGCAAAAGAACCTTCGATGGAAAAACTTGAAATGTATTACAACTGATGGAGGCAAAAACATGAGTGGGAAAGATAAAGGAGTGGTCGCTCTTGTGTCAAAGGCTGTAGAAAATGACGGTGGTTCAAAACCAATAGTCTTACATTGTATCATTCATCAACAGTCTTTGTGCGGAAAATGTTTGGATATGTCTGAAGTTCTGAAACCAGTCATATCAACTGTTAATTTTATCAGATCTTTTGGGCTGAATCACCGACAATTCGTACAATTTATTAAAGAGATTGGAGAAAATGACTTACCTTATCATACTGCCGTACGTTGGCTTAGTTGTGGGAAAGTCCTTCAGCGCTTTTTTGAACTTCGAGCAGTGATCGAATTTTTTTTGAATGAAAAGCATCGCCCTCTTACTGAATTGCAAAACAACGCATGGCTGTGGAAGTTAGCATTCTATGTTGATTTGACAAAACATGTGAACGAACTGAATTTGAGATTGCAAGGAGAAAACCAGCAACTTCCTGATTTATACAATAATATCAAATCATTCCGGAAGAAATTGATACTGTTTCAATCACAACTACGAAGTAAATGTTTTTCACATTTTAAAACATGTGAAATATTTAGCCACACCACTGAGACCGAGTTTCCTATCGATTTTTCAATCGAAACTTTGAGTGCTTTGAAAATAAATTTTGATACTCGTTTCTCGGACTTTGATGCCATTGCGAATCAAATTAAGATTTTTCAGAATCCTTTTGATACTGACATTGAAACCCTAGCCCCGGAACTTCAAATGGAAATGATTGATCTACAGTGCAGTGATATAATTAAGAACAAATATCAAAACTTATCTTTGTTGGAATTTTATAAGTGTCTTCCACTGACACAATTTGATAATTTGCATAAATTTGCTCGTGGGCTGTTTTCTGTTTTTGGTACTACTTATTTGTGTGAGAAGACCTTTTCCAAAATGAAGTACACAAAAAATGTTTACAGATCTAAATTAACTGATGAGCATCTTAAATCTCTTTTAATAATTGGTACAAGTAAAATTAGTCCACAACTACAAACTATTGTCAGTGGAAAATCTCAATTACATAAATCTCATTAGTATTTCATATGTCGTTATGCTTGTTATAAGTTATCTTTTCATTTAAAATGTATAAAATGTTAGTTGGATTCATTTCAATAATTTGTTAGTTAGTAAATAATAACCTACAACAATGTTATGAGTAGTTAGCCCATGACCATATCAATGTAGATGTCATATTAATAATTATTCAACATAAAAATAGATTACTTCAGTAAACTTAATTTAATTTGCTATAAAAAATAAATATGTTCTCTAGAAGGAGTTTTCTTTCAAGTATGCTAGCTCTCCGCGGGCCGGACAAAATCTGTCCGCGGGCCGGATGTGGCCCTCGGGCCGTAGTTTGGAGACCCCTGTTCTAATTAATGGCATCAAACAGTTGACTACACTATACTACAGTCTTTAAACTGGATTCACAACTCCAAAAACGGACGGAAAGAACTTGTTTTCACCCCGTTACTTATTTAGAAGCGTCGGCACAAGCAGGATGCCCGAAACTCGGGTGTTTTAAAGATCTTTTCGGGGTATTTTTGAGGTTATTTATACATTGAGGGTACTTTCTGGTAATTATGAGACATCATGCTTTTAAAATAATTTTTATATAGGAGGTTTGAGATTTATGATTCTGTCAAAACCTTTTCTTTAAAAAAAATGCTACTATTTAATTAACTGTCTGATTAATGTCAACAATTATTGCTGTACGCCATTGCATCATGGAATATTAGGGTGCAAGCACTACGCACATGATGGAATGAACTTGTCCACATATCTACGGATTCCAACAGTTGTAGCAATTTGTTTGAGAAAAAGCGAATCACTCATCCGAGAAATAATACCAATGACAATTATTAGAATTATAAAACAAGGAAAAGTACCGAGAATTCCAAAAAAAACATTAGAAAAAAAATTCAAATATACTTGTTCATATATTTTTTTTGCTAGTTTTTATTTGTTATTTTCGTTCTCGACTGTGTGGAATTAATTTGTCTACCAATGAATCGCTATAACAATTGGGTTCAAAACTGGAAATAATAGAGAAAGGCATTTTCTAAAATCATATTCAATGAAGATAATTGTTTTTTCAGGGCATAACGGGAAAAAATCGAATTGGGCATGCTAGAAGATCAAAAGAAGAAAGAAAAAGGAAATAAATAAATAAGTGAGTACTAAATTAACAAATAAAAAATGTTTTAAAGTCAAAGAATGAATAAGATAAAAAAAGAAAAAGAAAAAAAGTAAGAGGAAATTAAAAATAAAGAAATCCCCGAAATAAGAAAAATAAATAAACAAAGAGGAAAATAAACGAATCTTATGTAAATAAATAATTGAAGAGCAAATTAAAAAACCTTAATATCGTCGCTCGTCTAACTTCCAGTTTGCCGCGATTCTGTGCTTTGTCAATCTTGTTGTTACTCTTTTTTTTTTTTAGAAAGAGTAATATGTCCTTAATTTATTGCAAAAAGTTAAATGATAGTGATAAACAATTATATTGCCATAAATTATTCTTCGGGGGCCATGACCTTCCCTGATCCTTTTGATGAAGACGTTAGAAAAGCAGTTCCGTTTGTAAAACGCTGCCCACGATATCTATTATCGACATTCGTTATGAGTGTGTACTTACATGATGACAGTTTTGTGTCGACTTCAAAACACGCTGCAGCCCTGAAGTTCAATATGTTTTAGATTTGACTCTTGCACAATTGTAATTAAAACAATAGATGCCATCTTCGATTTCGTATGGCAGACAAATAACATAACCATTGCCATTCGGGTGAAAATGAAAATATTGTGCAATGATCGCAAAAAGAATTTCGCATCGCCAAAGCCATTATTTGTTTTATGTTAGTTTCCATACATGTCAGTAATATTAATGAGTGGATGTATATGAAAAGCTTGAAAAGGAATTTTTAGTACACGAAATTGTTTTCTAAAGTGTCATGTTTTGTACTTTCATAGTGATGAGATTCGTGTACTTATGTATTTATTTATTCAGTTTTTCCGAAACAAAACGAAGTGTTCGCTATTTCCTAATTTTCAAATAAAGTACACGCATAACACAAGTCCAGTTCAATATTGATTCAATTTTAAAAAAGATTATAATTCAGCTTTAAGGAATATTTAAGGTTAAATGTTTTGGAACTTTTCTTTAAAAAAAAATAAAGAAGAAGAGAAAACAATTTTATATGCAATAGTATGTGTTTGAATCGTATTTTTGAAATTTACATTTACATCTAATGTTTGAAATCTACATTTCGTTGGCTTACACACAATGGACTCGGTTTTTTCTTAATATTATTTTCCGTATAGCGGAATTCTATTTTTTTTTCCTCTAATTTTTTAATATCAGAAAATTTAGTTTAGATAACTTTTGGGCTGCGAAGGTTTTCCAAATATTGGGTTTGAAAGTAAGATTTTTTTCCCTATCTAATATTGTTTTATCTAGTATTTAAATAAAACTATGAAACTGTTCTAAGTTAGAGAATATAAATCCGCAAGAAATTATATAGTTACATTTTATTAAATACAGATACACCATATACGTTCATCATAATGTTAAATTATTAATCAGACACAGGAGCGAAGCCAGGAGGGGGGAGGGAGACGGTCGAAAGCCACCCCAGAATTAGCCGTTTCAAGTATAATATAGCTGGTCCTACTATAGCAGTGTTTCCCAACCTTTCCCCCCTTGCGAATCCCTTCTAAGATTCGAAAGAAAATGGCGAACCTCCTTCTCTAGTCGATAGTAGCTAGAACCAAAGCTATAAAATTTGCTGCACATTTATTTTTCATGTTGTACAATACTTCATTACAAGAAGAAAACATAACTATTGTAAAACACATATAAAACTAAAATACAGCCACAGGTGTTTTTTTTTTATTATTGCTTTCCAATTATTTCTTCTTTCTGAATTATTAAGTCAGTAACTAGTGTTCGGCAGTAGTTAACTAGAAGTAGTTAACTACTACTGGCAACTACTAGTTAACTAATAGTTAACTACTAATTGTAACTACTTTTGTTTTGAACTAGTTAACTACTAGTTAAACTACTTTTTCTCCAACTACTAGCTACAACTACTCTCAAAATTCCAACTACTTTCGAAAAATATTTTTAAATCTACTCTTTCTAGGTAGGAGAAAAATACGTTCTAATATTTAAAATAAGTCAATAAATATCTTTCGGTATCTGTTTGTGATCCACACTTTAGAAATAAGGCAAAAGTAGAAAAAAGAGCATTTCAAATTGTGTATATATGTTTCCTATATTAATCCACTACTGTTCTGCATAATCTGGAAGACTCAATTTATTTTTAAAGAAGTCATTTTTGCACTCCTTTATAATTCTTATGAAAATTTACTGTTTCGTTTTTTCTTTTATGCTAGCGATAAAAAATGCCGCCATTGCAATATTATTTTTTATCGCTAATAAAAAATAATATTGCAATGGCGGCATAAACGGCGTAATAATAAACGTTATAATAGCGGCATAACCAGCGGTTTCCAACCCCCTCGGGGTTCGCGAACCACCGGTTGGAAAACGCTCTACTATAGTAATACGTAAACATCAAAGGACTCATTGCCTCTAGGAAAATACATTAAATGTTATTATCTACCAGTAAGTGGAGAGAACTGTTTTTCAATGGTATATAGGTAACTTAATTTACCTTCGTGGTAGGAGCTGTGAACGGTAAGGTGTAAGCGTATTGCCCGACGTTGAGACGGCAATGTCTGTCCGACAGCCACTGTTGGCTATTGATCAGGAGGGGATAGGTGCCCAGTTGTCAGAAATTTGAATAATATTCACAAAATTTGTCTAGAAAACAATGTAGCACTTCTTATAGCTACTTCAAGCTTTCGTGACCGAACCGTTCATTGCTTCTTTTATGGTGTTCTCGCGGTTCAAGCTCAATAGCTAGACTTTGTCCTGTTAACTCTATTTCAGGGGGGGAAATGAGTAGAGTTACAAAAGGAAAATGTTACTCAAAAGCTTTTATTACGAGAACTCTTTTTTTTTTTTTTTTGTACTTTCAAATAATTGGCCCAATGTAACGATCGATGTTAACTGGTATCATTAAATCAAGAGTATCGTAAAATCGGGGACACAAAATGATCATTAAATTCGACCTGGACTCTTAGAATCTACTGCTGTTTTGGGAAAATCGGTACTGTCAAAGCGTGACATGTCTTAGTTTCTCTGCGGATCAACAGATGGCGCTACTAAAATGGTTGTTTTCATCGAACTCATTTCAACTTGATTTTCAAGCTTAGAGTTTTATTCCAAATTTAAATTCAATAAGTTTGCCCTTAATTATATTTCGTTGCAGTGGCTTCAAGATTAAGGAAAAATGAAGAAATGTTGCGAAAATATATGACCAAAACTAAAAAGTAGAAGACAAACTAATCAATTTTTATAAGTAGAAGTATAACGAATAAATTTTTTCTTGAAATTAATTTTAAGGTTATGTACCGTATTTTTTTCTGCATGAGTTACACTCTAAAATTTTATAATTTTCAGTTCAATCATAATTTTAAAAAGAAAGGTATTTTCACGCATTGATTTTGCTGTTATGTTTGTAATTTTGAGTTAAAAAAAACTCCTTGGCATATAAGGATTGATGGAAAGGACGTTGTTTTCCTTATGTCAAGGGGGCTTTTTTCTCTCAAAATTACTGTAACTTCTAAAAAAAAGAATGGCAAAAAATAACAACAACTTTTGCAAGAATAAATTTTGAAAAAAAAAAAAAAAAAAGAAAATTTATGCTTTAGAGTTTAGTTTTCTGAAAAAGAAAATTATCAAGTTTCAAGTAGTACTTACTGTTTAGTTTTGCATCAGAAAATACGGTAATTTACCGAGAAATTAATTTAATGGAAAAAACTTATTAGTTTTAAGTTATCTTTTATTTCACAGCAATCGTCAACTTTTCGCTTTTGATGCACATATTCCCTTAATATTACTGGTTCTCTCCCCCCTCTTGTATTTGTGTTAATCCAACGAAATCAGCCAAAAAGTACACTTCGAGTACAGTTGGATATAATTCGAATAAAATATTAATTTAGTTGCGCCGTCTATCGATCTGCAGAGAAACTGAGGTATCGCACTCGGGATCGATAATCCTTTCCAATCAATCAATCCATTAATACTTCGAAATACAAATCCTACAAAGGGCCATTCCACCGTCACGTGCGGGACAAATGAACTCAATAGTTTTACCAAAATTTTGACATAGAGCAGAAGATTTCAAACAAGTGGAAGTAATTGTATTTTTTAATCTTTACTTATGGTGCAATGATGCTTTTGACACATACTTATCTTTCAAAAATATTTTTTTAGTTTAAAATAAAATTAATCTTCATGTGTCACGTGCGGGACACTTAAAGTCAACCTTTCTTAATTTTCCTTATGAATCAGCTAGAATTTTTGCTCTATTAATCATGCAGTGACAAAACAAAATATAGAAATTGAAAGCCAAGGCTCCAATGGGAATAAAACATATCGAAAGTTTCGAGAAATAATAATTTTAATAGTTGAAAAAAATTATAATGTATCGTGTAACGTGCGAGACACAGTTGTCACATGCGGGACATTTTTCAAATGCTCATGTAATACATGTTTTCAGAATGTTGGAAATTAAATGAAAACACCAAGCATAGTATTGGTTATACACTTAAAAACACAAAACATTTATTTAAATAGAATATATACACAAATTGATCATTCCAAGAAATATATAAAATTTTAATTAGAATTGGACTAAATGAATTTTTTTAAATATTTTTTCAAAATTTTAAACAATTTCTGTTGTTAGATAAAGAGGGAGCTGATATATTTCTTAAAACATCTTTAAAGAGATAGTGAATTCTATCAGGGTGCTCTGGCCACTTGTAGTATTAGAGCTTTTGTTTCTCTGTTTCGGCTTTAGTCATATGGTCTTTCCTCCTTTACTCAGTCCATTTGTCCTTTTATTTTCTTCCTTCTGGAAATGTGGACCTCTTTTGCTCTCATCTTTTTCATTCTTTCAGCCCTTGATTTAGATCCTTCCATTATTCATTTCCGTTCAAAAAAAAAAAAAAGCAAATTTTATTTAAGTTAAAAAGTTAAAATATTATGGAAAATTGTAAGGCTCGACCGATGCATCGGCCTCGCCGATGCATCGGCGCCGATTGTTCAACAAAGTTGCTATCGGCCATCGGCATCGGCGGCAGATGTTAACTTTAGAAAAACATCGGCCCATCGGCCTTAAAAAACATTTAAAAGCCGATGCAAGGCCGATGTTTTTCGCAGGGACAACTTTAAAGAAAACATTCTGTCTTTCACTTTATTTTTTTCTCTATAGCTCAATTTCTATTTCCATACAATAACAGGCAGCACATAAGTTAAAAAGAAAAAAACACAGAAATAATGTTATTCTATAAAGTATTTGATAAAAAATTCGGAAAACTAGTTTAAGCGATCGCTGCCCGAAAACCTTCATTATTAAAATAGTTCTCTTTGAGCTTTGAATGCTCGCGAAATAGAATATGTTAAAGTAAAAGTCATAGAAGCGTCTTATGAGTGCTATTTGTTTTTCGCACTAGGTTAGTTGCCTCATTTTTGTCCGTTTTCCTTTTAATAATGACTTAGTGCATTAGATATCATTGTGCAATAATATTACACCATCTGCTTTTAGTTTGTCATGTTTCTTATTATTCCGAAATTGTAAACAATAAAAAGTCAACTTAATCAAAGTACGATAATAATTTTAATTTTTACCAGAGTAAACTTTTTTTCTCTTTGCTTTTTTTTTTTTTTTTTGCTTCTTCGATCCCACGTGTTAGAGTTTTTCTACAATTGTGGAGCAATCTTGTTGCATCTGCTTTTGGTGTGCGGTTGTTCTCATTATTTCATTTTTAGCCTACTTTCCCGTAAAAGTAAAAAATAATAATAATAAAGCATGAAAGAAGGCTTAATGTATCGTGAAAATATCGTTAAAAATCAAGAAAAGTCAAAAATAAGTGAAGTAATTAAATAAAGATTGAAAAATAAAAAATTTGAAAGTAGGGTATTGTGATGGGGAAAAAGTGTGTCTGTCGGTCTGTCTGTCTGTCGGTCTGTCCCCCCCTAATAACTTTTGAACGAATTGTCCGATTGGAAAAATTCTTTTTGCATTCGAAAGATCTCGGCGAGGACATCTCATTTCTATATTTTACTTTTTGATTTGAACAATTTTTTGTTCAATTTTGAACAGTTCAAAAAATTTTAACATTAGCGCCTATGGACAAAATTGAAGCAAATTCTGTAAACTCTGGGCACAAGAGCCAAGTTCCTATTGCAAGCTTATTGAAAGGAGTTCTCGGCGTGAAATAATGATTTGAACAGTTTTTGTTCATTTTTGAACAGTTCAAAAAATTAACGCAGATCTTACGGGGAAATTTCAACCCTATATAAATCCTGATCTAACGGACCGATTTACTTGGAACAAACTTTATCGGAAAGCTCTTATAACGTAGAACATGTAGAAATAGAAAGTTTATCCAGAACTTACGAGCCTATTTTGCTATGAAATTTTTTGATCGGGATTTTCAAGGATATTTCTCAGTGACGCAATGAGTGAAATAATGAATGAATGAATAAATGAAAGAGTGAAAGAATAAATCAATGAATAAATGAATGAGGAAAAGAATGAATGAATAAATTATTGAATAAATGAAAATATAAATAAATGAGTGAATAAATACATGAATGCGTAAATGAATGAATAAACACTTGAATGAGGTAACGAATGAATGAATAAATGCATGGCTGAATAAATGAAAGAATGAATGAGTGAGTGAATGAATATTTATTATCCGTTGAAAAAGGTATATTTTCAATAATTAGAACTAAAGATAAATAACAAAGAGAGAGAAAGAGATAGCTAGATTATAATTTGAATTTGGTGCATACGGGAAAGTAGGCTCGTATAGTTCCAGACGGAACTTCTTGTTAGTTTCTATTATAGAAAAGATTGGTCAAAAATAAGAAAAAAATTTAATAAATATTTATTGATCGAAATTTCATGTGTCCAAGTTCGAGTTGAATTTTCAAAATGCGAGTTCGCGTGACAACCTTAATAACATTAATAACATCTTAATAAAAATGCTAAAATTACTTTATTTTTAAAGATTGATCAAAGCATATTTTTTTTTCAAAATACATCTTAACATTTTTTATGCGATAATAATTTTAATTTTTCCCCGTTTATACTTTGTTTTTTTAGCTTCTTTGATGCCACATGTTAGACAGTTGACAGTTTTTCTGCTATTGTACAACAATCTCGTTCCATCTGCTTTCAGTTTAGAATATTTCTTGTACAACATAGAACATATTGATAAAAATATGAATCAATTTTTCAGTATAAATGTTTATGGGCCGTGGTAGCCTTGTGGTTACCACGTCGGACTTCCACCTGGAAGGTCGCGAGTTCGATACCCACTGAAGACCACCATGTATACTTGGGGATATGTGCATGTAAAATCCGTAGACCCCACTACCTCTCCCCGTGCGTAAGCAATCCTAAGGCCTCGGCTAACAGGTAGGGGTCTGGTGGAGAAAAGTATACATGTTTATTGTTTGAAATTTTATGTGTCCAAGTTCGACTTGCAATTTTCAAAATTTTAATTCTTTAAAAACAAGTTTGGGATACAGGGTGGAACAATACCTTAATAAAAATGCTACAATTTCATTAATTTCCAAAATTGTCACCGTATATAAAAATATATATATATATATATTTTTTTTTTTCAAAATACATCTTAATTTTTATAAACGATCACGTGTTTTCAGAAGATTATATGTCAACAGAAAACTGCTGGTGCTCAAAATATTGGTTTATTTCGGTGACCTTACATATTGTGCTCATGAAAATATAAAGAACATGTCAAGTATTTCAGAGTAATTTTCAACTCACAAGAAAAAAAAATCTAATAAGATTAGTTCTTAAGACCCAGCATTCATTTTTAATGACAAAAAAATCTCAAGTCTATGTTTTGAAAGCAATATTCAGCATGTCTTGGTTATAAACAAGGTATAATACCATACTGCGAGCGAAATTTTTTAATATTTTATTTTTATTTCAGAAAAAGAGCTCAAAATAACTTTTTTAATGAAAAATAAACATGTAATCGTTCCCGCTTTTCTTTTAAAAACCGGGGGGGGGGGGGTATCATGAAAAAAATCTGAGAGGAGGGGGTTGACAGTTTCGTTAAAAATACAAACCCACATTATTTGTTAGTCTGTGTCATAACATCAGCATTCCTCTCCATGAAAAAAAATAAGAAAATAAAGGCAGCTGCACTTGGCATTTGCAGTGCAGGTGTGATAAAGAGAAAATGTTGAAGGAAAGGGAATTAGACCCGAGCCGATCCAATAGATGTTGAGTATTTTTCTTTTGCAAACATAAGAAAAAAGAATTAAAAATCCTCTGATATAGCATTTTTTAATTTTTTTAACCTCCTAATAGTTGTATTACTTTACTAGAATCGCGAGTGATTCTTTCAGTTTTAATTACTATGTAAACTTCCACCAAACAGTTTTACGGTGCTTGAATAATGCATTTATGTTTTTATAAACATTAAAATAAATAATAAATGATTTAAATGACATTTTTGACAAGCATTCTACACGTTTTAATGGTTTAAGGCGACTTTTTTTCCCATCGGCCATCGGCCGATGGAAGAGGAGAATAATCGGCAATCGGCCATCGGCCGACCTCGGAACAATCGGCCAACAATCGGCATCGGCCCATCGGCCAAAAAATGCCATCGGTCGAGCCCTAGAAAATTGTTGTGCAAAAAGTCATAAAAGGGAAATATAATTCAGCTCTGATTCTAAATAGACTTTCTAAAATAAATATCATAATGTTTAAGCTATGTTGTTACAGTGTTGTATCAAATACTGAAAAAAAAATCAAAAATAATGCTGTTCCAAATAACTCATCCAACTCATCGATAAAAAATGTAGTTGCTTTATTATTCATATTTTAAACTAGCTTATTCTTATTTGTCTTTGTATATGATTTGAGTAATCTGTTCTGAAACATAAATGATCACTAAATTAATAGGGCATTCTGTAATGAAAATGTAAAATTTTAGAAATGCATGCTCTGTTAAATACATAATTTAGCAAAATCTATAACAAATGTGAGAAAATGTATAATTTATTTCTTTAGAGTAGCACATTTTTAAAACAAAAAACCATTAAAGAATTCAAGCTATGTTGAAATAAAATTCTTATCAACATTTAGAAATTTAAGTTGTGTTTCCTTCATGTAATGCATCATGTGCGGGACAGTTTTGTTTTCGGATTTTTTTACAAGTAAAGTAACTTTAAAAGCTAGAACTAGCATAGGATATGTGTACTACATTAATATGCTTTAGAAATGTCATTTACACAAAATAAATGCGTCCCATTTTTAACCTAAATGAAAATATTCATATTTTTCGTCACGTGCGGGACACCAAAAATAAGCTCTTTGTGGATGCTAGTATAGCTATTGAGATATCTCCTAGATCTTAAAGCTTAATAAAATCAAATAATTAACTTTTAGACTTACCTATAAAGTTGACATCAGGAGTTTCAGTTGGTTTCTTTTATCCAAAACAATCATGCAAAATTCGTTCGAGAACTCAATGAACTTGCTTGCACAAGGCAACCATCTTTAGAATACTGTGTTGCCAATCCAGAAATGATAAACTTTGATTTCTTACTCAAAACATAAAATTTGACATTTTATCCTTAAATACATACCAAAATTATCCACATAAATATGATTTTAAAATTGACCACCCATGTACCTGCTTTCATGGAATGGCCCCAATCAGACTTGAAAATCTAGCTTCAAGGCCATACCGGTTTGAAACAGAGAAGCAATAACAATACTTTTTGTTTAAAAAATAAATGAATAAAACAAGTTTTTAATTCTATTTTTAATAAATAAATGAAGTATAGCAGTACGCATCCATTACTAATGTAAAAATATGAACATGTAGAGAAAAAGAATGTCGTTTAAAAAAGTATGTTTATGTCGAAATTTAAATTTTTTATTGCTATTTCAGAATTAATTGCTGTTGAATCCTTCTAGAAGCTTAAAGTGATATCGTTTGGCAGGCAAAATTCGAAAGAAGGTGACAGCCATCAGTGAGACCGAGGCTGTGTGAGTGACCACAGCAGGTCGTCAAATCCTATCAATCATAGCCTTTTTTTTACGAATTAGTGTCTCGCTACTAAGTTTTTAAAACCATCATGCACAATTGGATCATTATTTTACTTTGCAGATTTATGCAAGTTTTATATAAAAAAAAAGTTGCTCACATAAAGTGCGGCATAGCTGTGAATTCAAGACAAACTAATGACAACATTATAAGAAACTTAATTTGGGTTGGAAACACAAATTTTACTTATTTTGTGAAGTTTGTCGCCTATCTTAACGTAAAATTTAGAAAAATAAGATGATACGAAAGAGATCTAATTGTTGTTGGTGGTGAGTCCTCGCGGGAAGCGAGGAAGAGATGATGCTCTGCACCTGACTTTAAGGGGCCCAAGGGTAGGAATCCGACTGCCGCAACTTTGAAAGGTCTCTGAATTTTTGAACCAGCTTCCAGATGAGAGACCGTCACTTGGAGGACATGGGATCCACGACAGATTTAACGCACACCAGCTCCCTTAAGCTAGAGTTCTCACCCTCTTAAGCCAGCCCAGTCTCTTAAGCTAGAGTACGCACGCTCCTAAACCACACTCCATTTTTTACGAGTCTTACCACCAGTAAACCAGAAAGTCTTTTTTTTAATTCCTGATGAATTTTCAAATTTATTATGTGTATTATTGTTTTGCAAAATTACTAGTAGAAGAGTCCTGACAAAAAAAGGCGTGGCCAAAAAGTTAGCGAACCCTGTTAGGTTACTCAGTAAAGAAAAGAAGACTTATGATGTATCATTAAAACTGCTTCGAAACAAAGTAGCTGCAACAGTCTGCAAAAATGTACAACTCATGCATGGCACCTCTGGTTCATGTTCTTCAGAAGCTCTAAAGGCGTAGCACAGCACCTCCGTAGCTAGAATAAAGAAAGAATGACGAAAGATGCCGCCGCTCGATGAAAGTTTTTCTTATTTATAATTACTCTGTGAAAGGTGAAACTGGTGAATTAAAGTAAAGATCACATCTTTATATTCATGACAATTCAGAAATCCTTGAGCTGTCTAAATTTCTGAATCTAACAGACGCATTAAATAAAAGAAAAAAAATTCAGACACTTAATATATGATTAGTCAAAAAGTATTCATTCCACCCCAGATATGTAACTAATAGTATTCGAATGGCTATCACGTGATTATCTTGCTAGAAAAAAAAAAGCATCTATTTTAAAACATTTCTAATTATTATTCCCAATCATTTAATTTTCTTGATTGCTTAAAAAAATGTATTTTTGTCAGCTTCTCTTAAGCTACAGCTTTTACTTTCACTTCATCTAAGATTTTTTGCCAAACCTTACATGAAATGAAAATTAGACAAAAATTTGATACAACAAACGTACTTCATTCTGTTTCTCTTCAATTTTTCAGTTGATTTCACATGATATTCTTTCACAATAGAACCAGTTTGGTATTCATATATGTTATTTTCCGTGTTGAGGATTTCCTTTTTTTTCCTCCTCTGATTTGTTTTTGTAAAATAAGAGAATTTGCTTCAGATAACGTTTGGAATGTCCAAACTATTGTATTTGAATGTAAGTCCACCCCGTCCCGCCCTCCATGTGTGTCGATCCATAAAGGATCTACATTCTATTATGAAGTCGTTCCAAATTTTATAAATTCGCAATTTATTCTTGCGCATTTGTTCTTTAGTAAGTGCAGATACGTGATATGCGTTTATCATACATTGAATAGGATCATCTCAGCATATGCCCTTCCCTTCTTAATTGTTTTACTTCTTTCAATGTTCATAATGTTTCAAGTGATAATTTTAGTGATTTTTTTCATGGTTCGTCAACTTATGACCGAGAGGTTAGGGACGGGCATAGGTTAAAAAAATATATTTACAGTAAAACCTGTAAAGTTGACCACCTTTGTAAGTTGACCACTTTTGTCAGGAACGGAATCAGTCCTTCTCCCTAAGGCCGTGGTAGCCTAGTGGTTAGCACGTCGGACTTCCACCTGGAAGGGCGCGCGTTCGATACCCACTGAAGACCACCATGTATACTTGGGGATATGTGCATGTAAAACCGTAGACCCCACTACCTCTCCCCGTGCGTAAGCAATCCTAAGGCCTCGGCTAACAGGTAGGGGTTTGGTGAAGAAAAAAGTCCTTCTCCCTCTGCCTCACCCTCTATAAGTTGACCACCTGTCTTTGACCACTAAAGTACTGCACCGCAAGTGGTCAACTTACACAGGTTTCACTGTTTTAAATTATAAATCAGGAATAGGGCCGCAACTCCCCCGATACCGCCCCCCACGAAGTGTACTTAGGGGGGCAGTGGGTCGGGTATGGAACTCTTGACCCTCCGGTTGGTGGTCCGAAATCCTAACCACTAGGTAACCACGACCTCTGTAGACTAACCAACTGAGTGCGACTACGATCTACCAATTCAGGAGGCATTGAGTGATTAAAAATATACATTATATGTATATCCTATATATACGTAAAAAAAAAGTGAAACATATATTTCAATATCCTAAACGTGAACCAATGTTATGGACAGCTTAACTGACTAAAAGTGAAGCGAAATCAAATCGCTATTTTTTTCCGAAATTAAGAGCCGCAGACGATTTTTAATGCAAACGATTGTGCAGATAAATTTTAATTTTTATTCGTTAAAATTTATTGTTCGATACTAAAGTGAATAAACCATTGAAAAGGTATATTTTAAATGATCAAGACCTCTAGCTAAATGAGTGTTAGAGAGATAGCTAGATCCAGTTTGATGTTTGTACACGGGAAGGTAGGTTCACATAGCTCTAAAGTCTAAACGAAACTCCTTGTTTTTTCAGAACTTCAAGTGTGCCGTAAGATGGAAGAACAATTTTAACTTGTACTGATTTTTATCAGTAAATTCAGTACACGTAAATACTCACCAAGATTAATTGTGTCTACCAGGTATTAAATGCAGCCCCTATTTTATAGTATATAAATAAAAGAAATCCGAAATTGTTGGGGTTTTAGATGGTGCGGATGCAAGCGTACTGCCCACCATGTATGGTGGCAAACTAGTCAGTCCGTAAAACTACTATCGGTCACGGATTTGGAAGAGTACGTGCCCATTCTTAGTCGGATATATAAATAAATTAATGAGAATGTGAAAAAAATTAAGTAAATTTACTGTCTTATGCTAGCTTTGTGACCGAATCGTTCAACACTTCTTTTACTCCTTGCCATAGTTTAATGAGTCTGATTCGTGATGAAAATTTTAACACAAACATGAATATTACGAGTCATACTCGTGAAGGGATAATCTCGTCAAAAAAGAATATCATGAGTCAGTCTCGTGAAGGGATAATCGGACGACTACCGATTACGCCCGAGTTTCGTCAAGATAAATGGTACGGCAAGGTGTTAATGGCGTTTCAGTTCAGTGACTAATTTTTTTCTCTCTTTTTTTGTTTTTGATTTTTGTGTTTTTGTTTTCTGCTTCGCTTTTTTGAATGGAAAATATTTGTATAGAGAACTGCACCAAATCAAAGAAAATTTCTACTGTTAAAATGATATATAAATGATTTATATAGCTTGAGTTTTTTTTTTAATATAAGCACGAGGTTTTTTTTTAATTTCCTATAATTGCTAATTTAACGATCGTCTGTGGACAATAGTTAACTGCGGTCGCTAAATCAAGAGTAAAGTAAAATCGAAAACAAACGATTTGCAAATACGTGAGAATGGGAAAATAGAAATGCAAGCAAAAGGCATTTTCCAAAGCCATTTTCAATGAACATAATTGCTTTTTCAAAACATAACAGGAAAAAATCGAATTGCGCATGCTAGAAGACTAAAATAATAATAAAAAATCAAATAAAAAATAAGTAATAAATAAAACAAATAAAAAAGATGTTTAAAGAATTTTAAAGTCAAAAAATGAATAAAATAAATTTTTAAAAAATCGAAAAAGTAAGAGAGCGTTAAAAATAAATAAATCCCAAAATAATAAAAATAAATTAACATAGAGTGGAATAAACGAATCTTGCGTAAATAAATAATTGAAGAACAAAGATGATAAATTTTACTTTTGCTGTGAGTGTTATTTTCGTAAACACACGTTCGTCAACGTTTTTTCAGATCCCAATCGTTATAGCAGGGCCTTGGTAGAAAAAAACAATTTGCACGGGTGAGAACGAAAACATATAATAGGAAACGTTAGTTAACAGAGTAACTCTGAATAATTACACACGGGCGAGTTCGAAAATAAGAAATAATTATTATATAATAAATAAATAAATGAGTAGTTAAAAAATTAAGTTTTTTTTTTTTTTACGAGTCTCATTTTGGAATGCTCGGTACTCTACCTTTTTTTATAATAATAATAAATATTATTATTTGTATTATTTCTCGCTCACGTAATTAAACAAATTGTTATAACTGTTGGTATTCGTTGATACGCCTGTTGACATTATACAAAGTTTTAAAAATTGCAGTAGTTTTTTTTTTTTAAGAAAACGTTTTGACAGACTCATAAATCTGAAACTTCTTATATATAAGCGGCTTATTCTGTCTGTCTGCCCGCTGTAGAATCCCAGGCCGTTTTACCGATCGTTACCTTATTCGGCACTGTAACTCGAGAAACTCCTTGCAGCAAAAATGAAAGTTGTGACTCAGTTAGTTTTTTTTTAAATTATTTTTTAAAAATTTTTCCATGATTTTTTTGACCCGTTTTATTTTATTAATGCCCTCATTTCTAACCATATAATTACAGTTGCAGTGTGAACAAACAAATCAATGCAGTTGCCATTGTTATTGTAACAAATATACTAATAATAATCGAAACGTTTATCTAGCAGATTGAGTAAGGCTTTCCTGTATTTGCAATCTATGTTAAAAATTAATGTATACGCGAATTTAATTTAATCCTTTATTTCTTTTTAATTAATTTATTTATTTATCGTCTGCGCATTTTAAATTTTTTTATTAGAGTAGCAGCGCTCTTTTTTCCCAGTTTCGTTAAAACTTTTGTTTTGGAAAGCATAATAAAATTTTCAATAAGTTGTTTCGATGATAAATATATATTTTTCACAAACAATTTGATTATATAGTTAACAAATATATAGTAGTGTGGGTCAGTATGCAAAGGGGCGTAATCGCCGCCTGACCTGGGTAATTCAGTTTGAATTAGCAGACACCTTTGCACAAATCATTTTAACCCTCTCATGCATGTAGGCCTCATATGAGGTGACATAAGTTATTGCTTCTAATTTTTATGCAGATTCGTTTTTTTGCTGCAATTTTCATGTCGTCCTCATCCGGAGACTCCAAACAGTTCATTGAAACCACAAAAAGTTTCATAGGGCATTCAAGATCGTTAAAACATTAAGATCTCTTTAAAAGTCCATGGAGAATTGAAGAAAGGAGAGAAAATCTGTTTCAAACCAAATTATGTTTATTTATTTTGAAGCGTGTATTACATTATCGGGAAGTTTGGTATTATTTTATAGTTTCTTATTCCTTATAAATGAAGTTTGAACATTCAGTTTTGCCCTATTTATTATTATATTGAATAAATATGACAAAAAAGCATAAAACATCCTCATACAAGGACACACATTTTTGACTATAAAGAACAAAAATTTCCAAAAATAAATTATTACACTACAATCCTGAGTTACTAATTGGTTTGTAGCAAATGAATTTTTTTTATAACACAAATAAATAAATGCATGCATGAGAGGGTTAATTTTAATTTAGAATATTTAGAGCAGCGGTCATTTCGTATGACCGTCGGGCTTACTAGTCCTATATAAGAAATTATCTTTAAAACTTGATGTCTCAAAAACATCCTCAATTTATAAATGCCCTCGAAAATACCCGCTAATTCCATGGATTCAAAGGAATGAAAGGAAGTAGTTCCCTCCTGGAGCTTCCATATATAATTTAAGATTAATACTTACTCCATTGGAGACCAATTACTTAAATGCGCGATCATAGGTCAAACCACCTCCGGCTGGAGATGACCTGTCTTAAAAGGTCTCTAAAGAGTGAACTGAAAAAACAAATGCAAGAAAATTTCCTTTTCAACTTATACGACTATCCTTGTACAAAAAACTGGTGGACTTTTTTAACATTTCCCCCGTCCTAATATTAGTATGATACTATATTAGTGTGTTTTATGGCATTTAAGTGTTTAAAATGGAAGCTACAGCCTTGGGTATATATTTATATTGCTATTAATGCTAACTGTAATCATATACGGGAAAGCGCGTGTACTGTTCGTTTGCGAAAGCCGAGACTATCCGTCGGGAAGATTCTATCTGGCAAATAGGGGTGACGCGTTGAGATGAGCAGCTTTCCAAATCATATTTTACGCTGTCAGTTTTTGCTTTTCCCCGATGATGATATATTCTATTACCAATTTAAATCTTTAACACCAAAGAGAAAGCGCAGAGAGTTTATTGTTCTTCATAAAAATTAAGCATTTCATAATCTTTATTCATCCTATCACCCCTATTTCGATGAAATAGAGGCAAACCTGAGGAATGCGCTAATTCGAGGAAAGTCTCGGTTAAGAGAACCAGACAGTACTTTTGATGTTCGCACACATCAACAAACACGCTTTCCCCCTCCCCATCGCTTTCCATAGTATCTCATGGTTAGGAGTAAACTGTATATGTGCGTGATTTATTTGAAAGTTTTCTTCATTTTCAGTTTTACCACTACTGGTTTCACCACCTCGAAAACAGCTCTTACCACAATTGGTTTTACCACCACGTAGGCTGTAAGCCATTTTCCCAATCCTAATAAGCTGCTATGATAGAACCAAAAAACATTTCGCAGTTGCGCCACTGAAAGTGGCCCAACCAACTGCACTAAAAATGTTGCGTTTAGTAGACTCCATATTTGGTGTTACTGTGAACACGACTTTTGGTGTTCTGTTGTTGTAAATTTGAAAATTCTTCATTTTAGAGTTATTTTTAAAAAAAAATAATTATAAGTCGAAAAGAGTACAGACGTGTAATGTTTCTTAGAACAGAAAATTTGTGAAATCAGTTACGTTTCAAAATTTCATTACGATTGTTCATTTCTATGAAAATAGAGCAAATGAGTAATCGTAATGAACTTTCGATGCGTAAATAAGGTAACGAACGTCATATGCTAAAAAATAAATGTTCTGATGTCGACATTTTTTTAGACAGACACTAAAAAGAATTTAAAATATATATAAAAAAATGAATAATTTTCAACGCTGCACCAACTGAGCGCGAAAAATGGTTTCAACTAAACGCAGTTTTTCAGTGTATGTGACCGAGCTTCTATAAACCTCGCTGCTTCAATTTAAAAGAGAAAATTTATTTCAATTTCATTTGATTCACGAAGATAAAAAAAGTAAGAAAAACTAGAGAAATTAAACAAAACTTTCGTCTGCATTTAAATGGAAAATTTAAAAAATTGCTCTTTATTATCAATTGTCATTAAAGGTTTATTCACTTACAAATTGTGCGGCTAACTCTATGTTTCACAAAAACAAAATGTATTCCGGTACGAAGTCCGTACATTAAAGTGTACATGTAATTCTAGTACTACGTTTCGAACGCCAATGATAAAAAGAATACCTACTAGTCACCGACTAGAGCGGATGCGATTTAAGGTCTAGGTACAAATCTTGTCGTGGCGCCCCCTTGTGTATATGCATATTGAGTGATGCCGCTAGACTTCAGAAGCTACGGTCCCTGGGACCCAGGACTTCAAAATTTACGGGTCTTTTTTCCAAAAAGCGGGTCCCTATCCATAAAATAAGCGTATTGCGTCAAATAATACTGCAAGAAATTAAAGCGCAGAAACTTATTTTCATTAATTCAGAATAAAACAACAATAAAGCAACAATTTTCAATCAACATAACTGCAAAAACGAACCCTTTACAAAAATCGCGATCGCAAAACATCGAAATCACGAAAACTAACCAACCCTTTACGTAACCTTTTCATACAAGATTTTTTTTTAAAGAAGCGCATATTTTCGAACTTATTAAACACCAGGTGGATTATATCCTTAAAGAAATCTTTGGGCATTTAATCTACGAATTGTTCAGCAGCGGAACAGGACGCTGCTGAACTTTTTGATGCATCTTGCAGATATTTTTGCGTATCGATTTTTTATATATTTTACTAGATTTTTTTTCCCGCGATGAAAATCACGCGTCCCGGGGGCGCGTAGTATTTTTTTTTTTTCCTCATCACCACCTCCGATTTTTGCGTATTTCACTTGCTATAGCGCGTCCGCGGCATCGCTGCATATGTATGTATTAACTTATATGCTTATATATTTGTGGTTGGTCCCAAGTTCAATAGGCTTGCACACATAAAACAGGGTCAAAAATATCTGTCAGTTTCAGAACAAACAATTTTATTGAAGGAATACAATTGACAAATTTATGTTAAAAGTCCAAAAATACGCAAAGAAAATTTGCATAAAAATATTGCAAAGATCCAAGCAGCCTTTCGTTCAATTCAAGAAAATGAAACGGAGGTCACTAGCCAAAATAAGCTCCGAGGAGACAGTCTAACTTATGAACAAATAATGGTTGGGGAAGAGGGGGACGGATAAAAAATTGCAAAAGCATTGAGTAACAATTGCGATTTACACACGTTTTCTGTATTAAAAAAATTTTAATTCTATTGTTCAGAAGTATTGAGCAGCCAATGGACAAATGAATTAAGTGTTAATGCCTGGCATAAAAAAAAAAAAAAAATACAAAATATTTGGGATATGCTAATAAGCGCCCGAACAACCAAGTTTTCGGAGGAAGCATATAAAGATCGTTTGATTAATCTCCTTCCCTCAGTAACACAACCTTTCATTTTCTCTGGGGGGACGTTACATGTTCGATAAAGCCACTTCCCCTCTACGTTCATGTGTACGTACTAATAATAACACACGTAATAGAGGACTCGTTAGATGTAAAATTTTTACTATGATATTAGGATCGGTAACATTGATTGGCATAAAAGGACATTAAGGGTTCTGAGGGCAGGGTTTTAACTGAAGTCACCTGATTTTAATGATTTTAATTGTTTAAGAATAACAATTAAAATCATTAAAATTATAAAACAGAAAGAGAAAACACCTATGCCGCAGTCAAAACGCGTCTTTTTGAACTAGTGTTTAAAATAAGTAATCCACGATTCCGCACTAACTTTCAGTTTTTCCTTTTACCTGAGACATATAAATAAATGAACGTCAGGAATTGAGTTTACGTGGTCTCGTATACTGAAATATGTTGGTACGTTAAAACCGCCGGTTGAAGTATCACCACCTTCGGGTAAGGATGTTTCCAATCAGGATTGCTGTTTAGTTTACTAGTAATGTTTTTACCATGGAGGTTAAAGGGGAGGAGCGAAATCTTCGCTATCTTGAGTTGGCATCATTTCGTTCACCCTTCCTAGAGGGCGCTCGTTCCAAATGCTCCCATGTGTGGAGCCAAATCAATGTTAATGATACTAAAAACGGTCACTCTTTTAGGAGCTGCTGTTTAAAGCAAAAATTTTTTCCAGACTTGAAATTGGTGTTAAACATCGACAAGCATTATGAACTAAGTATGGTTTTTATCCCAATAAAATCGATGCATTATTTTTGTAAAAAATGCTCTATTTATTTGCTGTTTACAAACTCGCCGAATGACAGATGAAAGTTGATACTAGGATTAGGATATTTTCTATTTCGCTTGATTATTAATAGATTAAGCTTGCAGTTTTTATTTAAAATTAAGATACTTATTTTTTAATTATTATTTAATTATTTTTTGGAAACCATCATTAAAATTGAATTAATTTTTCGCTTTAAATTACTTTTAACAGGTAATAAAAGATGCTTATAATTTTATTTACTTGATTGCCAATTATTTTTTAAATATTAGTTATCAAGTATTAATTAATTTTTATTTATGCTATCCGATTTGCGAAGTTTCGTGTACTAGGAATGAGAAATGTTCTGTTTCTCTTTTTTTTTTAATAATTAACAGATCAAGCTTAATGTTTTTATTAAAAAAAAGATATTTATTATTTTCTTTAAACCATCATTAAAATTAAAATATTTTTACGCGATTTGCAAAGTTTTGTGTGCTAGAAACAAGAAATGTTCTATTCCTTTTTCAGGTAATTAATAGATTAAGCTTGCAGTTTTTATTGAAAATTAAGATACTTGCATATTTCTTTTTTAATTAATTTTTTGAAAACCAACATTAAAATTTAAATATATTTTTCTTAACAAGTAAAAAAAAAAAATATTTAATGCAATGACAATTTGCTGCCTTTTATGCCTCTTGACATGCAAAAGTATGTTCCCATTAACTTGCTCTTCTTTTAATTATTCTCCTCTCTTTAGCTACAATTACAATTTTTTTCTAATTAGCTTATGATACATAATTTTTACTAGCAAATACACATTGAAAATATGTTCTTGTTTCAGTGTTTTGTTGATGTTTTAAGAATTAATTCAAATATTTCTTCGCAACTCATTTATAAATTAAGAAAATTGTTGGGATGTATAAGAGAATAAAACTTTCCAGCAAACTATTCTTTAGAAAAATTGGGAAGTCTTTTATAACAGAAAACAACTAATGAAACGTATTTCTAGGCAGGAACATTTAATGAGCAAAAACAAGTTCATAGGTAGCTATTTTTTCTAATACTTATTATTAATTCGAATTTTATACGCTCTTCCTTATCAGTTTTTCAAAAGTAATCAATCTGAATCCAGTATTTGATTGCTGAAGATGCAGAAAAATAACAAAATAATACTTATCTTATAGCAGGGGAAAAAGCAAGATCTGGAATAATTATAAAAAAATAAAAATACCATTTTTCAAAAAACTTTTATTCAGCTTGAGTAAAAGAACTTCTTCAGGAAATACAAAACAAAGCTGTATAACATTTGTAACAAACTGAATATAAACCAATTCAAAACTCTTGATTACTTTAATATGTAACCAATCATATTAGTGGTTGTTCACAAATAATGTCTCACTTTGAGGAAGGGAGGAAAACATGAATTAAAATTTGTTTACACGATTGAATTGCCATCTCATTCGATTTTACACATTAATTTATATGGACTGAGGTAACGGGTTAAAAGACTCAGACTGATGCTGTTTGAATGAATTTAAGAACATTTAATTAACGAACAGGAACTATGTACAAAATAAAAATTTAAGTTAACATTTAATCGGAAGGCCACTCCGGCGGTCGACGCGACTTGGCATCACTCTGCTGGCCTCACAAAACGACCAGACGATGAACAAGCTCTCTCTCCGTCTTCATTCCGTTGCGGCTCGTTAAAATAGTGAGGAATTGCAGCGCATTCTGGCGGAAGCAAGGAACTTGACTGATTTGCATCTTTGCAGATTCACTTCCACAATTATATGAACACTTAGAAAACTGGATATACCTTAGAAGTTAAATAAAAGAAAAGATTTCGAATTGAATTTGAATGCTTGTGTTAATAAAAAAATGACTGGCATAAAAAAAGAATTGAATATTACTTTAAGTTTATAAGCCAGAAAAGTTCGTCAAAAAAAAATAATTAGGTACTGTCTTGGAACTGACATTTTGTCTTGTCGATTTCATCAAAATAGTGATTTTTAAAATATTATTTTGGTGAAATTGAGGCAACCACAACATATACAACACTTCTAAGATAGTACCTAATTGTTTTTATTGGACAAACTTTTTTTGCATACACAAAATTAAAATAATATTCAAATATTCAATACTTTTCACAATGCTAGTCATTTTAAATAACATGAGCAATCAAATTCAATTTCAAACCATTTTGTTTAATCAAGTTCTAAGATAACAGTTTTATAAATGTTCATATAAACTAATATGAAGAATGGAATGAGATAGCGATTCACTCATGTAAACTAGTTTTAATTCACGTTTATTCTATTTTATTACTTTAAAAATCTATAAAGGTCAGGTCTATAACGCAAAATATATCAAGTTTTAAAATACTATTGTTTCTTATTGCTCTTCTACCGTCTTATGTACCAATTATGTTTTTTCATTTTTTTTTCACAGAAAAATCGAATTTCGCAGAATGCAAAACGCGTGGCATAAATAAATAAATGAAATTAATTAATTAATAGTTGATAACTAATATTTATATATGTAAAAAAAAATGGAAATCAAGTAAATAAAATTATAAGCATCTTTTTCTACCTGTTAAAAGTGATTTAAAGCGAAAAATTATTTCATTTTTAATGATGGTTTTAAAAAAATAATAATTAATAAAAAAAATAAGTATCTTAATTTTTAATGGAAACTGCAAACTTAATCTATTATCTAGCGAAATAGAAAAACTCCCATTCCTTACACGAATCTTCGCAAAAGCGAATCGCGTGGCAACTGTCAGCTGTCATCTGTCAACTGCCATCTGTCGAACTCGGCGAGTTTATAACGGCAAATAAATTGAGCATTTGCTATAAAAGTAATCTACCAATTGTATTGAGACAAAAACCATATTTAGTTCATACTGTTTCTCGATGATTAACACCGATTTCAGGTCGGAAAAAATTTTTTGCTTTAAACAGCAGCTGCTAAAAGAATGACCGTTTTCAGTATCATTAACATGGATCTGGCTCCCAGACCCGGGAGCATAGAGAGCGAGCGCCCTCTAGGAAACATGAGTAAAACCGGTCCATTTTTCAACTCCCAATCTCGTAGAAGATTCGTCTCCTTCTTTCTACTCCCTGGTTTTTACCCTCCAATACATGCAGTCCTGCAGCGCCACCCAGTGACCGTCAATGCTACTAAGGGAAAGGCTTATTCACCCGCATGCTTCCCAATGTGCGGGTGATTTTCCGAAACTCGGGTATTTTAAGAATCTGTGGGAATTAATAAATTGAGGGTCGTAGGTTGGTATTTTTGAGACATCAGGTTTTTAAAAAGAATTTTATATAGGAGGTTTCAGATTTAGGATTCCGACAAAGCATTTTGCTTTTAAGAAACATGCTACAAGTTTTTAAACTGTATGATCAATGTCAACAGTTATTGCTGTACACCATTGCATCATGGACTGTGGAGTGTTAAGTTGCAAGCGCTACGCACATGATCGAATGAGCTTTGTACGCATATCTACAAATCCCAACTGTTATAGCAATTTGTTTGAGAAAAAGCGAATGACTCACTCTAGAAATAATACTAAGAATAACTATTATTATCATTAGCTCGACTAGCTAGAGGGTAGTTGATTGCTGGTAAAGATCGATTCTGTGAATTATGTTAAAGTTTGCGATAAAGCACTTTGTTTTGCCTCATTTAGTCGTTTCCATCTAGCAGTTTCGCGAATCTCAACCATTATAGCAAAGCATGGTAAAAAGTGCTTGGTAAATAATAGTGTCATTGATGTTGTTTTAGGTGTGAATTGAATTTTTACTGTTAATTCAATGCAGCTCACATTCATATGAAAAGAAACTTTTTTCCAGTAAAATCCGTCTTGAAGGCGGTATTTTTTTCTTTTTTACTTATTCTCTTACTAATGATCTAGGAGAGTCTAATTAAAGTCTATTTAACGATGTAAAATTTAGTTTTTAGAAAGAAGCTCTAAACTTTGAATATGGGAAAGTCGTTTGTAAAGGTAAAACAGACTATAAAATAAAAGTGCTGACAGCAATATTCGCTCGAATAGGCCTTCTGTAGTTCCTTTTATGTTCACTGGAATATTTCTAGAGCTTCCTTAGACGTAGTGAAGATTGAGCGGCTCGAGGATGCATACGGGAATGGAATGCCTATTTATATTTATAAATACTCTTCAAAAAGTTAAACTGGTGAATTAATGTAAAGTTTACATCTTTATATTCATGTCAAATTAGAATTGTTTAAGCTGTCTAAATTTCTAAATATAACGGGCGCATTAAAAAATAAAACAAAATTCAGACACTTAATGTCGAAAAGTAATCTTTCCACACCAGATATCGAGTTAATAGTATTCGAAAGGCTATCACGTGACTCACCAATGTTCTTTTCCCGTACGGGATAGGTTGTTTAATTACTAGAATACGGAAATTTGGCCTGATATTTAACTAGCAAGATAAAAAGCATCTATTTTAAAACAGTTCTAAATATTATTGCCAATCATGTAACTTTATAAATTGTTTAAAAAAATATTTTTGTTTGTTTCTCTGGAGACCGTACAGCTCAGATTTTTTGTCAAACTTTACATAAAATGAAAATTAGACAAATATTTGATTAAACAAACGTACTTCGTAATCTTTTACTTCAACTTTGCGTGCTTTTTGTTTCTCTCACAGAGTAATCATAAACCAGAGACACATCTTAATGTTAATTCCTATGTAGTCAAAAACTGCGTTCAGCGCCCCCACGGAGAAAAACAGGAACTTCTTTTGACGGTTTTGCTGTTACTTCAATTGTTGTCACTCCCCATTGTTGGCTATTACGGTTATTGACGTCACCCCTATAACCATTACTCATTTTTTTTTTTTTTTTTTGTAAATAATTGTCAGTAATTTTTACCGGTTTTGAGAAACTGCTTCTATTGCTTTGCAATTTTGCTTCCTATAAATAAAATGCCATTTCTACCAACGACTTTAATTTTCTAACCGACATTTTTAAAAAAATTGATTTCAAAATACTCTGTCTTTTCTCCCTCCCCTTTTTATAGAATTAAATTGCAAGTAAGATGTATTTCACACTAATGTTTCGTTTCACAGTCATACTTAAAATAACGCTTTCAAAACATATTAATCTATTTCAGAATTCTAAATAATTGTTTGCCCGTTTCTCGTTTTTACTTCGCTTAGCATTATATTTATTGACTCGGTTTCTTTTAATTTCGTTGATACAGTCTTTTATTCTATACTTCCAAAACCTATAACTTTGCATGAATCTCAGAACAGTTTTTAAGATTACCATCTTGTGTTATTCAACGTACTTACGTTCTTTTGAATTAAAAATGACATTAAATATCATACAGAAACATCTAGCAAATCGGGTACTTTCCGTTTCGGGAGGCTGATGATGGTTATTATTATTATTATTATTATTATTAGCCAAATCAATCTACTATATCACAGGGTTCACACTGGGGAAAAGTACAAGGTGGGATTTTCTTCCTTGACCAATATTTTAAGTGGGATTTTTAAAGTTTAAGCCTAAAAAAAATTTTTTTTTAAGTGGAATTTCAAAAAATATTGCGGGAATCGCGCGGCCTAGCGCGAACCCTGTTATATCATTTTTGGGTTGCTTGGAGATGTTTAAAAATTTTTCGCAAAAACAAACTCCACACACTAAACAAATTGATTTAGCAAAAAACAAAATCTATCGCCAGCCCCCTGAATTGGAAATACCAAAAATTGTAGTAGAAGTTTATTCATAAAATAATATACATATAAAAATATCTTTATTTAAACTCTCTAAGTAGTAAGGCAAGGTAAACAATTATAAAAATGAATAAAATATATCCTGTTAAATAAAGTCCAATATAAAAACGATAAATAAATTAAGTTTTTAATTTTCAGCAGATAAAAATGAAAATGTAGTACATGTTCTAAATAAGTTCAGTTAAATATATTTGGTATCAAGAAATTCTGAAGTTAGATATTATTTTAAAAAGTAATCCTTTCTAAATACCGTAAATAAACTTTAGCGTTGAAAAATATTCCAGAAAATGACGAACAATAATAATAAAAGTGCAAAAATAATTCAATCTGAAAGAGCTACGCAAAGCTGCAAATGAGAGAACCGATTCTAAAGACATATGCAATTTCCTTTCAAAACAAAGATAATATCGTCGTAGAGGAGACATGAGTTAAACTTCAATGATAACTCTTGTAATTTAGTTCATGTTTTTCCCCGTGGTGCGCTAGTGAAATCGACACTACAAAACGGCTTGAGAGTTGCCCCCTCTGGTTTATGATTACTCTGTGGTTTCTCTTAAATTTTTTAGTTGATTTCACCTGATATTCTTTCACAATAGAATAAGATGGTAGTAATATATTATATTCCGTTTTGCGGATTCCCTTTTTTCCTCTAAATTTTTGTGAAATAAATAAATTTGGTTTTACTAGCTTTTGGAATGCCCTGCTTTAGCAAATATTGCATTTAAAAGTAAGCCCCCCACCATGTGTGTCGATTCATCGAGTATCTAAATTCTATTATGAAACCGCTCTAAATTTTAAACTATAATTTCGCAAATTATACTAGCACATATGCACTCTATTATGTGCAGATACCTGACAGGCATTAATCATATGTTAAATTATTAATGAGGAGCAGAGACGCAATTAGGGGGAGGAGTTGCGGACAAACACCACCCCAGAATATTTGGCTGTCCCTTGGTTTAAGTAATATTCCGGTTCTAGTATAGTAATATGTAAACATTAAAAGACCCAACGCCCTTAGTAAAATAATTGAAAGAGGTTAGTATCTACCAGTCAATAAACATACTTCATTCTTTATGGTATATAAACTTTTCAGTACCTGCCGTAATTGGAAGTCGTGAGCGGTAAGGTTGCAAGCGTTTTGCCCACTCTTGTTGGCAATCAGTTTGTCCGGCAGGCCGCTGTCGGCAATTGGTTTGGAGGAGATTTGCCCCCAGCTGATTCTTTATACATCAAGATGACACAAAATTTGTCTAAAATTCAAAGTAGGAATAATTATTATGCCTACTTACAGCTTGGTGACCGAGCCGTTCATTACTTCTTGCTCTCGCTGTTCAAGTTCAGTCGTTAGATTTTCACCCTGATAATTCCTTTTGGAGTAGAATTACAGTATCACGAAGGAAAATATTGCTGAAAAACTTTAACCACAAGTACTTTTTTCTTTTGTGATTTCATATAATTGGCCAAATATAACCATCGATG
This sequence comes from Octonoba sinensis, assembly GCA_038502835.1. Classification (NCBI taxonomy): domain Eukaryota; kingdom Metazoa; phylum Arthropoda; class Arachnida; order Araneae; family Uloboridae; genus Octonoba; species Octonoba sinensis. The sequence goes on along the minus strand of CM076606.1, from coordinate 104,793,257 downwards.
TTAATTGCTACAGTTAAATCTATATATATAAAATGAAAGTTTGATGAATTTTCGAGTTGGCAACGCCCTTGTGGCTACACGCTCTACAGCAAAATCTACGCAACGTACGATTACGAAAAGGGGCACAAAATTCTATTATATCTTGGTGGTTTGCACTTCGAAGCTGTTTTTTTGAAATTCGTTCAATATTTTTTCAATCTAACAATTAAAATATTAATCCTCCAGCATTTTCTTTACTTCACACGAGTTCTTAAAAGTGAATTAAAGTGAAGTGAGTTTCAGAAATTCAGCGGATGAATGTAAACAATAATGGCGCCGGCCTTGCATGTAACGAAAAGCAGTGTGTTTCAGAAAGTCTTTCAGATTTGATTGATTATTTCAATGAAATTTATTTTTTAAAAGATGCAATCCATTAAAAATTGCAGTTACAATTACATCAGTAGCAAATAATGTTTACTGCATGAGTGATTCTGATCCGACATTTCCGAAAATCTTCGAGCACCTGTTCCGAAAGTTAAAAAAAAAAAAAATCCGAACTTTTTAAAATTTACTTATCTATTTTTAAAATTTACTTAGCTATTTTTACTCTGCACGGGCAACGCCGTTGCGGGTACCGCTAGTCATAAATATAATCATAATGATCATTAAATGCGATCCGGACTTGTAGAATCTACTGCTGTTTCGAGAAAATCGGTATTTTCCCAGCTGTGACATGCCTTAGTTTCTCTGCGGATCAAAAGGTGGCGCTACTAAAATTGTTGTTTCAATCGAATTAATTTCAACTTGATTTTCAAGCTTGTGGTTTTATTCCAAATTTTATTCCAATTTTTTCGTTTAGTTGCACGTACGTATGTTTCATTTCAGTGATTCAAAGATTAAGGAAAAATGCAGAAATGTTTAGGGAATATGTGCATCAAAACTAAATAGAAGGACATTACTCTTCCTCCGAAGGGGGAGGGGGGGCGGGGAAGTAAGTGGGTCAGGTATCGAACTCTTGTTCCTCCGGTTGGAAGTCCGAAATCCTAACCACTAAGTTACCACGACCTCTGCAGGATAGGGAGGACGAGGTAAAATGGGTCACTTGATAAAAAATCCAAAATAATACAACTTGTAATTGACAGTTTTAAACCAATATTTTCAATGTTATATTTCAATGTGTTGGCAAAATTTTTCATTCTAAAAAAAGTTAGGTTCTCAAATGTGGAACCACAAGGAAATATTTTTGTGAACTTTGGATGATAGTGTGCTAAATACATGGTTTTCAAACTTCTGAAAAACTCTGTATTTTATCAAATAACAGCCCAAATTTTGAAGGATTTCTTCACTAAAAACTTTGGAGAACAATTCCAGCAAAGAATGCAAAAAAAAAAAAAAAAAAAAAAATTGTCTTTTTTACATTAGTTTTTCCTCGAGGGGGTAAAATGGGTCATAGTTAGGCTTAAGTAGTTCTATTCTATTCGTTTTTTAAAATTTACTCTGTTGTACCTCACTGCAGCAAGTTCTTAATTTAAACGATGTAGGTTGTTTATCTTATTGATATTAAATTTGAAAGAAAAAAATGTTTTCCCTAAAAAATATCATTTTGATGTGGTAGAGAGAAGTGATGTTGTTTGAAGTGCTATGTGAACTAATATATAACAAGAAAGAAAAATGTCAGTTTAACATTTCAATGTAATTATAAATCGAAATGTTGCTTACACTTTTTTTTTTTCAGTTTCAAAGTAATAAATAACTATCGTCAGCATTATTTTGCATTTGACTCATTTTACACCACGATGGAGTAAATCAGTTCACAACTTTATAAACTCAGTTAAACTATTTCATTTAAAAATAAATATTAAAATTACATAAAATTAATTTAAAGGAGTTCAATGTTAAGATGCAATTGAAAAGAAATGGGAAATGTTTCTGGTTTTGTTGCTATGAAACTTTAAATATAAAAATAGCTAAAAAGTGAACCATTTTCCCCCACTGACCTTAACAAACTGAGTGCGACCACGATCTACCAATTCAGGAAGAATTGAGTGGTTAAAAATATACATTATATATATCCTATGTATACGTAAAAGAAAACAGTACCCAAGTAGCAAAAATCGTCGGCACAACGTTGGCCCTTCGTTTTCTTACACGGTTGGACAACGGTAGGATTTGGCACACTTGCCAACCAACCAAACACCGACAATGGGCCCAACAGAGTTGCTAACCGTTGGGCCAACGAAGTTTTTCTTTTCAACCAACGATGGCCCAACCATAATTTTCCTTATGAACCAACAATGACCCAACTAAATTTTACCAAAGCAGCCAACGATGGCCCAACCAAGCTTCACTATATAGGATATCCACTAATTAAGTGATCCAATACCAACTTCCATATTGTTCATTATAAATGTCCAATTCCAAAAATGTTCCAAATAGGAGTTATTTTTTTTGTAAATAACTTTTACACTAAAAAACCCCCTTTAAACTGATTCTCAACTTTATTCAGAACATTTTTGTAACTTAAGTAGAGGCATTTATCATGAACAGCGTAGAAGAGATATTGGGTCACATTTGTGGACCTACATTTAAATAATATTTAAAGCAATGTAAAACTTTAACTGAATTTTTATTAATCCATTCACTAATTTTACAAAAAAGTATAAAACAAGTTCACAATATTGACCACAGCATTGACATTTTTTCAAAGAGATATAAATTTTCTATGAACCGTATAAGATGGTTAAGGCAATACAAATACATGTATAAATTATTTTGCTTCAACTCTCAACCCATAAGTATTTAAAACATAAAGCCACACTTCAGTTTATCTATTTTAAGCCTCTGGAATACATAACAAAGGGTTTTTGAGTGTTTTCATCATCGACCAGCCACTCCTCAAGCTTCTCGACTTCACCAACAGTTTCACATGGGAGATTAAGACAGGATGGCAGCTCAGGGACAGTTGAGGTGCTCATCCCGGAAGATTTCTCCACTACTTCAGTCAACCTCCTGTCTAACCTATCAAGCAACCCATATATTTTGGCCAAATGCCTGGAAAAGTCGTGAAGAACTGAAACAAAAATAATTACAAGATATAGGCTTAAGTCAACATAAATTTGGACTTGTGGGAAGCAGTACAATTTTTAAAAATTTAAATAATTAAAGAAAAAAAAACAATATCAAGGATGGAAATAAATTTGTTTTCTTACTATCAGGCTGTTGGTGTGGAGTCTCTTTTTGAGAATTCAAGTGCCTTGAACAGCTTGGAGTGCTGGTGTACTCCGTTTCAAAGGAAATAAAAGTATGACTAGATATTAGTTCGTGAGCAAAAGAATTCCAATTATGTCACTTTAGTTAGTTACTACGTGATGTATACCCACCCTTTACTCCAGCAGAATCTTGTATATTTAATTTTTAACTAAGGTACGAAACTAAAAGAACTCAATAATGCGGATGTGATTTTAAAAAAAATTTCTCGATTCTCCACAAAAAGTTTGGTTGATATGCAACATTTCAGGTCGATAATGCAATTTTTTTAATTTAAAAATATTTTTCCAAGTTGCTTTTTAAAGCTCAACTAATAAAATACATAAAATTATCAAATAAATAAAAATATAAAATTAATGGAAGGTTTTCAAAAATGTTCGACTTAAGCTCAAAAAGATTTACAAAAAACATAACTATTACAATCAATACCTGACACATGCAAGTTTCTTATTACAGATTAAGATCAAGAATAATTTACCTCGGATGGTATAAAAGTAGGCTCCGAAATTGAACCTACCAACTCTAATGATGATGCTCCTAAATGAAAAAATATTAAATATTGAAACTCTTATTAATTCATTATAAAATAAAAGAACACATTATTTAATAAATTGACCATTTTTATTTATTTCATGATAATCCTACATTTAAGAATATTAGGTCTACCTGAAAATTGCTAGAGATGTGCAGAATTCAAAATATAATGTGTTCGATTACGGCGGATTTCTCAATAATTCAATTATGGAGATGTGTATCTGTATATGCACATCTCCATAAATTGAAATATATACTACTACAGTCTAGTCTACTGCTTAAATGTGATGGCGGTTAATCAAACAATGTTTAATGTTATGAAATTGTACAAGTGAAAAACATTCAAGTAGACCTAACATAATATCAAAATCATTGTAAATCTCAAATCTCCGTTAAGTCCTTCAGGAAGTTGCGGCAATTTCAGCTGGAAGGAGGAATCCTGGGGTGTGGAATCTTCATGCGAATCGTCGCTGATATTAAACCTTTTGTTGGGCTTCCTTTTTCTCTTAGCAGGAGGGTTTGGTTTCCTTATTATTTTAGCAGGAGGGCCTTCCTGCTCAGATACCAATTCTGAGCCTTCTGCTCCCGATTCCTCTTTCAATCTTTCTCTCGCTATGGCAATATCATCTGAAAATTTATTTTAATATCTTTAGAAATTATTTTAAAAATCAAAATTTTGGTTTAAACAAACTTTGTGAGGAATCCCTAATTATCATGGTCTACAAAATGAAACAATTTTATTTAAAAATTTCAATATAAACCTGTCTATAACGAGAGCAAAATACGCAGAAAATCACCCACAACTATTTAGTTTAAAGCAGGGCGCGAAATTTACGCTCGCCAACTCGCCATTGGCGACCAAAAATTTAAGGCTGGTGAGAAAGTTCTTTTCCTTGGAAAAAATATCGAGTTTAAAATAAAAAACTTCCAAATCAAGGAAACTCAATCTAACGGCTCGCCTTTAAAATTAAGCGACCAGCGGTTGGGGCAGTGCTTTACACAAACATGAAGGGATAAAACTAACAGAAACTTTTCATGGATGGCTAAGGGGGATATGTAACAACCTCTAAGACCTGATATCAAATAAAGTTAGTTTTATTTTTGCGGTGTATTTTAATTTAACATTCTTTTAAAGTTTTACTTTCCATAATGTTTCTACAAACACTATGTTTTAAAATAAAAAAATAGGAATCCAAAGTAGTGATGAGTAAAAGTTTTAGTCTGGCTAGTACCTACATATAGAGCTGAAATTTCATACCCTGGTCTAAAGCACGTCATGTTGGTGCACAATGCAAAAGCCAACTAAACAAAAAAAAGCCCCGTTACAAACGATAAAACACCAGCTCATATACCTATTGATAAATATTTTGAAATTTTAAAAACTGTAAAAGTAAAACCCAGAAATAGGTCTAGTTACGATTTCAATTGAAAATATCAATGCCATGCATGTAAAGATCAATCCAATCAAGCATTTAAATACACTGAAAATTTTTAACTGAGTATAGAAACTACGTAGTATGACATATTGTAAGGGAATATACATATTCTGTCTAGAATGAATGTTTTAAGAGATCTAAACTTATACAAATACAAATACAAAAGTGACGACCAGCAACAGGCTCAGGGCCCAGCTAGGCTGGTCCAAGTTAATTTAGCAGTCCCCAATGAACATCAAGAGCTTTCTTAAAAGTTTTTACCCCACTGCAATGAACAGTCGCTTCCGGTAAACTATTCCAACTGCCCACAACCCTATTGAAGTAGTAGTTTTTCCTAATTTCAAGATTAGCCTGAGATTTGAAAAGTTTAAAACAATGACCTCTGGTTCTACTTTCAGCACATAGCTGTAGTCCATCAACATTTCCCGTTTTAATGAATTTAAACAACTGAATCATGTCCCCTCTGACTCTCCTTTGCTCAAGACTATACATATTGAGCCTTTTAAGCCTAACCTCATAATCTAAGTCTGAAAGACCACTTACCAACCTAGTAGCCCGCCTTTGATCCCTTTCCAATAAGGTAATATCCTTCGTTAGGTAAGGAGACCAAAACTGAACAGCATACTCCAAACGAGGCTTAACAAACTTCTGTATAATGGCAATACAACTTCCCTAGACCTGTTCTAAATAGCTTTATTGATAAACCCAAGCATCCTGTTAGCTTTGTTACTTACTATGCTACACTGCTGACTGGACTTGAAGTCATGACTAATCAATACTCCTAGATCAACAACTGTTTCTGCTTCCCTAATGACAGAACCTTGTAAATAATAGGTTGCATGTTTATTCCCATGACCAAAATGAAGCACTTGACATTTCCCAATATTAAAAGACATACCCCACTTAATTGCCCAACTAGAAATTTGATTCAAATCCTCTTGAAACTGATTGACTTGTTCCTCCGTGTCCACAATTCCCATTATTTTGACATCATCAGCAAAAATATTGATGTTCCCAGAAATACTCTGAGTAATATCATTAATAAAAATAATAAATAATATTGGCCCTAGAACTGATCCTTGTGGAACCCCACTCAAAACATCAGAGTTTCAAAAATTTTACAAAGAACGGAAGTAAGACTCACAGGCCTATGATTTCCTGCCTTAGTTTTAGACCCTTTCTTGAAGAGCGGAGTTATGTTGCCAGCTTCCAACTGGCACAGTCCCCGAGTTATATGAAGATATGAAAATAGCCAAGACCAAGATCCAAATTTTTGGATAAACATTATCAGGTCCTGGAGCCTTATTTGCTTTAATCTTTTTCAAATGAAACAACACATCATCCCTAGAAAATACAAAATCCTCAAGCTGTGTATTAGCTTGCGTCTCGCTTATGTCAACTGTTGAGATACAGTTTCTGTTAAATACACTGGAAAAAAAATTGTTTAGAATATCAGCAATATCTCCCTCATTTTGAATCAAGTTCCCGTTCTCATCCACTAGTGGGCCTACCTGAGTATTACGAGCTTTCCCTGAATTAGCATAAGCAAAAAATTTCTTAGGATTCCTTTCGATGTTATCTGCAAGCTTTTGCTCCAATTCCCTTTTCTTACTCCGTACCAAATACTTGAAAGTACGTCTAGCTTCACAATACAAAATCCTATCAGCATGGCACCCAGTCTCTTTAAGTCGCCGAAAAGTGGCTTGCTTGTAATTGAGAGCTTCTTTCACCTCCCTAGCGAACCACATGGGCCAAATTTTCGTGAAATCCCCTTTCTTTCTAAAAGGAACATAATCCATCACTGTTTTCTCCAATTTCCCCTTAAACTCTTCCCACTGAAGATCAGCTTCACTATTCTCCACCCCAGAAGAAAAAACCTCTTTCAAACCCTGCCTAAGTGCAACATAATCAACATTTCTGAAGTTAGGTACAAATCTGAAATGCTCACCTTTGTGAGCATCGAAGCTGGTCCAAAACCTAATAGTATTGTGATCACTATCTCCAATATGTTCCCCTATACTCAACCCCTGAACAGAACTTCCGACATCACAAAAAACTAGATCCAAGACAGCACCATGCCTAGTCCCCTGGGTAACAACTTGATCCAAAAAACAGTCCCCAATCACTTTCAGAAAATCTTCTTCCCTACCATTGCTAGTGTAAAAACTATTCCAGTCTATGCCCGGGAAATTGAAATCCCCCATCATGATGACCGAGCCCTTACCAGACATGTCCCTAATAACACTATACATCTCCTCGTCCTGATCCTGACTAACATTAGGCGGCCTGTAAACATTTCCCAAATATAACTTCTTCCCCTTATTGCTCACCAACTCCACCCAGATCATTTCAATATCATTAGGCTTATTATTAATGACCAATTCATTGCAAATAAAAGTGTCCTTAATATAGAATAAAACCCCTCCACCTTTCTTACCCAGCCTGTCTTGCCTAAACAAATTGTATCCAGCAATGCTCACTAAATCCTTATCATCATCAGTAACCCATGTTTCCGTAATTCCAATAATATCCAACTCCTCACCTGCGATAACACTATTTAACTCGTCCATCTTATTCCTGATACTGCGAGCATTAGTATATAGAAACCTGAGCATGCCCATTTTGCTTGTCTTAAACATTTTAGGTGGTGAAGACCAACCTTTGTTAGGTTTTTATGTAATTCAATATACACTGGGTTTGGCACCAAAAAATTGTAATCAGTAGCGGCTCGCCCATCGGGGCTGCAGCACCCCCAACCAAAATTTCCCGAAATTTCTATTTTTACTTGCTTTACATTACTTAAAAAAAATCTATTTCCCCCTTTATTCTTTGTCCTTTATAATCCTTTTTCAACCGACGTACTGGCCAAGTGGTTAGAGCATCTAGCTGCGAGGTCGTACGTCTGGGGTTCGAATCCCTCTAGGGCATGGATGTTATGTGTGTCTGTTGAGTGTGTGTGTTGTATCCCATGGACGGGCGTTTGCCTAATTTGGGATGTGTCCTTTAAAAAAAAAAAAAAAAATATAGTTATATGCTATGTACTTATCAAATCTAATTAAGGCATCTTTAAACCCATTCTAAGTTTTAGAGATTATTTGGCATTATATCGCTTAAAGTACACTGCCAACTTGGTACCGCCGGAGCAGCACCCCTTATAATTTTACCTTCGAGCCGCCACTGATTATAATATAAAATAATTTTTATAAAAAAACAGAACCGACTTGAAATTAAAAATTGCGCTAAAAAGTAAAAAAATAAATTCATTCTTTAAACAACATCGACGTGACTTTTAAACAGTTTTAGAAGTCAGTGCAAAATTAGGATAGATGAAATATTTTGTAATCATGAATCAATTACAAATATATATATTTCCGCAGAATTAGCAACAGTTCCAATATGAAGTAGCAAATGGTATAATGGTAATTAGACTCATAATTTTGCACCGACTTCTAAAACTATGTTTAAAAGTCACATCGATGTTGTTTAAATAATGAATTTATTTTTTACTTTTTAGCTCAATTTTTAATTTCAAGTCGGTTCTGTTTTTTTATAAAAATTATTTTATTTTATTCTTTTTAGTGTAAATACGTTTTTTATATAAATACTCTATTTTAAAAAAATCCATATCAAAGGGCAAAACTTCTTTGAATTAATGGCACTAAAACTAATCATTTGTATGATAAATTCCCCTTTGAAGTCGATTTTTGCAAACAAACTGACTGGATTAATTTTCGCCTTCAGTCAAACTCTTGCTGTAATTTCTTTTAATATTATAGCCCATGACAACAAACATGTTTTCAACAATGACTTTTATATTTATTAATAGATTTCCCAACAAAGAAAAATCAAGCCAAGCCTTTCCAATTAAAATAAAAAATACTTATTTTTCACCCGTAACGATTTGCAATATTTGAGTTAGACGACCCTCTATCGATTAAAGAAAAAATCATCAAAATCGATTCATTTAGTCAAAAGTTATGTATGAAAAAACAAAAAAAGTACTACATTTCTACCAATTACTTTTGTTCTATTTATCGAATATGGTCAAACGAAGATACGGGACCTATGGGAAACCACCCTCGATCGATTGAAAAAAAATCATGAAAATCGGTTCATCCGGTGCGAAGTTATGAGTGGACAAACAAACAGAAAAAAAAACGACATACATACAATACGAATGTAAAACCTCTTTCCTTTGTGAAGTCGGTTAAAAATGGTAGATTCTGACTACCCAGTTGTATAAAAATTGAAAAGATTACTCAACACTAAACACCAAATAAAGTGTTGAAAATGTCTCCCAGGCCCGGTTTGTAAGAATTTATCACATTAATTGCTAAAATATTAGCAAAAGCCAATACTAATTATACAACCTTCATTCATATTTAACTGTACATTCAAAGAACAGAAAGCTGTAAATCGTACTAACCAGTGATGCATATAGTTCTCTTAATTTCATACAGATTCCATTCATCAAATTTATCGTCACCATTTAGGAGACAGCCATTATATTTTGATGCGACTTTATAAGGTGGCCAAAAGCACTCCTTTTTTCTGGGAGTGAGCCACTCTTCTCTCACAATCCCCATAGCCCGATCAGTGAATTCCTGAGCATGATACATATTGTCTAAAAAAAACCGATTTGCAATAGAATCAGAAAAAAAATATTATTATTAAATTTTATGAATATTTCCATACCTCCGTTAAATATCACACTTTGATTACATATTTGCTTCCGTAAGATTTCATTTTAGATTGGTAGGATCAGGGCCCGATCAAGACTTCTGTGCAAGGGAAGCCCGCCCTTGATTTGGGGACCCCCAAATCTCCAAATCCCCACTGCAGTGTCCCTAGCTCATCCCCTCGCCGCCATAACCCAACCAATGGGCCATCAGACATACAATGGCAGCCAACTTTTATAAAATTAAATATTACATTTACCGCACATTAACCATGGCAATGGAATTGTTGTTGTTGTTAAAAATTCTTAAAATTATCCAACAAATGGTACTCAATGTTCTTTGGACTCATGATCATCTAGAAATTGTTTGTTATATATCATCCAATAAGAATCAGAAACCCTTAAAAACTGCAACATTGTCACCCAACAAAAAGCTCCACTGCATAACAATTTATTTAAAACTCTAAGTTGCAGCACTTATTTACAATAAAAAGAGATTTACCAATTACTCATACACAGCAACACAGTTAAGGCTCTAATACTATACTCATTCATTTTCATACTAGGGAAAAGTTTGAGCAATGATGAATATTTGGAAATGAGGGGAATCTTTTTTCTGTTTAAAACTCTTTGTGAAAGTAAAAAGGGACCCTAACATTTTGTTTAGTAGCGCAGGGATCCCAAACTAAGTTAGACACTGCACTGCATGTACATAAACATATATCTTTTTCATGCATTAGTTTATTGAATTGATTGCAAACCTTTGCGTCATTCATAGTATCAAAGTGATTGCAGATCATTATCAAAGCATGAAATTAAAAAGTAGAAGAATACGACAATCCAATAAAAACGTTAAAGCATAAAACAAAAAGTCGATTTCCAATCAACAGCTTTCAGTTCTAAAATAGACGCCCGCAAGTAAAATCACTGCACCTTTGACAGCCGCTTGTTGAACGTGACAAACAATTAAGAATTAATTTTTATAAAACATCGAAAAATTGAACCTGTGACAGAAATAAAACTTATGAATTTCTTTATATTTGCTGTCTAACTCAGAATTTTAAAATGTATTTCATGTGTTTATTATTGAAAACAAACTGTTAACACTGTCGCCAATATTTTTCTTACAACAGTCAACGAAACAAACTATTTAAGTAATCTGACGTAGCAAAATATTGGTAGGCATATTTGACAACTCTTGTTATTTACTCAAGTACACATATTTTTTACAGTAAAGCAATCGGCAACAAAACGGGGTTTTTTTTTTTTTAAATAAAAGGTATGATTTGGGGGCCCCTTCAAATATCGAAGAGGAAGCCCGGGCTTCCCCAGCCTATTCGGTGATCGGGCCCTGGGGAGGATTGAAATTGTAACCGCATACAATTGTTTTGCACACTCCGTAACTTGTAAAAACTTTAATAAAAATTTAAATAATTTGAAAATTTTAACTAAGTTAATAAGAATAAATTAATTAAAAATATTACCGAAATGAAATAAATTGACTTACCAATGCTATCTAAAACTTGCACCACACCAATTCCGTTTCCGTAACACCAGCCGCCACTGACATTGTGTCTCAAGTGTAAATAAGGGGGCGTGGAGCTCTGACGTCACTCTGTTTAAGCCGCATGGCCGTTTTCGTTTTCTGCGTTGAGTGTGTGAGTATAGTTTTTGCTTCTAACAGATCTAAGGAAGTTAACGTTCCAGATAAGAGGAGGTTGCTCTCATTTATTATTGTTATTAAAGCAATATAATTTTTTTTCAATAAAAACTTTGTGTAATTTTTTTTTACTACAGTTAATTTTTTTTAAAACTTTGTGTATTTTTTTTTTCAATAAAAATGTGTGTTTTTCAATAAAACACACATTTTGTTTTGAATGAAAATAAGGAATATTGGGAAATGTACGATTTTTTTTTTTTTCAGTTAATTTTTCTGAGAAAATTTAAATCACCTCCAACTAGTTTAAAAAAAAATATTGTGTGTAGCATATTTTAAAGGAATTGATGACAGAAATAATTTGCAAATACTTTTGATTTAGAATATGAGATTGTTCACTAAAACTTTGTCAAAATGCAACCAAACATTAAGTTGAAGTATGATTTAGATTTTTAAAAAAAATCATATACATTTGTTCATAATTCTTTATTTCTTTTTTATAGCATAAATCCCAAACAAATTAAAATTTGAAATCACATTTGACAAATTTGAAAAAAAAAAAAAAGGAAAAAAAAAAAAAACAAATTGGATTACTTGAACGCAAAAAAAAACTAGGTGCGAAATTCTCATAAATAAGAAACAAATTAAAATTAGCAATCACATTCGACAAATTTGAAAACAAAACAAAACAAAAACAAATTGCATTAGCATCAAACAAGTTTGAATCTACAGCAAAATCTTTGTAGGGAAATAATTTGTGCTATATAAAAGTACCACATCATGTAATCATGCAACAGATACTTGCATACCAAGCTGACATTCAATCCTTGGAGACTCAAAAAAATTCAAGATTACTGAAAAAAATATGAAGGACACAATTTTTGAAGGATTACAAATTTTAAGGATCAAACTGAAGAATTAGAATTGCAACACACATACCATTTGAAAAATAAATCAATGGATCTCTAACAAACAAATCCAATTTTTTTTTAAATTGATAGTAAAAAAATCAAAAATAATGCAAAGTATATAAAGCAAATTTATGTGCACACTTTTTCTTTTTTTGAACACTAGGCAAAACCATATTTACAAAAGCAATAATCAAACAATATAAAAACATCTTGTAGAAAGAAAAATATATATATCGATTGAATACAATCGACCAGAATACTGAGGATCTGACCTATTGTGCTAGATCACTTCGAGGACACCTAAGAGCATGCTTGACGTCGGGAGTTTTCACAGACTTTAAGGAAACAAATGATTCTGTAGATAGGATAAAAGTGTCGACATTTACCATAACTCTCTATTGCCTCTGCCGAAGACCATTCTTTGAGTCTGATGAAAACTTCAAAGGAAAACGCATGGCACAATGTAAAAAATGCAAAGAGTGGTTCCATGAAAAGTGCGATGCAATTAATGAACAAATTTTTACTTTAAAATCATCAATTTATTATTGCAAGAAATGTCAAGAAAAAATATTTGTCTTTTTCCCCCCTCAAATTATGACTACAACATTTTTTTTATCCAAAATATTATGAATTTTAATGTAAAATCAAGCTTTTAATGGGTGTTGTTAAAAACAACTGAAAAAAAATGAGGTTTTTATTAGATTTAATGTCACGTTTAATTAATTATATTTTTAATGCTGCATATTTTTCATCTTTCTGTATTCTGGTAGATTGTATTCAATCGATATATATATTTTTTCTTTCTACAAGATGTTTTTATATTGTTTGATTATTGCTTTTGTAAATAGCCTAGTGTTCAAAAAAAGAAAAAGTGTGCACATAAATTTGCTTTATATACTTTGCATTATTTTTGATTTTTTTACTATCAATTTAAAAAAAAATTGGATTTGTTTGTTAGAGATCCATTGATTTATTTTTCAAATGGTATGTGTGTTGCAATTCTAATTCTTCAGTTTGATCCTTAAAATTTGTAATCCTTCAAAAATTGTGTCCTTCATATTTTTTTCAGTAATCTTGAATTTTTTTGAGTCTCCAAGGATTGAATGTCAGCTTGGTATGCAAGTATCTGTTGCATGATTACATGATGTGGTACTTTTATATAGCACAAATTATTTCCCTACAAAGATTTTGCTGTAGATTCAAACTTGTTTGATGCTAATGCAATTTGTTTTTGTTTTGTTTTGTTTTCAAATTTGTCGAATGTGATTGCTAATTTTAATTTGTTTCTTATTTATGAGAATTTCGCACCTAGTTTTTTTTTTGAGTTCAAGTAATCCAATTTGTTTTTTTTTCCTTTTTTTTTTTTTTTTCAAATTTGTCAAATGTGATTTCAAATTTTAATTTGTTTGGGATTTATGCTATAAAAAAGAAATAAAGAATTATGAACAAATGTATATGATTTTTTTTAAAAATCTAAATCATACTTCAACTTAATGTTTGGTTGCATTTTGACAAAGTTTTAGTGAACAATCTCATATTCTAAATCAAAAGTATTTGCAAATTATTTCTGTCATCAATTCCTTTAAAATATGCTACACACAATATTTTTTTTAAAACTAGTTGGAGGTGATTTAAATTTTCTCAGAAAAATTAACTGAAAAAAAAAAATCGTACATTTCCCTATATTCCTTATTTTCATTCAAAACAAAATGTGCGTTTTATTGAAAAACACACATTTTTATTGAAAAAAAAAAAAAAAAAAACACAAAGTTTTAAAAAAAATTAACAGTAGTAAAAAAAAAATACACAACGTTTTTATTGAAAAAAAATTATATTGCTTTAATAACAATAATAAATGAGAGCAATATCCTCTTATCTGGAACGTTAATTTCCTTAGATCTGTTAGAAGCAAAAACTATACTCACACACTTAACGCAGAAAACGAAAACGGCCATGCGGCTTAAACAGAGTGACGTCAGAGCTCCACGCACCCTGGCGTGACGTCACGATTCCAAAGGGGTGCGAACTAGCGTCCACCACACAAACAGAAGCAGGCAGAAGTGAAAGTTGAAGTGTTTTGCGTCGTGCTATATGTTGAGAATTTAACGATGAGTTGAGTTGAGAGATCGAAAGCAGAAAGCGAGTCACTAGCTTTATTGATTTTATCGGTAGCAAATTGCTGTTGCCAAAAAAACATGAAAGGTTTTCCCATTTTGCTATCGTCCTTTTTCCCAACGAAAAATCAATGTTGCGCCAACGGAGATGCTGACAACCGTTGCCAACTTACAAAAGCAGTGGTTGGGGTTTCGTTGGTTAATGTTGGCAAAACTACCAACCGTTCGCCAACCATTTCCCAACGTTGGGCCAACGAACTGTGCTACTTGGGTTGCGTCCAAATGCATACGACCCTATTCATTGATAAAAGGATTCCTCTTGTCCCGAAATATGTTTTCTCAAGTTCGGGTTATAATGACGTTTCTTTTCTTATTAATAATCTGAAGTACAAATAAATAAAACCAATGCATAAATAAATAAAACCAGTTAAGTTCGAGACATAAGGGGAAAATGCAACAGCCCTCACTGGTTAAAAATATCATCTAAAGCATCAAACTCAATTTCTATTCGTAATGGAGTGAAAAAACAATGAAAATATATGCATATAAATCAAACGTGAACTTAGTTAATCCCTAAAATTATAAAATGTAGGCATTCACTAATTTAATACTTAGAAAAAACACTTCATTGCTTTCTGTCATTTTTATTTCATTTACGATGAACATTTTCTTTAAAATAAATATATATATGTCAGACACAATTAAACATCTAGAGACACATTTCCGATCAGTAATGCATAAACTAAAAATTTACCAAAGAGACGAAATGCAGACGAAATGAAATTAAATTTGGAATAAAACTCCAAGCTTGAAAATCGAGTTGAAATGAGTTTGATTAAAACAATCATTCTAGTGACGCCATCTGTTGATCCGCAGAGAAACTAAGGCAAGTCAAATGCTGGGACAATACCAGAGCCCCCTACACTGGATGCCCTCCAATAGCGATTTAAATCCGTATACATTTTGGCTGCAGTTCTTACCCTTCCCGATAGAGGGCGGTTGTGAGCTGCTGATAATACTGCTTTTATAAGTGGAATCATATGACAAAGATTACTGAACTAAATGTTGGAGTTACATAAACTACCTAATTTTAAACTAACACATCTGCAAACAAAATATTCCAGAATGCAAATTATGACTTGTCATTTAAAGAGTTTATTGAAGACAGCACAATACGTTATTCTTAGGTTCTCATATAACATATTTCCCATTAGTCGGATTCCCATTAGTCGGAGTAACCCATTAGTCGGATTCCGGGAAGAGAATGCAAAATGTTTATGAGTAAAAAAATAAGTTTTGCTCGTGAGGATCCTTCGACTTCTGTTGTGGTTTCAGTACGATAAGCCACTTTGTTTCGCGTCATTTATTCGTTTCCCTCTGGAAGTTTAGCGGATCCCAACCGTTAAAGCAAAGCATGGCAAGTAACAAAGTAAACTTATTAAGTTAATTCATGAACTTATCAACGGCGCACTACCATCGATCCTTAATCGACTGGCATAAGCAGCAGGAAAAGCTCCGGCAGCTCAGTTCCCCATAACCCATTAGTCGGATTCCGGGAAGAGAATGCAAAACGTTTATGAGTCAAAAAATGAATTTTGCTCGTGAGGATCCTTCGCCTTCTGTTGTAGTTTCCGTACAATAAGGCACTTTGTTTCGCGTCATTTATTCGTTTCCCTCTGGAAGTTTAGCGGATCCCAACCGTTAAAGCAAAGCATGGTAAATAATAAAGTGTCATTCACATTGTTTTGGGTAAAAATAAAATTTTTACTATTAATTCAATGCAGCTTACAATCATGAACAGTAGCTTGCTTTTTTCCAGTAAAATCTGTCTCGAAGCCGTTTTTTTTAAACTTATTTATTTTCTTACTAATGATCTAGGAGAGTCCAAAGTACGGAAATTAAAAATGTAAAATAAGAGTATAAAAGTGAAGTGTGTGTGACTTAGATATATTCCAGTAAATAGTCGTCTAGCTTAGTTACTTTCTTGTTCACTAGATGGCGCTGCAAGACGAAGCAGTAGGTTGCGGGTAATGGAGGGTATTTTCGCTTATACTGATGGGTAAAAGATATTCCAGTAAATAGTCGTCTAGCTTAGTTACTTTCTTGTTCACTAGATGACGCTGCAAGACGAAGCAGTAGGTAGTTCATAAATGCGGGAATAAATACATGAATGAGTAAATGAATGAATAAACAGATGA
Source organism: Octonoba sinensis (assembly GCA_038502835.1). NCBI lineage: Eukaryota > Metazoa > Arthropoda > Arachnida > Araneae > Uloboridae > Octonoba > Octonoba sinensis. Next base: position 104,776,483 of record CM076606.1, on the reverse strand, counting down.
ATGAGTAAACGAATCAATGGATAAATGAATGGCTAAATAAAAGAAAGAATGAATATGTATTATTCGTTTAAAAAGGGTATATTTGAAAAAATTAAGAACTAAAGCTAAAGGAGAACGAGAGAGGAACGAATATCACCACATGGTTTTCACTGTCATTCAGTGGTTGAAGCACCTAATGCACACCATGAAGCCACCTGCCAAACCTCCCTCACAAACGAAACGGCTGATCTTCCTATACACACTTCATCAGACGATGATTGCTGCACGTAAAAGGAGCAGTGTACTCGAACAAAAAACAACTGACAATTAACAACAAACATAATTAACGTGCAAGCGTGTAACTTATATCTTAGTACATTCTTCATGTAAAGATTGAATACTGAAATTTGAAATTTGCTTTACTCCCTTTTACTTATTTATAAAATTTCGATAATGCGAGTTTCGATAGTTCGAGGTAGCTCCGGTCCCGTCCACTTTGAATGATCAATACTCTAATCTTTCAGGGCTGATGTTAGATTTTAAATTTTCCTACGAGTTATTCTTCTCACTCCGTTGGGGACTTTTGGGATTAATATCTTAATTTTAATGAGGATTTTAAATGGAATTTACCATATTTGAGATAGCCCGTGAAACGCTGGGCGACACAGCTAGTTTCAAATAACGAAAGCAGTTTTATGAGTTCGTAATTTTGTTCTCATAGAATCTGTGCTTATAAACTCTCGTCCAATATTGAAAATAGTTAAAGACCGCTGCCGATGATAAAGGGTAAAATTTGTAGCACGAAGAAGAAATTGCAACCAGAGGGCAGGGGTGGTGAATCGAAACCTTTAATTACACCAAAGGCGAAATTTTGCAAACCCATTGAACAGCCAAAAGTCCCCGAACAAAATCTACTGCCGATTTTTTCGCGATATCCTCAGGTGCTACTTTTTAGAAGTAGACTACACTGTAAAAAAAAAAAATATCTCCTGAAAATAACGGAAAAAGTACGACAGCAGATTTGCCGGAAATACTCCGTTTCTGATAATATTTTTCCGAGATTTGACAGAAGTTCCATTTCTTTTTTCTCCGTTAATCCAAATCAGGTTGTGAAAATACAGCAACCGTAAAACCCAAAAATACCGTTCTCGTATTTTCAGGACGTCATATTTCCGTTTTTGGAAGGAAAAACCCTTGTATTGTACGGAAATCTTCCGTTAAAATCTGTCAAAAGCACTCTGAAAATTCAGGTTTTTTTTAAACAGTGTACACTTAAACAATTGCGATTTCCTCCGAAACATTTTTTGCCTAACAAAATGTACATCTGTCGGTTTAAAAGTTATACTAGCTGATCAACTGCAGAACATCTGCGGGCTATAAGTTCAACTTCAGATTGATTGCTCAATATAAAAAAAAATATGGTGCTGCCACTACAAAGAATCGGAAATTAGAAATTGAGTTACGAATATAAATACTTTTTAAGAAAACGCTTTGAAATTCGAAAGGCTTAAGAAAAGATCGCTGAACACAAACAAACTAAAGCGTTGCCACTCCATAGAATCGGAAATTAAAAGTTGAGTTATGATGGAAAATATATCGTATCGTACCGCAGAATTATATCGTAACTGGTCCACGTTAAGTGAAATATATACTCATATATGGTTTTGATATTTTCTAGCACGAAAATATTTCAATGATGAAAAAAGATTAAGACTCGCCCGGGGGAGGCCATCCCTAAGGCCTAGTGCTAACAGGGAAGGAGGTTGGAGGAGCAAAGTACAGCAACATCAAATCTTTAATATGAAAGGAAACAGGTTAAACCACGAAAAATATGTAATCCTCCCCTGAGTTTAGTATGGGGGGGGGGGGGGGTATTTCGTGAATACAAGGAACTATCGCCCCCGTTCCCCCCCCCCCCCCCGCAAGAAAAACATTTACATTATGCGAATAGATTTGTTTTTTTCTTTCATTGTGCCATTTTTATCACAGGAACTCCCTCACTAGACGTATCCTTCGCAAATGACTCGGAACAATTATAACTTTCTCTTAGCATTGCCCTTACGACCATCTCCGCAGACCATTGTGGGACTGCCTCCAAAGTTCGCGTCGAAGGTGTCTGTAGAGTGTCAGTGTCATCAAAGTAAAAAAAAAAGTAAAAAACAAATGATCTGAGGTTTTGTCAATGGGATCAGCTGATAGTTAAGGAGTTTCACGAATACTCGACAGCACAGATAGCGCCACTGTAAGCTGAGTTCCACTTGTAGTCTTAAAATTTTTTTTAACTCATTGTGTACAAACAGCTTCGACGCAGCTTTGGAGGCAGTTTCACAATGTGAGTTGAACAGGCATTCGAATAGTTGTTAAGCAGCTGTAACAAATGGATTGAAGCTGAAAGAGCTAATTTTGATTAAAAATACTTAAAAAAGTATAATTAGTAGTTTTTATTTTATTTTGTGAACCTAGTTTTGAAAAATCTTTTACACGCCGTGTATATGAGTAGATTAAATCAACAACAACTGCACGTTTATGCATGAAAACAACATGAAAATATGCGCAGCATATCGTTGCACGGTATATGAATTCCTCTACTTATCTCGTTCCAGGAATAGACTTGAAGTCCTCGGGAACGGCGTACTATCTCTTTTATAGACATTATAGGCAAGGATGCTCCCCCCCCCCCCTCTGAGCGATGGCGCACATCCTTAAGAGGTACAAAGTATCCCCCAAAACGATGACCCCCCCAAAAAAAAAAAAAAAGCGGTTAAAACTCCTTGAAAACACTCCCTTAAAACTTTCAATGGCGCTATGTGTGCAGGTACATTGTGAACGCAACTAAATCAGTATTATTTTCTGAAAAACCATTAAAAAGAAGAACTGTTTCCATTGTTTATATTGTTGTTGTTGGCGAGTCCTCATGCGAAGCGAGGAAGAGAGTGTATGCTGCTCTTCAGTTTAACGGGGCCTTTTGCAGGCGGGAGTCCGCCTCCCGCACCGTTCTAGAGGTCTCTTAATTTTTGAACCTGCTCCCATACTGAGACCGTCACCTGGCGGATGGCAACCCCACAGGTTTCGTTTCCCTTGGAGGACACTGGATCCACGAAGGATTTAACATGCACCAGAAGCTCCTTTTTGCGTACACGGTCCCAGAGCAATCAGCCGTGAGAGGTTGTCCCCCTCCCAAACACTGACCTCGGTCAATGCTTGCTTGACTTTCAGTGTTCTGAGGGAACCGAGCTTCTACCAACTGGTTTACGGCGAGACTTTCTTTATAATGAAAGAACAACATTTCAGACCTCAATAATCCTATAGCTAAGAAGTATATCGATGAAATTTGATTTTCTAGGGGTTCGAAGAATCCCTATATTAGACGTAAAAAATTTCAAGTATGTAGGTCTAATAGTTTTTAAATAATGACAGCTTCGAAAGTGCTTGAAATGGTTAAATTTACACTTTTCTTCGCCAGACCTGTTAGCTGAGGCCTTAGGATTGCTTGCGCACGAGGCGAGGTAGTGGGGTCCACAGATTTTACATGCACGAATCCCCAAGTGTATATGGCGGCTCTTCAGCGGGTATCGAGCACGCGACCATCCAGGTGGAAGTCCGACGTCCTAACCACTAGGCTACCACGGCCTAAAATTTACACACTAGCCGGTGTCGTCATTTCTGAACTTGGCTGACACACTGCAGTGTGTCTACATTAAGGATACAATAATATTTTCCGATTTCTTTTTGAACACTGGAGACAAATAAGAGAGCAAAAAGAATTAAAAATTAAGAAAACAATCGTTATTTGTTTTAGAATTTCTTTTTTAAACACTGACAGTTAAGAAAGGAAAAAAAAATCATGCATTAAACCAATTAACGAGAGAATAACAATTTAAGAAAACCATAAATTTATTCTTTCCTCTTCCAAATTTTTCTCGAATCGAAAAAGGGTCGCTGCGATAGATCCATGCGCGAGTTGATGTGATGACAGTTTGTTTTCTTTTTCGAAGTTACTACGCGTAAGAATTCGTAGATGTTTATTTTTGAAGGATTCAAAGCAATTACAGTACGCACTTAGCAGTGTATCTTATCGTCGCACAATGGACGATTAGTAGCGTTGCCATTAAAGATGGGCTAAACCTCGACAGCACTGATCACACGAACAACCCCATTAGCACTGGTCGATTATTCTTTATATATACCTGAGTAAAACCGCTAAGCTAAAAGACTGGTAGATAAGATTAAGATGTTATATAAAATTCGCAATGTCTTTGTTGCAACATATAGGGGAACAATCAGTTTTCTGGATGATAATAATCATTTTTTGCTCTTATACACACACTAAAATTCTTTAAAGCATTAAAAAAAATTTTGTGCAGGGTAAAAGGGTGAGTTGTAAATATATTATACCAATGGAGTTCCCAGCAGAGGCACTAATTTTCAATATTGGGGGAAAATATGGAGAAACTTTTTTCAATATATGGTGTAACGAGAGTTTAATTTAATTAGTGTGCATTGAAATGGGGCCAATATAAATTAGAAATGTATTTTAGGCAATCCTTGCAGTAAACAAAGGATTGCTAAGCTTTTAAACATTGCATTTAAACTTAAATTAATTAATTTTATGAAATTAGTAAGGCTCGACCGATGCATCGGCCTCGCCGATGCATCGGCGCCGATGGTTCAACAAACTTGCCATCGGCCATCGGCATCGGCGGCCGATGTTAAATTCAGAAAAACATCGGCCCATCGGCCTTAAAAAACATCTAAAAGCCGATGCCAGGCCGATGTTTTCCAACTTTCCACAAAACTTGATACAACTTTCCACAAAACATTCTGTCTTTAACTGTCTTCCTCCTCCATAGCTAGTTTTCTATTTCCATACAATAAGAGGAAGCACAGCAGTTAAAAACAGTTTTCGCCATCATGGGGGAGCCAGGGTTGCTAATTTGGCTATTTTTAAGATAAATACGAAACATTTGGCTTTTGGAATAATTTGCATGTCTTCCTGGCTTTCTTTTGGCTCCTTAATAGTTTTTGGGAGATTTCATAAATATTTTAGTTTTTTACAACAGAAGTTTTAAAGATTTTTAAAAAACAAATACTATTTTTAATTTTAGAACTATGCCAAATTTTGTTTTACACCGTTTTGATAACAAATGGGTGTCGCTTATTTTATATCAGCTCAGGCTCTTATTATCCGGTTGCCTATTTATGCCCAACATGCCCAATTTTCGTGCTGGAGTTAATAGACATTCGGAGGGAATACTCGGAAAAGCAGTCGGATATCTTGCTCTGTGACTTCATTCGACGATTCTACAGAATTCGCTCTTTTGATCCGATTCAGCGAGAATTATTCTAAGAATAATTCTCCCACATATAGCAAAAGAAGAAGAACAGAAGAGGGAAAGAAATATTGATGTTTCTTCAGCAAAAAAATATCTGCAGGAATGCTGCTACAAAATGTTTTTTTTTTGCTTAAAGTTGGATGCTTTTGTGATATTGTTGGTATGTTTGTAGCATTTAATCAATCAACACACCGTTTACTATTAAAATGCATTTTTACGGATCCCAACCGCTATAGATTAACTATTCATGTGTAAATAAATAAGTGAGAAATAAAAGAAACCAACTTAATTTTTGCTGTGAGTTATTTTCGTAAACGCACGACACAAAAATTGAGGATCCCAGTTCTTATAACAAGTTAATGAAAGAAAAAAATAATTCCACATATGCGAGAACGAGAATGACAACAACAATCATAATAATTAAATTGTTACTCATTCTTAATCTTCTTTCGGCATGCTCGCTACTATTTACTGGTTTTTTTTATAATAATTACTAGTATTATCAAGATCCACTTACATATTGCATGCGTAATTCGTTTTTTTTCTTGAACAAATTGCCATAACGGTTGGGATCCGTAAATTTGCAAACGAAGCACAATCGTTCATGTGTATAGTTCTTGTGTCCTAAAATTCCGTGATGCAATCACTGAGCTAAATGAGAGAAATCTGGAGTGAGGACTCCCCATGCTTCAACAGGGCAGCTTGCGAGCAGATGCGCATGAATACAGTGCTCGAGCCATCAAGGCAAAACATCGCTGACTTCCCATTGTGGAAGCATTGGCTCGTATGGTGTATTGTTACAAATTTCCGTTTAATTTATCACAGTTTATCAAAAAAGTTTATTTTCGTCATTTAGCAATACTTTTGCATCCTGTTGTGCAAAGAGATGTAAAAATAAATTCGTGAAACTTAAAAGAAAACGGTGTTAAAGCTCATTTTGATGGCGAATTGCCTATTTAAACTTTAAATGCCTTGTTCTCGTATTCTATCTTTGAATGGCTTTTTTTCACAGAAATTTAATTACTATGCCCATAATGTACACAAAATTGTTTTTGGATGAATAAAGTTTACCTTAAATCATAATATTACAACTTAATTACATTGCTGAAAAACTTTTTCTTTTAGCATTATAGCCTAAATATTTCTCCTGTTTTCTCGATAGTCAAACCTTATTACGTAATATTTTATTATAAGTGAAAATATCAGTTACACAAATAGTTAAATCATGTACCTTTTTTGCTTTTATCTTAATTTGCTATTTGCAAACTTTTTTTAATAAAAATGTTATCCTATAATATCTCCAAAAAATGACTTATTTCTTCTTATTTTAAGTGCTTCTTTTTTTTAATTGTATTGTTGTTTAAGTGCAATATCGAAGTGCAAGAACTAAAAACGCATTTATCGTTTTTGGGAATAAAAGTCGCTATATTGATGCTGTTCGAAGCTGCTCACTGAAACTTCTTATGAGATTTATAATTTAACTGTGTAAAGTATTTATTCATCAGTAGTCAAGGAGAGTAAATCAATTAATCAGGGTGTCTTACTGTCTAAATAAACATTTTTTAAACCTGCCATAGTCGCACACTCCCACATAGCATTCAAAGATAATAAAAAGTGTCGCAAAATGTTTTTTATCGTGAAAAAATGTATGAATAATTGTTCTAAAATGCTATGAGAAATTTTAAATTATTATATGTCAGGCATTAGAATAAATTTCTTTAGAAAAATCGGAAAAGAATTAAGAGCTCGAGAGCTCTTTAAAGTTAGCCGTTTTATCATTGCGCGAATTGGTAGTTTGCGCGTTTTGCCTTGATGGCTGAAAAGGGTGTGAAGCGGTTCGACCGCCCAGTCCTCGCTCCAGGTTTCTCTTATTATTTAGCTCAGTGGATGCAATGGCGTGCAGCAATAACTGTCGACATTAATTTGTGTAAAAAGAATTGCAGTTTAAACCCTTGAGACTCCAGAGCCCTCTCTTCCCAGAATAAACCTTGTTTCGTCACCGTGAGAACTTTTTTAAAATTTGATAAAAAAGAAAAGATTTCAAATATATTGCAAAATTGAACTAATTTTGTGTTTAAAAATAGCGTTAAAAAGGTAGACATATAATTGAAGCAAATTCGAGTCTCAGGAATTTTGAACAGTTACATTGTTTTCGCAAAAGGTAGCGCCACATATAAAAAATTGTCGGTTATATGAGGGTATTTTGAATCGGGTTGGAGGGTTCAATTTGAAACGCAACACTGCTTTTTATACAAACTGCCGTTGCGAAATCGACCATTTTCAAATACGAGAACGAAAACTGCACGTTATTAATTTTAAATTCGTCCGTTTTGACCCCTGGTATTTTGTCTTGCAAAAAACTGGTAGCCAAGGCGCAAATTGAAAAAAAAAAAAAAAAGTTTTTTTTTATTTTTCTTTACCAGTATCGAATCCCATTTTTAAACAACAAACTGGTAGCTAGAAACGCGTCGTGCATCTTTGGTCTAACCGTACGTAATAAAAATTTTTTTTTTTTCTTTTTTAATTCCTTATGTCCAACTCTCACACTATTTTAAAACAACGCGACATTTTGGGCGCTCAGGAATCTTTAATTCAAACAATATACTGCACTCGTTTAAAAATGAATGAGTTTCATAAAAAAAGAATACTAAATGTTCTAGTTCCTCTGCATCAAAATCAAGGGATTCATGTAAAACTCTACCATGAACTAAAAAACGGAGTTAAAACGATGAATAATCGGAACCAATCTTTGCTTCGTGCACGTGCCTTACAAGGTCGCTTTAGCTGATGTTTGTTTTCTTCTGATTGTTTATTCTACATTTATTCAGTTTTGTATTTACTAGTATTACTATTAGTATATCTGAAAAGTAACGGATTAGGGGAATATAAGATCGAAAAATAATATCGCGATCGGGAAATTGTTCTGTTTTTTTTCTAGATACAGGAAAGTGATTTTTGGTACTTTTCATTCTGAAGTAAAAATAAATTAAAGTCTGGAAGATATTTTTCCATACGGAAAACATAGGCATTGCATCGGCATTTAGATGTTATTCAAGGTCGATAGGCCAAAGTTTTTCCGAAGAATGCCGGTGGCGATGGCTAGATTTTTTAACTATCGGCACTGGTGCATCGGTCGAACCCTTATATTTATTTATTTATTCCTCAGTTAAAGATGTTTAACTGCATTTCACATGAAATGTTGCAATTTTAAGCAAGTCTCTTTTTAAAAAAAATTAATAAAACTGAAATCGGAAAAATGTCCGAACTTTCAAAGTTACTGTATCATGTAAACTTCCCCCGAAGTCTTTTATGGTGCTTGAATAAGGCATTTATGTTTTTATAAACATAAAAATAAATAAATGATTTAAATGACATTTTTGACAAGCATTCTACACGTGGTTTAAAGGGAAGTTTTTCCATCGGCCATCGGCCGATCTTGGAACAATCGGCCAACAATCGGCATCGGCCCATCGGCCAAAAAATGCCATCGGTCGAGCCCTACTTAATGTATTAATTATCTAGAGAAGCAGAAAAATTATTATTCCTTGCACACGAAATTTCGCAAAGTGCAAAACGCGTTGCATAAATAAATAAATGAAATTAATTAATTAATACTTGATAACTAATATTTATATATATAAAAAAATTAGAAATCAAGTAAATAAAATTATAAGCACATTTTTCTACCTGTTAAAAGTAATTTAAAGTGAAAAGTTATTTCATTTTAATGATGGTTTTCAAAAAAAAAAAATAATAATAAAAAGATAAATATCTTAATTTTTAATGGAAACTGCAAGCTTAATTTGTTAATTATCTAGCGAAATAGAAAAACTCCCATTCCTTACACGAATCTTCGCAAAGAGCGAATCGCGTTGCAACTGTCAGCTGTCAGCTGTCATCGGTCGAACTCGGCGAGTTTATAATGGCAAATATATTGAGCATTTGCTATAAAAGAAATGTACCAATTTTATTGAGACAAAAACCATATTTAGTTCATAATGTTTCACGATGATTAACACCGATTTCAAGTTGGAAAAAAAAATTTTGCGTTAAACAGCAGCTGCTAAAAGAATGACCGTTTTTAGTATCATTAACATTGATTTGGCTCCCACACCCGGGAGCATAGAGAGAGAGAGCGCCCTCTAGGAAAGGGGAGTAAAACGGGTTTACTTTTCAACCCGCGATCTCGTAGAAGATTCGTCTCCATCTTTCTACCTTAACTTCATATTCTACATTGCTTTAACTCCCAAGAAGCCAGCACTACTGAGTTTTCATTTTAATTTGGGGAGTATATCCCATGAAATCAACTCTACAAAAGCACACAATCGCTTGCATATTGCCATCGCCGCCAAGACAGCACTGGTATAACTTACACATGCAAAAATACATATATGCGCTATGTAAGTAGGTCTGGATTAGGGATGTAACAAATATTCGGCCACTATTCGGTATTCGGCTTGTCCGAATAGCATTTTAGCACCTGGCCGAATACTGGGTAAGGTCAAATTCGGCCGAATAGTTCTGATGCAGAAGACATGTAAATAAAATAAAGAAATTAGTAGATTTTGAACCTTTTCAATTGTATTATTATTATTGCAAAAGGATACATTAGTATATAGTTTTAAAAAATAAAAATAATTTAGGGTAAAAAAACTACTTTTTTAAAACCTTGTTAGGCTTGAGTGAGCAAAAACCGATTTTAAAGTTGTAATATTGTATTTTATATTTAGCATTTGGTCCCAAAAGCTGGCAATAGTTAATTATGATGGAGAATATGGGAAATTAATATTGTTCTTATTAACTAAGTGGAAGTCAGACTTTGTTTGGGTAGACTGATTTATTGTGAATATTAGATAAGAGAAAATGTGCAAAGCCTATAATTTATCATGAATATTTAGATAGTATAAGTTATAGGGGCTTTTGAAAATAAAAATATATTCCAGTTAAGTGTAATAAATTTTAATAGATCTTTTAAAAATAGGTATGTAAAAAACCCCATAAAATAAAAATATTAACTTTTACAACTTTTAAACTATCTTCATAAAATAGTTTGAGCAAGGTTCATTAAGCAATAGTAATTCTTTCATTTGAATGAAATAATTGGTAAAATAATGCTAATGCTTACCTGTCTTTTCTATTCCACTTGTGGGTGAAATTCTTAGTTTTATTACATTCAAAACAATAGAGAAAATAGATTAATTTTATAAAGTTTTGAATTCTTAACAAACAGAATTAAATCATACATCGTAGATTGTGTGTAATTGGTGTTTGACTTAGTGAATAATTTTAAATTTGACAAATACTTTCTATTACAACGATTTTCTAGAAATTTTAATATTCGGTATTCGGCCTAAGACATTGGCGAATAATCGGCTTCGGCATAGAAGAAGTGGCCAATATTCGGTATTCGGCAAAGTCACTATTCGTTACATCCCTAGTCTGGATAACCATAATTATTATTGAAATAAAAACAAGGAAAAGTAAGGAATATTCCAAAATGAGATTCACAATAAAGATCAATTTGATTTTTACCTGTTTATTTATATATTTTATTATGATTATTATTATTTGTTATTTTCGTTCTCGCATGTGTGGGATTATTTTTTTCTTGCATAACGACTGGGATCAGCAAATATGTTGACGAACGCGTGTTTACGAAAATAATTCACATCAAAAGTTCAGTTGGTCTCTTCTTCACTTATTTTTTTATTATTTAAAAAGTTTTTAAAGATTTATTAATTTGTTTATTTATTGCTTATAGATTTATTTTACTTCTTGTTCTGGTGTTCTATCATGCGTAATTCGAATTTTTCCCCGTCCCGCGTTGCTAAAACAATTGTCTTTGTTGAAAACTATTTTGAAATACCTTTTGCTGGCAGAAATTATTCTTTCGTTCTCTCGCATGTGCAATTCGTTTGTTTTCTGAGTGCATATCCCTATAACGGTTGGGATCCGTAAAAATGCCTTTCTAATGATAAACGGTGTCATGATTGATTAAATGCAACAACCATCTTAAATGGCATCGGACTTAAAGCTCTTCACAGTGTAGATAGACGGAATCGATGACACGCAAATAGGTCAAACACGGAAAAACTAAACATTTGTTTTTCTTAAACTAAACAAACATTTAGCGATGCGACCAGTTAGACATCCGGCGACTGCATCCTTAGCTCAAACCTAGCCAATAAGTCGGAAGTGTGAGGTCACGTGGTTTGCCTACTTCTGAAACAAAGGTGCATTGATTGTTAGGACCGTCTATATCTCAAACATCTCACGGCCCATTTGACAACTGAGACCGCAACTTCTCCCCGAGTTCGTGACTACAAGTCAAAAGTATATGCGTCAAAAAATACGCTAGCAATTCTATATCACTAACTTGAGGGTAGTTGATTGCTCGTGAGAATCATTAAGTTCTGTTATAGTTTGCTTCGATATGGCACTGTGCCTTGTTTAATCGTTTCCCTCTAACATTTTCGCCGATCCCAACTATTATAGCAAAAATCATGGTTTGTTTACGACCATTTCCGGTCACATATATTTTCGAGTGTAATTGCTTTTCTCAATGGATATGCCTCAAACTTTCGTCCAATATTACATGTAGAGCAGGACAGTACGATAGTTTATTACAATGCAAGGAAGGAAATTACAAAAAAACACCCAGAACAAGGTGGGAATCGAGCCCACGACCTCGTTACTGCGCGCAAGCAGCGGGCGGAGACTGGTAACTAAGACCGCTCGGCCACCGAGGCCCCAAAAGCATGGTAATAAGGTGTTATGGATGTCTAAGGAAATAATTACATTTTTACTACTTATTTAGTGCAGCCACAATTATAAAAGAAGTAGCTCAGTTTTCCCCTCTAAATCCGTCTTGAAAGTGGTTCTCTTTTGCTTATTTTTAGAAATAAATTATTTATTCTACTACTAATGATCTAGGAGAGTACAAATAAGTCAGTTAACGATATAAAAATCAGCAACGGTATAGCCTTTCGTATCTGGCTTTGCAGATGTATAGCTTGAAAGTAAATCTCAAAATAATTATAGATGTGCAGTAGTGTTAATGCTACATTTCTTTGCATTAAAACGACATTTATGAACACAAATAATAAATGTAAATTTGCTTTTTACAACTAATTGAATTGCCATTGCATGGATTATATCAATATCTGATAACCTTAACTGTATACATGTCACTAATTTTCTAGATTTTTCTGTTTTGAATCGAATAAAATTTTCAAATACTAAAATGGGCAATTAAAAGGAAAAAAAATCATTTCGTAATGCTCCCTTTAGAGATTATTTTTAGTTGTTTTTCTGCTTGTCCTCCATCATGAGTAATTCAATTTTTGCAATGCCTTTCAAAACTTGTTACAGTCGTTGAAGTCCTTTCGCTGGTATTTCTGATTTTCCGCTTTCACGCATGTGGAATTAATTTCTCACTTATATGAATAACGGTTAGGATCTGTAAGAATTCACCCTCCTTAATCAGCGGTCTGATGGTTGGCAGATGGATAAAAGCAAATGTAAATCAACCAATGATATTGTAAATGGCATTACTACCCCCCCCCCCTGCCCCCTTTAAAACTTGACACAGCAAACGGGTGTAGAGTCCATCCAATTAAGGCCGCAATAACTATTCGCTGACGCACTCGCCAATTTGGAGCAAATTGCTCCAGTACTGCATAGCTATTTCAAATGACTTTCGTTTAAGTTTCTCTAATGAGCGGCTGTTTAGTGGTTAATTGTTCCAATAGCTCAAAAAAAGAAAAAAAGATTTGAGCTCTTTAGATTTCCTGCAGATGTTGAAAGGAATAATAAACGAATGATTAATTTGCTGCAAAAGCGCTAGGAGCCTGGAAACAGTGCTCGCTTGTGTGAGGTACTCATAGTTTTATTTCTCATAATTTTACCATTTTCTAACGTTATTTGTCCAGAAATATTTACTAATTCGTTAGAATCCTTTGTGAATGTCTTTTTCATTTTGTATTGCTTGGAAATACGAAATAAATCGTTCCCGTAGGGTTACTCTAGAACTTCATATTTGTAAACATTAATAAAACATGAATACTTTTTCTGAATATTGCATATCTTCGGCATTTATTAATGCAAATATACGTCAGGAATAATATTTTTGAGAATTTTTTCGTACTTTGATTTTCAATATTGAATAAAATAGCTTATTTAAGTACGAGGTTGGCTGGATGGAATAATCGCCAACTGATTGTATAGTTCCAAATTATTTCAGTTGTCACATAGTTCTTTTTTTAAAGAAAACTTATTGTTAAGTTATATCAAGATATTCCAAAATAATACCTGTCGACATGATTTATCGATCACAGAAACTATTTTCATCGCGATCATTAGTTAGTTTGCTCTGAACAGAAGAAAAAACCGCTAGGCCAAAAAGCGCTTCCTTTTGTGATGAATTGCCAAGAAAGATAACACTCCCAGTTATGTGGAAAGTGCGTTTGCTCTATGGTTGGCTCCAAAACGGCGGATGTGTCGGCGTCTCCTGTTACAGGGGCTCAACGTCCATAGAGCAAAATCACTTCATGAGCTCTATGAGTAAATCCCGTAAGAGAATAGTAAAGAGCCAATTTCTTGTAAAGTAGCTAAACATCCGGCTGGGCTGTTCCTCGAGGGTCGATTATTGGTTGTGACGTCATGTAAATTTTGTCATAGTTGGCTGTAAATAGAAATGCTTTTTTACGCCGGGTTTCTTATTCTTTCGGCTAGCTTTATTGCGGATCCCAACCATTATAGCAGTACATGATAAATACTAGGTAGTAGGTGCATAATTCATTAATGGTGTTTAGGGAATTGATTTTTCCTCTATTAGCAATTGAAAGTTTCAATTATATGGAAAGTAGTTTGATTTTTTCAGATATCTAATGTAAAATTGCCTTTTCTTGCCCAAATGTTTCTTTCTGTCCAACTCATTATACGTTTCAAAATTTTAATAAATTTAATAATAATTAAGAGGAAAATTGCTTTTAAATTTGAATACAATAAAGGGGTTTTCGTAAAATAAGACTATAAAAATGAGTTACAAATGAATGCAGGGAAAGACAATAAATAGCAAGAGATATAATAGTGAAGAGTAACAAGAGCCACCAGTCTTTCTCGAAAAATATTTAAATATAAATTGAAGTTCCGAAGCTTCGAATGTTAAATGTTTCGTAAGATTGTATATCAATGAATTGTTTCCTTCTTGCAGAAGAGAAACATAATGATGCGAATCCATATGGACAGGGTTGCCAGATGTAGCATTTTGAAGACTACGGTAGTATTTCGTTTTAAAGTGTTATATTTGTGATTTTCTTTCCTTTGAGATCCAAAAAGATATAAGAAGAAAGAAAGAGGGCACACCGCAGAGGCGATTGTTTAGAATTGCCAACGGTTACTTGATTATATGAAAGTTGGCAACTTTATCGCTCAGTATTGGCAAGTTTCGCAGAATTACACATTTACCAAAAAAAAAATGAAGAAAGAGAAAGGTGAGATGAATACATTTTTAAAAATAAAAACATAATATATTTATTACTATCCACATGTTAAATTAAATAAAGTGTACCTATCAGAATTGAATGCATTTAACATTTGGCTGTCTGCTACTAATTGTACACAATTACCTTCTGTAAGAAGCAAATGTGGAGAAGCAAAATAATAACTTTTCGCTTCGCTGCTTTCAAAACCTATAATAATAAATACGCTTATATAAAATATTTGTATTTTTTAGATATATAATTATATTTTTTTTCGGAAAATTTACAGTTGCAGACGATGTAAATGCGGAAACTAACAATAAATAACTTGCCTAGAAAGTACATGCCATTTGCAATTATAACTAATTCTAATAGCTTGCGCTAAAAAAAATGTAGTAGTTTTTTCAGACGAAGCTGTAGTATTTTTCTGTTTCAAAATCTGGCAACCCTGTTCATGGACCTCATCAGCATAACATAAAACGGTGTAACGTTTGACAAATAAAATAAATCGTTACCTCGCAGTCGATTCTATGTTCGTATTGCAGCGCTATCTACTGGTTGGAATGGTACTAAACCAAATGGTACTAAATGAATGGTGCTAAACCAACCTTATTCTGCCGAATATTTCGAGCTCGTCCATTTTAGTCTCATTTTGCAAATGACCAACCCGTATTCAAGTTTTAAAGCTCCTTTCTCATGAACTAAATTTTACATCGTTAATTGGGGAGGGGAATTACGTAGACTTTCCTAGATCATTAGTAGTAGAATGACATTTTATTATTTATCACCGATAAGGGTGTAGTGCGCCGACGGACGTCTAACTGATCGCGTCGCGAGATCTTTTTTTTTAAAAATGAATTCTTAGTCTTTCGGAAATGACGTGCAGTAAAACCTGTAGAGTTGACCACCTTATTTGACCACCTGCATATATTCACTACTTAGGTGCGCCAAATTTGTGTGGGAGTATTATATACCTTTGTAAGTTGACCACCTAATTACTTTATTTATTTGTTCATCTATTTTTCCGATTATAAAAGAAAAACTAAAATAACTTCTCCAGGATATATTTAAGGTATAATAATGTTAGACCAGTATTTGTCTGGATGGATGAAAGATCAATATAAAGCAGCGGTCGGCAACCTAAACTGACTGACTACTTTCCAAGTTCGGTGAACACCAAGATCAACTCGATGGACCGGTGGGGGGTATACATTCTTAATAGGGCATGTTGGGATTGCGCCTGTCTTCAAATTGTAGATTAATTCTTTTCAGAACAAGTTCTGATGTTTATAAAACACCTACTTTAAAATTTCTAAGATAATGGTTTGCTAAAACGTTAACTCGCATTAAAACAATACAAATACATTATTTCCTTCGAATTTGATAAAAAGAAGTTAGTTTTTGTTTTGTTTTTTTAACTAAAACACACATGAGAAATGTAGTTACATTCTTCAATTAACTGTCTCCAAGAGCATAGTTAAAGTGACGACTGACATTCCATATTATTGGAAGTTTTTTTAGGTCCGGTGAATGATCTGACAAACTGATAAACATTTTCCGAGGGAAAAAATAATAATAAACTCGCCGTCCAATACAAAAGTCATTTATTTATTTTTTTAAACTATAAACTGTCCAAAATGCTGTCGCAATCGACCGAAAATGTGCTCGCGATCGACGGGTTGCCGACCACGGTTATAAAGTTTGCCTAAACCTCCGTTTAAGTTAACCGTATTGTAGAACGACTATGAGCACTCTTTTGTTTTTAAATAAGTTTCTTTTTTTTTCTATAGCCAGTTTGAAAAATTATGTATTTTTAGAAAATCTTCATAATCAAATAAGTAATTTACATAACTAATAAAATATTTCCCCCTTTTTTTTACTAAGTACTTTAATTTTACAATTGCACAGGATACATTGCAAGCCATTCAGGTTAGATTTCTCTAATAATATTTTAGATAATTGTGAAAAAATAGCTAATTATTATTCTAAACTAGCGTTAATTCATGGAGCTGTGTTTTAATTAGTTACAAATGACTAAATGCATGCAAGAAATGACCAAAAAAAAAAAAGAAATACCTCCACGCTCTTTAAGTTGACCACCTGTCTAAGTTGACCACTGAAGTGCTGCACCGTATGGTCAACTTACACAGGCTTCACTGTATCTGCTTGCTCCACCCATTTGTGAACTCCCCCCATTTGCGGTGCTAAGTGTTTAGAGTTCGATCCCATTTTCAATATTATCGTGTAAGTTATATGTTTTTTGTCGCATTTAATCAAAAATGTTCATTGTTAAAGATCTACTTTTACGGATCCCAACCGTTATGGATATGCGTGCAGAAAACAAACGAATTGCATTCCGCTGAACGGAAAACTAGAAATATCGGCGAAAAAATCATATTCAATTAAGATGATTGGTTTTTCGAGGCATAACGGGAAGAAATCAAATAGCGCATGCTAGGACAAGAAAAAAAAGAAAGAAAAATGAAATAAATAAATAAAAAATTAACACATAAAAATGTTTTACAGTGAAAGGATGAGACATAAGAGAGAAAGAGTTAGAGGAAATTAAGAATTAAGAAATCCAGTAAACCAATCTTATGTACACAAATAATATTAGAAGAAAAGGAAAAAAGCTTAATGTCATCTGGCGCGTCGAACTTCCGGTTTGGCGCGTTTTAATGCTTTGTCAGTCTTGTTTAGTCTTGCCAATGTGCGCCTAATTACCCGAAAACTAGGTATTTTATTCATCCGCGGGTATTTTGGAGGGTATTTATAAATTGAGGGTAATCGAGGGTATTTTTAGAATTTTAATAAACGAAATTTCGTTCAAATTAATGGCAACAAACACCTGATGACTTTGATTAATGTCAGCAGGGTCAGCAGTCATTGCTTACGCCCTTGCCTCATGGAGTTTAGGGTACAAGCACCACACACATGGTCGAATGATATTGTCGGCATATCTGCGGATCCCAACCGTTATAGCAATTTATTTGAGAAAAAGCGAATTATTCACCCGAGGAATACTACCAATAGTAACTATTATTATTACAAAAAACAAGAAAAAGTTCTAAAAATTAAAAAATGAGAATAGTAAAAAAAAATCAATTTAAATATATTAGATATGCTGTTCATTTATTCATTTTATTGCACTTGTTTTTATTAGTTATTTTCGTTCTCGCCGGTGTAGAGTTAATTTTTATGCCAATGCCTTGCTACAACAATTGGAATCAGAAAAAATGTTGATTAGCGTGCGTTTGCGAAAACAAAATTCACAGCAAAAAGTTTTCTCCCTTTGTTCTTTAATTATTTATTTATATAAGATTGGATTATTTCACTCGTTGTTTATTTATTTTTCATATTTTGGGAATATTTGGGATCTTTAAAAATTTTTTTACTTCTTTTTATAATACATACTTACTTTATTTTATTTTTTTTCTTCCTTTGGTTTTCTAGCTTGCGCAATTCCATTTTTCCCCCGTTAGGGCTCAATAAAGCAAGAATTCTTGACAATTATCTTTCTTGAAACTGCCTTTCTGTTTTATTTGAATTTTTCCGTTCTCTCATATATCATATCCATTTCGTTTCTTTTCTGCATGCATATCTATAACAGTTGGGATCCGCGGAAATAAGTCTCTAATAATCACTTGAGTAGTGAATGATCAAATGCTACAAATAATGCAAATTACACGATGATATTGTAAATTTAATCGTACTTCAAGGACTTGGCCACTCAAATAGGCGAAGTCGATAGGAAGCAAATAAATCATTTCGGGAAGACTGAACATTCATGTTCAAAAAGGACTAGTGATGCGACCGCTTAGACATCCGTCGGCGCACTTCCGTTGCAATTCACTTTTTTCCCCATGCAGTGCTTAACGTTTAGGATCCGCGAAAATTTGTCCGGTACAATCAAGGGTTTGAAGATTCAAAACATATGTAAATTATTAATAGTATTGTAATTGCTGATATAATTTTACTACTCTATTGTGTTACTCTTACACACTGATTTATGATTCTACAACCAAGAAATACCCTTTTGAAGAGGTGGCTAACATAAAAAGTTGCAAAACTCAAAATTTGCCTGATTCCGAACGAGGAAGTACAGCGGCTGATGATATCAGATAACTTGTTAGCCCTGAAAAATAGAATTAAATTGAACAACTTGACAGAATCGAACGGAGCTGATAAGAGAACAAGAAAGAAAGGGAACAAAAGAAAAATTAAGTTTCAAGATAGCTTGTTAAAAATTGAAATTTAAAAGGCTGGTTAAGCAATACTGTGTCAGAGCGAAGGATAACAATAAACTCTCATGTCAGCACGGAACTGTGCCAAGAATCAAAGAATCATACTGCTGTTGATATTTGTTATTGCTTCTAATGTCACTTGGGGTATCCAAGCTCTCCTTCGCACAGCCACCAGGAAATAAGACAGTAAGGACGCCTTCCCCTTATAAATGAGCACCACAACGATGGAAGTACGACTTGGCCCCCTATGTATTTGGGTGCCACCAGATAGCGCCACCTTCCTTTTTTGAACTAAGCGTGAAGGGAGGGGAAATTCTCCACCCTCTGCTACCCTTGGAACTGCCTCGGGACTTCAGAGTCCACGGATTTTGCATTCACGTACACTCAAGTGTTCATGGTGGGTCTTCAGCGATTCTGGTATCAATCTTCCGGTTGGAATCCCGACATCCTAACTACACTGCTACCACGGGCCAGCTATTGATATTTAAAGTTCACTGAAAGGGGATCAAAAATTTCTTTCGGTAACCACAACACTGCTACTTTTCAACAGCTTTGGAAGTCGGTATAGATTTGATGAAGAAGTATACATGAATCAATTACAAACGTAAGATCAACCGAGTGTTTGCAACAATTCTTTGAAATATTAATTTCACATAAGGGACAGTTGATAAATGATGTCACACATTTGTTTATTATATTTGACCCTCTCCCCCTTTGTCACGAAGTGTCACACTTCAACATACCCCCTTTGTGCCATATCACGCTATATTATTGATTAGTCCAGACTTCAAGTTCAGTCAGCAGTGTAGCATAGTAAATAACAAAGCCAACAGGATACTTGGGTTTATCAGTAAGGCTATTTCGAACAAATCTAAGATAGTTGTATTGCCATTATACAGAAGTTTGTTAAGCCTCGTTTGGAGTATGCTGTTCAGTTTTGGTCTCCTTACCTAACGAAGGATATTACCTTATTGGAAAGGGATCAAAGGCGGGCTACTAGGTTGGTAAGTGGTCTTTCAGACTAAGATTATGAGGGCAGGCTTAACAGGCTTAATATGTATAGTCTTGAACAAAGGAGAGTTAAAGGGGACATGATTCAGTCGTTTAAATTCATTAAAATGGGAAATCTTGATGGGATTCAGTTATTTGTTGAAAGTATAACCAGAGGTCATTGTTTTAAGCTTTTCAAACCTCAGGCTAATCTTGAAATTAGGAAACATTACTACTTCAGTACGGTTGTAGGCAGTTGGAATAGTTTACCGGAGGCAACTGTTAATTGTAGTGGGGTAAAAACTATTAAGGAAGATCTTGATGTTCATTGGGGACTCCTAAATTGACTAGGACCAGCTTAGCTGGGCCCTGAGCATAAAAAAAGTTTAACATGCGGATTTTAGGGATCATACATAAGTGATGTCAGGCTGCGAGGGGGGAGGGGGTTCGTGAAATTGTGACAAAGAGGGACAAAGGGAGGGGAGGGGGTAACAAGAAGTGTGACATCATGCGTATGCAACATAGCGTGACACGTGACAAAGGGGTGAAAAGGTATGTTGAAGTGTGACATTTTGTGACAAAATATATGGGGAAAAAGCGCGACATCATTTATGAACTGTTCTTTAAATGTTCTTATAGAAATCAATTGGATACAATATCGCACGTCTTGTTACCCCTCACCCTACCCTTGTCACAAATTGTCACACTTTCTTGAACACCCTCCCCCCTTCGAAGCATAGCATCATCTATGAATGACCCCTAAAGTTGACAGACGGTAAAATAAATGATTCGAACAATTGGTCTTTTTCATGGAAGTTTCACTCAGTTATCAACAACGTACTATTGCTCAAAATGCTGTGCCGATTTCAAAAATTATGTTCAAAGTGGCATTGATGTTGTTTAAAGAAAATATTTGTTTTTCAGTTTTTAGTGCAAATTACGATAACGTTAAGTGTAGTCTGATTTTTGAAGGGATTTTCTGATTGCCATCGGAGTTTTTTGTTTTTTTTCCTCAAAACTTTTCATTCATTTTGTTTTGATTGCTCTAGAAAAGACTAGGTAATCTAGCTCGTAAATCAGTGTAAAAATATTTCTTTAAAATATAATCTATTAAAACATTAATATAGAAAAGTTCATTTGCAAATAAAGTACTATAATTTTTTAACTCTTTATTAAAGAGTTAAAAAAGTTGGGCTTGATGAGTTCCTTATATAGTTGTGCTTCTTCTCACTAGATGGCGAATAAGACAAAATAATTTTGTAGGGTATTTTTCTGCAGACGATAACACTGGCTTCAAATGCAATACATATTGCCCTTGGCTGTTGCAAGGAAGATAAAACAATTTTATTTGCAGATGTAATGAATATTGCGATAAGACAATTTGAAGAACCGCTTTAATAATTTCAAAACGGCTCAGTACTCGAAACGCTGTTTTAATGAATGTGTCAGTACGAATTATTTTTAATTTATTGAAGTTGCTGGCTATGTGCAGAAAAATTCTGCGATCTAAGGTCAACTCCAAAAGTTACGAAAATATTTATAAAAAAAAAAAGTATACTTATGCAGCTGAAAAAATTTTACCAACCAGTTTTTTAAAATGAAAAGAAAAATTAAATAAAGCGTTGGCTTTTTCCATTGCTACTTGAATCTTGGCATATTCCTTTTTGTGTTACGTAGCACTCATCTCTCCCTGAGGAAGAGTTGAGGTTGGAAACATCTTTCACAATTAAATCACTCCAGAGTCCATGCCTGATCCTGCCCTTTATTGGCAGTCCCGCGATGTGCGGGAAGGAACACAAACATCGGGGATTTTATTTATCCGCAGGAATTTTGGAGGGCATTCTAAATTGCGGGTATTCTAAAAAGCTATATAAAAAAACTTTGTTCTAATTAGCGGCAACGGACACTTCATGCGTCCGTTGCCGCTTAATCTGACTACAGCCAACGGCATTTTTTGGATGGGGAAAGTGGGGGAACCGTGTGTGAATTGTCCAACATTCTTCGTCTCTAGCAGACACACACGCGCCGATACAGCTCCCTTTAATTGCAGCAATCAGTAACAGTAATAAAGCTGTCACCTTAAATAGTTTATCCTACTAAAAGGACAATTGATCTCTTCCACCTCCCACCACGTTTGTTGATTACTTCTTTTTATTTCCAGAAATAAGTTTTTTTTTGAAAGATTAAAGCTCGAAAAGAAAGAGTTGTTGTCATTCTTTGAAATACTTAGCAGTAGTAGAGGTGGGCAAAACATTTAATAGTTCATCAGCTCTTTCGTTCAAATTTTAATTTGAGAGGGAAGTGGACCTGGAAAACTACAAGGGGCTTTTCGGGGGGAATTAAAGTTTTTACCCTCCAAATACCCGCAGTGCATTTTCTGTTTCGTCTTGCAGTGTTATTTAGTAACGAGGAATAGAACAAATTAAAGGGACAATTTTC
This sequence comes from Octonoba sinensis, assembly GCA_038502835.1. NCBI lineage: Eukaryota > Metazoa > Arthropoda > Arachnida > Araneae > Uloboridae > Octonoba > Octonoba sinensis. The sequence goes on along the minus strand of CM076606.1, from coordinate 104,754,016 downwards.
CCGAACTCATCACTACTGTGGTTTTATTATACAAACGATCCCCCGTATTCAAAATTTTAATAGTCTTCTTTCTCATGAAATATGTTTTATATCGTTAAATGGAAGGGGGGAATTGAATTACTTGAATACACCTATATCAGTAGTAGCAGTAGAATAAATTTTAAAAAATTCCGAAAAAAAAAAAAAAGAACCGTCTTTACAACATATTTTAGAAGGGAAAAACCAAGCTGCTTTTTATATAATTGTGAGCTGCGTTGAATTAAGAGTAAATATTTAATTCCTTCTTTGAGCAACATAAATGACTCCTCATTAATATGTTTTTGCTTTAACGGTTGGTATCCGCGAAAATGTTAGCGGGAAATGAACAAATGTGGCAAAAACAAAGTGCGTTATCGAAACCAAATTCTAACAGAATTCACAAGATTCTCACGAGCTATCAGCTACCCTCAAGCTAGTTGTATAAAAGCTCTAACGTATTTTTTTTATTCATAGACCTTTTAAGTAGCTGTCTCAGCTTCCGAGTGGGCCTTAACTTTTGTCACCCAGGTTTGCCAATCACGTGTAAAGGAACTCAAACTTCAGACTAATTGGCTAGGGGTGGGCTCAGGATGCAGTCGCCAGAGGTTTAACTAACTGGAAACGTCACTAAATCTTTGTTTAAAAAAATGATTGTTTAGCTAATAAATCAAGTCGGAAAACTTGACCTATTAGCTTGTCGTCGTCTAAACTCATTTGCGGAGTCAAATGCTTAAAGCTCGATGCATTTAAAATATCGCCTGTATGTTTGCAGCATTTAATCAATCATCACATCGATTATTATTAAAAATGCATTTTACGGATCCCAAGCGCTATAGATATGCTTTCAGAAAACCATGGCTGCCTACGATCATAAAGCGGCTGTCCAGACGTGGCGCCAGAACAAAGGAATAAGCGTTCAAACGATAGTTATTTTTTTCCTCACTGGTACGCTGCAAGCATGCACTAGTTTTGCATGAAAATACATTACGAAAGCATTGTTTTTGTCGGGTTTGCAGCATGCATCATGAAGATTTCTTTTTGGTAACTTTTTGGTTTATGCATTACTGATCGGAAATATGTTTCCCGATGTTTAATTGTGTCTAACATATATGTATTTATCAAAAAAAAAATCTTTCATAGTAAATGAAATAAAAACGACAGAAAGCATTGGAGTGTTTTTTCTAAGCATTAAATTAATGAATGCATACATTTTATAATTTTAGGGATTTACTACATTCACGTTTGGTTTACTTGCATATAATTCAATTGTTTTTTCATTCCTTGTCACCTGTTCAATTACTCTACAAATAGAAATAGTGATTTTGATGCTTTAGATGATATTTTTAACCAGTGAGGGCTCACATTTGCATTTTCCCCTTATGTCTCGGACTTTATAGGTTTTATTTATTTATGCATTGATTTTATTTATTTGCACTTCAGATTATTAAAAAGAAAACAAACGTCATTATAGCCCAAACTTCGGAAAACATATTTGGGGACAAGAGGAATTCCTTTATCAATGAATAGAGTTGTATGCATCTGGATGCAAGTAATTCGAGTGATTTACACTCACTTGGATTACTTACATTTTTTAGGTCAAATCTTTACGCATTGATAAAGGGGTTCCTTTTAATTCCAAAATATGTGTATGGAGTAATTTTTGCAACTTGCGCTACAAGAACGTTGGTCCGCTCATTAATTTTTTTCCACTCAAAAGTAAACTTTGAACTTCATATTACGTCTTCTAGATTATGCTTTTAAATTATTATTATTTTTTTTTTTTTTTTTTTTTGTTCTGAGAAGTTTAAATTTCTTATGCTTGTATAGAATGATAAAGTTAAAAGTGGAATGAATGAGAGAGAATCTATATTATAAATCTAGTAATGTACCTTTTTATAATTAAACTCGCGCTATATGAACAGGGGTTACAATTGAAATATCTAAAAGGAAGGGAGACTTCTCTCTAAGATTTGTTGTTGATTCTCCACGCGTTCATGAGTACACCCATTTTGTACACCACAGAGTCTTAAAACATAGAAAAGTAAATAAACTACCTAAGGGCCCGTTCATAAATGAAGTCACTCTCTTTTCCGATATATTTGACCCCCTCCTCCCTTTGTCACATGTCACGCTATGTTGTATAAGCCTCTGATGTCACACTTCTTGTTACCCCCTCCCCTCCCCTTGTCACACTTTGTCACAATTTCATGAACCCCCATCCCCCCTCGAAGCGTGACATCATTTATGAATGACCCCTAAAGCGTATTTCTGATTTCTAATTTAAAAGTGGGGAAAAATTAATTTAAGAAAGGATTTAAGGAAACTCAGTTTACAGAAAATCAGAGAATCCGATAGCTTTTGGTGGATTTCATCGAAGAAATGCAGGTTGCAAAGTCTTGGTGTTAAAAATTGAGAATATTTAGTGTAGTCCAGAAAAAAAAGAAAAAAGAGGTGAGAGGGGGGAGGTTTACAGATAAGAGCATAAGTTATTGCAATGAAATAGTGGTGGGGGAGAGAGCTTTTGGAAAGGGGAGGGACGATCGTGTAAAATAAAAAAAGTAGGCGGGCAGTCCTCCCCCCCCCCCCCCCCCCCCCCCGACTGGGAATACTCTTCGCTTTTTGCTGTCAAGGAATATGTCATCTAAATTAAAATGTTTAAAGGGAAATTTAAAGAAAAATTGCTCTTATCCAGGGGTGTCAACAAGGGAAGTTCATGGCGTAGACTGGGCCATTAAATTTTTTTATGAAATTTTTGGACACCCCCTGGACAGGGGGAGCATGCTTTCAACGAGTTTTAGCCCTTTTGAGGGGTTGTCTTTTTTGGGGTACTTCGTAGCTATTGGTATGCACCATCTTGCTTAGGAGGGTGGTCCCCATGTATTGTCAGTTACAAGTTTTAAAAATAAGCTTGATAACTCTGAACTGCATATAATGAAGCGTTTTAAGTAATTATTTTCAATTTCTCATTTATTGTACTTAATTGTAATATTTGAAAATATTTCCCCTTGATTGTTTATTTTATTGAAGCGTTTTCTTTTACAAAGGCCTAATCTTTCACATTTCTTACTTAATATTTTAGGATTTTATTGTAAATTATTTAACAAGTGTAATTGCTTTAGATGAGACTAGCAAAAGAATAGTCGCCACTCTTATATGATAATCCATCTGTTGAAGTTAACTGAAGTCAGCTATACTATACAATGCAATATTAGTTATCAGTATCATGCTTTTAGTCTGTCAATAACAATAAAAAATTGTCGCAATAATCATTTACTTAATTACATAATTGTTCAACTAATCTTTATTTGTTAAGTCACTTCACAACCTAACTGTTCCACTTTCCTGAAGTAATTAAATTTGCAATAAATGGAATTGAAATAATTCAATTAACATATATATTTAAAATAACTTTATTATTCATAACCTATGTCATTTTCCTTTTAACTGTTGTTATTTAATAGCATTAACATGAATGTATTGAAAATTTCCTAATAATAAAGTAACTAATAACTATTTAAAGACTATTCAATACGGCTTTCGAAAACCTGCTAGCCAATTTATTTGGGCTACACAATATGAGAGGATAAATGTTTTTCATAAAATTATGCGCAATTATTGTCGTTCAAAATAAAAATGAATCTGAAAGCATAATATGATCAGCCAATTGCGAAGAAATTTTTCTCTGTGTTCATTATATATAAAAGTATACGTATGTAAGAAAAGTTGTATCTTAACGAGCAGCTTCAAAGTCTGCATGTTACTACCAAAAAAAACCGATCTTTTTATTTTTTCCCCTGTATTAAAAACGTTTTAATGGCAAGTACATAACCCTGCAACGTATTTTGATAGTTACTTTTGCCCTCGACACTTAAATGTTTATGTCTTGAAATTCAAGCCTTTAACGCGATGATATTGCTATGGTTAGACCTTTAAATCCTCGCTTTTAACCCTTTATCTACCGCATTATGATATGCAGTAATTTTTTTTACAGAAATAGTTTGGCTAGGTATTTACACTGAAAGTTAAGGGATTTACGTAAATAAAATGCTCAGTCTATAAGTATTTATTTCTTTGCAGCTAATAAGAGCAAAAGAGTATTTACCCTGTGAAATTAATTACATACACATTTTAATCAGAATATTTCGTCAAATAGTTTTCTAAGTTCTTAACTAACACATTAAAAAAATCTGACTTGATTCTTGAATTTTACTGCTTTTCTGGAGCGAAACTTTAAGGGAGCAATCTGATCAAAATGGAAGTTCCAAGCACAGCATCTTTTTCAAGACTATCTATGTTCCTTTCCTCGCTAAAATACTCTTTATAGAACCCTTGCTGATATGTATCCTGAAAAAGGGGAATGTAAAGACCGTCCCGGCAAAGTACCATCAGAATATTGGTAAAATGGTTGCTGGGATGGAATTTATAGAGAATGGTACCTATAAGTACCGTCGGTAGATAAAGGGTTAAGTGCATGCTAACAGCGCCAATTGACTAAAGTGGCAGAAAATGTAAGTTCTTCTTGCACGCACTTTTTCACCCGTTTGGACAACCGCTATATGATTGCAGGCAGTCATGCAGAAAACAAACGAATTGCACGTGCTCCAGAAATGGGGACATAAACACTACCAGAGAAAGGTTTTTTCTAAAATCATTTTCAAGAAAGAAAACTGTTTTAACAAGGCCTTCCAGGAAAGGACTCATGTTAGTCAGAACAGAAAAAATAAGAAAAATAAATAACTCAGTAGTAACTAAACAAATAAATAGCTCTTCAGAAAGTTTTAAACTGAAAAAATGAATAAGACAAATGAAAAATCTCAAATTAAGAAAAATAAATAAAAAAGGAGTAAAATTAACCATTCATGTATCAATAAATAAGTGAAGAACAAAAGAAACCAACTTAACTTTTGCTGTGAGTTATTTTGGTCCTCGCACGTCAAAAAAATTGTCGATCATAACTGTTATAACAGGGTATTGAAAGTAAAAAATAGTTTAACACATGCAAGAATGAGAATGAAAAATAACAACAATGATAATAATTAATTTTCTCTAATTATTAATCTCCTTTCGGAAAGCTCGTTACTATTCCTTGCTTTTATTATAAAAAATAATAGTATTATCAAGACCCACTCACATAAAGCATGTGCATTTCGCCTTTTTCCTTGAAGAAATTGCTATAACGGTTGCGGTCCGTGGCTTTGCTAACGAAGCACGTTCGTTCGTGCGTATAGTTCTTGTACCCTAAAATTCTGTGATGCGATGCGTACAGCGATAACTGTCAAAATTAATTTGTGTAAAAAAATTGCAGGTTAAACCCTCGAGACTCCAGAGCGCCCTTCGTTTTAGAAGAAAAGGGGCTTCGTCGCCGCGTCAAACTTTCTTAAAATTTGCAGAAAAAGAAAAGACTTCAAAACTATTGCAAAATTGAAGTAATTTTGTGATTGAAATTAGCGTTGTAAAGGTAGACAGATAATGTTAACAAATTTGATCGTCGGAAATTTTGAATAGTTACATTTGCTCTCACTGGGTGGCGCTACACGAGAAATAGTTGTTGGGTATTGGAGGGTATTTTAGATCTGGATGGAGGGTAAAATGTTGATTTTGGAAAGTCAACACTGACATTTACTATATTCAGCTGGCAGTTGTAGCATTCGTTCTATTGATCATTTGAATGATATTATGACAGAGAATGGTGCAGGTAGTATATTAGAAGATGTGTTACTTAGAACAAAATGTTAACCTAGTTGACGGTCTCTCATGTGGGAGTTGATTCAAAATTAGGGCATTCAACAACAGAGCAACAGAGGCAAGGCGCAAAGTACGCAGACCTCTTAAATTTGACGCTAGAAGCATCTAGAATAGAATAGAACGGAACTGACACGTGTATTGCGCTCCCAAAACACAAATCCATCTTCAATTAAGATTTACAAGGAAAAACCTTCTTGCAAAATTTTTCTGCACTTCCTTGGACTGATTAAAATATTATTTCGCACGAAAGAAATATAAGCAATGTAGGTAATTTTTAATTTGATATGTCGCCCAGAGCAAGGGGTTTTGAATTCCATATTTACTTCGTCGATTTGGTCGTGATCTCCTTAAAAACTCTGATATCTGCTACGTTTTCTTTCATAAACATAGCAAGAAATTCCATCTGGAACTCTACGAGCCTACTTTCCCGTATATAAATGCTGCAAATTTATCATCTAAGTACTTCTCTCTTTTTCTCATTTAGCTTTAGTTCTTAATTACTGCAAATATACCTTTTTCAACGGTTAATACATATTCATTCGCTAACTCATTCACTAATTTATGTATTTATTCACTCATTTATTTCTTTATTTATTATATATTCACTCTTTGTTTTACTCAATTATTCATTCACTCATTCATTTATTTATTTCCTATATAGTCACTCTTTGTTTTACTCAATTATTCATTCACTCATTCACGTACTTATTGAATCACTTATTTATTTTTCCATATATTCACTCATTCATTTATTTATTTCTTATATATTCACTCTTTGTTTTACTCAATTATTCATTCACTCATTCACGTACTTATTCAATCATTTATTTATTTTTTCATATATTCATTCATTCTTTCACTCACTCATTCATTCATTCCAAAATATTCTTAAAAACCCAGATTAAAAAAAATCATAGCAAAATAGGCTCGTTCAGTTCTGGCTGAACGTCGTATATGTACATGCTCTACCCGTCATAAGATCCTTCTGATAAAGTTTGTTTCAAGCAAATCCGTCAGTTGGATCAGGATTTGTACAAAATTGAAATTACCCCGTGGCAGGGAAAGTTATTATTATTATTATTTTTTTTTTTAACTGCTCAAAATTGAGCAAAAACTGTTCAAATCAAAAAATATTTCACTTCGCGAGGTCTTTCAAAGAAGCTTGTTCAAAGGAATTGGATATTATATTCAAGGCTTATAAAATTTGCTTCCCATTTCCCCAATACCGCTAATGTTAAGTTTTTTTTTAACCTTTCAAAATTGAACGAAATATTGTTCAGATCAAAAAATAAAATATGATAATGAGATGTTCTGACCGAGATCCTTCGAATGCAAAAAAAAAAAAAAAAAAAAATATATTTTGAATCGGACAATGCCCACAAAAGTTATAAGGGGGGGGGGGGGGGGCAGACAGACAGATCGACAGACGCACATTTTCTTTCAGCTTAGATGTTTTGCAATAATTATGATTTCATTTCTTGTTATGAAGTATTTTACAATATGAAAAACAAATGTGCGAGTAAATTTTATAGTTTTGTCATCCGTTACTAACGGCTACAGAAGGTAGTTCGCCATTTTCTTTGGCATCTTAGAAGGGTCGCAAGAAAAACAAAGGTCGGGAAACACGGGCATATGCGACCGCAACATGCACAAGCGCACCTAAATTTTTTTTTACTTGTCTACCAGTTGCTTTTTTCACGCAGAATATACAAGTATGCAAATAGTTTTCAGTGGAAGTCGGTTTAGCAGAGACATCACTTCCCTTTGTATCACGTCTCAGCGGTCTCTTAATAAAATGAGAGGCGGATGTAATTTTAGAATTTAGCAGTGCTGCTGTTTGGAAAGGTGGTATTTTCCCTCCGGCAGAAGTTGGTCCTGCAGCTCCATCAAGTGAACAAGAAAGGAAATTAGGAAAAGTGCTATTTACCCAAATAATTTTAAGTCATCACTTTTATAGTCTTATTTTGCAAACGACCTTCCCTTATTCAAATTTTAAAGCTTTCTTTCAAAAAACTAAATATTACATTGTTAAATGACGTACTTAGACTCTTCTAGTTCAGTGTTTCCCAACCTTTTTTCACTTGCGAACCCCTTCTAAGATCCGAAAGAAAATGGCGAAACCCTTCTGTAGTAACGGGTGACCAAACTATAAAATTTGGTAGCACGTCTATTTTCCATGTTGTACAATACTTCATAATATGAAATGAAAGCATAATTATTGTAAAACATCTAAGTTCAAATAAAATTAAAATACAGCTGCAAATATTTTTTATTACTCTTTCATTATTTGCTCTTTTTGAACAATTATTAGGGCAGTAAGCATATGTATTCCTAAGAAAATTTTAAATTATTTTCCCGATAAGCTCCACTTTCCTGTTTAAATATACAAAATTCGGTAAAGTTTTGGCAATTTTAAGAAAAAATTAAAAAGTTACATATTTTCAAATTTTTACTTGCGAAAAAACTACAGCAGAAAACTACTTTTACTTGCAGAAAAGTTGGAATAAAATGTGATGAATGAGAGCCCAAATTTAAAATTAATGAATAGATATCTTCCAGTTCCACTTTAGGGTCTGTATAATGAGGAATTCGCTTAAAGTAATGGAAAATTTTACGTTTTATGTAGTAAATTTTATATTTCAGACTCATATTTCTTCTACCATTTCAATCCCAAGAATGAGTTTTAAAATTTAAAATAAATCAATAAATAACTTTCGGTACCAATTTGTGCTCCGAATTTTAGAAATCAGGGAAAAGTACAAATGAGTACACTTCAACGCATGAACAGCACTTGAAAGCATGAATTTTGTATGTATGCTTCCTATGTCAGTCCACTACTTTTCTGGCAAAAGTACAAATGAGTACACTTCAACGCATGAACAGCACTTGAAAGCATGAATTTTGTATGTATGCTTCCTATGTCAGTACACTACTTTTCTGGCAAAAGTACAAATGAGTACACTTCAACGCATGAACAGCACTTGAAAGCATGAATTTTGTATGTATGCTTCCTATGTCAGTCCACTACTTTTCTGGCAAAAGTACAAATGAGTGCACTTCAACGCATGAACAGCACTTGAAAGCATGATTTTTGTATGTATGCTTCCTATGTCAGTACACTACTTTTCTGCATTACCTGGAAAACACTATTTTGAAAAAAACATTTTTGCACTCTTTCTTAATACGTATGTAAATTTATTGTTCTTTTGCGTTAGCGATAAAAAAATTCCGCCATTGTAATATTATTTTCGCGAACCCCCTTTTTGCACCGCGCGAACCCCTGGGAGTTCGCAAACCACCGGTTGGGAAACGCTGTTCTAGATCATTAGTAAGAGAATAACTTTAAAAGAATACCGGCTTCAAAACGGATTTTACTGGGAAAAAGGGAGCTACTTTTCATATGATTGTGCGTTGCAGTGAATTTTTGTAAAAATTTAATTCTGACCTAAAACAACGTCAATGTCACCTTATTATTATCATTTATTTTTTTAACCATGATTTGCTATAACAGTTGGGATCCGCGAAAATGCCAGAGGAAAACGAATCAATGAAGCAAAACAAAGTGGCTTATCGTACTTAAACTATAACAGAATTCACATGATCCTCACTAGCAAAACTTATTATTTGACTCATAAACATTTTGTTTTCTCTTCCCGAAACTTACAATTCCGACTAATTGGCGAGGGGGGGGGGGGGAATGAGGTGTCGGAGCTTTAGCTGCTGTGTTCGACCAATCGGCTAAGAATGTAGTGCGCCGACAGATGTCTAACCGGTCACGTCACTAGTTCTTTTTAAAAATGAATGTTCAGTCTTTGCGAAATGATTTATTTGCTTGCTGTCGACTTCGCCTATTTGAGGGGTCAAGTGCTTGAAGTACAATTCCATTTGCAATATCATCGTGTAATTTACATTTTTGTAGCATTTGATCATTCATCAATCAAGTGAATATTTTAGATTATTTTTACGGATTCCAAATGTTGTAGATATGGATGCAGAAAACGAAATGCACATATGTGAGAACGGGAAATACCACAGAAAGGCCTTTTCCAAAGTCATTTGCTAGAAAGATAATTGCTTTTCCGAGGCATAACAGGGAAATAATTGAATTGCGCATGCTAAAAAACCAAAAAAAGAAAGAAAAATAAAATAAAATAAGAAAGTACTATATAAAGAAATAAAAAAATGTTTAAAGATCCCAAATATTCTCAAAATAAGAAAAACAAATAAACAAAGAGTGAAATAAAACAATCTTGTGTAAATAAATAATTAAAGAACAAAGGGAGAAAACTTTTTGCTGTGAGTCTTGTTTTCGCAAACGCACGATAATCAACATTTTTTCTGATTCCAATTGTTGTAGCAAGGCATTGGTAGAAAAATTAACTCCACACACGCGAGAACAAAAATAACAAATAAAAACAAGTATGATAAAATAAATGAATAACATATTTAAATTGATTTTTGTTACTATTCTCATTTTTTCATTCTTAGTACTTTTCCTTGTTTTTGTAATAATAATAATTACTATTGATATTATCTCTCCGGTGAGTACTTCACTTTTTTTCAAACAAATTGCTATAACGGTTTTGATCCGTAGATAGCGGACAATCTCATTCGATCATGTGTGTTGTGCTTGTACCCTAATACTCCATGATGCAACGGCGTACAGCAATAACTGTTGACATTAATCAGAGTCATCAAGGGTTTGTTGCCATTAATTAGAACGAAATTTTGCTTATTAAAATTCTAAAAATACCCTCGATTACCCTCAATTTATAAATACCCGCGGATGAATCAAATACCAGATTTTCGGGTAATTACCCGCACATTGGCAAGACTGAATTTTAGTTCTGAATCTGAACAACCTAGAAAACTATCCTAAATTACTTAATTTTTTGTACATGTAAAAAATAAAATTGTATCCGTGTAACGTTATCCGTGATGGTTTAAATGCAAAATTAAATGCATAGCAACGTGATCTCATTTTACTAATAATTTTAAACTCTACGTTTTTTCGAGCTAAATGCAGTGAAAAATGATATGCGTTCTTTTTTAATCGAAATTAATTAAACTCGCAATAGTTCAGAATTTTGCCCAAATTAACGTTTTTGAAGACAAATGATCTTAGAAACACTGAAAATATTTCTTATAAATTTCTGTAAAATTAAGCAAAAATTCATTTTTTGATGGTACTAGTACCAAACCGAACATTTAATTACCTACCTTTAAATGTTATAGGTACTCCGAATGCAAACCACACAATATTTTTTTTTTAACATTTTAAAAATTAAACCAAATACACACTACACCTAAGAGATATTTTTACCAAATGTCATAACCTCATAATAAAGATCCATAATATTATTACCATTGTATTAAGATCAATGGGGACTTGGTTCAGGTATTTGAAATTATTAAAACGGAAGATTTTGATGGGCTAAATTTTTACCCAAAATTCAGAATCAGAGGTTATTGAGAGCTCAGAGCGGCTATGATTGCAGGTCAAAAGTAATTTTATTTAAAAACATTTAATATTTTTTTAATCAGAGAAATATTTAAAACTTAGATAATGGAAAAATAACAATTTCATTAAACCCTTTTCAGAAGGATCCTTTTTCTTTCTGTCTTTTTCTTGGGGGGGGAAGGGATGTCCCCCCTGAGCCACCCCCCACTTAAAATTCGCCACTGTGCCTGAGACAGCTTTCAGAAGTCGTTAGCACTAACAGCGCTTTGTTACGCAATTTGCAAAAAGTTGTTTTTTTTTCCTCAATGTAAAACAAGATTTAAATGTGACATTAAATTTTTCGTTGTTCTTTTGTTATTGGTGTCCATATTTAGTAAAACAATTCCATGTGATCAATCCGCCGTCAATCTTTAAAGTGGGCTGGAAATTAGTGAAACCAATTATTAGCCTAAAAATTTGCAAGGGGGTAAGTTATTTTTTTTTTTTTGCTCGTAAGCAATGGCAATTTAATGATCCAGTAAAACGTTTTTAAAGCAAAAAAAAGTATATAGTTAAATTTTGTTTCAAAGATAAGAAAATGGCCCATTTTCTATCTTATTTTATGCTCTGGGATCAAAGGATTTTGAATGCACGTATCCCCACGTGTGCCTGGTATGTCTTCAGCGGGTAAGGTATTGAACCCCAGACCTTCCGCCTACTTCTTAAATTCGGACGCGTCTACCGTAGCTTCTCCCAGGTAAGCAGATAACGATTCTCACTCGTCTAAATATACTCATTCGATAGCCTTTAGTCTCTCTTATAAACTAAAAGAGACACTTTCTTGAATTCAAAACAATACCAGTAGATTGGGCATCATGGTCGCAGTCAATTTTTTATATCATTAAAAACATTTTAGAAGTAACTGGTAGTTGAACAGGTCAGCGCAAAGCCCCATTTACTTGCTGAAAGAAAAACAAAAAGTTCCGTCTAGAACTATACGAGACTACTTTCCCGTATACACCACCTTCAAATTTATAATCTAGCTATCTCTCTCTCTTTCTCGTTTAGCTTTAGTTCTTAATTGTTTCAAAAAACCCTTTTTCATCGATTAATACCTATTCATTCATTCACCCATTCATTAATTCATTTATTCAGGCATTCATGAATTTATTCACTAATTTACTTATTTTTTTCATTCATTAACTCATTTATTCACTCGTTAGTTTCTTTTTCATCATTTATTCACTCATTTGTTCATCCATTCTTTCACTTATTCATTTAATCATTCATTAATTCGAAAATTTTCTTGAAAATCCCGATAAAAAAATTTCATAGGAAAATAGACTCGTTAGTTCTGGATGAACTTTCTATCTGTACATGTTCCACATTTTAAGAGCTTTCCGATAAAGTTTCTTCCAAGCAAATCGGTCTGTTAGATCAGGATTTATGCAGGATTGAAATTTCCCCGTAGGTGTTAATTCGCCGATTCTTCGCACACATTTAATGTAATTCACAACACAAATCAGATGGCGGAGACTTTAGAACAACTCCATTTTATTCGCGTGCTTTCCACTCTCTCTCTACAGACAGTCTCGCGTTACAGAATTCTTTTCGCTTCACTTGGGGGCGCCACCACACAAGCATTTCACAACACTGAACAGTAGGCGTTATGTTAATTTTTTTTGAACTGTTCAAAAATGAGCAAAAATTGTTGAAGTGAAACTTCTAATGCGACTTCCAACAAGGCTGCGTTAAACGTTTAACGCTACCATGTAGGGGGTATGAAAGCACTTTTGCGTGAGTGAATGCGTGGCATTCGAACGCATGCGTGTAGTATACCTGTTACAGGCCAGCGCGAGCGTTAGCAACGAGTAGCGTCCAATATTCCAACGAAAGAGGGAGAGAGAAAGAAAGATACACAAAGGTAGAAAGTAGGAGAGAGAAAGAGAGTGAGTCGGTAGATCCCAAGCACATGCCCGTGGTATTCTTGCTATGCAGCGAAGTAAACTGTATGAGCCTGGTGAAATTAGCTGAAATACGTACTTGTTGTTCTATTTTAATTTATAATATTCATTATTTCATTTACTTGTTTCCTTAGTTTGATTTGATACACATATAATTTAACAGGGTAGTATTTTTTATTTTCAAATTTAGTGGATAAGAATTGTAAAAAATGAGCGAAAATAATCCCACGCACATATCCTTAGCAATCCACCCACGCAATAACCTTAAATCCGTCGCACAATGCGACGGATTTAAGGTTATTGCGAGGTACGTCTCTTGTGAATATCAAATGATTGTTAGGTTTTCTCTTTTAAAATTTCATCATGACGCATTCACATACATTATTAATACAAATACATTGTGAAATGTAAGCAATGTTAATAAAGTTTGTCTTAAAAAAAAAATATGATTTCACTAAAAATCAATTTCGACCCCTTCCTATTTTCATTTCCACATTACGAAGTTTCACTTCTTCCGCGCGGAGGGACTCCACGCACTATTTTTTCAGATTAATATTTCACGCCAAGATCTTCTAGTAAGCTTGTTCATTGGAACTTGGATCTTGTACCCAGAGTTTACATAATTTGCTTCATTTTCGCCCGTAGGCCCTAATGTTAAAAATTTTTGAACTACTGAAAATTGAACAGAAAATCGTTCAAATCAAAAAGTAAAATATGGAAATGAGATGTCCTCGCCGAGATCTTTCGAATGCAAAAAGAATTTTTCGAATCGGAGAATTCGTTCAAAAGTTATTAGGGAGGGGACAGACCGACAAACACTTTTTTCCCATCTCAAAACCCTACTTTCAATTTTTTTATTTTTCAATCGTTATTTGATTACTTAACTTATTTTTTACTTTTCTTGATTTCTAACGATATTTTCTCCATACCATTAAGCCTTCTTTCGTGCTTTATTACTATTTTTTTTTTTTTGCTTTTACGGGAAAGTAGGTTAATAAAAACTAAATTACAGCTACAATTTTTTATTGCTTTTTTATTATTTGTTCTTTTTGAATTATTATTTTTTTCCCTTTTACGGGAAAGTAGGCTAAAAAGAAGAAGTAATAGCAGGTCAGACATAGTTTATGACAGCACAAACAAATAAACAAACGGAAAACAAAACAAAATAAATTTTAAAACTATATAATACATAAAATAAAATCATATAAAATAAAAATTAATAAAAATATAAATAAATACATAAATAAATAATATAAATTTAAGTAAACTTTTTAAAAAGTAGGGGAGCGAGAAGTCAAGGACTCTGTTGAGTAGAACACCCGACCTTCCCGTCTTAAGTCATATATCCTTACCACTAGACTGCCACTGCCCCGTGCTAATAACTGTGTTGAGGCCTCAAGCCCACTGATTGCGGCCTTAGCGACTGTTTCCGGGGCCTGCCCGAGCTCAGTGTAACACGTGATGGGTTCAATTCCCGTCCTGAGCCCTAGAGGTACTCGTGTATTATTCATCTTTGTACTATAAAACTTGTAAAGTCGACCACCTTTGTAAGCTGACCACCTGTTTAAGATGACCACCCTTGTCAGGAACAGAATTAACTCCATATTATATAATGTAGGGAAAACTTTGTAATAACTAGACCACCTAATTTGACCACCTGTCCATATTGATTACGTAGGTACGCCAAATTTGGGCGGGAATATTATAAAATCCCTTTGTAAGTTGACCATGGGTGCACCTAATTACTGTATTTATTTGTTTATCGATTTCTTTAAAGATTAAAAAAACTAAAATAACTTTTCAAGATATTTTTATGCTACTATGTTAGACCAGTATTTGTCTGGGTGGATGAAATATCAATATAAAATTTGCTTAAACCTGTCTGTAAGTTAACCATATGGGAAAACTACCTATGATCTTTCTTTTATTCTTTAAATAAATTTCTTCTTTTTTCTTCTATCTGATATAGCCATTTTTAAAAATTATGCATTTTTAGGAAATCTTTACCATCTAATAAGTAACTTACAGAATTAATTAGATATTTGTCTTTATCTTAACTAGGTACTTTAATTTTAAAGTTGCTTAGAATACATTTTAAGTCCTTCAGGTAACATTTATCTAATGATATTTTAGATAATTGTGAAAAGAAAATAGAAAATTACTATTTTAAAGTAATGTTAATGCATGAAGCTATATTTTAATTAATTATAAATGAATAAATGGATAGTTTAAGGATTGAAAAAAAAAGAAAAGAAATCTCCATCCTCTAAAAGTTGACCACTAAAGTGCTGCCTTGTGCATGTTTACGTTTGCGCCCGTTGCGTCGTGGAACGAGCGTGGCTGCAGCGGTTCGCAAAACATTCGTGTGTTTTTTTTTTGTAGACATGCTTATAGTTATTTTAAAATCCGATTATAAAACAAATTCGCAAAATTATTCTCATAGGGACCATTTATAAATCATGTCACACTTTTTTCCCATATATTTGACCCCCCTCCCCTTTGTCACACTTCAGCGGACTCCCCTCCCTCCCTTTGTCACATGTCTCGCTATGTTGCATAATGCATGATGTCACACTTCTTGTTACCCCCTACCCTCGAAGCGTGACATCATTTATGAATGACCCCATAATAACTTAGTGGGAAATATTTAGAAGCGTTCTAAAGTTCTACTTTGCAGTATTTTCAATCCTAACAACTATGTGAAAAGGTATTACACGCGCATAAAATAAGCATTGTTTCTGGGAACGTTATTTTCGTATGCCCGATATGTAATTTTCTCTAGGTTTCACATAAGCAATAAAAAATGCAATGGTTAATTAAAAATCGGGCATGTTTTAAGCATTAGCAGTTTTTTAGAATCATTTTTTTATTAATAAATTCTTTTTTGCGTACAACTAAATAATATTAATGTGAGAACGCAAATGAAAAGTATAAAATTTACATTATTCTACATAAAATTGTTTCTAGAGCACAGTTCAGAAATGGAAACACTTGTTGCAAATGCCACTTGGATATCCATTCTCCTTTTGCAGAGCAACTAGGAAATAAAGCAGATAAGACTATGCCTTCTGTTTTTAATGAGCACCGCAAGGGTGGAAGTACGACTTGGATCAAGCGCAGATTAGATATTAGGATGACATCAGCTTTCTTTTTTGACCTAAGAGTGAAGGAAAAAGAAATTATCCACCAGCTGGTACCCTCGAAACTTCAGGGTCCACAGATTTTACATGCACGTATTCCGAAATGTACTTGGCGAGTCCTCAGCCAGTCGGGCATCGAACACGCAATCCCCTGGTTGGAAATCTGACATCTGATCACTAGGCTTCAAATGGAACATTTTACAGTTCAATATACAATTTCATTATTTATTTTAATCAAAACCGGTTCCCAGGATATCTCGTGTCCGACCAATTTCTTTTAAACATCCGGTCATGGGGCATGTCAAATTTTTTTTTACTTAAATGTGAGAGCATAAGGGACCGTTCATAAATGATGTCACGCTTTTCCCCCATGTATTTGATCCCTTCCCCTTTTGTCACAAAATGTCACACGTCAACATACCAGCTCCCACCTTTGTCACATAGCACGCTATGTTGCACCCCCCTCCTCTCTCTCCCCTGGTCACAATTTCATGAACCCTACTCCCCCCTCGAAGCATGGCATCATTTATGAATGGTCCCTATGTTATACTAGTACTACTTTCACATTCCAAATCGTTGTCGGAATTTTGCTTCGGAAGCGAAGGTAGCATAAATAACTGAAGAGTTAGATAACAGGGGTTTACCTGTACTTCAAAAATAGAAAAATTTATGCATTAGATTTTTTTATGCGTCAAAAAATTCCCGAGAGTAAAAAATACTAAAATAAACTACTTGCAGACATTAAAAAAAAAAAATCTTTAAAAAGTAGTAAAGTTATCGTAAAAATATTTTTCCGAATAGTTTCAAGCATATTTAGGTAGGGGGGGGGATCAGAATTATAACTAGAAAATTGAAAAAGCGTTTACATTTTTAATAACATAGAATACCTAGGCTGAACATATTTCTGAGTGTCAATTTAGGGACTCTAGGAAAAAAATTTGGGAACATAGCAAACCAATACATATACACCTCTATTATGAAAAAAGAATCTCATTAATACATTTCAAAGGGTATCCAAACATATTTTCTACATAATTTATGTATATTTTCTTAGTTCATTTCCTGGTAGAAGTTGAAACACAAAGCCAATAACTTGATAATTTCCATGACATTATCTAAAATTTTACAAACTATGTACTATCTTAAAAGTTCAAAGTTGTTAATATAGGAGCAATTTTTGAAAAGAAAGAATAGAAAATTTTAAATTTGGGAACTTTTTGCGTCCCTAAATAAATAAAGTGTTTTTGGGGACAAAGCATTAAGGATATACAAATTTGGGGACTGTCCCCGAATTTCGAGGTCATATGGGCAGCCTAGGAATGCCAAATAACTAAGTGTTTTGAACAGCATGAAATGCCTAGGGTATGCTATGTCCGAAATTTTTTTTTCCTAGAGTCCCCAAATTCACACTCAGAAATATGGTCACCCTAGGAATGCCTAAAGAACAAAGTGGGAGAAAACTGCATAGTTTTGCTAGAAATGTCCCGTAATGTCAACTTTACAATCCTGCATTTCAGTTTTAGTGATAAGGTAATACCATAATTTTCATTTACCTATAATTCAGCATATGTATATACATTTTTTTTTTTTTTTTGTGAATAGAATGGTTCAGCAGAAATAGAAATAAATCGTCTGTTTTCTTTTATAGCCAATAAAAAAAAAAAAAAAAAAATTTATTATTTGTTCACTTCATGTCGGAAGAATTTAAAACGAAATCACGTATCAATACATACTAAACTCATGTTTGTGAAAATTGCAACACCATGAAGGACTTACTCGAGTGAGCTGAAATTTTCAGGAAATGCAAAGTAGCGCATGATATGTAAATGATTAGAATTTCAAATCCGTAGCGTATGCGTATTCTGAGCAGCGCGCTCTGAACGGCGGATGGATCCGAATAAATAGACGGCTGTAGCTATGCGTGTATGGTTATCGGTGGTTATCTGCTAGTGGTAAACGTTATCTCAATCTTTACTCATGCCTCTTCGATGAAAGAGAGCGAGATTTGAACAACTTACATAGTTTGAACGGGGGAGAATCATCGGAATTCGTGAAGCTGGATGGTCGTATCGTGCAGTAGCCGCTCGTGTGCCGCGTAACAGCAGCACAGTGATGCGTGTTTGGAAGCAGTGGACGGACGAGGGTCGGACAACTCGGCAATCCAGGCTTTGACCCCGAAATGTGGCGTCAACTCGCGATGATAGACACCTGGCCTGCATGGCGCGGACGGAACGTACAGCTTCCTCTAGACAATTGGCAGCACAGTGGTCAATAGCTACAGGTGTTTCATTGTGTGCTTCATCAATTCGTAGACGTCTGCTGCAGCGTGGACTGCGCGCAAGGACTCCTTTATACAGGATCCCCCTCACGCTAAACCATCGCCACCTGCCACCTTCCGGAGTGCATTATCGAACGCCACAGTGGACGAACACCCGGAGTTATGGTCTGGGGCGCCATAGCCTATCATAGACGATCTCAATTGGTACGAATTGTGGGCAATCTGAACAGCAAGCGGAACATCAGTGAAGCTCTACAGCCCCAAGCTGTTCCCTTCCTTCAATGCTTGCCAGGCGCTATATTTCAACAGGACAATGCCCGCCCTCATATTGCTAGGACTGTTCAATCCTTCTTTGCAACGCAGCAGGTACAGTTCCTTCCTTGGCCTGCGTATTCCCCGGATATGCCGCCAATTAAACATGTGTGGAGTTTCGTTGGTCGGCGTCTCGCTCGTGATCCTCGTCCTGTTGCTTCTGTAGACGAACTTTGGGTGCGCATACAAACAATATGGAATGCTCTTCCTCAGGCAGACATTCAAAATTTGTTTGACTCCATGCCACGTCGTGTAGCAGCACTTATTGCGACGCGTGGTGGCTACACAAAATACTGATTCCGATCTCTTGTTATTGCTTGTTTGCTTTGAAAATTTAATCATTTATTTGTACCACTACCACTCAACTGTGTATTAAACTTCATTCTATTATGACGATTCCTTCATGGTGTTGCAATTTTCACAAACATGAGTTTACTTCAAGCTTTCTGAAAATTTCAGAGAGGATTTTTGAAGGTGCATTTCCCTATTTAAGATAAAAACAGTAAATAAATAAATTTCTTAGACGTTTCCGGACATTCATTCCCATTAAATGAAATGTTAGAATTACATTTGTGTGGGTTAGTAATTACATTTCTACCAGGATTTTTGAAATTACGAATCGTCACTGATCATCACTGATAAGCAATGAATACTAAGAAGCTGATGGAGGTATCATTATCTTAAGTGATCGAGCTTTAAAAATAAACAAGGCCGTGGTAGCCTAGTGGTTAGGATGTCTGGCTTCCAACCAGAGGATTCGGTGCTCGATACCCGACCCGCTGAAGACTTACCATATACAATTGGTAATAAGTGCATGTAAAATCCATGGATCCTGAAGTCAGGAGGGAGGAGAATTTCCCTTCCCTCCACTCTTAGGTCAAAAAAAAAAAAGAAGATGGGCGTATTTGTGGTGGCACCACTAGTGTCATCCAAAGACGTAATGAGCAAAGTCGTACTTCCACCGTGCTGGTGCTCATCTATAAACGGAAGGTGTTCCTCACTGCCTTAATTCCTAGTCGCTCTGCAAAGGGGAGCTTGGATACCCAGTGGCATTACAAACATAACCAACAAGGACTTTGATAAGTTTCAGTGTCGAATTTTTAAATGAAAGCAATATTTTTTTAATGGTTTGTGAGTTTTGAAAGTAATTGTTTACTCTCTTTAAAGATCCTCAACACCAGCGATTTGGTCTAGTAGATTTCACAACCTCCCCCCCCCCCACTTAATTCTTATAAGTGTGGGGGGGGGGGAGGTTATATTCTTACTCTCTTATACTATACTTATAAACTCTATTTATTTCCAAACTTTTACAAAATTTTTCAAAACAAAAACATATAGTGATCATGATTGCGTTAGACAATGGAAAATAGTTTTTGCCTTTGTATAATGTTTAGAAAAATTTTATTTTAATAATGTAGGAAGTGTTCTACATTCTTGGCATAGCGTTCCACACTCAAAACGCTCAGACAAATTTCAAAGCATTTTTAAGGACAATAAAATATTTCTTAAGGTTTTATCCAAGGTATACTTTTGTGTTAAGTCTCAACTATTTTTTTATGCAAGCAAAAGTTTCATAAAATTTAAACAGATGTCAAGATATATTAACCCTTAAATGCATGATTTTTTGTATAAGATTTAAAAAACTAAGAACTCGGAGACTTGACAAAACTGATGCAAGAAAAAGTAGGAAAAAAAACCACCATTTTATTTTTTGAAAAAATAGTATGTAGCCAAATGCAACATCATGCATTGATTATATAGTATAACATTGCATTACATGTAAAATTGCTTGAAACAATTCTGTTTGTGGAGACAGAATTCTCACACTTGGTATGGATAAATCCTTTGCAGTTAGGCAGCTTGCATCTCATTTTTTTATCTTCTATAATTGGTCAAGCATTTTTTGGTTTACCAAAAAATGTTTGTAACCTATTAGAAAGCAGCACGTAGCCAAACGGATATTTCATGCAACAAAGCAATATTTGCTGTAGTATGAGTTTGAATGGTATATTAAGCAGAGTTTTTCCGAAAAGCAACAATATGCATTTAAGGGTTAATGTAAATTAGGCCGTAAAAAGGGGGGGGGGGGGGGCTAACAGCTCACACACTATTTTCTAAGTGGAGTATTGGCATACTCAATGATGTTGAACAGTAATATTTCTATTCATTTTCGTTCTTTTTAAATTGTTAACTTGAGAATACATGGGTAATCATTTTTGTGATTGCAGTTAATAACTTTTAAAAAACAGGAAAGAACTAGGCATTTCTTCTGCATTGGCTCCTCAACAAAAGGAGTTTATTCCCAACTGACTGTCAGTCAACTAAATGCGGCAAAAGATTTCTCAAATAGCGGATGATTTTCAGCTGTTCTTACAATCGCCAGAACATATACTATATGCTGTCAAAAAGCTAAAATAAAAAATTTCATAAAATAAAGTAGATCAATTATTAACGTAAGAGATGAACTAGTAAGGCCTACAATTTGCTATGAAACATGCTGTTTTTGACGATAAATGTCAATAAACTATAGTGGCATAATATCCCATGAGGCAGAGGTTTGCTGTGTCCAGTGGGGGAGATAGAGGGGAGGCAGTCGCCCCTTCCCTGATGCACACATTAAGAAATAATAAGAATGCTGTTTTTTAAAGTAAAGAATAAAAAAAATTACTTGAGGTACTATACATTTTAGTTAAATAACTTCTAAATGTTTGCTCAATATTTTGATTTCTTACATATCCCTTATTAGTTTTAGTTACTTTTGTCATATGAATGGATTTAGGATGTTCAAAGAAGGGAACAGCCATGCCCGGGCATCATGAACATTGCTAGATATAAGGGTGAATCGGTGCCCTTGCCCTGGGCAGCAACTACTGGGGGTATCGAATTCAAGCGCGGCGAAAGAATCATAAACGACTCGAAAAGGGAATCATATTCCCCCCTTCTGCCCGCAAACGTGACCAACTCCTAAAATTGCATTTTTGGAATGTCAATGCCCGGAAAGTGCTCCAAAACATAGTCTGAAAGAATTTCCGTCTTCAATTTCGTAAATATTCCTGGGCTCTGGAATCGCCCCTGCTTCTAGCTCTAATGTCACCAAAGAGTGCCTAAAATCGACTTCAGTTTCAAAAAAAGGCTTTAAAAAGGATCCCTCCCACTATTTCCTTAACATTACCAGAGCCTTAATTTGCCTCTTTAGAAGGGCAATTTCAGAAAAATTTTCTGAGGAGAGCCACCAGATCCCCCCAACATTACCAAAGATAGTCCAAGCTACGCTGTGACGACTTCAATTTTTAAATTTGCCGCCGGTAATGACAAAACAGTCTCCCTTTCACCACAGCTAGCCCAAAATTGTGATCTCGGAGCTTCAATTTCGAAATATTTCAGGGGCAGAGCCGCCGGTCTAAATCTCCTAACGTATACCCAAGCATAGCATAAAATTGAATTTCAATTTCAAAAAATTTCCTTGGAAGAATAGCCACTTTATTCCTCCCTATCCCCCCCCCCCCCCCCCGTCTTCTGATAACCTGAAATTGCATTTTTAGACGAAAGTTGTGGGATAGAGAAACGGGTACAATTTTGACAGAACTGCAAATCTGCCAGTGCAGAAAAAAGGGGCTTCTTAGGGGACCTAAAAAGTTTTACAATTTAAGTGCTCTAAGGGCACGCAGATACCCTGTTGCAGAGCAGTCAACAAATTGATAGAAAAAGATACAAAACAACTTTCATATAAAACGCATTTATTTTACAAATATGTTCACTGTAATAAATACACAAAAATAGTATTCTTATAAAAAATTAAATAAATTTTTGCATTTGTATTTACAGTTAAGAATTAAGCTGCATAAAATTAATTTCCAGGCACAATGACTGATTGCAACTGCATAAAGATTTTAAAAGCAACTTCCATAAAAGGCTATAATCTAGAAATTTTCAACTTTTTATAACGATTATGAATAGACTATTACAAAAAGATTAAGCTCTTAAAATCAGAGCCTGGTTGAATGGTTCTACTTCCACGGGTCAACATTGTGTGTACAATTCAATAAAAATGGCGCTTGACAAAAAATGTTAAGAAAAATATTGCTTAATTGCACATATTTAGGAGAAACTGACCACATGACTGTTTTCATTGATTTATAAAGTTCACTAAGTGCCACTAAAATCATTTGGAACTATGGAATTTTTTGCTAGAATCTTTAGCGTGGTCAATTAAGAGCTGGCAGGGGGTGAATTGAGGGCCGTAATGTTCTCTAAACTGCTCCATCCATTTCAAGATCTTGTCTGCTCCATAGGAATCGGAGTAGCGGAAAGGTCCGCCAAGGAACGGTGGGAATCCCAATCCAAATACTGCTCCAATGTCGCCTTCCAACTGAAATGGATAGGTTCAAACATAAAGAAGAAAATTTTGAATTACACAAGGTACAAGTATAGTCAGACTTCGATATAAAGCCACCCAGCAGACAGGGTTCATTGATTTAAATTATTTTTAAATTTTTTCCCTAAAAATTGATTTTAGTGATAGAATATGTTGCATTTACAACCTCTATGTCAAGCAAAACTTCATAGATCCCTCTGTGTGTGTATATATATATATATACTTCATAACTTTAGAAATACTTATTATTTTTTTTAATTTTCAGTATTATTCTTACTTTTCAGATGTCTTAACATTAAAGAATAATTCATTGAACAATTCAAAGTAATCATGATCCATCCATTTAATGTGTCTTCATTTGAATAATAGTATTTCAGTTCTACTTAATGAATACCACCCACACAATAAATAATGCGGGATGATAAAATTTAAAACAAAGTTGTTTAGAATTTAGAATATGTATCTTTAAAGATGTTTCTTCAATGTTCCATATTAGTTTAAGGCTTTTTTCCTTCCGAAATTTTTTTTCATCATAGAAATTTTCAATAAAGATGTCTGATTAAGACAAACGGTTTCTTTCAGTTTTTAGTAATGGATTGAGTGAACATATGATTTTACGAAATAGGTAAATTAAAAAAATTACAAGTTGTTATTTCATTTATAAAATAGAAAAATTAATAAAGTGCATTTATGCAAAATTAAGTGCACACAAATATTTTT
Organism: Octonoba sinensis; assembly: GCA_038502835.1. Classification (NCBI taxonomy): domain Eukaryota; kingdom Metazoa; phylum Arthropoda; class Arachnida; order Araneae; family Uloboridae; genus Octonoba; species Octonoba sinensis. Next base: position 104,730,024 of record CM076606.1, on the reverse strand, counting down.
TTTCAGCTTTCTACAGCAAAAGAATTTAGAGTATATTTGCTCCTTTTTTACGATTGTACCGTGAGTGTACTATTATTCCTAGTAGGACTAAATTTCATTTGAGTCATGCATTCGTATTAAAACTTTTGTTTAGTTCTATTATCATTAAAAAATATCAACTGCAGTGAAAAAGCTTAAGATGTGTTTTTGCATAATGTCTTATTATTTTCAGAAGTTTAACATAATAAATATGCAAAGGGTTTAAGGGGTGGTTAAAAAAATGAAAAAAAATCTGATTTGAATCAAAAAATAATGAGCCCTGTCCACAGATAAGGTCACTTTTCTAAAATCCGGCTCATTGAATATCAGATGTGTATGAATCGGTTATACGGTCACCACCCTAATAAGGTCTTATTTTGAAGTCCCGAAGTGTGACCTTATATCGAGGTCTGATTTTGTCTTCTACAATAAAAACAGCATCTACATATTTTTAAAAAGGAATATGCAGCACAGTTAAATAATAAATACCCTCGATTAATCTCATTATTACTAAAGTAATCAAAATCTAAAAACCTAACAATACAAATATATTTTTTAAATAACTTTTTTTAAATTTCAATGCTTTTTATTACTTGACAACAAAGTAAAAAGGTAAATGACCCGGTAGTGGACACTGTCGATAATTTTCTTGTTCCTTTCTGCAATGCTGGCTGACACTCGACACTCACACACACAAGTTAAAAACTGAATAAAACTTTATTAACTCATAAATGCGTGTGCTTCTTGCACGAATACAATTCAAGTTCCACTAAGCTATTTTCGCTGCAATAGCTTATATAGCTGTGAAGCAGCGCCCTCTAACATCTCTAACAAATTTTCGCAACAGACACTGTTCTAGTAGTGGACACTTAGATCTTTGAGTTCCTAAAATAAGCGAATGTATCATTAAACTTGAATGAACTCACAACGGTCACATTTGCTGATCTTTACTAAAGCCAATCAATAAGAAGGTTAGGGATTCGGGGACAATATATGGGGAAAAAGAGTGACATCATTTATGAATGGTCCCTTAGTCATTTTTAAAATTATTTCTCCAAGTTTACAGTATAAAATAGATAATATTAATTTCTGTCCACTAGTAATGCAAATATGTGTCTTATAAATGTCCACTTAGATACAAATGGAGCGTTTAGTAAATTTGACGTAAAAATCCTAATTTTTCATCAAATGACATTTTATAGGCAATTAATTTTTAGAGAAATAGTTGGCGATGAAGCTAAATATGCAAATATTGATGTAAGTCCTTTGAAAAAAATTGGCAACGTAAAAGAGTATGAAAAATTTTCTTAACTGTGTCCACTACCGGGTCATTTACCTTATTTCATGTAAAAAATTTCAAAAAAGAGTAAAAATATAAAAAGGTACAGGGACGTAAATCTACAATTACTTAATGTGGGGAAACATTTCATTTCAAAGATGCAAATGCATGAATGATAAAACGCTCTTTTCACACACTCAATGGTTGCACAAAGGTGAAGGTTTTATTCTGATACAATAATTAACAGAATAATGTTTCAGAACATAGGCTATCACTTAGAAAAGCAATTAAAATATTTGGAAACAATCCAAAATCAAGAAAACATTGTTTAACTACTCACAGGATTAGCAAGAATTCCTTCTTGCAAACAGAGGACGGCTTCATTAACAAATCTAGTCACAAGTCTCATTTGAAGCTCTTCAGTAGTACACCTAAACGTAAAAATCAAAATGAAAATAGGGAAAAAAATTCGCAAACTTTTTTAGTTCGAAAACACCAACACATCTACAATTTTTCTTATCAATTACAACATCAAGTTTTGTGTTTTAAAAACTTTAAAAGTTAAGATAAAATTCAGAGATTGTCAAAGAAATTTTTTTTGTGCTGATTGTCATAGAATTTCTGTCCAGGTGCCCTTTCATTTCTTCCAATCATTTCAATGAATTTAATGAAACAATTTCAAACAATCATAAACCATGTTAAATTAGGTTACAATTAGCAGGCTTTATAGCTGATTGAACTTGTTTCATTAAATTCATACCAGTGCAACTTATATATAACTAAATGAATTAAAATTTTTGAAGACGATGAATTAAAATAAGAACATTTTAAAGTGTTTTAAATGTAATTAATGGCATAATTTAATGAAAATTTAAAACATGCAGAAAAAGTAAGATTCGGCATAAAAGTTGCAATCCAGGAAGAAACAATGCAAAACATAGAATCTTGAAAGGTTGGTATCTATCGAATGCTGCAATTTAGAAATACCATCCCCCCCACCATTTTTTTTTTTTTGTCTTAAGTTAGCGTCTGAATTTAGCAGTGACCAGCCACTTCTCTCTCCCCATTTCTTTCTTTTTTAGAAAAATTGTGTTACATTAATAGTCGCCATTTACTGGCCAACTCAGAACTCCATGATATGAATTTTTTTTTTTTACTTCTCTATATTCCACGTAATTTGCATTTACTGCATCATTTATACTTTTTATTCGTTAAATTACATTGTTTGTTCTAATTTTATGTCATCTGAATTCCCCCCCCTCCTCCCAACCTCCAATACACTTTCAAGGTGGAAAATGAATGTCATTAACAGCCTAAAGTTACATTTCACAAAACGAAAATCTGAACTCAGGGGCCTAAATTTAGTTAAGACAACAAATTTTTCATGTCATTTTGCATATTCTAATTTTGGCACGCCCTTGTTAATAAACAGAATTCAAATTGGATTTGACACTTTTTAAATAAATCGAGAAATTTAAACAAGTTTCAAATAACTTAAAACCTTGAGAAGAAAATTGATTTTTTCTTTCAAAATTTAGAATATGCTAGTACATTTGGTGAGATGTTACAGACATCTGACATAACAATAAAAAGCCAAATTCATAATTTGTTTGCTTAATACTTTTTTTTTTTTTTCAATTTTCAAAAAATAAGAATGTATTTTAACTTTAAGCAGTTTATCAACATAGCATGCCCAACAAAATGATTATTATACATTTCGTTTTCATCCTTACTCTTTGGCTGATGTTATTCGGTACTTTTTCATGATATCTTCTGCTTCCGGATTCACTTCCCGTTCTTTCACACCAGGAGTATAGACATAACACCCTTTACCCGATTTTCGTCCTAAGAAAAAAGAATCAAACATAAAATTAGATTCAACCCCCCTCAAGTGGTTTTTGACAAATTAAAGTTTTGCAATCAAGGATTTCAGTTGGGGCTTTGTTTCCTGGATTTCATGTTCAAAACATAAAATTCGGATTGGCAAGGAAGATATTTAGGCTTGTAGTGAAATGACTTTTAAAAAATCTAAAAATTATCAGAATGTTGAAAAGAACAATTTGAGTGCTTACTGTAACATATTGTTATTCCCTAATTAAAAAATATTGTGTACAGGGCCGGCGCTAGCTAAAAATGGCACATTGAGGCAAAAAAACTTTTTTCCACCCCTACTATATCTTATGAAGGAATGGAGATTAAAAATGATCGAAACAAACTTTCATTATGCATTTTTTAACTTTCAAAAAGCTGAAGGAAAACAATTGCTGATCAGAATGGACTGAATAAGGAAAAATAAAAGAGAAAAGCAATAGATTGCGTTTTGCTCGTCATAAAATAGAGAAGACACTTTCTGGGACTGCAAACATTTAAAAAGCGCCCCCTCCGGATTTAAGCCGCCTGTCGCTGTGGAGAAGAAAAGCATAATGTGCAAAACAAGAAGTAACCCAGTAAAGAAATATCCTTTCAACAAAGGAAAGAAAAAAACGGGAACGTTTCAAGGTGTTCTGCTGTGTTTCTGTGTTTGATTTTATCAAAATTGAACGTGTAATATATATTAACGCAAAAATGAAATTAGATGAAGTTTTGATGTATCATATGTAAAACTAAATAGGTTAAATATTGTCTAATTTTTTTTGAGATAAAAACTATTGATTGTTACTTAAAAAGATGCTGTTATGGCCAATGTGCCCCTAAGAACAACGGGGCCTCATCGCCTCAGCCTAGCGTCGGCCCTGATTGTGTAATAGGTATTTTTTAAAAATAGCATTTACCCATGTTAAATTTAAAGAAATTAAATGCTTTTGTTGGCATCTGAAATGAATCCCGCTGCAATTTTCAACATCTTCATCCCCTTGTACTTCAATTACACCTCAGATATTAAAGCCTTTTCCTCCCATATAAGTGAAATCCGCTGTCTTAAAAATTCTTTCTATTTAATACTGTGTACTATTTACTTTCTGCATAAAATTTGACATTGCTTTCACTTTATATTCTAACCCAAGTTTTAAGCTCATTTAATTAAGGCTTGTGATATAATTTCCCAGTTGGTAAGACTATTTTTTGTGTTAGGGACCCATTCATAAATGATGTCACTTTTTTCAATATATTCGACCCCCTTCCCCCATTTGTCAGAAAACGTCACACTTCTTCATACCCCCTTACCCCTTTTGTCACATGTCATGCTATATTACATAAGCATATATACTTGCAGTTCAGAAACAAAGCACTAGGTCAAAGATCACGTTTCTAGTTTTTTTTTTAAAAAACTTTTGATGACAGTAATGAGTATATGATCATGTGTGTGCTTAATTTGTACAAAATGAGCTTACAGTTTACAACACAAAAGATAATTAATATAGAAGAGAAAAATATATTAATTGCTCGAATTCTGAAAAAATGACCCACGCAATTTCTTAAATTGTAATAAATGCCTAAAAAATGTCCTTTTAAACTTGTAACAAGTAAATTTAAACCTTAATGAGCATCAGTGTTTACAATACAAAACAATCAATGGAACTTCAAAATCAAAAAAACCTTTAGAAATAAATTTAATTTTCCAATTTTAAATGTTTAGATAGAAACCAAGATATGTAATGTCACACTTCTGGTTACTTCTCCCCTCATCACAATTTTTACCCCCCCCCCCCCCCAAGAAGATTGACATCGTTTATGAATGACCCTTTATATAATTCTTATTGTTTGGCGATATGACATTTTAAATTTATATTTAAATTTGATATTTTAACATAAGTTTCACACCACCAATGGCTCTTTTTGAGCCTTAACTCTAAAAAATGACAGTGACAGTAATTTTGGAATCACATTACGTTTTACTGAATTCTACTTTGTTTACTAATGGCATGCCTTCATTTGAATTGCTTCTTATGTTACTCTAGATTACTCAAATTCCAGCTGGAAATGAATTATGAGATCATTCCATAATTCAGGCACCTAGAAGCAAAGGGGGGTAAGTGACCAAAATGAAAATTTTGAGATAGCTAGTGCAAATGACAAATTAAACACCCTTCTGTTTTGTGGGAAAGAGATTTTAGTGGTAGCTTTGACAGATACTGCAAAAAAGTGTGCTTTAAAAAAATTACTAAATAAAAGCTGCATTCCGCTTGGTGGCAAAGGGATGCAAGTGCACTTACATCTGTCTGCATCTAAATAAAATTATTTGATTTTTCAGTTTGTTTAAATACCCATTGCAGACGATCTATTTACGAAACTTAAAGCGGAGAAGAAGAAAAAAAAATAGGAAAAAAATTCCTATTAGGAATAAAAATAATAAAAACAAGGGTTTAATCGTCTGCAGATTTTATTTTTGTCATGTTTTGTTTCAGCAGTTTGTCTAATGGCAATGATTTTTACTTTGTTGATAAATATAATTATGCGAAACTTATATTATGCAGTTTTCAATAAAGTTTATATCACTAACAAATTATCTTTATTACTGTGTAAATTAGCAAAATGAACAAGACACGTTTTTCATTGAGTGGCAAAGGGGTGTAAGTTAACTAGTTGGAAGCAAAGGGGTGTAAGTAAAAATAAGCTATTTTTTAAAGAAATCCTATGCCAAATCTAATCTTCAGAAACACTTCACACTTCCTACTTAAACTAACACATACATATTGGACTCGAAAATAAAAAAAAATATTTACACGAAGAACCTCTATAATTTAGTATAGGAATTAAACTTCAAACGAGTTTTACTCAAAATGATACTTTAGTCACTTACATCCCTTTGCTTCTCACCCCCTCAATTATTATACAAAAGTATACTTATATTTAAAAGAAACAATAATTCCCCATAAGATTATAACAGCCCAAAATGTATTTAATCTCAGGTAAATGCAAATTAAAAAGTAATCTCTTCTGAGAGATTTATTTTGCATTGCAATTTTAAGATATATTAACATTGGGCTCCACAAGCCAAATATAGCCATTAACAAATGTTTGATACTGGATTTGACTCCTCATGTCGATGACAGCATTTGGGCAAATTGTCACCAATTTATTACGTCATTTCAAAAAAAATCAATGGACACCTTATACTGAAAGCAATAAGCAATCTTCTCGACTGCGTTAAAAAAAAAAAAAAAAGGAAGTTGAATACTTGCCTAAAAATCCTGCAGCCACCATATCTTTCACGACATTTAAATTCGCACCATGACTAAACCTTTCACCAAAAACTGAAGAAAGATATTCTGAAATGTGTACTGCAACATCTAATCCAACTTCATCAGCTAATGTAGCAGCCCCAACAGGGAATCCAAAATCTTTAGTGATTTTGTCAAGTTGTTTTGGATTGATGTTTTCCTGTAAAGTTGTGGAAAGAAAAGGGGAAAAAGAAGCTAAATATGGCAAATTATAACTATTCAATTTCTATCTTTTACACACACACATATATAGCAAGACAAATTTGAAAAAGGTAAAAATAAAAATAAACACTTATCACCTTAACATGCGCAAAGCAGCAAAAATTTAAGTAAAACAATATACAGTATGGGACCTCAAATCCGGAACGCTGAGGGCCGCAATCTTTCCGGATTTCGGAATTTTCCGGATTTTGGGTCCTTTTTCAAAAAATTCTGTAAGTAGCATCATAGGCCATATAATTTGCTCTGGGGAACTTTTTGTTAGCATTTTGCTCATTTATAGCATTTTTATTATCGTATATACTCGGCTATAAGTGGCGAAAGTTAGCACAAAAACGAAGTTGAAGTAGGCTTACATTGGAGGCAATGCATATCTAAACATCTAGACTTTTTCCGATGTTATTTTAACCTCTTTAATCAAACAATAAAAGAGAAGAATTATGTCAAATTCTGATGTGATTTTATAATCTCTAACCACTAAATTTGTAGTAAAAGATCAGACAATCGGGAAAATGCGAGAAACGCAGATTTTCAATTTTTCAAATGTTGTGCATCGCGCTAAAATTAGAGCTCATTTACAAAAATAAATACAAGAAAACAACAAGAAATTTTAAAAAAAGCAAAATTTAATGATATTAACTCAAAATTAAAGTAACAATTAAGAAAGTTTATTACCAAAAAGGAACCCTTTTCAGAAAATCTTGATTTTTTTTTTTTTGAAAACAGCCATATTTCCGATCTTAAACATCTTCATTACATTTTATTTTCCTTCTCTTCAAAACGCCTATTTTCAAAAACACAATGCAGAACATTTCCCTATTTTTTTTCAAAGCAACAAGTAATAGAAACTCTAATCGCAAAAACGATCCCTTTTCAGAAAATTGCGAAATATTTTTTTTAATCTGATCGTACACGTGTTTATTATATTTTATTTTTCTTCCCTTTAAAACGCCTATTTCCAAAAAAAAAAAAATGTGCAAAACATTTCCCGACTTACTTCCAAAGCAACAATTAATAGAAACTCTAATCGCAAAAACGAACCCTTTTCAGAAAATCGCGAACTACTTTTTTTGAAAGCAGCACATTTCCGATCTTATACACGTTAATTACATTTTATTTTCATTCTGTTTAAAACGTCTATTTCCAGAAAAACAATGCAAAAGATTTCCCGATTTTTCTTTTTGAAAAACAAAAAAATTTTTTTTTTTCCATTTTCAGCTGTTGATTTTACTTGAAAAAGTTGTGGATTTTGGGTTTTCCGGATTTCGGGATTCCAAAATTGGGGTTCCATACTGTCCAATAGAAATGTAGTAAAATATTTTTGAAAGGTTTAAAAAATAATAATAATGTATGTAAATGAGACAAGGACTCATCAGTGTTGGTTTGTCTCAAAGACTGATTCTTTCTGGAGCGGGTCTGCGGTGTGTCACTTATTTTAGTCTTAGGACTGTGGCATGGATGAAACCCCACATTATGTATTTTAATTTTTGTTTTTTATGCTTGTTTTGAAGACTGCTGTCAGCTCTAGTGTGTTTTTACTTGGGATTTGAGAGGTGCTCTGCATCCCTCATTCTTTGGGACAACCCAACACTGATGAGTCCTATTAAAATTTTTCCTTTTTTCAACTAAAAAATCAATAATTTTATGAAGTTGGTATTGGTGACCACATTTCTGAGCGTCAATTTAGGGATGCCAGAAAAATGTTTCAGGGACATTTTTGGGGAAGTAACAAAACAATACATATTCCCTTCTATTATGAAAAATTACTCTCATTAATGTATTTCAAAAGGATTTCCTTCAAAATGTATGCATATGTTCTTAAAGCATTGCCAGTTAGAAATTGTAATACTAAGGCAACTGCTTAAAAATTGCTATAATATTATCTAAAATTTTACAAAATACTATCTAAAAGTTCTAAAGTGCAAATTGGGAAGCAATTTGGAGAAAAAAACAGAAGTTTTTTAAATTTGGAGACATTACACGTCCCCAAGTAGTTCAAGTGTTTTGGGGGACAAGGCATTAAAAATATACAAATTTGGGGACTGTCCCCGAAATTTGAGGATGTTTTCTCACCCTAAGTATTGGAATAATAAAAATTAAAAAGGAGAAAACCAGAAAACCTGCATGAATCAGTCAAATTGAAAAAGGAAAAGGGCATGGGAGGGGGATGAGAGATAATATTGAGCAGAATATCAGATAATATTGAGAAGAGGAATCAGTTTCCTATAACCCAAGAGCTTAACTGTGCTCCAAAAGTCAAAATACCGACATGACACTGCAATATATATTTTGTACTATGGTTATCCATCTTGAACTTCTGTATTTTTTTTTTACAATGTAAAACATTGCTTTGATTAAAATAAAATAATTAAAATTTTCATCTTTATCATCCAGCATTTGCTTTTATTAAATCGAAAAAACCCCTACAATTACATAACGGCTAGAACTTTTCGATGCATTGATGATTTAATTATTTTAACTCTTTAAGTTGTGTAATTTTATTTAGAATTAGCAAATTTAAACGGCGATACTCCTTGCAATAATTATATTGAGAATATATAGCACCCACCTGATATGTTTCTTCATCAATTGAGGAAAAAGAAGAAAAAACTTGTGTTCTATCAATTCATTAAAAGATTAACATTTACAATAAAATGATTTTGCTTTGCATTTCTTATTTACTAAACTAAATAAGAAATCCAAAGCAAAATCATTCCATCCCTAAATGTTAATCTTCTAATGAATTGAAATTCAATTCATCTCTTAAATGTGACTCATTACTTCAATGTGAAGTCCTGATGTAATTAGCACTGGTACTAAAGCTGTTGATGCATCGAGTCAAAGGGTTAAAAAATTAAAAATTACATTTAAAAACGTTACTACTACCTTATAAACAATAACAGATTTTTCGGATCAACACACCAATTAGAGCAAGTCGAGAACACATAACATACGAAGTCTATAATTCCTCAAACATATCTATAACCACAAAAAGAAAAAACACAGTAGAATTACACTACCTGCATCATAGCAATAACTTCAAACAACATCGGCGCTAAAATTCTTGTAGTGTAAAACCCAGGTCCATCTTTCACAACTATGACAGCTTTTCCTTGCTCCAAACCAACTTGTACAGCAGTTGCTGCTGCGTCTTTTGAAGTCTTATCTGTTGTTATTACTTCAAGCAGCTGCATTTTGTCGACAGGAGAAAAGTAATGCATTCCAACTACCTGAAATACAAACATTAAGAGTGTAAAGAACGTTGCATCTGTAGTCAATTCTTCGAAATTCGCTCTGCTTGGGAGCAAGGGTTGTGCGGATTCAAGAATTTTGCAGATTTCGGGTCATTTCCGTTCACGTGTTTAGTGAGGTTGTAATGTTGCATTTACTTATGACTTAATTTAATATTTATATGTTTCTGTTTTTCCTTCCCCATCAAGGAAACGTTTAACTACAGATATATTTACCAAAAACTAAAATAAAATTTGTAATTTGAAACGAGTTTCTAAAGCAAATTATAGAGAGCGATAACGTAGCGATAAGTAAGCAGAAGCAAAGCTAAAAACGTGAGTTAGTATGCGGTTACAGTGAAACATAGTTACAAAGAAACCTATTCTGATTCACTTATTTTTATATATTTCTCATTTTTCTAACACACATTGCAATATATATAAGTTCTAAACCTTATGAACAATAAATTTAAAATAAATATGAATTATTTTCTGTTAAAGTTTTTATACTAAATTCTTTTACATGTATTATGTCACTCCAATTCGAAAATTCCATTAAACTTTTAACTGGAAGTTTCTTTGTTTACATTGGAAATCTTCCGTGGATTTCAGACATTCGTAAATTTCGAGTACGCAGCTTTGAGAGAGTCGACTGTATTTAACAAAAATGTAAACAATTTTCATTCATTTATCATAGACCTTATTGAAAAATTCAATAACTTAAAAACCAGAGCACATGTGGAATTAATGCACACATGCAAATAAATAAGACAAAAAATATAACAGCAAATCATAAATTTAAAGGATCTTCCAATTGGTTGAAGATGGCTATTGTGACAAACAAGTAGTGATATTTTGGCAGGAACTCTTCTCCATGTACAATCATACATTACCTGAATTATATCAGAATCATTTATTCAAAAATTAACAAATAGAAGGAGAAAAGATAATATATAAACAAAGATCAAACAAAGGAGAAGCGAAAACATAAAGCTTACTTTTTCAGGTCTCTTTGATGCTTCTGCAATTTTGTGAATAGGTAAAGCCGATGTATTTGATGCAAAAACACAGTGTTCTGGGATATGTTGTTCAACCTCTTTGATAACTTTATGTTTAACACCAAGATCTTCAAAGACAGCTTCAATTACTATGTCCACATTTTTGAAATTTTTATATTCCGTAGTACTGTATAGTTTTGACATAAACAGATTTCGTTCATGCCTGTAAAAAAAAAATTATGTTAATTTCTGCATGCTTCTTACAAGATCTCTATACATCAATTTTCAATAATCATACAGTGCAAATGTAGTACATGAGCATTCATCAAAGGTTAAAATATAAACTGATACATACCAATGAAAGATCCAATAAATATATTTTTTTTTTTCCAATTTTTATTAAACTTAATTTTGTATTTATTTATTTAATCCATTTTTTAATCCCAAAACAGGAGAAATCAACACAAAAAACTGTGCACAGAAAATTTCAGATGATAATTATTTTACATTCGACACATTGCAAACAAAATAAAATAGAAAAAAAAAATTAAGTAAAATAACTCAAATGTACTTAAATTTCAGTAAAAAATGAAAAGAAAAAAAATCAACATTTAGAAAGCATTGTAGATTTAAGGTAAGATATTTATTCTGCCTTCTATAACTCCTCCTCCCCCAATAATTGGTTTAAAAAAATCTTTGCACTTCTCATTTTCCCACAGACACTGCATTATTTTTCGGACTGCAAGACCTTAAGGCTCCTAAAATGGCAATCAAGTTTTACATTTTATGTACAACTAATTTTAATCATTGCAGCCCATTAATGAATTCAACTTTATTTTTAACAGAATAAAATAACTATGTATATTTTATTAGAATGTACAATCTTGTTTTAGCCAATTCCAAGATTTTTAGATTTACTTCTCTGGCAGCATTTGATTGCAAATTATGAATTTAAATTTAGAAAATGTTTTAAAGTTACAAAAGTGATGAAATATAGTTCCAAGCAGGTAAAAAAAAAAAAAACACATAAGGGGCTCAACATTTCTTTCTTTCTAACAAGGGTTGTTGTTGCTGCTGCTGCTTGTCCCAATGAGGATAAAAAATAATTAGCACAGTCTACTTGCTTTTTAACAGGAGTTTTTACTGCAGCTTTATAACAGGACTAAAAAATAATCAACCACAATATATTTTTAGTCCTCTAATGAAAATAACTTTTCCTACAAGACTATCATTTAAAGTCAATTACATTTAAATTAGCTTCATGACTAAAAAAAAAAAGGGTAAAATCTTAAAAATGCTCCGTTGCAAATGCATAGGCTAACAAATTTCAATTTTGCTTCACAAGTATTTACGAAACTAATTCTCATAGTCAAAGCCATAATAATTTGAATGAAATAAAAACATACGATGAAATCTTTTTTCGTTTCACAGCAGAATCAAGTCCTTTATATATTTGATTTTGACCTCTGGATAAGCCCTCTTGACTAACATCTTTCAGAATGACATCAAAAGATTTATCAATGCTAACTTGGGCGATACCAGCACCCATTAGTCCAGCGCCAAGAACAGCTACTGACCTGAAAAATAAAATACTTGGTAAAAAAAAGAAAGTAATTAAGCAATATTAATTAAAAACCATTTTTATTGTCAGTACTAGAGATGGGAATGGTCCGAAAAAAAAACGAAAATTTTGGGGAAGAAACCGGTTTGTTTCAGTTTTTTTTTCCGAAGGGGTTTATTTCCATCCAGAAAAATTGAAAATTTTGAAATATCTAGTATAAAATAATACATTCAGAAATTTATAATAGTTACATTACAATGTTTTTTTCTTTAAATATTTAATATTTTTAACTATTTTTTTCTTTAAATATTTTACATATTTAAATATAACACAAAGTTTCCCTTTTGTACGAGAAAAAATGACAGATATTCAATTTCAAAGCTTGGAATGCTTTAGTATTTTCTCGGACTTTATTAAGGGGTTGGTTAAAAATTTTAATGAAGTATTCATTGAACAATGAATAGAATGAATACTTCATTGAACATTTTTTACCAGTCCCTTAATGCAGGCCAAAAAATCGTGCAAAAATCCCAAACATTAAAACTAAATATCTCTGGTTATTTTTGTTACACAGAAGGGAAACACTTTGTGTTATGTTCGGATGGGCGTCAACTTTTACTAAATATGACTATAAAGACTGAGGGACTGTATAAAAAGTTAGTTTCTGTAATTTTCACAGAATTGATTTCTTAAATTTAAAAATGCTATTATCATAAATGCCAACAATTTAAAAACATTTTTATAACTGGAAGTATATGTTTGTGACCAACGGTTGCTGAGATAAAAGCCTCCTAAGGACTTAGCTTTGCACCCTGTATATATACATACATATAAATGCATGTAACAAACTTTGGAAGAAAAAAACTAAGCAACTTTCTGTAAAAAAAAAAAAATTTGATAATTTAGAAAAGTTACATATGCTAAAAACTACTCGCTTTATAACCATTACTTCTGTTCTGAGTTAATTACTTTTACATTAAAAATAATAATAAATCAATAAAAAAATTTGCTTTAAAATTTATGATTAACTTTGGATTCAAATTTAATTTTATTTTTGTGATTAACTTTTAATCAGAATCAGTATCTGAATTTATCAAAGCAATACTGCTGGAAGATGAACATTCACATTCCAGAAACAACCCCGATCCCGTAAACTATTTAAAAAATCCACTTTCACTTGTAAAAAATCACTTTTTCAATTTTTTCCAGAAAAAAAAAACTGTTTTTTTCAACCACCTTAAAATTTCTGACTTATAAACATTTAAAACCAGCACAGGAATTCTGTTGTAATCACGTGATACTTTTAGAACATTATTTCTAATGTTCAATTTTGTGCTCTCACATAAATTGATATGTGTGGTGCTGAGGAATAATGAAAAGGCATAAAATATGTGTTGACAGGGGTTGACCCAGCATTTTTTTTAACAGGGTCTGTTTTTTTTTTTTTTTGAGAATTTTAAAGAGATTTTTGTGAAAAATCGAATAATTTTCGGAAAATTGAAAATTTAAAAGCATAGCGATGAAAAATTTTACTATTATTTGTCACTTTTATAATAAATAATGGTGCGAATAGTACGATGCGGAAGCTTGGAATTTTGCAAAAGCTCTGTTTTGATTGATTTGAATTTTGTGAAGGCTCCATTTTGATTGATTTGAATTTTATGAAAGGTCCATTTAGATTAATTGGAATTTTGTGAAGAGTCCGAAAATAGACCCAAATTTCCTCCGGGGCGACCCTTGGTCAGTAACAAAACCCGCAAACAAACTGATAAATTTTTTAAATGCAGAAATAAAATAAACGTACATTAAAATAAGCAAAAACGTGACTTATAAAATAATTTCCCATATAATTCCGAAAATCCCCCCACCCTTTTTTCCCCTGAAAATCTTGCCTTTTACCCATGGGGGGGAAAATCGGAATTTTGGCAAAACTTGAAATTTAGCATTATAGCATGGGGGATAATCGGAAGTTCTGTACCCGATTTTGTAGTAGGATTAACTATTTTATTTAATTTTTCTAAAAAAAATATATAGTAAATGAGAATACATTTCATGCAGATTATACTAATAATTAAATTCACTATGACATTCACGTTTTTGACACAGTATAACTCAACAAGCGCAGCATTTTGACGGAAGAAAAGTTGCTCTCAGAATTCACAGCTGAATGCTAACCTAAAATGGCTCACTCAAACTCAAACACATGGACACAACACGTGCATCGATGCAGGGAAACGGTGGTTAGGTGCAACTGCTCGCTGATTGGTTGAGTCTTTGGAGCGCAGCCGCTTTCCTCCTCCTACCTTGGCTCCATGGTTGTCATATTCGGCAAAAGTTGGCCGATCGGACTACTTTTTTCCGTGGCTAATGATTAAAAGCTCACGTATTTGGCTATTTTTCCAGATGTTCTGCTTGCTGGCGGAAAAATTTGGCAACCCTAATTGACTTCTACGTAGTTTCTACAGAGAGAGGGCAACTGAAATCGGATTTCTTTGTTATTATGGGATGGGGGGAAAAACAGAATTTAGGTTCTCACTGAAAATTTACTTTTTTGCCCCATGGGGGGATAATCAGAGATGGGGGCTTTTTTGGAATTATACGGTAAATACCTTTATTTACATGGTTTTTCTTGAAAAGGTCGTAATTTTTCTAGCAATGCTTATTATATATAATAAGACTTTTACTTTTAAAAATGCTTTGTTATTTTTACTTAAAAATTATGAGTAATTGAACTATTTTGCTCATAATATAGGAAGATTGTAAAAATTTGTGAACTTGGTTGCAGAAGATTTTCAATGAACATAACCCTTCAATATCAAGAAAGTAACAGCATTTTAGTTATAGCAACATATGTCAAAGCAAAATATTGAAATACATACTGTGGCTTCCTTGAAGGAGCACCAAATCTGTTTTTCTTGCATAAAGTCTGGCCATTATACAATCCAATTAAAGCTTTAGAATGAGGCGTCTGACTAAGAGTTCCAAATCCTTCGCTTTCAGCAGCGTAACCCTCTACTGGTCCCTTTTCAACGCCAGTTCTGACAACCTACAAAATATCGAAACTGAATTTCGGCATCTTTTTAATAGACCTAAAGCTACAAATTTGAATGAACACAAAATCCTACATATTTTGCACAAAACTTAAAATATTGGGTTTATACAACATCGCAATTAAATTTAGAAATGAGAAAGCTCAAAAAATATTGCACAAGTATAAATTAGGTGGGGACAATGTTCCACTTTTTTTTTCTGGATATAAACTTGAGAAAAATAAAATTCCGTATGAGCTTAAAGGTGTATGGTTTATGTTGGTATTTTTGTATATGATAGCATTTTTTATAGATTGAAAGCTTTTTACTTGATTTGACTTTAACATTGAAAAATGATCTCAAAATTTGCAGAAAAATCTTTAGCAGGTGTAAAACTTGGAATAATGTTGGA
Source organism: Octonoba sinensis (assembly GCA_038502835.1). Lineage (NCBI taxonomy): Eukaryota > Metazoa > Arthropoda > Arachnida > Araneae > Uloboridae > Octonoba > Octonoba sinensis. The sequence goes on along the minus strand of CM076606.1, from coordinate 104,714,119 downwards.
TTTTTCCTAGGAAAAATTAGCAAAACACACTAACAAGAATTTAAAAGATTTAAAATCAGCCCCCCCCCCCCAAAAAAAAAAAAAAATGTTTTTTTTTTTTGTAGTAACCAAAACCTGTTTGAAAATTGGGCAACCTTTTTTTTTATCACACATTGTAAATCTACATGTACTCAAGACCTTAAATAATATTTTTTCCTTTAAAAAGAGTTTTTTAATATAAAATTTACAGATAATATTTTTTAGCGTATAACCTATAAAAAATGCTTTATCATCAGTAAATGCTGAAAAAAAAAAGGAACTACTAAATTGACGTTATGCAAGTAGCAATAATGTCCCTAGTGCAAACATACCTATGCACGTATGCTTGTACACTCAAGCATACTTGCATAGGTATGCTTGAGCGTGCATAGCCACCTTGACATAATGAAACAAATTGGACTTACATCGAGGATTTTTAAAGGAGATGGATACAGTCCTTGGGTTTGCTTCATGACTTGACCTTTTGCCTTCTTAAATATTTGTTCTCGAACAAATTCCAATTTGAGAGCAGCTTTTAGAAGTCCTGCATAAAACAATAATGAGTCGATGTTACAAAGACTAAAACATTTTAAAGAAAATGGTTGAATAATAATTACAAATAAAAACTGTCAATTAGAAAATGCACAAGTCCAGTCATAACACAACATAGATAAATATTCACTCGTGGTGTGTAATAATGCTTGTAATGAAATGTATTGGAAGAAATTAGCATTACTAAATAAAAAAATTTCAAGCACAGTAAAATCAGAGGAAATTTACGACTATTTTCTGTTTTCAGACCCGTCACAAAATTCCAAATAATCAAAACGGGCCCTTCACAAAATTCCACCCAATCAAAAAGGACCCTTCATGAAATTCTGAGCGCCATACTTTTCACAGAATTATTTATTAAACAAGCGGCAAAAAATATTTCAAAAAATTTGTCACTGTATGTTTAAGTTTTGAATTTTCACAAAAATTCTCAAAAAATGGATCGTTAAAAATGCTGGATCGACCCCTTCTGAATTTCCATTCAAAATGAAAAAGTTAACTTCTTTGCAGAAATACTAAAATACAAAAGCAACATAATTCAACGAGCAAGGAGTAATATTTCAGCCACATGAAACCCCTTTATCAATACATAAATCTCAGTGTTTTCAGATGAAAATCATTTGAATAAAAGTTTACAACTTTCAAATCATCCCAGTAAATTCTTAACATTTACTGTACTGTAGTTGTACCTTTGTGCATTCAATTGAATTGATTTTCTATTCTAGGTAAGCTTCTTTTAACCAGGAAAAGCAAGCAGATCAAATTCTGTTTGTAAAAAATTGTGCAGATTTTGTTCATCTTTACCCAGATTGATAGCAACATGAATTTGAAAGGCGAAAATTCCATCTAGCATAACTTTGGATGATGTTAGAAAAAATATCAATGCAGTTTGGAGCTTTCATCCACCAACATTAATTTTAGCAAGTTAAATCCTACTTTTTATTGAAATTTAGTAACACAGGGGTAGAAGTGCAAATTTGAAAGAAAAAAAAAAGGAAAAACAGAATCTTGATATGAAAAAAGAAATTTCAATATGAAAAAAAAGGAATGGTTCTGATGCTTTTAAGGCATTATGCGCATACATAACGGCATAATTTTAAAACAAAATAAAAAGAAAAACCCTTTCAAAGTTGATATTTTAAAAATTATGTCAGAGGTCTGACTGTGTATATGCATATACATATGAAATGTAGTAGGTACTCAGTTTGCATACAGATAATGCTATTAATCAAGTAGCATACAAAAAAGCAAGAAAGAAAACAAAACAAAACAAAAAGAAAAAAAATCAAATGTTAAGAAAAACTATAATTTTTTATTTTTGTTTTAAATTTAAACTTTGTTGCATGTACTTTATCAACCATATTCTTTATTTCTTTTACTATTGATGTTTCAATCATTGTAGAATTAATTTTCATATTATGCTTATCTTTAGATTTCAGTGATTTTTAATCGCTGATTACCTTCAGTTAAGGGGGGAAATACGTGTAAAGGTCTCAAAAAATTCTTCATAAATCAATTCTAGAAATATTCAATAATATACCCTGAAAATTTGCAAGCAAAATTCCAAGTTGTTTAAAAGTTATAAACATTTGAGCGAGCGCCCCTTTTGGAGCAGTTGAACAGGTAGTCCCTCATGAATGACCTGAAGGGTATTTATTAGAGAATGTTAGCAGATGTCCTTTTATTTCCTTTAACAATTAAGACTTTGGATAGAAATTTCTATAAGTATTAATATCCATAAGTCTAAAAAAATTGATTCATTACAGCCTTAAATTTACCTTCAATACCACTCTTTTGAAAATTGATCTTAATACGCCGTTTTACACCTATTTCCCCCCTTAAACAGATTTGAAAAGGTATTTTTTGTAAATATAATTTTTCAGATTAATTTCTTTAACTGATACTAATTTTTACTTCGGCTTTGTTTCTTTTCCTTTTTTATATTTTCTTCTTATTTTTTTTGGAGCTTTTTCAAGAGCTGACCCCCCCCAACCCAAATTTTCCACCGAGTTTCTTTTGCAACTACATTCGAAGAATGCTTAGATTCAAGAGAAAATACCTGAACTTTTTAAGGGTAAAAACGTCACTTTCATTACTTTTAATGAACAGTGATATATGTTTTTAAAAAAAAAAGGATTTAAACGAGGGAAAAAAGGAAAAAGTTGTTGTTTCAAAAAAAAAAAAAAAATTAGGAAAAAAGGAGGTTTGCAACCCCTGAGTAACATCAGTGCCTTGTCATTTTAGTTTATTACCTCTTAATATCTGTTAATATGTTTATTTTGTTTTCTTTTTTTTTTTTTTTGGTTTACCTTAGAGGAAGAAAATGCATACACCGGCACTACTTAGAAAGAAATAAGAAAAAATCTACAAGAAATTAAAAAAGCAAAATTTAATGATTAACTCAGAATTAAAGCAACAATTAATAAAAACTCTAATGGCAAAAACGAACCCTTTTCAGAAAATCATGAAATAACTTTTTGAATAATTTTTTAACTTTATTTGCGAAATAACTTTTGCACATTTCCGATCTTAAACATGTTCATTACATTCTATTTTCCTTCTTTTTAAAATGCCTATTCTCAAAAAAAAAAAAAAAAAAGTATGAAATATTTCCCAAGTTTTTTTTTTTTTCCCAGCTTCCAATTTTTTGAGAAGTTCTAGATTTTAGGCCTTTTGGATTTCGGGTATCCGAATTCGGGGATCCATACTGTAATAGAATTCCTTGATATGCAACTAATACTCAATTCAGAGAACTGTCATTTTTTGGTCATAATTACATTAGATAAGCAGTTCACTACACACAATTCTTTGATACTTACGTTCTGAAAGAGGTCTCGTGCGGTCAACTTTTAGTTTTTTTGATGCTAGATCCCTAGCAACATTTATAGCAACTTCTTCCAGATACTCGAGTGTTCTTTCTTCAGGAGGCTTTGCACCAGGTCCTTTTGGGAAATAAAAAAATTTCTGGTATATTAATTAGTTAATTTACAGATATTTAACATTAAAATATTTTTTACAGCAGAATATAATACCTAATGGATCAACTAATAAATCAACTAATCCGATTTTCTTCGCCTTATCCGCTCGGAGAACTTTTCCTGTAAGCATCATGTCCAGCGCATTTGGCAGTGATATCTATTGAATTGAAAATTATGTGTAAATAAGGAGCACTAAAATAATTTTAAATTTTGCCCATCGCAATTTTTGAAAAACATACAGCTAAAAGTGCTTTCCATTATATAAAAAAAGAACTTTAATGGCATTCAAGCTGATACTTTATCTTTTGCAAAACATATATTTATATTTTTAGAAAACAATCTAAGATCTAAGTATTATATTTCATGCATTGAAAGTTTTAATACATGAAATACTTTAAGAGGTTTTAATTCAAAACCTTTTAAATAGTCATGAAAGTGGCCTTGATTAAAATTATTTGAAAGCATTAAATATGAACATAATGCACTTTTCAGTGCATTTGCTGCATTAACATTTTATATCATAAAATGATGGCGAAATAGTGTTCATGAGTCATTCCGATTTACGAGGAAGTCATATAGACTAAATTTACATTTAAAGCAAAGACATTTTAGCTCTGCTTGTTTTTGGAAGAAAAATTTACTATTAAAATGCATTTATAACAAAATAATCCTTTATTTACATGAGTAATGGTAGATTTTTCCCAAAAATAAAAAGAGAGAGAGACAGAAAGAAAAAAGTAAAAAAAAAAACTAATAGAATAAAATTCTTGAGAAACAGAACAGAAAGGTAACCATTTTTGAAATATTATTTGAGATGCCTCCTAAAGAGATTTTAAACCCTGTGTACTCAATTTTTACTCTCTTTTTTCGCTTAAACAAAGAAAGATTTATTATTGCAAAAAGGCAAAATTTCAAAAATATATTTAACTGTAGTTAACGCGCCATTTTCAATAGAAAAAAATAATATTAATAATGGCTTGGTATTAATGCATGAAGTACTCAGTAAAACATAATCACGAGTTTATGGCCATTTTCACTTTTTTTTAAATTATGGCACTGGAGGGGTGATATGATGTACGACAAAAATTTAAAACTTATAAAAGACAACTGGCATTTTCTTACCAAACGAGGAAGGCGCTGAGTACCTCCTGCCCCAGGAAGAAGGCCTAGAAGAACCTCCGGTAGCCCTAAACCAGTTTTTTTATCTTTGACGGCAATGCGGTAATGTGAAGCTAATGCAACCTAGAAATATCAATATTTATGCATCAGTAAGGAAAACAATTAATGAATAAAAAGCTTAGTAGACAAACAAATTAAGTAAAACTTCTGGTGAAATTGAGTTTTTTATATTTTTAATGAGCATTATTATTCTTCCTTTCTCCTTTTTTGAAAGCCCATTAAAGCTTTTATTCAGTGAGGGTTTAACCACTTAAAAGTCTGCTTTAAAGCAGCATTCGATCCTGTCACTACAACAAAAGCATTAAAAAAAATAATACTAATTTATTAGCTATAATTTCTGTAAAAGCTTTATTTTTAAAAAAAAATTTTTGAATATTCCTGTAGTCTTTAGTTGGATTATGTAAGTAAATAAGTTTCGAGGATCAGCCACTAAGCAGTGTAAAGCTAAATTTGATATTGTTATTCACCTAAAAAAAAAGCATTAACCAAAGGGAGGGTGAGCCTAGGGCCAGCTCTAGGCGGGCACAAAGCATGGTTGTCAAAAATGTGCTAAGGCATGAAAATTATAAAACACAACAAAATTGGCTCAATTTTTTTCCATTCTAGTCTGAAAAATATATCCTTTTATATATTAAACTCAGTGGCGTGACAGCCCATTCAGGGCCTTAGCCTACTGTTCCCACCCCAGTTTTTGAGACCGAGGACCCAAAGCGAAGCAGATGTTTCAGTCAAGTGGTCGGCCTGACCCGGCAAACGCAGTGTTTAGTTCCCGAGCATGCTTGGTCCTAATTTTATCGGCCCCACTGAAGGGATGAAAGGCTTAGTTGACCCAGCCCAGCCCGGGAATCAAACCCCGGACCTGAGGCATGGGAGTATGGAATTCCGCCACTGGGCCTAACTTTTATATATTTCTTAAATAAAATATGAACATTCTTAGGCATAATACTTTCAGAAAAATCATGATAGTACACACACAAAACAATTGAATCCAAGGTATTAATGACAACAGTTATAGTAAACAATCATTGTAGCCTGAAGGGACCTATGCCAGAAATGTTCTCAACTCAACAGCAAATCAGGTTAGTGACAATTTTTGTGCTCACGTCTTGGCCAACATATTTTCATGCTAACCAAAATTCATGCTAAATTCTAATTGTATTTTTTTGACTTATTCTACTTTTATTTTAATCAGTCCATATAACTCGATTACAAGCAACTGCATTTAGTAATGTTTTACCGCAAAGTACTTTGTTCTTGATGCCTTTACAACACTTTTACAATCTTAAAATTCAGGGGAAACTGCTATGCATATATTTTGTTTTTCTCAAGACTAAATATCAAAATTTGAATTGGTAATTACCTCTAAACCTCCGCCTAGACAAGAGCCCATTATTGCAGAAACAACAGGTTTTTGACTTTTTTCAATTTCTTCAAGGAAACTGTGTCCAGCTTTAGATAATTGTGTGACTTCTTCTTTTGATTTACAAGCTTCAAGCATGCTAAAATTATTAACATAAGTCAAAACATGAACACAACTTTTGCTATATTAAAATAACATCTGAACTAAATATAAGAACTAAAATATAAATAATAACACAACAATGATTTCAAATTTTGTTACCCCAAAAATATGCACAGCTTAATGTCAAACCTCAAAACACCAGGAAGCGACCGAGAGTTTATAAATGTAGTTTCAAACTGTCTTTTCTGGGTGGATGCAGTTTAGAGTCATAGGACCAAACTGGTAAGTACTAAAAAGTACTTCTCTTTGAATTTTAATTTAACTATATGGTATACAGTCACGCTCGTTTACAGTGAAGTCATATAAAGTTAATTTACGGTCATAAAGTAATAATTTGAATTCCCTCTTACTCTGCTGTGTACTACTTGTTATTTTTTATAGCGAAATTACGGTAATAACAAAATTTGCATTGGGTCCTTCGATTTTGTTATAAACGGATGCTACTGTATTTCTTTTTATCATTTTTTAGATGCATACAGATTACAAGATGAAAAGCTACCATGGAATTAAGTACACTTAACACTTGATTTACAGGAAGAGAGATTCTACACAAAACCATGTAAATTGAAATCTTGGATTTTGCTACGTAAAATCATTTAAAACGTAAAAAATACAAAAACATGTGAATTTTGTCATTTTTGAATTATTCATGTAAAGCAAAAATGAGATGAAAAACATAAAATGATTCTTTTTTTGTAAAATAGCACATTTGTGTAAGTAATATAAATATAAAAACATATTTAATTTATTTTACATCAGGAACAAATAATTCATTTTATATTAAGAAAATACATTTGAAAACCAAAAGCTCAAGTTTCATCACAGTTTAATAATTTCTTGAAATTCATTCACAATAGTGGTATAGTCAGGGTTTACTTTATTTTAGTAATTTACTTTTTTTTTTGAAAGAATCCCAACTTTTTTTAAATTTTAACATAGGTGCCACCCTTCCCCACCCCCCACTTTTTGATTTCAAAAACTTAAAGTGACCTCCCTTTTTTTCTAGGACTACATCACTGATCCACAAAATAAGGAATTAAATAATTTAAGAAGCTCGTAAAATAGCATATAAAAACAAAAATAAGTACAATAAATAACAAATGTATTTCATTTAGGCTAATCACTGCAAAAAAGGCAATTGCCACATGGGGAATCCCTACCCCCTTCTGTCACCGACATTACCAAAGGAATAAGATTAAAAAATGATTTTAAATATGGGGTTTCAACTTGAAATAACAAGAATTGATGCACGAAAAACACATAACCCAGAAACAGAACATAACTTATTTATAAAATCTGAGGGATTTATATTTGATTAAAGAATTCAGGAGAACCTTTAAAAATTTGAGTCTTCCGAATGCATCAAGACAAATAGCAACTATGTTGTGGCATAATTTTGCTTTACAAATTATTAAGTTTTCCACACTATTTTAGCAAAAATAAAATAATTTTTGAGAAAAAAATAGAACCCACTTCAAAGCAGAGTAACTATAAATTGAGCTAAAAAGGAAAAAATAAATTCATTCTTTAAACAACATCGATGTGACTTTTTAACATAGTTTTAGAAGTCGGTGCAAAATTAGGAGTCTAACTACCATTGCACCATTCCCCATGCGTTACTTCATCTTGGAACTTTTGCTAATTCTGGGCCATTTATATTTGCAATTGATTAATCATTGCAAAAGACTTTATCTATCCTAATTTTACATCAACTTCTAAAACTTTGTTTAAAAGTCACATCGATGTTGTTTAAAGAATGAATTAATTTTTTGCTTTTAAGCACAATTTATAGTTGCTCTGGTTTGAAGTCGGTTCTATTTTTTCTCAAAAATTGTTTTATTTTGTGCTCTTTAGTGTAAATATCTTTTATATAAGTACTTTATTTTTTTTAAAAAATCCATATCAAAGGGCAAGCCTTCTTTGAATGAATGCCACTAAAAACTAATCATTTGTATGATAAATTCCGTTTAGAGAAGTCTATTTTAGCAAACAAACTGATTGGATTTAATTTTTGCTTCAGAGAAGCCTTCAGTCAAACTGTTGCTATAATTGCTTTTAATATTACAGCTCAATAGGGACAAACCCTATTTTAATAATGCATTTTATACTTATTAATAGTTTTCCCAACAAAGAAAAATCAAGCCAAGCCTTTCCAATTAAAATAAAAAATACTAATTTTTCACCCGTAAGGTTTTTTTGAAAATCAAATGTAGTCAAATTGATGTGTGATATTTGAGCTAGACAACCCTCTATCAATTAAAGAAAAAAATATCAAAATCGGTTAATTTAGTCATAAGTTATGGGTGGAAAAACCAAAAAATGACTACATTTCTGCTCATAAGTTTTTCTAATTACCGAATATAGTCAAACAAAGGTACGGGACCTATTGGAAACAACCCTCGATTGATTTTTAAAAAATCGTGAAAAATCGGTCGGTGAGAAGTTGGGAGTGGACAAACAAACAAAAAGCGACATACATACAGTACGAATGTATAACCTCCTTCCTTTGTGAAGTTGGTTAAAAATAGGATAAGCATTTAAATAACAAAACAACCGATTCATCATTTACTGTTATAAATATAAAATAAACAACTAAACAGCATACACATCAATAATAGGTTTTTAATTTTCATCATAAAACCAGACAATTTACTGAATTGAATAATTAATGAAATACACTACTTCTTGATTATGTTAGAATTGGAACAGCTGAAATCCATCTAAGCAAGTTTAATCATCTATGAACAGAAGAGTATTTCAACATATTCCAATTGAAAACTAACCTGATATCTGCACCAGCGATGAAACATCCTTGTTTAGCCGAAATTAGCACAACACTAGTAACATTAGGATCAGACCAAATATTTTTCATCAGCTGCTCTACTTCTGACATAACTTCTCGTGATAGTGTGTTCACCTGGAATTTGAAAGAGTAAATTATTTATCACCTGTAATGCCTACAATAAAAATAAAAAAAAAATAAAAATTGTAAGAACTGACAACAAATATTTTGAAACACAACATTTTGATTTTCCAAAGCTTGAATAATATTTTGTGCTCTTGGAAGTGCTTTAAAAACCCCACAATAATAATCACTCAGTATTTTCAGGGTTGCCACAGAAGAAACGGAACAAAAATAGTTGCTTTAGTAGCATAAAAGCACGAAAATAGTAGCCTAAATAGTAGCCACAGCTCAATGACAAACAGTCTTAATTAACTTGTTCAGTGATGGGTACTTACTCATTACATTCAGATCGTATATTTCTACATAAAGAGTTGCTATGAATACAGTGTAATTTATAAAAAAGCAATTGCGTTTTTATATGAAATAAACACGTTTCCGAGCATTAACTTTTTAAACTGAAATAACTATTTCAGATCTGCCAAAGATTAAAAATATCAATGAATAAGGAGTGAAGTAAAAAAAAAAAGATTGCAATATGAGAGAGAAGAGCAAGGTTATTAATAGAAAATAAACATACTTGAGATTTAAACACACAATAGCTGATCTCTTATTTAGATACGTGTATAATATTGAGCTACTTGATTAATGAAATTCTAAGACCAAGAGGAGACAATATCAAAAACATTAAGTTTACTTTTTTTCACAAATTTAACAATTATTTTATAATATTGGAAAAATTACCCAATAGACAATTGCTAGAGATGATCAAAAATTTAAAAAAAATCAATTTGAACTTACATGGCAAAGAAAAAAAACATTTTTGGAAAAATATTTTTTAAAAATAGATTATTAACTAGGCTGAAATATTTGATTCTTGTAATTAACTTGTATGATCACTAAAACTTACAAGAATTTTGACAGAAATTATTTTATTTTCGGCCGAATTTTTCAAGTGGGCGTGACAAAATGACACCCGTGCAAGTTTGTACTACAGAAGTTGAAATGTAACAAAGATTAAAAATTATGGTAAGTTCAAAGCTATTGAGCTCCAAGATGCAGAATCTGATAGTAAATGAGTACTAGGAAGTTTTTCCGAAGCCTATGCAATCGGAATTCGAAATGCGTAAAAAAACAAGACCAAGCCTTTAAAGAGCGAAAAACAGAAAAAATGCATAAATTTTACTCGTAGTTTGTAAAAGTTGGCAGGCTAGGCTACTTTCAAAACTTTTCATTGAAAAGAAAGAAGGGATTTTCGTGGAAACAAAATTCTTAATTTCCAAAAATACAGGAAAAACACATGTCTGTCTATTTGATGATTGGGTGCTTTGGACATATCGTTGCAATCCTTCGCCGTGCAACACCGTGGATATTGTGGTCAAGCACCACTGCCATTGGTTGCCAGTGTTCGAGAGAAAAGGTAAGGGTTACAGAAAAATAAAGAGAAAAGGCGCATACCGCGATATTGAAATGCATATTGTGTGCACACATCACACCTTCTGTGTTGACTATACCAAATCACCCATGAAAAAAAAAAACCCCTTTCATTGGCAGCAGTGTCAGCTTCATTGGCAATTGCTTCAAGGTCAATATGAAGTGTAGGCAGTCGCTTGGGCCAAGATGGAAGTTTGAAAAATTATGGCACAATTTTCCGTGAAATAAAAGAAATTTTTTTCCTCAAAAATATTTTTTGGTACATTTGAATTAAAGAATTTCAAAAGAGGCAAAAAAAAAAGTCGCCTAATAGTTGCCTCTTGGAAAAATTTAGTTGCTTTTTCACCCGATTTCGAAGAAAATAGTTGCCATAGTCGCCTGATGCTGAAAATAGTTGCTTTTTAGTCGCCTGTGGCAACCCTGTATTTTGTAGTTCCCCATTCATTAAGAAACTAAATTACTCTTATGTTTATCAAATCTATCAGAACATTTTTAAAACCTTTGCCAAGTTTCAGAGGAAATAAAAAATGCAAATCATTTTGTAGTATTTTTAATCACTATTTAAGCAACCAAAAAGTAATAAATAAATTTAAAAAATAGATCAAATGAACTTGCTTGCTAAAATTATTACATGCTAAAATAAACTAAATTACTCTTATGTTTATCAAATCTATCAGAACTTTTTTAAAACCACTGCCAAGTTTCAGAGGAAATAAAAAATGCAAATCATTTTGTAGTATTTTTAATCACTATTTAAGCAACCAAAGCGTAATAAATAAATTTTAAAAATTGATCAAATGAACTTGGTTGCTAACATTATGATAGATATATTTATAACACTAAATTTACCAGGACGTTTTCAATCATTTCTAAACTTTCATTTTACACCAAGTTGCTACTAATTCCAATAAAACTTTATCAGAATTAGTACCCATTAACTTCTCCTACTTATCGTGAATTAGGAAAAGTCGATGCAATTGAAAGTTGCACTATAATTAGTAACAAATATTGCAAAATGGAAGCTTCGAAACAGCCAAAATGACTGGTCTGGTAAATCTAGTGTTAAAAGTGAGAGCACATAATTAAATCTAACTTTTGAACAAGGACCAAAACAAATTTAACTATGACCCCAATGACATTTTTTTTTGTGCCAAAGTAGGGATCATTCAGATTTAGCATCAAAAATCACAACCAAAAGTAAGACATAAATGGTCAAAAATTTTAGAGGATATTTTTAACTTTAAAATCCCTCCCTCCCCCACTCAAAATAACAACTTATAATACAAACATATGTATGCCTCTTATAATACATATGTATAATTACATCAAAGATTCCATCTAGTAGGGGAAATAAAAAGGAAAACAATACGCTTTGCATATATATTGCGAGTGAAGTTTTTTGAAATTACTGAAACCCCTTTTAACAATAAAGTACAATCCACTGCTATGTGAAAAAGAATCTCAAAATTAAAATTCAGCTAAAAATACTACATAAAGTATCCTTGCTTTTATTTTGTTGTAGAACCTTTAACCATATCTATATAAACCATAATAATAAATAGCATATGTATTGTATAATCCCAAAATTTAAACAACAATTTCCAAATTATTTTGGATAGTAGAAATTCTATCTTCAAAACTAGTTTTAAATATTTACCTTTGAGTTTGGCGAATCAAACTTAACAACAGCAACTCCATTTTTAACTTCTTTTCGTACGTGAACTTGAGCTAGAATAAATTTGAAAAAGAGAATTTTTTTAAATGTTAAATTAGATTAACTTAATTACTAAACTATACAGGTTAAGTAGACAAATATATATTTAAAAGGAGGCATTGTTTATTAACATGAAAAATGTAACAAATATATATACTTCCTTTACATTTTCTTCCCACTAACGATTGTGCTCCATGCTCTCGGCATAAATTTAGTGAAAGTTGGTCTACATAAGGATAATCAAATGGTCCCCCTACTGTATATATATATATACAGTCGATGCTCGTTATAACGACCACACATCATAAAGACCATTCCATTATAACGACCAGTGGTAAAAGTCCCAACTTTATTTCTATAAACTCTATGTTAATTTGCTTTCGGTATAACGGCGGTTATGTATCGTCTAATCAAATACAGCGACCGCATTCAACGTACAGTATTTCTCGTATTTTTCCAAATAGAAGCATGTTTCTAAATTTTTAACTTTGAATGACCTTGGTTTTTACGGACAGGCTGCATGGAGTCTTTAGTGTTCAGTCCAACTATGAAGAGGGAGAGGGGAAATTATCTCTCATCACTGTACAGAAAGACTCAAAAAGAATAGAGGGGGAGGATACGGGGAATTTCCGGATTTCTTAGGAAAAAGGGTTGACAGATGTATTAGTAGTTGATCATTTGAATTGCATGGTTTTCCGATGGACGATTCTCCGAAATAAGAGGAACCATGCTGTTGGTCAATTGTCATGTCACCTCAGAAGTTCTGCTTTTAGAAATGTGTATGCAATTTTTTCCCCTATATTTTCTACTTTAAAATCTGTTAATATTTTGCCCTGATAATTTCTTTTACAATTAAAATGATAAGAAAAAAAATTCAAGCGTTTAGTTGGAATCTTTGAAAAATTACCAACTTTAATGGAACTACTGAACATGCACGATGCATGTATATTTTTTTATAGAAAATTCTACCTCTTATAGCGACCACTCGATATAAAGACCATTTTCTGTGGGACGCAGATGGTCGTTATATCGAGCGTTGACTGTATATATATATATATATAGTCTTGCCCATATGTCCCGGTTTGACCGGGACAGTCCCGATATTTTGCTCTTGTCCCGGTGTCCTGCCCAATTTATCAATGTCTGTATGATGTAAAAAGTAATGAATTTATGTTTTTAATAATCTTTTATGAATTGGTTACTTTTTTACAATCAACATTTTTGACTACCGCGCACAGTGTATTTATCACAGTGTCAAAGAAGTATTCTAACTGTAACCTGTGAGCAAATGCTGGAACTACTTGCACAGCCCCTCAACTATTTGGCTAGGAAAGTCTATTGAGGCCACAGTCGGGGGAAAAAGTACTGAAAGAATCAGTTGACAGTTGTGGATGCAGACAACGCAGTTTGACATTTGAGATTTTAGTGCGTATTTTGTTGGAAACTATGTTTGTCTTCCTGGCACCATTTATATGTAAGGAATTATCTAAAATGCCGAAGAGAATCTGTAAGTTTAGAGACAGTCTTAGAAGTGAATTTCCATTCAACATGGTGGTCAGATACTACCAGCCACAAAAAAACAAAACAAAAATTCTTTTATTTTTAAAAGGTGGGTTAAACTAACAATTTAGGGTTCCAGATTCTCCACTCCCTGCAAGGCTTAAAGCTCACCATTTTGCTTCTAATTAAGAAAAAATTTTACAGGGGAGGGCCCCGAACTCCCCTCTAATGGGGTATTCCATACCCCTGGTATGCCCATCCCATATTAATGTGTCCCGGTTTCACTCACCAAAAATATGGCAAGCCTATATATATATATATATATATATATACCCTTGCTCATCCTTTCAGACCTCATACACCAGTAAAATAAACATGATACAGTCTTACACATTAAGTACTGTAGTATTACATATACATTCTGACTTTTTAAAACTCGCAAAAATTACAACATGGGCTCTGCAGACAAATGTTAGAGCTTCTTTTTTTTTTTGTGTATCAAATTAATACAGTTTCTGCTACTGGGATTATGTGTATTTACTTCATTTACGGTTATGATTGATATTGAAATAAACATCACAATCTACTTTGAGGTTGTTCAGCTGATGGTGGGAAGAAAAATTGAATAAAACAATTGTTTAAATAATAGTTTAGCACTATAATTAATAAATAGTACATTACGGAAATAGAACACAGCAATCATTATACATATGAATACAAAAAAATCAATAAATGAACATTTTCCATTAGAAAGTCATGATTTAATAAATCTCAACAAAAAATCTTAAAAATCATTCTTAAACAACGTTCTTTCTCTATTTTAAGACGAAAGTAAGATAGATGTCTAACATTTAGGCAGATGAACAAGAAATCGTTCTGAAAGCCCATGCAATTATGTCATTCAAATAGGCTTCTTTTTAAAAAAATTTAGTGAGAATTAAAATGATTTCTTACCAACAAGATTTGAAATATTGTCTATTGAATCATTCATACTGAATCATCTATTCCTTTAGTTTAGCGATACCTATGACTTAACCTTCCTTAAACATTTAAGGAAATGTATGATGCAGAGAGCTTAACTTTAAGAAGGTACAAGGCAAAATGAATGATCGATAACAAGTCAAACATTCATAACATCTTTTTAAAGAGCAGAGGAAAGAGCGATTTTTTCAGGAAGGCTATTTCGAAAAATATTCATGCAAGAAATAACATTAAATTCCTTCTCAAAATTCCTAGTATACCACGTTATCGAATAGATAAGCAGTGCAATCAAAGATAAACTAGCCGTAACTGCTATAAAATAGAAATATACATAAACACTAAAGTATTATAATTTGGTTAAAGTTTAGTTTGTTTGAACAATCACTAAAAATTTAAATAAGAGATAGCAACAAGATAAAATATTTTCATAAATAAAAATTCAGGAATTTTATTTTACCATTCAGTGACACTGATGATACACTCATTTTGACTCGATTGAAAAGCTTAAAAGCTCTTAAGAAATGCATTTTAAAATAATAAATTAATCAAAGAAAACTATAAGGAAATTTTGAGGAAGTCACACAAATCATCAAAACTTCAAGTTCAAGATGCTCCCAATTTCTTCATTTCATATCATTTCACTTTGGTTATTCTTTCGGCATTTAAAACCTTAAAGAGTAAAATTGTGGAGTCAACCTATTCTGCTGCTCTATTTGAAATATAAAAGAGATGGTTTGCGTGCAGGTTTGATTGTTGGTATATTCGAATGTTCATTATACAAATAAAAAATCATTTCATTTTCTAAAATTTGGCTTCATTCTAAAGCTGATGAAAAATTACATCAGATCCTACGTTCTATCTGTCACGAAATGCCGTGTCATAAGCATCGAGGAGTAATACCTACTCGATGGTCATAAGATGCTTTTTGGTTTGCATTGGAAAGTTCAACTCGTTATGAAATACCTCCAGCAAAATGCAAGTCTTGTTAAAGATGCTTCAAATTCTCTATTTTGCACTGCTGCTGTTTATGATTGTATGTGTGTATGTTTATAATCGAGCTTGGTAAATGACATCGTTTATATTGACAACTCAATTATAACGTAAAGAGATTCTAGTCCCTTCATTCTCATATAAATAAATGATTGTCGTCTGTGACAAACTTGAGTATCCCAGACCGGCTTCCCCCGATGGTATAACAGCTTCCATTTGTAAATATATATATATATATATGCTTTTTGATCGACTTTTGAGATCAATCCATTCCTCACCGGAAACTTATTTATTTTTACGTACTAGATGATAGTACTAAACTATTTAGTGCATTTCGAGATATTTTTTTAAAATAATTCTATAGGAAAAAATACTTGGATATAATATATATATCTAGGTATATTAGGAGCCTTTCTCCTGAAAATTATACGGTCATTAATAGGTTAAAAGAAAATGAATTCAAATGAAGAACCTTCTTTCCCTTCGTGAACCCGCATATATTAGCAGGGTTCTGTTTTGAGACTGTTCATTGGTCGCCGGTATCTATGCATAACACTGCAGCTAGCGAATACGCAAATCGAGCTGTCAAGATCATTATATTGCAAGAAAAATTGATTAAAATCTAGACAATCTTCACCATTTTAAGGGGTATTTAGGAAAAGTGAGCTAATTTCATCGTATTACAGGAAACATTGGTCAATTTCAAGACAATCTTCATCATTTCAGAGGGTTTCTTCGGAAGAAGTGAGCTAATTTCAGTTTTACAGGAAAAAAATGGTCAAATTCTAGACAATGTTCACCATTTCAGAGGGGGTTTATACCCCCCCCCCCCTTATCTACTTCAGTGGCTTAAGCCGCCTTGCGCAGTGGTACAGTTCAGGTAATGTGTAGGTCCTGATATTCACAGTAGCATGAAAAAACGAGAGCGAAAACGAAACTGACAAACTTTTCGCGTTTTATATTCATTAATTCCCTGTCTCATAGCATTACAAATAATCATTTTGCTTAACTCATTAAAAATCCCATGGATATACGCCTGAGGTTCCCATCTTGTAATGAGAGAAATCTAAATTTCAGGCAAATTCATTAAGAGTGTTGCCGTTTGGAAATAAAGTTTTTACCCTCCAATACAAGCAAAAATACTCTCCAATAACCGGCTGCCTTGTTTACTTCTTCGTCTGGCAGTACCATCTAGATAACAAGAATTTAACTACGCAGAGGATTATTAACCCGAATAATTCTAAGTTGTCACTTGTATAGTCTGAATTTACAAACGAGAAACGATCGTCTCGTATTTATTTCGTAAAGTTTCTTTCAAGAACTTAAAGTTTACATGATGAAATAAATGACTTACTTAGACCCTCCAAGATTATTAATAAGGGAATAAATAAAAAAATACTGCCTTTAAAGCGGATTTTACTGGAAAAAAACTGAGCTACTTTTCAAATGATTGTGAGCTTCATTGACTTGTAAAAAAGTTAATTCATACCTCAAACAACATCAATGACACTTTATTATTTACCATGTATTTTTGCCATGCTTTGGTATAGCGGCTGGGAACAGCAAAAATCCTAGAAGGAAATGAATAAACAAGGCAAAGTAAAGTGCCTTATTGAAAGCAAATTGTAACGGGATTCGCATGATATTCACGAGCAAACATTTATTTTTCGACTCATAATAAACCTTTTGTCTAGTCTTCCTTAACTTTACAATTCCGACTAACTGGCTAAGGGGGAAATGAGCTGCCAGAACTTTTCCTGCTGTTTTCGACCAATCGGCTAAGGATGTAGTGCGCCGATGGCTGTTTAATCGGTTGTGTCGAGAGTTCTTAAAAACGAATGTTCAGTCTTTTCGAAATGACTTAATTGCTTGCTATCGACTTCACCTATTTGCGGGGCCAAGTGCTTGAAGAACGTTTCTATTTACAATATCATCGTGTAATTTACATTTCTTGTAGCATTTGATCATTCATCACTCAAGTGATTATTACAGGTTAATTTTCACGGATCCCAACTGTTATAGATATGCTTGAAAAAACAAACGAAATGCATATGGGCGGGGGGCGGAGCAAACAGTCAGACCTTGCTTTCTTCTTCGGATACAAATTTTTAGGAAACACAAAAGACTAATAACTTAAAAGATAACTTATTTTTGACCCTAATTAGCCTAACCCGCAGAGCCTGACACCCTGATTACAGCCACTATACTACAGCCTTGATCTGGATTCACAACGTCACGGACGGACGGAAAACTGCAGAAAAGACGTAGTGTCACCCCGTTGCCATAGTTACCAAACAGGAATGTCAGTTGTCTGTCGATATTAAATGGATTTGATTTTGTCCGTCACAGACGAATGGCTTGGTCAATCTTAAGCAAGAAGAGAAGGCTTCGTCCAGAAAGTATGACATGTTTTGCACGCTGTGCTTATTTAGAATCGCTGCACAACCAGGCGGACTAGAGAGCATGAAAGTAACCCGAAAACTTTAAAAAAAAAAACAATGCTACAGTTTTTTTAACTGTTTGTGATATGTGAATAGTTATTGCTGTACGCCGTTGCATCATAAAGTAACAGTATTAAGGTACAAACACTTCACACGTGATCGAATGATGTTGTCTATATCTACGGATCCCAAGCGTTATAGCAATTTGTTTCAGAAAAAGCGAATTACTCACCCGAGAAAAAATACCAATAGTAATTATTATTATTTCAAAAAAACAAGGAAAAGTACCTAGAAATAAAAAATGAGATTAGTAAAAAATCAATTCAAATGTACTAAATATGCTGTTATTCATTTTATTATACAGTGAAACCTGTGTAAGTTGACCACTTGCGGTGCAGCACTTTAGTGGTCAACTTATAGAGGGCGCGAAGGGCTTATTCCCTTCCTGATAAAAGTAGTCAACTTAGACAGGTGGTAAACTTTACAGGTTTCACTGTACTTGTTTCCCTTTGATATTCTTGTTTTTGCCTGTGTGGAATTAATTTTTCTATCAGTGCCTTGCTACACCAATTGGTTTATGAAAATAAGACTCACAGCAGAAGTTAAGATTTTCGCCTTTGTCTTTCACTTATTTATTTAGACAAGATTGGATTATTTCACTCTTTGTTTATTTATTTTTCTTATTTTGAGAATTTGTGATCTTTAAACATTTTTTAAAATTTTTTATATATCTGTTTTGTTTTTCTTTCCTCCTTTAGTCTTCTATCATGAGAAAGTGGACCTTTTCCCCGTTATGCCTCGGAAAAGAAATTATCTTTCTTCAAAATGACTTTGGAAAATCCTTTCTGTGGTATCACAATTTTTCCGTTCTCGCATTTCGTTTGTTTTAGCAAGCGTGCATATCTATAACTGTTGGGATCCGTGAAAACAAATCTGTAATAAGCACTTGAGTGATGAATGATCAAATGCTACAAGAAATGTAAATTACACGATGATATTGTAAAAGGGATCGTAGTTCAAGGCCCTTGGCCCCGCAAATAGGCGAAGTCGATAGCAAGCAAATAAGTCATTTCGGAAAGGCTAAATATTCATTTTTAAAAACAACTAACGATGCGACCGATTGGACATCCGTCGATCCATAGCCGATTGGTCGAAAGAAGCAGGCAAAGCTCCGGCAGCTCATTTCCCTTTAGCTAATTAGTTGGAATTATAAATTTCGAGAAGAGAATACAAAATGTTTTGGAGTCAAAAAACAAGTTTTGCTCGTTATTATCATGTGAATTCTGTTACAGTTTTCCGTACGATAAAACACTTTGCTTCACGTCATTTATTCCTTTCCCTCTGGAATTTTCGCGGATCCCAACTGTTACGGAAAAGGATAGTAAAAAAAATTAGTAAATAATATTGACGTTGTTTTAGGTAGTAATTAAATTTTTACTATTGATTCAGTGCAGCTCACAATCATATGAAAGTAGCTCGCTTTTTTCCAGTAAAATTCGTCTTCAACTCGGTATTTTTTTATTTATTCTCTGACTAATGATCTAGGAGAGTCTATTGCAAAATTAAAAAACTAGTAGCAACAATAAATAAATATATACAAATCGCTAAAACATATTTCTGTAAAATTTATAAACAGAAGTTAAAATATTTTTTTCTCATAAAATATCGCTCTATTGAATAATTGAAACTTTTACTTTTAATTGATTTTTGAAAGTATAATACCTATATAAATTTTCTAAATAAATAACAATATAGTACATGCCCAAATATATTTAGAATGCTACACTTACATGCATTCGACCTACATCGAAGTTAGCAACTCCTTTAACAATGCATATACTAGTAACGAGTTGCAAAATATAAGAGATCCAAGAAGCCAAAAATAAAATTTTGCGATTGTCGAAGTATGGCTGGGACTCTTATTAAATTATGCAAATTTTTCACGCGAAAAATGATATTTCTTTTGGGGAAAAAAAAGAAGAAGAAGAAAACTAGAGAATAGCAAGACTTTTAACCCTTTAACTGATAAATGAGAAAACGCGTAGGTAAATATTTTTGGATTGTAAAATACTTGGGGTACGAAGAAACTGCATAGTACGAAGCAGGAAAAATAGTGAGTATTCCTATAGAATGGTGGGGCTAAAAAAAGGGGGCAAAAAATACCCTCACGCCGCAGCACATTTCTCATTTTCGAGATTCTTCGTCCAGATTTGCAGTACCAGCTAGTAAAGTAAAATCAAACTTAAAGTTCCATATTTCCTACTCATCATTTCCCCCATCTTATTTTGTACAGATATGACCTTCCCGTATTTTAAGTTTAAAGCCCTTGTCTCATGAACTAAATTTATATGATCAAATGAATTATTTATACTGTGATACATTATTAGCATTATATTTAAAAATAAAACCTCTTCAGAATGGATTTAAGAGAAAACATCAAACTGTTCTTTATGAAGCTGCATCAGTGGCGTAGCTAGACTCGGATTTGGGGGGTGGGGGGTGCTTCGGGAGAAATGAGTTAATTTCATTGCTTTACAGGAAAAATTGGTTGAATTCTAGACAATATTCACTATTTCAGAGGGGTTTCTTCGTGAGACATTACACATTATTACCTTGCATTACTTACCCTGGTTTACTAAAAAATTGGGATTTGCGAAAATGATAATGGAGAAAGAAGCAATAAGGCAAAAAATCATGTCTTATGGAAAACAAACTGTGCCAGAACTGACCCGATCCTCTTCACCAAATGCCAATTATTATTTATATTTACAATTCGAGTAACAAATCTCAATTTACTATTGAAGTTTATTTTCTACAATGTAACTTTAATAGTTGTGAATTATACATCAAAGATATTTTAAAATGGTTTCTTCTCAAATTTCTACTGATTAATTATTACTAAAATTTTAAAATACAAAAAAGGATTTTACCGGTCAAAATTACAACAAGAATAATCACAAAAGGAATAAATAAATCGGTAAAACTATTCCAATTTCTAAATAAGCAAGCATGGTGTAAAGACAAGAAAAAATGTGGAACGCTTCACGATTTTGCGTGTCATCCTTGCGCAGGGGCCATGCTAATCTTCTCTGTATCGTTCCAATTTTAGTATATGTACTGATCTTCCAATTTTAGTATATGTATGAGTATATATCTATAAAGATAGGAACGTTAATATATAGCATGTAAATACACAGAAGTTTAAAAACTGGTAGTTAAAATTTGCTTGTCGGTTTTTAAAAGTGCGTTTCAAGGATTGATTTATTTATTTCTAATTGTATAAATGTTTCATGCCGTTTATGCTTTAGAAAATTATGAATTCTGTGACACTGTTGGTTATGAAGATTTCAACAACTTTAGTTTACTTGGCATGCTGCTGAATTTTAAATTATCTATTTAATTTTGGTTCAATGAAAGAGCTAAAATACAATGCATTTATTATTCTTCTTCATCCACTTTTTTCCAAAATGTATTCTGTCTATGATGCTAGTTGAAAAAGAATCACTATTTCCCAGTTTATAGACAATTTTACTATTGAAAAATATTATTTTTTTTACCCTCCAGTTTATGTGTGAAAATCCCCCTACAATACCTGCAGACTGTTTTATGTTTCGTCTTGCAGTGACATCTAGTGAAGAGGAATGGAACTAAGTCGACGGATTATTGAGGCTATTAATTTTAAATTAACTTTTAAAGTTTGATTTTGAAAACCATCTTCCCGTATTAAAATTTTAAAGCCAGTTTCTTATGAATTTAAGTTTACATCGTTAAACGGATTACTTAGACTTTCCTAGATCATTAATAATAGAAAAAATTTGAAAAAATCAAAAGAAGAATGAAGAACCGCCATCAAGACGGATTTAAAGGAGAAACTGAACAACCTTTCATATAATTGTGTGCACTGTATTGAATTAATAGTAAAATTTAATTTAATCTTTAAACAACCATCAATGACATGTTATAACCAGTACCCTACATTTATATGTTTATGTTCAAGGTCATATACATAATATCTGTTCAAGGTTTATGTCAATATATATATATATATATGTATATATATATATATGAGTGCTTGAAAATGGCTCTTAGATATTATACAGTAAAACCTCTCAATAAGGGACACTAAGAGGACTTTTAATTTTGTCCCCTAAATAGAGGTGTTCCTTCCTCAGAGGCACATAAATTGATGCATACACATATAGTGTATTAAATAAGTTTAACTTTTTAATAATAAACATGTATTTCCATTTAGAGGCTTAAATGCTAAAAATGGTTCATGCATACAATTACAACATATGAGTTGGAATTACTGAAATTTAAAATTTCTTCATTGAAAAACTAAAATTTTAGCATAAATGTCGTATTGGCAAAGTTTCGGAACTTATAGAAATTCATTTCAAGTAATCTGTTTGATGAGTTTGTTTCAAAGTACGTAATTTGGGAAATACAGTATAAATTCCGTTTAGTGTACTTTTTCCAATTCTTGCATAAAAAACTTGTTGGTAGCTGGGTACTAACTGTCTGTCCTTGCTGATCACACATTTATTCCATACTGCAAAAGAGGGAAAAACCTTTACAAGTAAATTTTGTAAAAGGAACTTTAAAATACTCTCGTTTCTTTGTTCATGCTTCTAGGACTCATGACAACGTTCAGAAGTTGATTTTTAGAAGGAAAAAAAAAAAGAGCTTCATCTTCCAATACATTTTCTCATCTATATAACTTGAAATTTGGAAATTTTTCTCTAAGAATGTCCCTTAAAGAGAGTGCCCCTTATTCAGAGGTAAATACATTGCAGTCCCTATTCAAAGGGACTGGGACCAGAAAAAGTGTCCCTTAAAAGAGGTACCACTGTATATATACAGAAGAATTGCTTATTTAAATATGCAAGATGTGTTAGCTACCATGCTTTTGCTATAACGGTTGGTATCCGCGAAAACTTTAGAAATAAACGGATAAATAAAGCAAAAACAAAGTGCTTTCTCGAAAGCAAATTATAACAGAATTCAAGTGTTCCTCACCAAGCAATTAACAACTCTCGCGCTAGCTATCTAAATGCTAACTCATTTTTTGACTCATAAACCCCGTGTCTTTTCGTCCAGAACTCGGAAATAAGTTGGAGTCTTAGCTGCCGAGTGGGTACAGAGATGCCTGAAATAAAGACGGTCTTTAACAATGATTTCACCTTTGTTGGCTTCGACTCTGCCCATTTGTCGCGTCAAGTGCTTAAAGTTCGATGCCATTTACAATATCATCGGCTAATTTACATTTGTTTGTAGCATTTAATCAATCATCACACCATTGATTATTAGAGAGGCATTTTTAAAGATTCCAACCGTTTTGCACATGCATAAAAAATACAAACGAAGTGCACATGCGCTGAGACAGAAATAAAAATTAATTAAAAAGGAAAAAAAATTAATGAGTAAGAAATGGTGGATGTACGACTTGGATCACACCAGATGGCGCCACCTTCCCTTTTAGACCCATGGGCGAAGGGAAGGGAAAATCTCCACCCACCAGTACCTCTGGAACTTCAGGGTCTGTGGATTTTACATGCACGTATCCCCAATAAACATGGTAGGTCTTCAGCAGCCCGGGTACCGAACTCGAGATCCCCCGATCCAAAGCTCGACATCCTGACCGCTAAGCTACAACAGCCACAATCAGAATTATAGTATTTTCGACATACGAGATTTTAAAACAAGGTTTTTATTTAAGACACACTCGGTCACACTGCACAATCTAGGCTGCAGTTGACCAGAAAAATCACAATAGTAGAAATGCTAAGGAATGAAATGTGGTCTCATTTCAACAATTTAATATTCAGTATGCAAGAAAGTCGAAAAAAATTAAACTTTCAGTCAAAACCAAAAAAAAAAAAGGAAGAAGAGGAGGCGGAGGAAACAACTCAAAAGTTTTGACTAAACAAAAAAGAGAAATGGAGTTTAATCTTTTTCCTATGGCTCCGCTCTAGTTTCGAGTAAATTGTATATTGCTTCACCACATTTGCAGCAATATACAATACAGGGTATAAGAAAACTTTTTCACGGCAAAAACTCAACCCTGTTTTTTTTTATTTACTTCTAATTTATTTCATAAAAGCTAAAATTATAAATTTTTATTGTATGTAGGTGTTGCAAATACCAATTTACCTTATTCAACTTTTATCATTTCATTTTTTATCAGCCATATTTTGAAGTTTTCGGTGAAAAATCAAACGAAAAACCCAGCGGTCGATCTGGAGGAAATTCAGGTCCGCCTTCGGTCCAATCAAACTTTTAATTAATCAAAACGGACCATTTATAAAATTCCAACCAATAAAATGACACACTGGCGTAGATAAGGGGGTTGTTTTGGGGATAACCCCCCCCCCCCCCTGAAATGGTGAAGATTGTTTAGAATGTAACCAGTTTTTCTTGTAAAACCATTAAATTAGCTCACTTCTGCCGAAGAAACCTCCCCTGAAATCCGGGTCTAGCTACGCCCCTGAAATGACACTTCACAATTCCGAGATACCAAATTGTAATTTTATAGAATTATATATTAACTAAGCAGCAAAAATAAGAAAAAGTTTTTATCACTATATGTTTAAACTTGAATTCTCACAAAATATTTTATTTTTTATAAAGATGTTTTTAAAATTGACAAAAAAATGCTGGATTGACCGCTAAAACCATTGTACATTAGGGACCGTTCATAAATGGTGTCACGCTTTTTTCTGATATATTTGACCTCCCTCCCCCCCTTTGTCAAAAAATGTCCCACTTCAACAGACCCCCCTCCCCCTCTGTCACATGTCAGGCTATCTTGTATAAGCCTGATGTCACACTTCTTGTTACCCCCTCCCCTCGTTACAATTTCCCACACCCCCCTCAAAGCATGACATCATTTATGAATGATCCCTTACTGAGAATGCAGATTATAATAGCCAGATTAAAAAGAATTGATTGTGTATATTAACTGAATCTTTGTTGATTAAAAATCACAGGAAAGTGTTATAAATATATTAGTGATAAAACAAATAGTCATTTGGCTGAATATTGAATTTTCAACCAAATCCAAGGCTGAATTTTCAGAAACTAAACAATAAACATAATTTTGTCTAAAATCAAAACATAGACTGCACTCTAAGCCCAATTCTGTCAATGATTTAAATTACAATTTTATGAATTTAGAAACGTTTTTGTTGGTCCAATTCAAATTACTTTGAAAACATTAGTTTGCACTTATACTAAAAAAATATTTCATCTGTATTTATCTAAAAAAACTAGCAAGAAAATAGTTGTAGCAAAACTTCCTAGTAAAGATCAGTTTTATGTATACTTTTCAAGCTGCAATCTTCTTCAACTAGCATCATTATTTTAGAAAGCTCCTTAAATAAGAAAACATCATTCAAAATAAACAAAAATAAAATAAAACGGCAACAGTAAAATAATTTTAGAATCCCATTTTAATAGGAATACAATGATCAACATAAATAATTACCAACATGATCATCGGAGATTTGGAGCAATTAAGAAAAATGAAAAAAATTTCCTGATTTTCGATATTTCTTGCAAGTTTCTGAATTTAAGGTACCTAAATTGTGGCATTAAAACCCGAAAAAAAAAAAAAAAAAACAATTCTGGTGTGTATAACCAAACCACAATCACCCCTGTCAGAAGTATTTTCTATACTTTCACCCAGGGTTGGAAAAAACCCGGGTTTTTATCAAAAAAAAAGCACAGCCCAGTGGGTTTTTTCGGATTTTATTGGGTTTTTTCAGGCTTTTGCTGGGTTTTTTCAAAAATTTTAGGTATTCTTAACTTTTGTTTGTAAGAGGTTGCCTACACATAATGGTATTAATTAAAGGGAAATACAAAAATTACCTATTTCTTTTAATAGCATTTTATGTTTTAATAAAAAAGAATTTTGAAGAGATAGAGTAATTGTCTTTTAAATATTAATTTTTCTATTTTGTCCTTTACAACTATGAATTAACTTTTTAAAAGTCAATTACTTAGCTCCTTGTTTATTCTATTTTTAGTGTTCAATAAAATATCATCAAAGGGTTTAAGAAACAAGTTATTTTTAAGTCTACTTAATTAAAATTATTCTATGTTTAAAAGAGTTTAAGCTAATTACTTTCAAAATTACTGCAATCTCTAACATACAGTGATGCCGCGGACGCACTATAAAGTGTCAAATACGCAAAAATCGGCGGTGAAAACTCGGAAAAAAAAAAAAATTACGCATCCCCCGGGACACATAATTTTTATCAATTTTCATCGCAGAAAAAAAAAATCAAGTCAAATCTATAAAAAATCAATAGGCAAAAATATTTTCGCACGTCCTTGACCAGCATTTTTCTTTCAGCTTTTTTAAAATATGGGGCAAGTTTTTCTATCTAATAAAAAGAAAAAAGAAAACATACAAAAACAAGTCCATTAGAAGTAATATGTTCTATTTAATTTAGAATTTTGTATAGTATTGAATGAAATTTTATGTTCCAGATTTATTTCTTTAAAATTGATAAATATGCTCACTGGCTAATATTTTGAATTAGTTGTTAATAATACTTAGGCATAGAGATGTATGGGTTTTTCTTCTTCTCTTATTCAGCCCAAGGGGCATAAGTCTGCTGCCACTTTTGAGTTTCTCTTAAAACATATCTATCATTTTGAGTGAGATTCTGATTTTTTTTTCCCTTTCTTTTAGGGGAGGAGGTGTTGGGAGGCATTTGTTTCTATACTTTTCTAAATAGAGAAATATTTTGTGAGAAAATTTTTTTATTTTGATTATGTAGAACAACTTAATACCCATCCAACATTTTCGAGTTTCCATCCATGATAAAAAAATATTTGGTTTAAGTCAGTATATTTTTTTCTGTTTACATAACTGGAGTTCAATTTTGAGCATGAAGTTTGAAAAAACCCATCTGCAGGTTTTTTTTAAGTGGGTTTTTATTTTTGAGCCAACCCTCAAAATTTTATACCCATGACATATAAGGTATATATTATGAAAGTATGTTATTATGTTTGGTCTAAATCGGTATTTTTATTTGTTTGCATAAGTGAAGTTCAATTTTAATCAAACATTTTGAAAAACCCCACCTTTAGGTTTTTTTCAAGTGGGCTTTTATTTTTTAGCCAATTCTCAAAATTTTTTAGCCATTACATATAATGTATGTATTATAAAAGTATGTGTTATGTTGGTCAAAATCAGTATTTTTATTTATTTACATAAGTAGAGTTAAATTTTGAGCAAGAATTTTGAAAAACCCCACCTGTGGGTTTTTTCAAGAAGGTTTTTTTTTGAGCTAAATTTCAAAATCTTATACCCATGACATATAATGTATGTATTATGAAAGTATGTATTACATTTGATCTCAATCAGTATTTTTATTAGTTTACTTAGGTAAAATATAATTTTAAGTGAAAAAAATCGAACCAACCCTGCTTTCACCATTAGGTACATCAGGGATTGGGACTATGTGACATTTTCGAGTTTAAGAACCTTCAACATTACAATTAAATTTTAACCGAAAATAATCTTGAGGCACCGTCTCCAAATCTTACAGTTCAGTCATTCAGGGTAACTTTGAACCATGGGAGTAAACTTTGAATGCCATCAAATATTTTTTAGCATATTTGTCACAATTTAAAAATTAAGAGTAAAAAATAGATTTTATAACCTATTTAGCCGAGTGCAGCACTAGACCTTCCAGTTTCCTTGTTTTACTCAAATATACTAAATGCTATAACATGTGACAAAAATTTTCATGTTAAAAAAAAGCATTAAAATGCAGACATGTGTTTCGGGATTGCTTGGAATCTCTTTTTCAATGCGATAGTGGAGCTTCAGAAGCTCCACTGCATTTTTCATTTGTGCTTTCTTAACGTGAAAATTTTTATTAGTTTATTTGCACAAAGTTGATTTGTTTATTTTGATATAACATGGTTCAAAGTTACCCTGAATGACTATGTATGCTATAAGTATTTCTTACAATTATATCTTTCTCACGTAATAATCAACAACTTTAAAATATGGTGAAGATATTTTGTTTTGTTTTTGCGGTATGGGTATGGCGGAGCAGAACTTGTAAATCAGTAGGGTAGTGTAAGGGGAACAACTCTCCTCCTGCTTTTTAATTCAATTCCTACTATTGGATCACACTCTCAAAATCTTGTTCAAATTTTCAATCAATAATAAAATGCTTTTTATTCATCCACTCAAATTTAAATGCATTTTTAAAAACTTTTAATGGACGACAGTTGATGTTAATAGCTTTTCAAACATTAATTCATTAATTAACACGTTGACTGCCAATTAACTCGTAGTAGGTGAACTTGTTGAGAGACCAAATTACAAGTTATCTCACTGTTGCCGCCTTTTTTTCATTTTTCAATACATTTATAGAAAGTAATTTTTTACTTAATAAAATATTTTGTGCAATATGTTGTAATTAAATTAAACTAGTGTCTGGAGATCCATAAACTACAAACTGCGATGGCAGTCAACGTGTTAAATTTAAATGTTATTAATTTTAGTTTTATATGTATTCCAATAGAAGCCATAGGTCACTATTTTTAAAGCATTAGCATCTGAAATTTGATTCTGTCGTTGAGTTAATTGAAGAACTAGACTGCTCGAAACTCACTGGTAAGCCCAGCAGCAGAATTTTCTGTATCGACCTGCAGTACAAGTTTTAGAAATCAAAATTTATCTGCAGCATCAAATGATGTGGAACCAAATTTACAATAGTAAAAAATAGCAAACTATGCATTTTAAAATAGTTGACATGTAACAATAATACAGGCAGATAATAAATGACCAAGTAATCTGGGTGATTGATATCTTTAAGTTTGTGAAAGAAAGGGAATCTTTCATTTTTACAATTAGAAGAAAAGTGTGATTATTTACCCTGGGGAGGAAAAAAATATGATCATTTAAAAACTGGAAAACTTTTTTTTCCCAGTTGCATTAAAAAAAAGTAAGGCTAATTAATCTGCAAGCTTCAAGATACATCTGCAGTGCTCTCTGCCGTGATGTGTGATTTCTACTACTGGGCTGGTAAGGTTCCTTCCAATTACGCATTACAAGTGATGGATAGAATGAGGAATTCTAGTTTACCATCAGCTTCATAAATAAGAATAAAAAAAATAAAAGGTAACTGAAATAAAAATTTTGTTTGTTGACCTAAATAGGAATCAACCTATTTTTAAGAAAAGTTACTTGTTAAATTTCAACCCAAGTGTCCTCCTACTTTTCATGTTTGCATCAGTAAGGTTCTTCTCCCCCCCCCCCCCCCACCCGGGGACTACACCACTGTAGTAAATCCTAAGATCATAGTATTTCTACATCAATTGGCTACAAAAATATGCCCAATTAGTATGATTGTAGCTATAGTAGTTTAAGGGCCATTAGATTTGTATGATACAAAGTAATATTAGAAGCAATTTTTTAACATCTCAATTCACACACAAGTAAGATACAATAAATACAGAACAATAACTAAGGGATCATTCATAAATGATGTCATGCTTCGAGGGGGGAGGAAGGGTTCAGGAAATTGTGACAAACTGTGACAAGGGGAGGGGAAGGAGTAACAAGAAGTGTGACATCATGGTTATGCAACATAGCGTGACATGTGACAAAGTAGGAGGGGGTACGTTGAAATGTGACATTCTGTGACAAAGGGAGGAGGGGGCTCAAATATGTATGAAATATATGGGAAAAAAGCGCGACATCGTTTAACCGCCCCTAACAAGTTCTGAGTGGACTTTTGCCGAACTGCAAATCTACTGCGTCAATAGTGAACAAGAAGTTCCGTCTAGAACTATACGAGCCTACTTTCCCGTATACACCAAATTCAAATTTATAATCTAGCTATCTCTTTCCCTCTCTTTCTTATTTATCTTTAGTTCTAATTATTGAAAATATACCTTTTTCAACGGATAATACATATTCATTCACTCACTCATTCATTCTTTCATTTATTCAGCCATGCATTTATTCATTCATTCGTTACCTCATTCAAGTGTTTATTCATTCATTTACGCATTCATGTATTTATTCACTCATTTATTTATATTTTCATTTATTCAATAATTTATTCATTTATTCTTTTCCTCATTCATTTATTCATTGATTTATTCTTTCACTCTTTCATTTATTCATTCATTCATTATTTCACTCATTGAGTCACTGAGAAATATCCTTGAAAATCCCGATAAAAAAATTTCATAGCAAAATAGGCTCGTAAGTTCTGGATAAACTTTCTATTTCTACATGTTCTACGTTATAAGAGCTTTCCGATAAAGTTTGTTCCAATCAAATCGGTCCGTTAGATCAGGATTTATATAGGGTTGAAATTTCCCCGTAAGCTCTGTGTTAATTTTTCGAACTGTTCAAAAATGAACAAAAACTGTTCAAATCAATATTTCACGCCGAGAACTAATTTCAATAAGCTTGCAATAGGAACTTGGCTCTTGTGCCCAGAGTTTACAGAATTTGCTTCAATTTTGTCCATAGGCGCTAATGTTAAAATTCTTTGAACTGTTCAAAATTGAACAAAAAATTGTTCAAATCAAAAAGTAAAATATAGAAATGAGATGTCCTCGCCGAGATCTTTCGAATGCAAAAAGAATTTTTCCAATCGGACAATTCGTTCAAAAGTTATTAGGGGGGGGGGGGGGGACAGACCGACAGACACACTTTTTCCCCATCCCAATACCCTACTTTCAAATTTTTTATTTTTCAATCTTTATTTAATTACTTCAACTTATTTTTGACTTTTCTTGATTTTTAACGATATTTTCACGATACATTAAGCCTTCTTTCATGCTTTATTATTATTATTATTTTTTACTTTTACGGTAGGCTAAAAAAGGTTCCCCATCTTGATACGTGCCATCAAAAAATTGAACATGAAAATATGAGTCATTAATTAAATATAAAAAACCCTTCAACGTATAAAGATAAATAAACACATTTCTTTTCATAATTTTTGATCAAGACCAAATAGTGGGCTAGGTATTTGGCACAATATTCATTGCATCGCTAATGCATACATAATAAAGCATAACACAAGAGAGAAAAACACATATGTATCAGGGTTCGAAAAAGCTTTAAAATTTTATGTGTCCTGCCAGGCATATTTGTCTAAAAAATACATGCCCAAACAAAATGTTTACACCCTCAGAAGCTGTTTTATTGCATATTAATAAAAGCATTTGAATTTGTCAGACAAAAAATCAAATAGCTTTATATTCGAATCCAGAATCATTTTAAGGTTAATCTAAATCATTGAAAAATTATACTACAAATAAATATTACATAATAAGTTGTTACAACTGAAAATTTGCAAAATTTTAAATTGTATTACCAATTTTATTGTCGACGTGCATGTCCATCAACATGTCAACTTTCAGCTCCGGTAAGGATGTTGTGGTTTTTCAATAAAATACGAAATAACAAAGTTTTAGAAAGATAAATTAAAAAATTACATGCCCTACCGGGCATGTAAGACAGAAAACTCGTGCGCATGCCCGATCGGAATTTTTACACGCCCCAGGCATGTTGGGCAATCTAATTTTCAAGCCCTTGATATATATAAATTTAATTTTTCTTGCAGAAAAATCCATTTTGATCAGTGGATTTCTGGATTTGAGGTTAATGATAACTCAAAGAAAGCACTATACACACACATCAATTTATTTCATGTTATTGAGCAAGTACAAATAAGTAACCTGCTTAAAAACCATATACATTAACTAAGTCATTGACAACATGATAAATTGCACAATTTGATCCATTGTCACTAATAACTGAACTAGACGTACAACCTTGTTCCGTTTCAATGTATTTTAACGGTTTGCCACCTTGTTCAAGGCTCCACAACCGAGTAACATTATCTTGTCCATTGGCACATAAAACATTGAAGTTTTCACTAAAACTAAACGATGGTTTACTACCATAATGACCTTTATATTCCGCTACACACTTTAAATCCATTCTAAAATCAACTCTTTTTATTATTCCAGCAAAATCTCCGTAGATGATATAATTTTCCCCCCTTGACAATCCCATTTCTTGAATAGAATAGTTACTGAGTCTGACAGAAACATCTTGTGCAGGTTGAGTTCTAAGATCAGACATATTTAGTCTTCCATTGTTGAGACCACTAAACATGAGGTTTCCGGTTTTATCGAATTGAACAGTATGCGCCTGCCCTGGGACACTTACAGTTCTCGTAAGGCGGGTTGTAGAATATATATTGACAAACTTTTCTAAACCCACAGCAAAACTCAGTTTCTGGTGATTGCTAGTACAGCACCATATAGGGGACACTACATTCAATTCCAAATAGCTTATAGATGGATCAGTTCGATCAGCACAATTATGGGTATTGATGAGGTAGATCAAACCAATATTATCTGAAGTTCTATGGGCTGAAAACACTACATACCTATACCGTGAATCATAACATTCACAAAAATCAGTGATGGATTTCTTGACTAAGTATGCATGCAACAGTGGGTAACTCTTCCTATTTGGATTCATAACATCATCTTCAAATTCACCAAGATAACACATATAGGGGACATCTTTGCAACACCATTTTCCGATAATTGTTCCATTTCCACGCTTAAGGAATTGACAATCTTTGAGACATAATTCATTAATCACATTACCGGGAAACATAAACTGTCTTTTGAAGTGAATATCTTTTATCTTAGATTCTAATACATTAGTCTCAAACTTTGAGTTCATAAGTTGTCCAACACCTCTCTGGGAAATAAGTTTAACAACATTGGCAGTTTCAAAACTTGCAGGTGAATTTTCTTCCGCGCTATTATGGTGACTTTTGGCAACAAAAGATCCAGGAGAGCCATTGGGCAGTTTTCGATAATATCTACCCGTTAGAGGATCTCTATCAAATCCAGGAAGTTCTATTGGATCTTTCTTACTCATCATTCAAGTTGTAAGTGCAAAAAATCTGGAAAAGAAAATTCTTAATCACTATTGAGATAAAAGAGAACAGTTCAGAATCTGGGAAATATGCAGCTTAAACACAAAAAAGTTGCAATGACTAGTGAAGAAAGTGAAAGTTATATAATAAGATAAAATAAGCTAAAATTAAGTACAGGTGTGTAATAAAAGAATTACTGATGATGGAACAAAATATAAGTATTATAAATAAAACCAAATTTAAATAGGGGTCTGTAAAATTTGGTTATAGCACATAAATTAAAGACCTAATAAACCAGTAGTATAGTCGAGGGAGGATGCAGGGGGCACGTCCCCTGCCTTTTTATTTCATTACAAGCGTCCCCCCATATTTTTAAAATTTTAACATAAGTGTCCCCTCATTTTTTATTTCAAATACTTATCTTCGTATGCATAAGCGTCCCCCCAACTATTTTTCATGACTACATCACTGTACTAAACGTTTCTTATTTTGGGGTGTACGGTAGCAATTCTCTTTGTGGTGAACACACGCTACATCTGCAACAGCTTTCGCCGAGCTGACAAGTAATATGTGCAGTGCCCAGTGTTGAAGGGGATGACATATCCCCAGTGACGCTGACACACCCCCACTTTCTAATTTTAACTCAAATGTCTCCCCACCTTTTTAAACTTTTAACTCAAGCTTTTTTATGTTTGTATCTGTAGTAGTCCTCCCACTTTTTTCCCCAGGACTACACCCCTAGCAGCAGGGCCTGTTTGCAAGTTTTCATGATTAGAGCACTTTCAATTTTTCTTGCCCCCTTGTAATTGCTCACTTACTTATATGCAAATATCTATATATACCAGGGTTTAAGCTCAGTTCAAAAGTTCCTTAGCAAAAAAGCTAAAATGAGCAAAAATGCTTTAGCAAAACGCTAAAATGTGAAATATATTCACGCATTTTACTAGATGCCTTATTGTGTTTCAGGTTTTGAAGTTTTGCTGTATGACCTTTTTAAGGATATGAATACATAACACTTAAGAAAAATGATTGATATTTGAAAAATAATTGAAAGAGTTGAAAGAGAACATGTTTGATTTTCAAAATGGTACAAGTACTCCCTCCCCTCAATGGTGCATTGATTGGGTAGACATAATGCCGATTATGATCACATTCTTAAACTGTGTAGTAATTAAAAAATTCAGCTGATTCATTTTTCAGAGGATAATTTTTATACATAAAAAATTTATATCACTCTGTTTATTACCCACTAATATAAGAAAAACCATACAAGGAAAAACTTAGCAAATATATACAGAGATAACAATTAAAACTTGCTTATTTTTCAAATGATTTAGGCTTACAATTCAAAATTCTTCTTTCTTTCATATTAGCCCATTTTACGAAAGCTTCATGAAAGTTGAAAAAGCTTTAAGGGCCTTTAATATTAATCACCATCAAATTACTGACATATAATCTGTTTCTAACACCACTTTTAATTAAATTGAGGCAGCTGAACCAACCCTCTTTCACAATCAACAGTGTGTATGGGAATAGTTGCATGGTGGAATAGTTGCATTCTATTAATAAGAGCATTATTGGGAATTCTTCAGACATATTTGAATGCAAAAATGCAAGCAACTGCTTGAAGGTCAGGTTTTTGCATCTTCGCTGCAACATATGTTCAGAAAACATGTCTGATTCAGAAAAAAAATTTAGAGCAGCATTTTGAGACAATAAATTATACTTGGAGTTTACTCCCTCCCGACCATACTGCATCCATTTCACAGAATCCTGAGGCATATTCCTAGGCAAAAATATAGTAAAAATTTTAATTTTATCTAAATCCCTCAGTCTATCATTTATATTTTAGATAGTACAGTTTATTAAGGTTATCATAGCTATTTTTTTAAAATATGTGGATTATTAAAAGAAATAATAATTTTTCAATACTAACTACGATAAAATACAATATCTAAATGATCATTAGAATAATAAACAAACGTTTATAAATTTATTTACATGCATTTAATTGACCCGTTTTGCACACTTCAGTTTATTATATCCTGCATCAATTACGCTTTTGTTGCTGCAATATCTTGCATCATTTTTCGTTTTAATCCTGCTTGAAGTCTTTTGCTTCCTTCATCTCCTGTGGAAAAATGCAGAAAACGCTGAAATTCGGATTCGTGAATTTTTGCGTAATTGATCGAGTGGAAATTAAGAGCTTGTTTAAAAAAAATAAACAAAACTATACTGCAAGAAATTAAAGCGCAGAAACTTTTGATTTTTTAATTCAGAATAAAAGCAACTATCAGCAAATATAACATAATTGCAAAAGCGAACCCTGTACAAAAATCGAGATCGTAAAAATGAAACTACAAATTCCGATTATAATTACATTTCATGTCCTTCTTTTTAAATCATTTATGTCTAAAAATCAGCAGCATCAACGTTCCCGATTTTGTCTGGAAGTAGGCATGTCGACTTACAAGAGGGTTTCGGTTTATTTGTCTGAAACTTGGGGGTTCGACTTACATGCAAATCTACTTGCATGAAAGTATATACGGAAAGATTTCGGTAAAAATAAGAAGAAATTTTATTTGTTTACTACTTATTAATTAATCCTAAAAAATAATTGAAATGAAAAAAATACGATTCCCCTAAAGAATGCAAAAAGATTACGCAAAGAAAAAAATGCATGTGTTTCCTTGCTTGCACGTGGAAATTAGGCCTACGTAGTTTTTTCTCTTTTCTCTTCCTCATTCAGCAAAAAAGCGAAAATACCTTGTTTCATTTTCGCATTTGGGGAGGGTCTTTTCGCATTTTGCGAAAAATGCGATCGTAGCGGAAACCCTGATATATACACATACACACACATATATGCAGGTGTGTTTTTTTTGACAGAGTGAATTTTAACAAAACTGAATTGATTTTTACTTTTTTTTAAAAGAAATATTTCCCCTATTTCTTTATAACTAAAATGATTTTAAACATAATAAACATGATTGGATCAATTAAATTTTAATGCTCAATTAGAAATAAATACTACATGTTCTTTATCTATGCTATGTATATTTAATAAATGTTAATTTTTTTATTGGACACAAAAAAAATTTTCTATTGGATTTCCTTGCCGCTTATTTGATAAATAATTTTATGCAAAGTTGATTGAAATTTTGAGAAGTCTCTATAAATGGACAAATTTCTCCTGAAGCTGCTCCCTTATTTTGTTTATATTTTCCTTATTTAAAAACTTTTTTTAATTAAGAGAAATTTTCTACACCTCAAGAAAATACACTATAATGAATATTGAAATTGCAGTTGAACCCTCTTCATGGAATATCCATTAGAAGAATAGGTATCCTGCTTAATGTAATAAACTTTCAATGCACCAAACCATCGTACAGTTTCTGCAATCCCGGATAATGGAATATTCCATTCATTAGAATACTTTCTCTGGCTATTCCATTAATCAGGCTCGATTGTACCAATTCTTATTTATCAGAAAGCCCAATTAATCAAGGATCGCGATAAAGGAAATTCGGGTCCGTTTTTGGGCCCTTAACAAAATTATAATTAATCATAACGGACCCATCACAAAATTCAGATCAATCATAACGGACCCGTCACAAAATTCAGACCAATCAATACAGACCCTGCCAGGGCTGCCAGATTTTAGCCGGACCAAAAAAAGTTGGCTGGCTTTTTTTGGTTTAAACCGCTTAAAAAAGGGCAGCTTTTATTTTTAAAAAATTTTTAAAGTTTTTTTTACAAAAAAGTATTAATTAAAAAATTGTATTTATATCATTTATACAATTAAATCATTACTGCAATAGCAAAACAATGAAATAAGAGTGAAAAATATTTAATATAATGATACATTGCAGAAATAACAATAAGAAAGTGCTCCTTATTAAAAGATTATTTAGATTCAATACATTTTAAACAATTTATTTATATCATTTACACAATTAAATTATTACTGCAATAGCAAAACAATGAAATAAGAGTGAAAAATATTACATTGCAGAAATAGCAATAAGAAAGTGCTCCTTATTAGAAGATTATTTAGATTCAATACAATTTAAACGATTTATTATATTTTCAAAGATTTTTACTAAGCATTCAAAAGTTCACTTGAGACTTCTGTACAAACTAAATATCACCAATCATTTGCCTTAGTGAAAAAGAAATAAAATTTCACGTTAATTTAAAGCACAAATGAGCATTAAAACACAGAGACATAAGTTTCGGGATTGCTTGGATTCCCTTTTTCAATGCGACAGGGAGCTTCTAGATGCAAGCTCATTTGTGCTTTAAATTAACGTGAAATTTTATTTCTTTTTCAGCTTACTTGCACAAAGTTAAATTATTATTATTTGCCTTAGTCTTTAACTGATAATCTTTTGCACATTTTAAAGCACCTTTATTTTTGTTATGCTTTTTCAGAACCTGAATTATACCTCTCTGACTATAGAAGTAACCAAATTTGATTCCTCTCCCAACCTGGATTTAATTTCCTTCTCCTTTTGAAAAAAAAA
This sequence comes from Octonoba sinensis, assembly GCA_038502835.1. NCBI lineage: Eukaryota > Metazoa > Arthropoda > Arachnida > Araneae > Uloboridae > Octonoba > Octonoba sinensis. Next base: position 104,676,431 of record CM076606.1, on the reverse strand, counting down.
TATTGTGCACCTACTAGCTATAATATGAGGCGAGGGTTTAACGAGAGAGTCTCACGGAAATTAAGCCCACAAACTCGAAAATTGTAATCAGTATTGTAAAATACATTCCGGTTGTGTAATAAAATAATTCTGAATCTAATTTTAACTGCACTCCATTAAAAGAAAGATTTGAACTTCATGCAAAATCCGTGAATGTGCATGCAAAATCCGTAGATCCCACTACCTCTCCCCGTGCGTAAGCAATCCTAAGGCATCGGCTAACAGGTAGGGGTGTGGTGGAGAAAAGTAAGAAATATGAGGGGCCGTGGTAGCCTAGTGGTTAGCACGTCGGACTTCCACCTGGAAGGTCACGCGTTCGATACCCACTGAAGACCACCATGTATACTTGGGGATATGTGCATGTAAAATCCGTAGACCCCACTACCTCTCCCCGTGCGTAAGCAATCCTAAGGCCTCAGCTAACAGGTAGGGTCTGGTGGAGAAAAGTATTGTGTCTAATTGAAAAAGGCTGGTCTTTTTTTTTAAAAAAAAAGCCGGCTTATTGCAGCACTGGACCCTGCACAAAATTCAAATCAATCAAAACAGATGTTTCACAAAATTATAACCTTCCAAATCCTAATTTTTACACCGTCATTATTTATTATAAAAAGGCAATATTAATTTTTAAATTTTGCATCACTATACGTTTAAATTTGCAATTTACAAAATTATTTACTTTTTCACAACAATCCCCGTAACTGGTAAAACAGTACTCGTCGACCCCTGTTAAGATCAACATGAACTGTATTAATTTCAGTAACCTTATATCAGCAATAATTATACCTTAAAATATGAATTTACTTCCCTTGGCGAACTCAGCAGCACAGTAGGTCTTTTAACCGTTAATAACTAAAGTATGTAACTCTTTTTAGTTTTGCACAGGTAAAATGAAAAGCAATTTTAAGTAAGAAAATAAATCACAAAAGAGTTTAAAATGTATATATGCTACCAGGGCCTAATTACTATATTATTTACACTATTTTGGGGCCCCCTATGGTATGGAAAATAAAAATACTGCGTATATAATGTATAAAGTTAAATAAGCTTGGTGATTATTCTATTAATATTCGCCATTTAAAGGAGTTAAGGTCTTTCCATTTTGTAAAAAATTATCTTTTAAAAGATATTTTCAGAAATCTTTCTTACAATTTGGGGGCCCAAGGCCGCGGCCTAGTTGGCCTTTGCGGTAATCAGGCACTGTATGCTACTACACTTGCATAAATGGATTGCAGACCCAAATCCAAAAGAAGAAAGTGAGCTGAGCTGCGGTATGAGATTCAGTTCTAGATTTCATTTCAGTTAATAATTAGTATTCTAGAGACTAATATTCTTCCATAAACAAGTCAGTTTTTGCTCTGTTAATGAAACAAATATCGTTAATATGAGCATTGCTAATGATAATGAATCAAAGACTTAATAGTTTTGTTATTATACTACCGATTGTATTGAAAACAGCAAAGTATTTCATTAGTTCGTAGCACACCATGGGTGATTCTCGGCGAAAAGAAATTTTCGGAAAAAGTATGCACCATTAATTTAAAATAAAGATTAGATACGTACGCAGGTGAACATGTCCCTCCCCCAACACACAACAATACCTATATGCATATATTTATATATGAGCTACTAAAAAAAAAAGCTTTAAGTAATATTTAAATGAAAGATCTAAAACTAATAGCATAAGTCTTTTTTCCCCCAGAAACGTTATGATACTGCCCTAAAGTTTTTTAAAGTAATACAAAATATTTTGCTTGTCTGAGGGAAGAAAGAAAAGAACATATATTATTCGTCAAAGAAATCTTAAGATTAATATATTGAAAAATTTTCGGAACAGGCCCTAGAAAATTTTCGGAAATGTCGGAGAATTTCGGATCAGAATCACCCCTGAAGCACACATATAGGTAGTATTAAAAAAAAACTTACCTCTAGGTACGTTTTCTAGGATGACATACAGTTTTAAATACCAATTCTTTTTCACTTAACTAAACCAATATAATAAAAGGTATTAGTTAAAAGTCTTACAGATCATCCTGTACTGCATTTAGTAGCTTTTAAAACGCATTGTGTACATACATGAGCCATGAGCAGCCATGAGTACAGTGGCTAGAATAGATAGTGTGCCGTTCGCCATTGTCCTCCAGCGCTTTTTTTGTACCCGAAAGTAAGCCTCCACTAGATGGCGCTCTATTCGACAGCCAGGTAAGTTCGAGCCCGCCGGAAGACGGCTTTGGGGCCAGCTGCTGCGATTAAAAGCCCTGTGTACCAAAAGTCTTTCCTTCAGCTGATTGTCATTCAGAAAGTGACAAGTGACACTGATGCACTAACATGAATTGATTGCTGTTAACTACTTTCAGATTAGTTTTTTCCTTAAGAAAGCAGAAAATGAAATAAATATCTCACTCATTCGAACTTTGAATACGAACAACTTTCATTTTTTTTTATTCTATAAAATAAATAAATGAAAAGGATTTTGTAACAAATGTCCATTTTTGGTTTTTGTAAACTTATGTGTGATACGTCGATTTAATTCTGACCACCTCAAAGAAAACAAGAATTTGTAAAGGGCAAAGTCTTGCAATGCTATAATAAATGTTTGTGGTTTTTTAAATCTGCATCCGAACAATATAATTTGCTTTCGAAAGTATCGCTTTTTTTTTTTTTTTTTTGGGCTCTCATATTGGTGAACTAAATGTGAGTTTGAACTTACTAAACTTTAAAGGAAGGGCTAAACTTTAAAGGATTATATGGGATAATGTGTTCAAATTTTGTGTGGAATATACTATGAATTATAACCAGTCAAGAAAATTAAGTAGAGGCTTGTTGGAACGTCATTATAATAATATATTAAAATAATATGGTAGTTTGGCTTAAAAGTTCCTCTGATAAAGGTATCCACCAGAGGGTTTGAGGGGGGAGCTTAGGGGTGTTTTTCGGTTTTTGAATAAAATTCTACATTTTGGCTGGAACTACAACAGGTTGTAAAAGATGTGACTAAAAAATTAAATTTTATGTATGAAACAATATTTTGATGTTAAAGAAGAAGAAATGTTATATCAAAATGAAATTGTTCTTGTCATAACAACAAAATAAATTTAAAGCTAAGCTTTTTTGCTTTGGTTCAAGATTTTTTTTTACTACATATTTGTTTCTATTTTGGTTTAGTATGTAACTTAAACTTGACCAACATTTTGTGTATCATAATGAGACAAAGGTACCCACCAGAGGGGGCGGGGGGATTTGGGGGGGAGGGGTTCAGTTTTTTTAAATAAAATTCTACATTTGTCTGGAACTACAAAAAGTTTTAAAAGATGTGACTCAAAAATTAAATTTTATATATGAAACAATATTGACGTTAAAGAAGAAGAAATGTTATATCAAAATGAAATTGTTCTTGTCATAACAACAAAATTAATTTAAAGCTAAGCTTTTTGCTTTGGTTCAAGATTTTTTTAATTATTTGCTTCTATTTTGGTTTAGTATGTAACTGAAACTTGACCAACATTTTGTGTATCATAATGTGACGAAGGTACCCACCAGAGGGGGCGGGGGGATTTGGGGGGGGGGGGGTTCAGTTTTTTTTAAATAAAATTCTACATTTGTCTGGAACTAAAAAAAGTTTTAAAAGATGTGACTCAAAAATTAAATTTTTTTAAATGAAATAATATTGACGTTAAAGAAGAAGAAATGTTATATCAAAATGAAATTGTTCTTGTCATAACAACAAAATTAATTTAAAGCTAAGCTTTTTGCTTTGGTTCAAGATTTTTTAAATTATTTGCTTCTATTTTGGTTTAGTATGTAACTGAAACTTGACCAACATTTTGTGTATCATAATGTGACGAAGGTACCCACCAGAGGGGGCGGGGGGATTTGGGGGGGGGGTTCAGTTTTTTTTAATAAAATTCTACATTTGTCTAGAACTACAAAAAGTTTTAAAAGATGTGACTCAAAAATTAAATTTTATATATGAAACAATATTGACGTTAAAGAAGAAGAAATGTTGTATCAAAATGAAATTGTTCTTGTCATAACAACAAAATAAATTTAAAGCTAAGCTTTTTGCTTTGGTTCAAGATTTTTTTAATTATTTGCTTCTATTTTGGTTTAGTATGTAACTGAAACTTGACCAACATTTTGTGTATCATAATGTGACGAAGGTACCCACCAGAGGGGGCGGGGGGATTGGGGGGGGGGGGTCAGTTTTTTTTAAATAAAATTCTACATTTGTCTGGAACTAAAAAAAGTTTTAAAAGATGTGACTCAAAAATTAAATTTTTTTAAATGAAATAATATTGACGTTAAAGAAGAAGAAATGTTATATCAAAATGAAATTGTTCTTGTCATAACAACAAAATTAATTTAAAGCTAAGCTTTTTGCTTTGGTTCAAGATTTTTTAAATTATTTGCTTCTATTTTGGTTTAGTATGTAACTGAAACTTGACCAACGTTTTGTGTATCATAATGTAACAAAGGTGCCCACCAGAGGGGGCGGGGGGTTCAGTTTTTTTAAATAAAATTCTACATTTGTCTGGCACTACAAAAAGTTTTAAAAGATGTGACTCAAAAATTAAATTTTATATATGAAACAATATTGACGTTAAAGAAGAAGAAATGTTATAGCAAAATGAAATTGTTCTTGTCATAACAACAAAATAAATTTAAAGCTAAGCCTTTTGCTTTGGTTCAAGATTTTTTTAATTATTTGTTTCTATTTTGATTTAGTATGTAACTGAAACTTGACCAACATTTTGTGTATCATAATGTGACAAAGGTACCCACCAGAGGGGGCGGGGGATTGGGGGGGTGGGGTCAGTTTTTTTAACAAAATTCTACATTTGTCTGGAACTACAAAAAGTTTTAAAAGATGTGTTTCAAATATTAAATTTTATATATGAAACAATATTGACGTTAAAGAAGAAGAAATGTAATATCAAAATGAAATTGTGCTTGTCATAACAACAAAATAAATTTAAAGCTAAGCTTTTTGCTTTGGTTCAAGATTTTTTTTATTATTTGTTTCTATTTTGGTTTTGTGTGTAATTGAAACTTGACCAAAACTTTGTGCATCATAATGTGTTTTTAAATAAATGTAAATTAAGAAAAAAAAAATTAAATCTATATTTAAAAAAAAAAAAAATCTAACACAAATTTTTAAGCATGCAGTTCATTTAAAAAATGACATTGCAAGTGTTTATTTTTTTTCAAATATACATCAGATTGCAATGTGCTTTTTAAAAAAACTTATGTGATAGTAATTACTGTTAATTTTTATTTATTTATTTATGTTAAAATATAGTACATAAACATATAGCCTTTCTTTTTTTAGGTAATATGAGCATAATAATGCAATTATTTTCAACAGCTCATTCACACTATATTGGACTAAAAAACCCTTGTCTTTAAAATGTATAACAATATTCTCTTAACAAAATACATGGTTTTCATTTAAGACTGCTTCCGAAAACTAAATAAAAACATTTTTCATGCTTGTGTTCACCTAAACAACAGCCGTCTATTTATTGCTCCAAATTCTTTTCTAGAACAGATGATTGAATATTTTTTAAAAAAATCACATATTTTTTGCACCTCCTTTTTTTAGTACTTAAAAAAGTGCGAAAACTAAGGCGAGTAAATGATTCTTTAACGTTCGCTCTGCTAATCAGTTACCTCGCTGTCGATGCTAGCGCCACCTACTGGTGGCTTAGTTTCGTTTTCAACATTTTCGCGCCGAACGGCACACTAGGTATTCTAGCCACTGTAGCCATGAGTGTGTACGACGTGAAACATTTCATTTCACTTCGTTATATTTTCCTTCCGTTATTGTTGTGGAGTATCTAAATAAATCAGATAGGGGAAACCAGGGAGTAGAAAGAAGGAGACGAATCTTCTACGAGATTGCGAGTTGAAAAATGGACCGGTTTTAAATTATACTCTTATTTTACAAAGGAAATTCCCGTATTTAGGACTCTCCTAGATAATTAGTAAGAGAATAAGTAAAAAAAAAAAAGACTTCAAGACAGATTTTACTGGAAAAAGTAAAGCCTTCTTTACACACTCCTTACACCGGCCCATATGAAGTAGTTACCAGGAGTGGAAAGACATTTTCCATCCGGATAACTGGGAAAACCAACTCAGTTTCAATAGACAGATTAAAGCCGGCGCATCTCACTCAAGATGAACCGCTAAAAGCTACGGAACTTAAACCCCCAGAACTGAGTGCACCATCTTCTGACACTGGAACTAAACCACCTACTAGTCTCCCTACAAGTCTTGTGGACTCTGACGCAAGACCAGTCGTCACAACTCGTTCCGGACGGCATGTCCATTTCCCCAAATAAATATGCTGAAACTGTGTATTTTGATAAAAATTAACTTTTCATTTTTTCAGGAGGGGAGATGGTGTGGGGATCTGGCAACGATCCAGCACATCTCTGCGCAAGATCGGATTTAGCGCATGCGTGGATTGAAAAGATCAGTACTACAACTAGTAGCGAGATGAGAGTTCGAAAACAGTGCTTGTGCATGTGTAACTGTTCAATGTTCTTTAACCTATCTTTAATTAAATATGTATAAAACGCAATAAAGCCTTTAAGTTAAACTATATGGAGTCATCATAATTTGCAACCTTCATTCGATACTCGCTGTCGAAGCAGCTACAGATGGTGACCCGCTTGAACGGTAGATATAGTATTCGAATTTGAGTATCGAAACCAAAACGTTTGAATTGGTGCCATAATGTCTTTGTCAGAACAATCTCCAGACGAAAAGCCTGCCGTTAGCAGAGTGAGCGTGAAAGTTCCACCGTTTTGGAAAAATAATCCTCAAATTTGGTTTACTCAATTGGAAAGTCAATTCGAAAATGCTGGAATTAGAGTGGATAAAACCAAGTATCACACGGTGGTGGGTAACATTGAAACGGAAATTTTGTCACAGGTAAGCGACATTATTATTTCTCCTCCTGCCGAAAATGCTTATAAAGTGTTGAAAGAAAGACTTATCAGTGTTTTTGCGGACTCGGAAGAACGGAAAATAAAAAAATTGCTGCAAGAGCTGGATTTAGGGGATAAACGTCCCTCAGCATTATTTCGTCAAATGCAAGATTTGGCTGGAAGTAGAGTTAGTGATGACTTTCTTAAATCGCTATGGCTCCAGCGTTTGCCTTCACAAATGCAACCTGCATTGTTGGCTATTTCCGATGTAGATATTTCTAAATTAGCCATGATGGCAGATAAAATGATCGATTTCGCAAATCCGTATGCAGTGAATGCAACTGAAATAAATGCCGGTAGTTCGAATAATGTAAATATAAGTGTGCATGAGTTGCAAGAACAAATTTTTGAAATTAACAGAAAAATTGATAAATTGTTCAAAATGCAAAGTCGCAACAGATCATTTTCTCGGAATCGAAATGCACAATCTCGCTCTCCATCTCGTGAAACAATATGTTGGTATCATTCAAAATTTGGTGACAAATCAACGAAATGTGTTAAACCATGTTATTATAAAAGTAAAAATTCACAGGAAAATGTGGTGCAGGAAAACTAACTGGCCAAGCGTGGGCGGCGACGACCGCGTTTGACCAGCCTAATTGTCGCCTTGTTTCTGAAAGAACTTTAGGAATATCCCTACTTATCGACACAGGGGCTGACTTATCGGTCATACCACCGACATCTGAAGAACGTTCGAAACCAGTTTCACTTTTTAAATTGGTTGCTGCAAATGGTACCAATATTGATGTCTATGGAAAACGCTCCATAAATTTAGACTTAGGCTTACGTAGAATTTTTCCGTGGACATTCACAGTCGCGGATGTGTCACGACCAATTGTGGGTGCGGACTTTTTACATTATTATGGGATTATGGTAGATTTAAAATCTAAAAAACTCATAGATAATTTAACCAATGTCTCCTCACAGGGTAAGATACATTCCGAACCTATTCCAAAAAAAACATTTTTACATCATTCTGAAAATTTCGAAAATGTGTTAAAAAAGCAAACTTCTTTGTTTGAGGACGGAATTAAATTGCCTATAAATTCGCAATCTAATGTATCACATGTGATTGAAACAAAAGGTGCTCCCGTGGCTGCTAGGGCTAGACGCCTAGCTCAAGACAAGTTAGCTGCAGTAAAAGCTGAATTTGCATATTTAGTGCAGAAAGGAATTTGCAGCCCATCAAAAAGCTGTTGGAGTAGCCCCTTGCATTTGGTTAAAAAACCTGACGGATCATGGCGCCCATGTGGCGATTACCGTGCACTTAATGCCATTACTATTCCCGATAATTACCCGATTAGACACATTCATGATTTTACAGCTAACTTAAATGGAAAAATAATATTTTCTACTTTAGATTTAAAAAAGGCTTATCATCAAATTCCTATGAATAAAGATGAGATTCCTAAAACAGCAATCATTACCCCCTTTGGTTTATACGAATTTAATTATATGACTTTTGGCTTGCGCAACGCAGCCCAAACTATGCAAAGATACATGGATCAAATTCTTTCTGATTTAGATTACTGTTTCGTGTATATTGATGATGTTCTAATTGCATCTTCCTCCATTGACGAGCATGTACACCATTTGGATGTTGTTCTCCAACGCTTAAAAGAAAACAAGTTGACAGTTAATTTGCCAAAATGCACATTTGCTGCTGAAAAAGTTAAATTTTTGGGACACCTCATAGACAAATTGGGCATATCACCCTTACCTGATAAAGTTGAGGCCATTCGAAATTTTCCCAAACCAAACACTGTCAACGAATTACGCCAATTTTTGGGAATTTTAAATTTCTATAGAAGATTTCTAAATCATGCCGCTGAAAACCAATTAAATTTGTATGCAATGTTGGGGACCAGTAAAAAAAATGACAAAACTCCTCTGTCTTGGTCTGAGACGGCAGACAGGGAATTTGAGAAATGTAAAAAAATGCTAACTGAAATAACAAACCTAGCTCACCCAGATTTAACGAAAACCATTGCTCTTATGTGCGATGCTTCTGATAAAGCTATTGGAGCTTGCATACAGCAACGTACAAAGAAAGGCTGGGAACCCTTGGGATTTTTTTCACGGAAATTGAGCAGTTCAGAAATTAAATACAGCACATATGACCGCGAACTCCTTTCAATATTTGCCGCAATTAAATACTTCCAATTTCTGGTGGAAGGGAGAAATTTCATAATTTTTACAGATTATAAACCCTTAACTAAAGCTTTAATAAGAAAATATAATACACTCTCTCCTAGGCAAATCAATCAATTAAATTTTATCGCACAATTTACAACTGACATACGCCATGTGAGCGGTCAAGAAAATGTGGTTGCTGACACGTTTTCGCGCCTGTGCAGTGTCAAGTACCCCGAAGCGATTGATTTTGCAGAAATCGCAAAAGCTCAAGATAATGATTTAGAACTAAAGCAACTCCTCGAAGAAAAAAAATCGAGCCTTAAATTCCAAAAATTACTTGTCAATGACAATTTGCATATGTATTGCGACACTTCAACTAGCAATGTCCGACCATATATTCCAATGGAATTCCGAAAAGCTGTTTTTAATGCTATTCATGGTCTGGCGCATCCTGGGGTGAAGCCCACGGTTAAACTTAACACCGATAGATTTGTGTGGCCGAACATAAAAAAAGATGTTGCTTTACTAGCAAAAACATGTATACCGTGCCAAAAAGCAAAGGTTTCAAGACATGTGTTTTCACCCTTTGCTGAATTTAAAGTCCCCAGTGTGAGATTCAGTCATATAAATATCTATCTCGTCGGACCTTTACCATCATCACAAGGATTTACGTACTGCCTCACGTGTATTGACCGATGTACTAGGTGGCCGGAAGCAATCCCCTTGCCGGATATAAAAGCTGAAACTGTAGCTCAAGCCTTGTACACTCACTGGTTCGCCAGATTTGGCATACCAGAACGCATAACAACTGACCAAGGTAGTCAATTCAGGAGTGAACTGTTTAACGTCCTATCGAAAAATTTTGGCATCAAACTGTCCCACCCGTCCGCCTACCACCCGCAAGCAAACGGAATAATCGAACGGTGGCACCCGACATTAAAACAAGCCATAATGTGTCTTACATCCATCCAGTGGACATTGGCGTTACCTGCTGTTTTGCTAGGTTTTACGCACCGTTTTCAAGAAAGACCTCAATTGCTCAGCAGCAGAATTGGTATACGGCCAAAACCTTCGCCTGCCTGGACAGTTCTTTGCTGAAAAGGACATTCCTAATGTACATAGTGAGTTTGTAAAAAAACTTAATGAACATTTTCAACAGTCTCTTTCTAAATCAACGGCTCAACATAACAAGCAAAAAATTTTTGTTTTTAAAGACCTGGACACTTGCTCACATGTGTTCTTGCGAGTGGATGCAGTAAAGCCTTCTTTACACACTCCTTACACCGGCCCATATGAAGTAGTTACCAGGAGTGGAAAGACATTTTCCATCCGGATAAATGGGAAAACCAACTCAGTTTCAATAGACAGATTAAAGCCGGCGCATCTCACTCAAGATGAACCGCTAAAAGCTACGGAACTTAAACCCCCAGAACTGAGTGCACCATCTTCTGACACTGGAACTAAACCACCTACTAGTCTCCCTACAAGTCTTGTGGACTCTGACGCAAGACCAGTCGTCACAACCCGTTCCGGACGGCATGTCCATTTCCCCCAAAAAAATGTGCTGAAACTGTGTATTTTGATAAAAATTAACTTTTCATTTTTTCAGGAGGGGAGATGGTGTGGGGATCTGGCAACGATCCAGCACATCTCTGCGCAAGATCGGATTTAGCGCATGCGTGGATTGAAGAGATCAGTACTACAACGGGTAGCGAGATGAGAGTTCGAAAACAATGCTTGTGCATGTGTAAGTGTTCAATGTTCTTTAACCTATCTTTAATTAAATATGTATAAAACGCAATAAAGCCTTTAAGTTAATCTATATGGAGTCATCACAATTTGCAACCTTCATTCGATACTCGCTGTCGAAGCAGCTACAGATGTGGTGACCCGGACGTGATCCGTCCGGGTCACCATCCGCAAGCAAACGGTCCGTCATCACGTCCGGGTCGCCATCTGTAGCTGCTTCGACAGCGAGTATCGAATGAAGGTTGCAAATTATCATGACTCCATATAGTTTAACCTAAAGGCTTTATTGCGTTTTATACATATTTAATTAAAGATAGGTTAAAGAACATTGAACAGTTACACATGCACAAGCATTGTTTTCGAACTATCATCTCGCTACCCGTTGTAGTACTGATCTCTTCAATCCACGCATGCGCTAAATCCGATCTTGCGCAGAGAAGTGCTGGATCGTTGCCAGATCCCCACAAAAGCAAGCTGCTTTTCATATGACTGTGAGCTGCATCGAATTAATAGTAAAAAATTAATTATTACCTAAAAGTCAATGGCACTTTATTATTCACCATGCTTTGCTACAACGGTTGGGATCCGCTAAATTCCCAGAGGCAAACGAATAAGGGACGCGAAACAAAGTGGCTTATCGTGCGGAAACTATATCGAATGCACATGATCCTCACGAGCAAAACTTATTTCTTGACTCATAATCATTTTGTCTTCTCCTCCCGAAATTTAAAATTCCGACTAATTGGAAATGAGCTGCCGCTGATTAACCTACTGCTTTCGACTAATCGGTTAAGGACGTAGTGCCTCGACGGATGGCTAGTAACCGTCATGTGGCTAGTTTTTTTTTTAAGTGAATGTTCAGTCTTTCCGAAATGTACATGCTTATTTGCTTGCTATCGACTTCGCCTATTTGTGGGGCCAAGTGCCTTGAAGTACGATTCCATTTACAATTTCATCGTGTAACCATTTCTTGTAGCATTTGATCATTCATCAATCAAGTGATTATTAGAGATTCTTTTTCACGGATCCCAACTGTTATAGATATGCATGCAGAAAACAAACAAAATGCATATATGTGAGAACGGAAAAATTAAAATACCACAGAAAGGCATTTTCCATATTCATTTTCAAGAAAGATAATTGCTTTTTCAAGGCAAAACGGGGGACGAATCGAATCGCATGCTAGATGCCAGAAGACCAAAGGTAGCAAGAAAAATAAAGTAAGTAATATATAGAGAAATTAAAAAATGTTTAAAGATCCCAAATATTCCCAAAATAAGAAAAATGAATAAGCAAAGAGTGAAATAAACCAATCTTGTGTAAATAAGTAATTGAAAGACAAAGGGAAAAAATTATAACTTTTGCTGGTGTCTTATTTTCGTAAACGCACGCTAATCAACATTTTTTCTGATTCCAATTGTTGTAGCAAGTAATTGGTAGGAAAATTAATTACACATTGGCGAGAACGAAAATAATTAATAAAAACAAGCATAATAATAAGTGAATAGTATATTTAAATTGATTTTTTCTACGAATCTCATTTTAGAATCCTCGCTATTTTTTCCTTGTTTTTATAATAATTTATATTATTATTGGTAATTTTTCTCGGATGAGTAATTCGCTTTTCTCAAACAAAGTGCTATAACGGTTGGGATCCGTAGATATGCGGACGAGCTCATTCGATCATCTGTGTAGTGTTTATCCTAATACTCCATGATGTAATGGCGTACAGCACAAATGTTTTTCGGCTTTTTCTTTCTGCTTTGATGGCTTTGTTGCCTTGGGTGCATCAAGCGTTCGATGCCGTGAAATTTTTTTAAAAAAAATATTTATATTTAATACCTTTGAATACCCTCCATTTATAAATTCCCTCAAAAATATCCACGGATGAATAAAATACCCGATTTTTGGGTAATTACCCGCACATTGGCAAGACTGACCATCACAATCAAGTACCATGACCTGAACCTGAAACTGATCTTTGTGACCACTGCACTCTCACACTGGTAGCCGTGATAGCTTGCCGTTCTACCGAAGTGGAACTGGCTAATTGTCATGAGTTTACAGTTGAAAATGAATGTTGCGCAGTTAGCCAACTCACAAATATTTATTTAATTCTGATGTTTTAACAGACTGGTAGCAAATAGTAAAGCGAATGGCACACGCGCAACGCGTATGCTTGAGGATAAAGGAAAAAGACTAAGTGAAATAAAATACTGGCAGATCTAGTTGTGATGTTCCGAAAAAGTTACTGTTTTCATATTTCTTTCACCCTTACCGGATCCTCTCCTCTTCCCGAATCTCCCTTCTGCCTCTTCGGAGCTCGTGTACTCTTCTCCTTTTTGTCTCTCGGCTCCGTCCGAGAACCCCCCCACCCTCTTTCTTTCACGAAACCTCCGCTTATGCCCCATGAAAAAGGAGCTCCGCTCCTAGCCTGCGCAAACATTAGTGATTTGGTTCTGAGCGAATTGGGAGTCCAATGTTCCAACGGAATTTAAAAGTGAAATTTGGACCTGGATCCAGTGCAGATAGTGCACCACCTGCTAAATCAGCAAAATCAGGGAACAAAAAATGCGCCGAATACCCATGAAAAAAGGAAAAAAAAAAAGAAACAAATTTGCTTGTGAAAGTGTGACATCGCTTGTATTTGCAAAAAATGCTCAAATTTATTGTTAAGTTTTTTCAAATAGATTAATACAATTGTACTTTCTGCTATTATTTACTTTATAACCCTTCTCAAAATGTTATTTTTACGCAACAGAAATGGGAACAAACGTGCAAATCCCGCTCATTTTTATCGCGCCTGTAATGCCGGGTTAACAGTGAATGTGATAAAACAGACGTCATTGCGTGAAAGCCAGCGAGTAGAACGCCAATTCTATTTTTCTTATACGAATTTTGCTTCTTATAGAGGAGCTTCTTCTGCTTTACTTAAGATCTACGTGAATTTTACCGTCGTTATGCTTCGCGGTTTGGGAAATTACCATCTGCAGATGGATAACACACACGCTTGCTATAGTCACACAATAACGCCCTCTTCGGCAGTGCAATAAGTATATTATAAGGAATAAACAATCTGAAAAACAAAATAAAACTGGTAGTTGTCCTGCATATTACAAATGATATATACGTATTAATAAGTTGTTATGGGTATAATATATGAATTTTTTCTTTCGGATACAAAAATTATCATCTGTAAATAGGAGAGCGGACGTATACGAATTGATCTTTTCGAAATTAGCTTCAACATTCACTGCTCCCCTAACTTGACTGCTGATTAACCCGATTATTTCGAGACTCGAACAGCAGAATATTCATTAAAAAAATTCTTATATTTTGTAAAGGAAATATCTTTTCTTCAAAATACTCTTAATTCTTCTCCCATTTATTTATTTGTCATACTTAAAGATTGGTTTAAAATGCATTTAATACGAATCAAGGTTAGGACATAAATATTCACTTTTTTTATTACTTATGTACCTAAATGTGCTAAATTTAATTATTGGGGTGGACCTCCCTAAATACGGAGAATCTGCCGTAACTATTTTCCAAATGAAATAAAGGACCGTACCAGAATTTTCATTCTTTATTTCTTGTATTTTAAATGCAAACTTTTCAACTCCATTATTTCTAATTATTCTATCATATTTAAACAACTAAACCTAAACTCACTCGATGGTAAATTATCAATTTCATTGCTTTCAAAAAATCTGCAAAACTCAAAAGAAACACAAAAGCAGTAAAGCGCTTGGAATCCTGATGTCATTCAAAACGCCAGTTGGAGGCGTGACTTAAACCTACTACTGCGTGGGATCGGATAATAAGCGTGCAGATTTTGTCCTTATTTGTTCATTTTCAGGATTGATTAATTTTATTATGTACTAGCGGTACCCGCACGGCTATGCTCGTATTAAAAAATTAAAAGACCAGTCGGTTCGCCATTGGGTGCATAGCGGTAACTTTGTTATGTTACTTTATTAAAATGTATAGCATTCCACATAATTAAAAATTACCCACCCACGGCAATGAACCAGCGATCCTACGCATTTAAGCACTTTTTTTTTTTTTTACAAAACACACAATAAAAAAGGAAAATAGAAATGAAAGAAACAAAACAAAACGAAAACGAAAATATTTAAGAGGAAACGCATTTTAATTGTTTAGCTCAAGTACCCATACAAAAAGGACGATTATCATCCATTAGTAGTTTTAATTAATACATTTATAGTATAATTAGTTTTTGTCTATTATTCATTAACAGTGAAACGTAAAGACGAAATTTTGTAGCTCGCAGAAACTAACAGCAGCAAGAAAAGCTTTGAAAGCGGAAAAACCTTTCTTCCGAGCTCAAATAGGCAAATAACATGTATGCTAATTCACTGGAGAAAAATAGAATAAAATAAATAACAATGTAAACAGTAATAATTAGTTGGAAAAACAAAAATCGCTATAAAGTATTACATTTGTTTAAGAAACCCTTGCGTAGTATGGAGAATGGTCCCGTAAAATACATGTCAAAATAAGGGAATCAAAATAAAGCTACCGATCGTCTGTGAGCCGCAGGAAATAAATTTCAACTCGTTTAAAAAAAAGAATAATTAAAATGCCAAAATACTTAATTTAAAATTGGCTGCTCCTCAAAATGCTAAAAACCGCACGAAATAAATTTTAATTCGTTGAAAAAAAGGGATCATAAGCCTTTTGTCGGCATGGTAACAATTCAAATAAAATTAAAGTTAATTACCGTAAGAAAATAATTTCGAACTACAGAGAAAAACGCTTTTAACTTCTTTTCTAGTTAATTTAGAGGCATAAAATTTTAGCATGCAGAGCATAACTCTTTCCGGAGTAGTTTTTTATGCGCTTTTCAATAGCATCAATCTTGTAACCGATGTGATAATATCTTCCTATAGAAAAAGACCATTTTATGTAATTTTCTGCTGTAAATTGGAATAAAAAGAGAACAAATTTGAATCTCCAAAAAACCCTTCGTGGTGCCGTCCCCATGCTCCAAACTAATTTCGTGCCAAATTTCAGGAAAATCCGTCAAGCGGTATTGGCCGTGCGCCGGACACAGACACACAGACAGACATACGTGCTGCTTTATTATTAGCTGGCGGTACCCGCACGGCTATGCCCGTATCAAAAAATGAAAAGACCTGTCGGTTCGCCATTGGGTACATAGCGGTAACTTTGTTATGTGCATATTACGTTATTTTATTAAAATGTATAGCATTCCACATAATTAAAAATTATCTGCCCATGGCAATCAACCAGCGATCCTACACATTTAAGCATTTTTTTTTTTACAAAACACACACAATAAAAGAGGAAAAAAGAAAGAAAGAAACGAAACAAAACGAAAAATAAATGCAGAGACTAACAGCAGCAAGAAAAGCTTTGAAAGCGGAAAAACCTTTCATCTGAGCCCATATAGGCAAATAACATGTTTGCTAATTCACTGGAGAAAAAAAGTATAAAAGTAATAATAGGTTAGAATAACAAAAATCGCTATAAAGGATAACATTTCTTAACAAACACCCCTGTGCAGTATTTTAATTAGTTTAAAAAAAGAGAAATCAAATCCTAAAAAAATTTATTAAAAATCGGCTGCTAATCAAAATGATAACAAGAAGTTCCGTCTAGAACTATACGAGCCTACTTTCCCGTATACAGCGAATTCAAATTTATAATCTAGCTATCTCTCTCTGTTTTTCTCGTTTAGCTTTAGTTCTTAATTGCTTCAAATATACCGTTTCCAACGGTTAATACATATTCATTCAATCATTCATTTATTAAGTCATTCATGTATTTATTCACTCATTTACTCATTCATTCTTTTGCTTATTCATTTAATCATACATTAATTCAAAAATATTCTTGAAAATCCCGATCAAAAAATTTCATAGGAAAATAGGCTCGTTAGTTTTGGATGAACTTTATATTTGTACATGTTCTACGTCATAAGAGCTTTCCGATAAAGTTTGTTCCAAGCAAATCGGTCCGTTTGATCAGGAATTATATAGGATTGAAATTTCCCCGTAGGCGGTATGTTAATTTTTTTTGAACTGTTCAAAAATGAACAAAAATTGTTCAAATCAATATTTCACGCCAAGAACTTCTTCCAGTGAGCTTGTTCATGGGAACTTAGATCTTGTACCCAGAGTTTACATAATTTGCTTCATTTTCACCCATAGGCGCTAATGTTAGAATTTTTTGAACTGTTCAGAATTGAACAAAAAATTGTTCAAATCAATATTTCACGCCAAGAACTTCTTCCAGTGAGCTTGTTCATTGGAACTTGGATCTTGTACCCAGAGTTTGCATAATTTGCTTCATTTTCACCCATAGGTGCTAATGTTAAAATTTTTTGAACTGTTCAAAATTGAACAAAAAATTGTTCAAATCAAAAAATAAAATATGGAAATCAGATGTCCTCGCCGAGATCTTTCGAATGCAAAAAGAATTTTTCGAAACGGACAATTCGTTCAAAAGTTATTAGGGGGGGGGGGGACAGACCGACAGACACACTTTTCCCCCATCTCAAAACCCTACTTTCAAATTTTTTATTTTTCAATCTTTATTTAATTACTTAACTTATTTTTTACTTTTCTTGATTTCTAACGATATTTTCATGATACAATAAGCCTTCTTTCATGCTTTATTATTATTTTTTTACTTTTACGGGAAAGTAGGCTAAAAACCGCAAGAAATAAATTTTAATTCGTTAAAAAAGAAAAGGATCATAAGCCAGTCGGCATGGTAACAATTCAAATAAAATTGTGAAGTTAATTACCGTGAAAAAGTAATTTCGAACTACAGAGAAAAACTTCCTTTCCAGTTAATTTAGAGGCTTTGAATTTTAGCACGAAGAACAAAACTCTTTCTGGGACAGTTTTTTACGCGCTTTTCAACGGTATCAAGCTCGAAAAGATGCGATAATTCCTTCCCATAGAAAACAAATTGGAATAAAAAAAGAACAAATTCGAATTTCAGAAAAAACTCTCCGAGTTGCACACCCCCATGTTCCAAACTAATTTCATGCCAAATTTCATGAAAATCCACCGAACGGTCTTGGCCCTACGCCGGACACAGACACACACACACATACTTACTACTTTATTATTAGTAGAGAAAAATCCACCGAACGGTCTTGTCCCTACGCCGGACACAGACAGACACACACACACACACACACACACACACACATACTTACTGCTTTATTATTAGTAGAGATTTATTTTTCTTACTTTTATGATGTATTTTATTTTATTTGTTTATTTATTTTAAATTTTTAGCCTACTTTCCCGTAAAAGTAAAAAAAAAATAATAATAAAGCATGAAAGAAGGCTTAATGGTATCGTGAAAATATCGTTAGAAATCAAGAAAAGTAATTAAATAAAGATTGAAAAATAAAAAATTTGAAAGTAGGGTATTGAGATGGGGAAAAAGTGTGTCTGTCGGTCTGTCTGTCTGTCGGTCTGTCCCCCCCCCTAATAACTTTTGAACGAATTGTCCGTTTCGAAAAATTCTTTTTGCATTCGAAAGATCTCGGCGAGGACATCTGATTTCCATATTTTATTTTTTGATTTGAACAATTTTTTGTTCAATTTTGAACAGTTCAAAAAATTTTAACATTAGCACCTATGGGTGAAAATGAAGCAAATTATGCAAACTCTGGGTACAAGATCCAAGTTCCAATGAACAAGCTCACTGGAAGAAGTTCTTGGCGTGAAATATTGATTTGAACAATTTTTGTTCATTTTTGAACAGTTCAAAAAATTTTAACATTAGCACCTATGGGTGAAACTGAAGCAAATTATGCAAACTCTGGGTACAAGATCCAAGTTCCAATGAACAAGCTCATTGGAAGAAGTTCTTGGCGTGAAATATTGATTTGAACAATTTTTGTTCATTTTTGAACAGTTCAAAAAAAATTAACATACCGCCTACGGGGAAATTTCAATCCAATATAAATCCTGATCTAATAGACCGATTTACTTGGAACAAAATTTATCGGAAAGCTCTTATGACGTAGAACATGTACAGATAGAAAGTTCATCCAGAACTATCGAGCCTATTTTCCTATGAAATTTTTTGATCGAGATTTTCAAGAATATTTTTGAATTAATGAATGATCAATAAGCAAAAGAATGAATTAATAACTGAGTGAATAAATACATGAATGACTGAATAACTGAATGATTGAATGCATATGTATTAACCGTTGAAAAGGTATATCTGAAGCAATTAAGAACTTAAGCTAAACGAGAAAGAGAGAGAGAGAGATAGCTAGAATATAAATTTGAAGCTGGTGTATACGGGAAAGTAGGCTCGTATAGTTCTAGACGACTTCTTTTTTAGCCTACTTTCCCGTAAAAGTAAAAAAAATATATATTAAAGCATGAAAGAAGGCTTAATGTACCGAAAAATATCGTTAAATATGAAGAGAAGTCAAAAATAAGTAAAGTAATAAATAAAGATTGAAAAATAAAAAAATTGAAAGTAGGGTTTTGAGATGGGGAAAAAGTGTGTCTATCGGTCTGTCTGTCTGTCGGTCTGTCCCCCCCTAATAACTTTTGAACGAATAGTCCGATTCGAAAAATTCTTTTTGCATTCAAAAGATCTCGGCAAGGACATCTCATTTCCATATCTTATTTTTTGATTTGAAGAATATTTCGTTCAATTTTGTACAGTTCAAAATTTTTTTACATTAGCGCCAATGGGCAAAAGTGAAGCAAATTTTGTAAACTCTGGGCAGAAGAGTCGAGTTCTTATGAACAAGATTACTAAAAAGTTCTCGAAGGAAAATATTTTTTGAGTTGAACAATTTTTGTTCATTTTTGAACAGTTCAAAAAAATTAACGGTACTTTTTCCTTAATCCCGGCGCAGGCGATAAAGTCGCCAATAATGATGCAACGAACGCCAAGCGGAATACATCCGCTAGTAACCTTTTGCGTGTTATGTTGCCTTGGCGAGATTTGCGCCGGGATAAAGGAATTTATTTTGAAACAGTTCAAAAAAAAAAAAAAAAAAAAAAGATATTAACATTAGCGCCTACGGGGAAATTTCAATCCTATATAAATCATGATCTAACAGACCGATTTGCTTGGAAAAAAATTTATCGGAAAGATGTTTGGCCGTAGAACATGTACAGATACGAAGTTCAACCAGAACGCAACGAGCCTATTTTCTTATGAAATTTTTTTATCGGGATTTTTAACGATATATTCGAATGAATGAATGATTAAGTGAATGAGTGATGGAATAAACGAATAAATGAGTGAATAAATACATAAATGAGAAAAATGAATGAATAAATTAACGAATGACTGAATAAATGAAAGAATGAGTGAGTGAATGAATATGTATTAACGGTTGAAAAAGGTATATTTGAAGTAATTAAGAACTAAAGTTAAATGAGGAAGAGAGAGAGAGAGAAAGTTAGCTAGATTATAAATTTCAAGTTGGTGAATACGGGAAAGTAGGCTCGTATAGTTCTAGACGGAACTTCTTGTTTATTATTTATTTATTATTTTTTAATTTTTAAATTCCCATATTTATTATTATTATTATTTTTATTTTCAGTTTTGTTAGCATTTGTCTTCTATCATGTGGAATTCGATGTTTTACTCCTCATGCCTTGCAAACTGTTAGGACTCTTGCTGGTTTCTTTCCGTTTTAAGTTTTAACATTTACGCAATTCGCTTGTTTCCCTTATTGTCTGTAACAGTAGGGATCCGCAAAACTGTATCCCTCGTAATCAAGAAACTAGACGCGTGGGGGAAATTCATAGCACACTCAAGTAAGGCACCTGAGAAAGACCAAAAGAACCTTTGAACACACAAAAAAAAAAAAAAAGAAAAAAGAAGTATCCGAATGGTCGAAAAAGCTCTATGATAGAAACAGTACGCAGCTGTATTATTGGACAGCTAAAGATCCGGCAGATAGATCTGCAAACTTGCGAACATGCAGTATAAAATATCCCAAACACCTATCTGCCGTCGATGGTCGAAAAACCATATGTAATTATACTTCAGTTTGGGAAAAGACTATGCAAACTTCAGGTCGGGCAAGACTATGCGAAACGTTTATGCGCAAAAAAATACGTTAAGACTTTTAAGCCGTTTGCTTGAGGCTCGTTCATTGGTTGTGGGGATCACGTGACTTGTATCCTTGTATCCCTTCGAGATGAAAATACTTTCTATAATCGATAAATTATGTTGACAGGTATTAATTTGGAATATATTTACATAGCAATACGTTTTCTTAAAAAAAAAAAAAAAAAAAAAACGATGTGACAACTGAAACTTTATACGATAAGTTGGCGATAATTCCAACCAGCCAACCTCGTTTTAAAAAGTTATTTTATTCAATATCGAAAATCTAACTACATAAAAGTGCTCACACAAATTATTCCTGACGCATTAATTAAATGTCGCCAAAATTCAATATTCAGAAAAAATACTCATGTTTCATTAATGTTTACAAATATAATGTTCTAGAGTAGCGTTCCCCAACCGGTGGTTCGCGAACCCCCAGGGGTTCGCTTGGTGCAGAAAAAGGGTTCGCGAAAGTAATATTGCAATGGTGGAAATTTTTATTGCTGACGTAAAAGAAAAACGAAGCAATAAATTTACATACATTTTAAGAAGGAGTGCAAAAATGATTTTTTTAAACAAATTGTGTTCTTCAGCTAATGCAGAAAAGTAGTGGACTAACATAGGAAGTAAGAAGCATATAGCATATACAAAATTTGAAATGCTCTTATTTCTACTTTTGCCTGATTTCTAAAATTTGGACCACAACTTGGTATCGAAAGATATTTATTTTAAAATTTAGAACGATGTTTCCCCTACCATTTCCCACTTTTTCCTTACAAGCGCGATGAATGAGTAGGAAATATAAAAATTTACTACATAAAGTTTAATGTTATGCATTATTTTAGGCTAATTTCTCATTATATGCACCCTAAAATGGAACTGGAAAGTATTTTTTCCATTAATAATAACTTTGCACTCACATTTATCACACTTTATTCCAACTTTTCTGCATTATCGCAATTTGAAATCTGTAAATATGTAAATTTTAGATTTCCTTAAAATTTTCAAAACTTTACCGAAGTTTGTATATTTCAACCGGAAAGTGGAATCCAACGGGGAATATTTAAAATTTTTCTAGGAATTTATATGTTTACTGCCCTAATAATTATTCAAAAATAAGAAATAATGACTGAGTAATATTTAAAAAATATTTGCAGCTGTGTTTTAGTCATATTTAAACTTAGATGTTTTAGGTAAGATGAAATACAGTAAAACCCCATTAAAACGCGGGTGTCGGGGGACATGTTTGGCCCCCGCGTTATAGCATAACCGCGGTATAGTGAAACTACTGCGGAACACTATTCATGAAATAATACGCCCTTTTGTTGCATCATTTTTAACTTTATCAATCACTCGTAATTTTTCTTCTATAGTAAAATTGTTTCTTTTCTTCTTTGCTGCCATTTTATTCACTGTAATTGCTAGACAAGAAGCGCACATCTCAACTATGCAATCAGTCTATCGAGCGATAGGTTGTAAACCAACTGTGTTCCGAGAAAAAGGGGGCTTAAAAATGTCTTTATGTTATCAATATGGGACTGTGAAGAGGTCCTAAAAAAGTTAGATTTGGAAGGGAAGGAACTCACTTTTCAAAGAAACAATGTTCTAAGCCTGCACACACACACACAGTCAGGAAAATATATTTACACCGTTGATCTTTAGAAAGGCATTTTTACGGATCCCAACCGTTATAGGGATATACACTTAAAAAACAAACAAGTTGCACATGCGAGAGAACGGGAAAAATAAATTCTACCAGAAAAATGCATTTAAAAAAATTATCTTCAAGAAGATAATTGCTTTAGCAACGCATGATAGAAAACGAGAAAAAAAAGTAAAATAAATAAGTAAGCAATAAATAAACAAAGTAATAAATCTTAAAATATCTTTGAATAAAAAATGAATTAGATAAAATAAAAAATCGCCAAAGTGAGAAAAAATAAATAAATTGTAATAGCAAGGGGGGAAAAGGAAGAAAGAGTGAAATTATGCATTCAATGTGCAAATAAATAAGTGAATAACACAAGACGCCAACTGAACTTTTGCTTTGAGTTATTTTTGTAAACGCACGTTCGTCAACATATTTTCTGATCCTAATTGTTATAGCAAAGTATTGGAAGAAAAAATTATTCTCACACATGCGAGAACGAAAATAACAGATAAAAATAATAATAATAAAATAAATAAATGAACAGATCAAAATTAAATTGATCTTTATTGTTAATCTCATTTTGGAATATTCGTTACTTTTCCTTGTTTTAATAATTATTGTTATCAAGACCTACTACGTAGAGCAGGCGTATTCTGCTTTTTCCTTGAAGAAATTGCTATAACAGTTGGGATCCGTAGATATGCGGACGAAGCTCGTGCGATCATGTGGTGTAGTGCTTGTACCCTAAAACTACATGATGCAATGGCATACAGTCGACATTAGTTTGTTTTTAAAAAATGCAGTAATTTTTTTTTAAGAAAACGGTTTGACATAATAATAATCCCGAAACTTCCTTTACGAAAAATTTAAAATGAATAAGACACTGGCGTAGATAGGGGGGAGGGGTTGGGGATACCCCCGCCCGAAATGGTGAAGATTGTCTAGAATTGGACCAAATTGTCCTCTAAAACCATAAAATTAGCTCACTTCTTCCGAAGAAACCCCCCTGAAATGGTCAAGATCGTCCAGAATTTGAGCAATTTTTCCTGTAAAACAATGAAAGTCCCCTCCTCAAATCCGTGTCTAGCTACGCCACTGGATAAGAAGCAAAACATTTGACTTCGTATAGAATGAATGAACGATACAGATAGGGCTCCGAGTTTCCGGCGCAAAACGGAAGTCCACCACATTCTGCACTGAAACTGGAACTGTATAGCGTCCGAAACATGTCTGTGCCATACCAACGCTGTGTCTTGACGGCGA